>OY740767.1:123847914-125047914 GCA_963513935.1 Aphrophora alni
AAAATGGTTTTTGGACCTAACATTGTTTTTTCTATTTATAAAGTTCAATATTAGTTTAAATATTAAGATTATAATCATATAATGATTTAATGAGTTAACTTTATGAAGACGTTGGAATAATATAGTTATTGTGTTGGCGCTAAAGTATGTTTAGCAATAAAGTTTAATTTGTATTATGAATAGAAATGAATTTTTATTTTACCTTAAATAATAGAATAGATTAATATATTATTTTTTAATCATATTACTAGTTTTTAATAAAAAGCTGTAAATAATGCATTTAAAAGAACAGGTGTCACTTAAGGTAGTACACGACAAATTAATGTGATATTCCAGGCCTTCTTAAAATACTAATAGTAATCACGTTAGAGCAAACTGTAATATTTTATATTAGTTTGCCTATCAACTAATATTTTTTCAAACTGAAACTAGTAACAAAATCCCAAGCCTATTAGAAACAGGCGTTGCCTAAACTAATACACGCAATTTGTGATATTTCAGGCCACCTCGTAACAGTAAACAGGTCAGAACGAAAACTAATATCAGATATTAGATTTTTCCAACTAATATTTTTTCGCAACTAATATGGAAGTAACTAATATCGAAAGACATCTAATATGGCACATCCCTACGAGAGAGAGAGAGAGAGAGAGAGAGAGAGAGAGAGAGAGAGAGAGAGAGAGAGAGAGAGAGAGAGAGAGAGAGAGAGAGAGAGAGAGAGAGAGAGAGAGAGAGAGAGAGAGAGAGAGAGAGAGAGACAGTATACCTGTAAAGTGTTTTCACATCATAAATGTCCACCTATCTGTAATATATAGTAATATAAAAAAAACTGTGGTATGATTGATTCAAATTTTCAAAATGAGTGTACTTAAATTGTGATCATAATCGCTTCTAAGGTAATTAAGAGATGACGGTTATGTCACTTACAATTATTTTGAAATTTGTGATCCTAGTTGATAGTTAAGAATTGGTGAAACAAATATATTACCAATAGTTCATTTTGAAAGTTGCTAATAGACGGGTTGTTGGCTATTTTATGGTATAGACTTAGTATATTTAAAGACTTGTATACATTTCGAAAGTAAATGACGAGAATTACAAGTGAAAGAATACATGCACAAATCTTTGTAGAGAGTTTGTATATCTATATATTTGTTGAACTTAACAGCGACGTAAATATTGATCAACAATAATAATAACATATTAATTTTTAGTTAAAGTTATGAAGACAGATTCAAGTGATAGGATCGGACTACATTTCATTTTAAAATGTTTGTGTATTTATGGCCTTGTTTAACTTATCATCAATGTAAAAACTTTTACAATAATAATTAGTTTAATCAATTTATGTTTAAATTATGACAAAAAATGCAAGTAATAGGATCGACGCAACTTTCATATTAAAAAAAAAAAAATAATAAAATAAAATACCTCCTTGTGTAACTTAAAAGCAATGTATATAAACTTCAACAACAATAATAAGCTTAAGTAATTATTAGGAGTGATGAAAGTGACGGATCGGCGCACATTTCGTAGTAGAGTTTTTGTATATTTACAGATTGTTTACATTGTACCAAAATTAATGATTTTCAAAAATAATAATAAGCTATAAAAATTAACCTATAAATTATGGTCAGAGATAGAAGTGATAGGATCGGTGAACATTTCACAGTATATTTAGAGATTAGTTTAATTGTCATCAATGTGAATAATCTTCAACAATAATAATTTGCTTTTTAAATTTAACTTTAAAATATGACGAAAGCTGCAAGTGATAGGATCGGTGCACATTTTAGAGTAGATAGTTTGTCTAGTTAGAGACTTGTTTAAATTGTCAGCAATGTAACTAATCTTAAACAATAATAATAAGCAATGTAACTAATCTTGAACAATAATAATAAGCTTTATAAATTTAACTTTAAAATATGACGAGATATGCAAGTGATAAGATTGGAGCAAATTTCAGAGTAGAAGGTTTGTATATTTACAGACTAGTTTACATTAACAGCATGTGCAATATCTTCAACAATAATATTACGATATATAAATTTAACTTTATATTATGGCGAGAGATAAGGAGATAGGATCGGTTCACCTTTCATTGTAAAAAGGTTCTATATTTACGGACTTGCTTAATGCCTGTATGAAAACGATTTTATTTTCATGATCGTGTTTTCTAAAGATAGTCGAGCAGGTGTTTTTTTTTTAATTTAAAGAACCACGGTAACATCCTGTATAATTTCCGGTTGATAAACAAAAGAAATCCTTGGGAATAAACTTACGACTTTTACATATACCCTACTTAGAGTAGTGTATCTCACATGATGTCTACATTTGCTCGCAGTGTATGTACTGTGCATGTTTTAAAAATAACCTTTATTGGAAAAAAAAAGTCATAACTAGTTTTGGTGTAATTTTATTAGTATAAGCAATAAATATTATTAAGATATTTTTAGTATTACAGAAAAGTTGACTATGCATTAACGCTACGCGTTTCCTCGATTCATACAGGAAACAAGTATAGGTGTGTGTGTGTGTGTGTGTTTCGCAACCCCACTTACGGATAGCCATCGTTGGAGTAATCCTAATTTGGAAAACATAAACTTAATAATGTTTCTTTAAGTTTTCGGTTTTATTTCAGGTCACAGCCTTCGTTGAAATTGCAATAATTAGGGAATCTTGAATTAACGAGATATTTTTTACTCTGTTTTGTATTAGGATACGTTGCTGCAAGGCTCAAAACTGTTAGCTGTCGTAGGAGTAGGCTTAATTTGGAAACCTCGACCCGACTTGTTCTTAATATTGCTTTTATCCTAACTAAATTTTTGAACTCAAATATATAATACAATATTCACCTTACAAACCCATAAATAAATGTTTTTTATTTTCTTTAATATCATATGTTAATACTGTTGTTTTAAACGTAAAATGTTAAATTTTTGTTTTATCTTCTCTAGTCTCAGTTATAATTTGAAACCAAAATGTTTCTAACTTAATGTTAAAATTAGTTTAATTGTAACAGAACTAACTATAACCACACATTATCAATTTTTGTAGGTACATTCGTAGCGAAATAAATAAAGGAAGTATACTATGCAACAGCAAATACAGATTAACTACTACATTCAAGAGAACTTTGAATACTCTCCTTAACAACGACTTTACCATATTTACTTTATTTAAAACGATTATTACGTGAAAACACGATTTATAGAGTTTTAAACTATGTTAAGTATTACGCAAAGAGATTTGATTTATATCTCTTTTTTCGTCATATTGATTTTGAAAATAACATTTCTGAAAAACACATTTTTGTTAATGAGGACAGAAGGACTTTGTTTAAAACATTTTGAATAATATGAGGCATTTAGAATTTAATATGTGTACCCTTAATGTTAGAGTTAGCAGTCTGTATTAAGGTTATAAATCGCCTTTAAGCATTCGAACAATATAATTATAGTTACATATCAAAATAAACTAGAAAGTTTGGACTTAGTTCTAACTGAATGTTCTAGCACTTTGAGTAATAACTTAAGATTGTTTTCTTAAAATAACTAATTTTAACATTTACGTTGTCCATTCTAATAATCCTAATTGAAATGTGTTGGACGATTGAAGTTTTTTATACAATGTAATTTTTGTACGCCATAAGATTTCGTAATTCTTGCTCATCCAATATGTAAAACGCAATTAAATAATTGGTAGGTAAAATATTACAAAACATCCCCCCCCCTCTTCCTTTACGAATTCCAACAATACGTTCACCAAAGTTTTCCAGTTAGTGAGAACAAAACAAATAACCGTTACGAATTAAAGTACAATACTTGGGGTGGTGGTTGCTTTAGGTTATATAGTCATTCTGTACAACTACCACAGAAACTAGAGTCCGTCTGTGTGGACAAACTAATGGTAACATATCAAACTAATTAAAACTGCAATTGATATCAATGTATCACACATTACGAATAATTATGTTATTTATATAAATACTTCCTTATATAGATGCATTGGTGTAGAATGTCTGGTGGATATAAATATAAAATATTGGTTTCTTTTAGAAGAAAAAATAAAACAGTAATATAATCATTCTGTTTATAGTTTTCTTTTCACAGCTTAGGTTTAAAATAACTGCAAAAGCTCTTTTGTAATATTTTTAGAGTTTTAATAATTAAAATAACATACTTACAAATATTACAGTATTATTAGCAGTCGGTTACTCATTTAATAAAAAAATCTGTTACATTTAAACATTAGTATAAATATTTATAAACAAATAATACTCTTGATTTGTGCAATTGGTATAAAATTTAAAATGTTATAGGTCTTTAAATTTTCAAATTAGAGGATATGCTAATCCGTCAGGTATAATCCAACAAATACGTCTCTAAATAATGTAAGTAAATCGAAAAAAAAATCCTAATACGACTTTTCGTACAGTCGGCATTAAAAAAAAAAGAAGATTTTAAAATTTTGTTCGATAATTAAAAAGGGAAAGCGTACACACAACATGGTACAGTTAAACATTATACAGGTAATTTATGTTAAGACTTTAAAATGAATTTCATATACTTGGTAAAAAGTAATGTACACTCTGGATATTAGCAGAGTTTTAATGTCCTAGATATGTTTTTTACCTTTAACTGAACACCTTGTGAGTAAATTGGTCTTGGAAAACATCAACGTAATTTGCTATGGCATAAGATATTTAATACGTTAAAATGTTGTTTATTTCTGTTACGAAAGAAAAATGATCTGTTGATATTGATAGAAATATAAATGTATGCATTTATAGAGAACTAAACACTCATTGTATAAACGCGAATTAATAATATCTGCTATAAATGGCTTATTTTCCTTTAAACACAATTCACTGCACAAAGAGAAAATTCTAGATGAAACTGGTTTCTTGCATACCAACAACAAAATACAATTTATTTATTTCCCCATCCCCCAGAAATGGATGTAAATGATAAAATGGGACTTAAAGTATATGCCATATATATATATATATCAATAACTAAACAAACTTCTTAAGAAACATATCTTTCTTGTTCTTTCATACAAACACCGTCATTGTTTAAATATTTTTACAAATCTTAGACATGTTTCTCTAGATACGTGGAAGTGTAATTTTATACCAAAAATAGTATCTTATATAAAGAAAGACATAAATGTATTAAAATATTGCACGAATTTAATGGAAAATATTGATATATCAAGAGTCGTGCAGTATATATACACAGAGATGCCACAAGGTAAAAAACATTTACAAATCGGAAAAACAAATTTGAGATAAAGGTATCTGCACTTTCTAAACATAATTACTTATGTATATAGATCTTGTGTCAGACATTTCTTATGATCAGTTAAGGGGAATTCCATACTTCAACATACCCTAGTTAGGTACATCTGAGCCACTAATTACCCATTTCCGTAAATTATTTATTTGTAATATTTACCTTTACAACAGATGATCCACATATTATTTAACGAAGTATTACAGCTCTGCACTTAAAATAAATTTTGAGCATAATAAAATATTATTAATTATACACAAGAAGATAGTTAAATAAGAGTAAAATGTTCAATGCTTCTGTATATATTTTCGCAGTGTTAATAAATAAACTAACATGTTACTAAATTTGGTTTCAGTTAGATTGCAAACAGTCATGAAAATTACTGGTCTTTATTACTATACACCCCCCCAGGTGATCCTTTGAATTTGTTTAGAATAAAAGAAGGTATGAAATAGTCTTTCTCTTACCAATCTTACCTGATTGTAAAGTGTTTTAGATTTTTAACAAATTTATAATTCGGGTTTGATGGCATTACTCTACCCCGGATGTAAAGGTTAGTTGAAAAATTCAATGTAATTAGATTATCTCTTTTTTGTTCTAGAGACGATCATATTAACTTCCGAATATAATATGATATATTTCTATTTTTAAAAAGTTAACACTTTTTTAAAAGATTAAAAGCCATGTAGCCTATAAATGTTAAAAATCAGAAACTTAATGTGACAGCAATTTACTTGCAATATAAACATTTAAAAGTCTTTTTCAATTATATTAAAGCATGTATATAGTATATTACAGGAATTAGATATAGCTGTTTTTTCGACTTTAAGAATATAAATAATAGTAAATGTATTATTATTGATGCATTTTCTGTTAATACATATGATTTCACCTTTTTAGGTAATGACTATATAAATAATGAGCTGATGTATTTTAAACATTAAATACAAAGGTATATTTGTTAGTTATGTTTAATAACGGTTTCGTGTGCAAGTTATTGGTTGTGTATTTTTTTTTTTTTTTTTTTTTTTTTTTTTCAATCGATATCTTCCATGTTTACTTTTACAACATGTATCATTTTTATAGGCTAATATATTAATTTGGAAGTAGTGGTATTAAAACAAATAAGTGATTATGTAAAGTTTAAAATAGCAGCTTTATAAATTTTAATAAATACTTTGCTAAATATAATTATATTAATATAATTACAAATAACTAAGATCTGTATTCAAATAAATTTGGACCTATATTTGAAAATTGGTTTTCAAGCTAGATACTGTTTGTTTCGTTTATATTATTGGTGTAGTTTATTTGAATATTTGGCAATTACATGGTAACTTACTCCAGTAATGATAATACACTTGCATGGTAATAACGAGAATCGGTTGTTATTTTAAATATGTTGTATACACGCAAGAGTGAGATTTCGTTTATTAAATACATATTTATTTATATTTATTAAATACTCTTAAATAATACGTGTTTTCCGAATTATTCAAATGCTTTTGTTAATGAAAATTTACGGTTACAAATTTTGTTTATTTTATTTTATTTTATTTTCTTAGCATTTACAAAATAAATACATACTCCGCACTGTAGAGCCTTTAATTCAGAATAATTCTAGAGCAGATATTGGGTTGCGAGAATTTAATGTCCCTTACTTATCAACAAGGGGAAGTTGCCGCAAGGAGATAGTATAATGACTTCCTAATGCAATTAAGAGACTCAAAATTTAATATAATGGACTTAAATGCTTCAATAAACTATGTTAGGACAATATTGGTGCAACATATCACGTAACATCCTATCATCCCCTGTTTTTGCTTTTCGCAGTTCTTTAATTCAAAACTAAGTTAAATCCACTCTAAAATTATAAGATATAAGGATTTCTACTAGATTTTGGTGTTATTTTTATTATTTAATTTTGTTCAGTAATTAAACAAAAACAAATTTCAGAAATTTCTTAAACATTTTATAATACATCCTAAAAAAAATACTTGGGTAAAAATTAGAACACCCAACAGATTTTCTATTAATTTTAATAACAGCACAAAGTTATACGATTACTTATTTTTTACCAAACTATAATTTTTTCCAAGACTATACATAGATGGGCAATGTATTTATATTGAAGATGAATAATCTGTTCGGATTTTTTTTAAAGTTACATATAGTGATGGTAAAAGCGTTTTTAAACTGCAACGATTAACGACTGTAGCAAGTTTTCTAAGTAGATTTAATTTGCAGTCACAAACCTAAAATGTTCCACCATTTTTTTAAAACTTAGTTCAGTATCGATTTATGAGATAGTAACTTTACATCCACACATTAGCGTATCAGCTGTAATGTTATTTAAAGAGCTCATGGTTACGAATCAAGCAATGATATTCACAAAATGATTGATCGATTAGGTTACTTAGTCTTTTGAATAAAAAGTTCTGATATTTAAGTCCTTCAATGACGAAGATATAGAAAATAGATTTGATTTTAAATCCTAGATGTCATATTTAAGCTGGTTTAAGTATATATTTAAAATTCAGTTCGTACCTCCAATATTAATTTTGTTCTCTGGCATAAGGAGTTATATTACAAGAACATGATAAAAGTTATATATATATATATTTATATATATATATATATATATATTTATATATATATATATATATATATATATATATATATATATATATATATATATATTTATGATAATAAGCCAACGCTGTTTCCTGTTTTAAGCTTACAGATATTATTTATTTTTTATTAGTTAAAAAAGAATAAATAGGAGTTTTCATTTATTGGTAGCAAATTATTAACAATCTAAACCATATAAAATGCTAGTAGTAAAATTAAAAAATCAATAATTCAATAATTTATTTTGTTTTAGATAATAATAAAAGAAGCCCTAATATAATATAACATGATTATGTTTCCTTAATCTGAATTTAAAATTTTCCCAAGTTTAACATATATATATATATATATATATATATATATATATATATATATATATATATATATATATATATATATATATATATAGCATTACAAATTTTACAATAGTTAATATAAATGTTAAAATCTAAAAAACTGATTAAATTATGTTGATTTATATCCGTAGTATAAATTAATTATATCGTTTTATTAATTCAATTTAAATAATAAAAAAAAAAAAATTGAAGTTGGCGTTCTGAACCATCAAACAAACATAGCACATTATCTACATATCTGTACCAATAATTGACTTTACCTTTAAAATCATTTTTACTGTCAAAAAGTTGATCTTCAAAATTGGCAACAAATAACTCCGTTAACAATGGAGATAGGGGTAACCCCATAGTCAAACCCACTGTTTTTTTGTATTGTTTAAATCGTTGCCAAACGGTACTGTTAGTTTTTTTTTTTTTTTTTTTACTTGGAGGAAAATTAATGTTCCATAAAACCCTAAGGTTAACTCTAAAAAAACTATTGGTTAATAATAAACTAGATACCTTAAAACAAATTTGAAATAATTGCTGTTTAGGGATATTACTTTTATAAAGTAAGTACATTTTACTTCCGTCTTTAAAATTTTAATATAAAGTAACAAATATTTGTCTTAAATATAACTATATTTAATTCTAGCTATAAGTTACAACCAAAGAAATGTTTAAACGTCGGTTGTGCTTGCGAACTCTATCTGTGTAATTCAATAAAAATGAGCTACGGGTACGTAGTGACAAACTGAAGAAACACAAGACATGTGAGATTGAGCGTGAAATCAAACTTATGTGTATGGTAAATAAAGTCTTTGGTAAAATATACAAGTGCTATTAATTTATGAATGTCTTCAGTAGTTTAATTGAAAAGAAGAGCTCTTTATAAACTATAAATTATACAGTTCAGCGTTCTTCTTAATTTTAAACGTATTGATTAAAAGTTTACAGAAAGTATAATTATTGTTACTTATACATTTTATTCATAATAATTTTAAAATGAGTAGTCGTTATTTTTAAATTAATTAAAGAAGGTATAAGACAAGAACTCTTCTATTTCATTGAACGGAGAAAATCATTTAGGACAAAATAGTTGTAGGGAAGGTGAATGATCAAATGCTCTTATTATTTTGTGTTAAATATAAATAAAAATCTGTTTTAGAAATAATATATAGTATGATTTCGATCATTCAAATGCATATTGAATGCATAAAATCCGCACACTAACCTTTTTTAAGCCCTGTGAATTTTGCACCTCGGCTTATTTTAGTGCCAATATAGAACTTGTGTAATGTGCGAACATAAGAACTAAAATTACCGAAATTGAATTCTGAAATATAGGAATAAAAGTTCAGGGTTTAGATACTTATCTGATATAACACAAAACTATAAACATATTATATTGGTCGTTTGTTAGGTTTTATTTTTAATAACAAAAAACTTTAGAATATTTACGATAGTAAATTTTCAAAATATAAAACTAACATAAATTTATAAAATCTTTTATAAGAATTAGTATTTAGTAAATATATTATTATATTTTATAATCTAAAACTAAAACACAAAAATCACAAAAAAAGGAATTGTATTGATATCATTTGTGTTTAATTTTATTATATAGGATACTAAACAATTGTTTTCCATTTCTCCTTCAAACATTTCAATAAAATATCTCTGGGAATTTAATTTAATATACAATACACTCAAGAGTCGGAATTTGGTTTAGATGTTAAGGAAGTCAATCACAATAAACGCTTTATATTCTGATAAATCCAAATGGTTGAACGCAGGAATTCATGCAATTCCAAGTATTTCCAGTCCGAAGCTATGAATTTACGTCTCAGCAGAAATTAAGTATACGTTGCTGACATTCCGAAAAAAAAAATCCGAAACGTGGGTTTATTATGTTCTTTACACAAACATATCTAAATTCAGGTAAAGCTTTAATTTTGTGAGGAAAAGAAGACGTATAGACTATACATCTGAAATGTATAGCACTGAAGAGTGTAAATTTGTTGATGATTTTTAATACTTTATTTTGAGAAAAATATTGAATTGCATCTTCTTTTATAATACTGTCTTATAACTACTTTAAATAATATTACGCCAAGTTTATATTTTTTTTTTTGAAAATTGGGGCCAAACTTATATTTTACCTGTTAACCTATGAATTCGTATTTATTACAAATCCGGGGACCATTTAAAACCAATTTATATAATACATTATAACACTTTATTATACATATAACATATATTATACTGTTATAATACATTAAGTATTCAATTCTTGAATCCGTATGCAGAACTGATATAATAACAAAAAGTCTAATTTACAATATATTTCATATATATTTTGATAATTTTTTTCTCAAAGTCCTATTACCAAAAACCTGTAGTTATATATATATATATATATATATATATATATATATATATATATATATATCTGAAATATGGCAATTAAACAAACAACAAAACCGTCCAGACTCCATTCTGTATATGACTTAAAGAAATACAAAAATGACCTATGTAACATAGCATCAGTACACATATATGTAAATCCTTTATGACCATAATTCTATAAGATTTAAAAATACATCGAGATATAAGAGTAAATATTGCATTCGAATACTTCGGTAAAAACAACAATGGTATACTCTATGCAGACAACGAAATTAATCATTTCTATTTCATTTAATCCATATTTCATCAGATAAAAATTATATAAACTAATTTACCTAAGGTGAGATGTTTCTTACTTATTAGAGAAACTTTTAGAAAAACTTTATTAGAGAAAATTGTTTTAAAACTTAATAATTTACAACTAGCAGTTGAAAACATAAAATCAATTAAAATTATCCAATATCAATGGCTTCGAAAAAATCAACTACTAACTTAAATGTTTTATTTACAGTAAATACTAAACACTATAAGTACGGGGTTAATATAATTATTTATATTTTTAAACTTCTAATTGAAAATTATAGAGGATCTAAAGAGTTATATTCAATCGGGTAAATTACATTTCCACTCGCAAAAACATAGTGACTAGTGTTCAATATTATGCAGTTGGTGGTTCATAACATTTTTTATGGCATGATTTAGAGTAATCGATATATAGATAGCCAATATGTCGTTTATAAGTAATTTCTTTAGTTCTAACACTTTTTACGAAATTTCTAGTTCTCGTTGTGTTTGTTTATATTCAGTCCTTAAATATATTTACCGTTATGCTAAAACTAAAGGTAAAACACCCTTATGTGAGCATATATTTATGTCTTCCTTTACTTGCTTCATTACAGAGTTCACTATTTGTATAACACTGTACAATGTTAAACGAGTTAATGGTATGCGTTCTCACTCATATTAGGTTGGTAGAACGCAAGTCATTTTGGAAACGTGGGTTAAAGATGTTTCATACGTTAATCTTTTAAATCCAATATACACCAATTAATAAAAATATGTATATGGAGCACAGTATGTAACCATATAAGTACATTTTCCAGTATGATTATACAAGAAACATTAAAATTGTTTTAGGTAACTATTGTTCGTCTTATCTCCATACTGTCCTCCTACACTAACTACTCACATTTATAAATTCTGCCATTAGACAATATAGCCATAAATTGTTCTTTGTCAGTGTTTATTCCTTGTGAACACTTTAAAAAATACAGAAATCAATTTTTTTTATTTATTATTATTATTTTTTTTTTTACAAAAGTGTATAGTGGTTTTTGTATACATAACATAATAAATATTTAACGTAATATATTGAAGAAAGTTTTTTTTTTTATTTTTATTTTGGGGCTCGCTATCCAAAATTCAGATTACACTACAAATAGGTATACAAAAATTGTGTGTATATGGGTTGTTAAGTTTTTACTAGACTATAGTAAAATATATACAAAGTGATAATATTAAACAACACGATTACATCTGCATAGGTTTGTGAAAGCAACTTTGACACACAGTTCAACTTCCCTCACACTTGTAATGGTGATAGGATTCGTAAGTCAAAATGTTCATATAGACGCTTAATTTTCATTTAGCCCTTTTAAAAACCTTGGTCAATTATAATTATTATAAGGTGTTTTGAACAGTAATCCAACTTCTAATTAAAACCAAGATTGTGGTTGAAAAGTAAATCACGCCGAGTCCTAATAGATATAAATTCTGTTATCTACATAGTTCCAGACTTTAAGAAGCTTCTACTGTTCTTATTTTGTGGTTTTTCTTCAGTTAAATCTGTATTTTCCAGTCGACTCGATGTTCTTCTCCATTGAACTGCTCCACTAATTCTTTGATCTGTTCATCTTGCTTGTCTCAATGGGTTCTAGTCATGATATCCATGTGTTGTATTTATCTGCTTTGCGAAATGATAATGGTAATTGAAACCCTTTCTATGATTAATAGCGATTTCTTATTTTATATATTAAATATTTGTTTTTTTACAGATCCTGTTTTTTTATTTGATACTTTCTGCTGTCTTTAAGTAATAAATAATTTTATCAAGTAAAACTGACCTTAGTATATTAGACCTAAGATATTAGGTCAGAAGGTTTTTGATTAGATGTTTTATGAGTATTATATATTCCTTGACATATATCTTGACTTATTTATCCATGATTTTTGTTAATGTTTTAAATAAAAATTAGGTTAAATTTAGTAAGAAGAAGTGTAAAAGGTAAACTAAAATTTAAATTAAAAGTGAGCTATTATACAATACTATTAATTATATTTTTCCGTTTTAATAAAAGTCCTGTTAGTACTGAGCAATCAAAAATGGTCTATTTGCCTTATAGAATTATGTTTAAAAAATACAACTTTAATCTTTTATCAAATTTTAGGCCTATAACATGTGATCATACAAGATATTAGATTTCATGCATTTAACTATTAAGAAAAACAAACCGTGAAAGTAGTTTTTGTTATTTAATAATATAAATATTTGATCCGTACTTCATATATAAAGTGTTAAATGTTGAATATAGCAATTGGTGATTATGCGTTTGGCTGCAAAAAAAGTTATAATAAAACAATATTAAATACGAATTGAATTGACATTCATTTAGAATTACAAGGTAAAATTATTATTAAAAAAAAATTATGTTTTGTTTGTCCTGGAGATTTTGTATGGATAGTAATTTATCATTTAAAGAACCATATATTCTTATACGTTATTCACCAGAATAAAAAATAAAATAATATAAATTTAATTCACGCGTCAGAACTCATCAAAAAAATAAAAGAGATCTACGCGAATGAAGACTTTACATTCTAGTAAATCCAATTTGTTGAATGTGTGAACGTTTATCCCAAGAATGTTCAGACCTGTGCTAAGATTTTACGGGTCAGTTGAAATTAAGTACGTTTCTGACATTCCGACGGCATTACGTCGAAATGGTGTATTGTCCTTCTCAATATGCAAGGAAGTTGTGCATTTTATTATGAAAAGTGGATTTTTCGCAATCTATACTAAATTTTGTAAGAAATTTAAATATATTGAATTTGAGTTCATAAAAAAATGATTCGATTAGCTTTGCATAAGTTAATCCCTCCTTCATAACATACTTGTGAGTCGATAATCACTGATAATTACTTTGTAATACAATCATAATTATTACCAAAAAAATGTGTTATTTACTAAAATGACCAAATATATTATGAGTTAAATCTTTCATTGTTTGTGAATGTCATATTTATTTAGAAAATTAACAAAATAATAAAAGGTGTTCATAATTTATAAAATTTGAATTCATGAGCTAAAAACCATGAGCTAAAAATAAACTTTGAACGTCAAATAAGCGATCAAATAGTTTATATTAAACAAACCTGATTTGAACTAAACTTTGCATAATATGAATTTGGTGTTAATTAAAGACTTTAAATGCAGAGAGATATTATTTTGAAATGACACAAGTGGTGTCTAATACTTCATAAATATGAAAAAAATGTAACCATTTATATGTGTTACTAGTTTCTGTTTGTTTACATTTTTCCTATTCTTGTAAACGTCAATATTTTTACAGTTCTTCTCAACTTTACAAATAATAATTAATAACTCTCTCATATTTAATTTTTACTGTAAAACATTTTGATTTTATTTTATTGAAATTCTGACTTGTAGATAATTTTATGTACATTTACGTAATACATTGTTTTATTGTTTAACATAGAAAATTTGTTCGTAAAGTTCTAGCATGAATATTGCAAGATTGGTTCTGATGTTTAAAAATATGATATGAGAGTTTCATAATTCCATGAATAAAAATATTTGAGTTACTACGTTGTGAAATGTATAAAAAAAATCTAATCAAATGAATCAAATCACAACATATTTAATTTGTTTGTTTTAAATTTTTTAAATATTTTGACCGGCTAATATAAATAACGACTGCATAAAATATTGATAATGGCATGTCAGTAATAATTGTTTATTGGTTTTAAAAATAAATATTTAATACTATATTATGCATATTATAAAAGCCCGAGCTTCAGACTGGATTAAACAATTTGTCAAGCATTAACTTTAAACAGGTTATGGAGAAATAGATTCCCACATATATATATAAAATCATTTAGTAACTTGTAAATCAATGAGATTTAGATAATTTACGTAAACGTTATAGATTTCATGCGCATCCATTTGCCCTTAATGATACTGTATTAAAAATCGAATGTTATAATCTTGCCCGAAAATCATATGGCAGAAGACCAAAATATAGGCATTCCTAATTTTGACTGTATTGAAAGTATAAAAGGCCGCCCGTTAAAGCAGGGGTGTAGCTTTTTTACATAACAAGGAAAAAATATCAGACATTATTAGCTCGCATAAGGAAGTACGTATGAGAAACTCTTCTGCACTTGGCTTCATAACAAACGAAATTGGCGAAATTTTCATAGATATATGGATTTCTGAATGTGAACAAACAATTTTAGTAGTTGCTTTTACCTAAGTACAATTATGATTAATATTGAATACAATTTTATGGAAAAATGTTCCTAAATTTCAGCAATTTTGTGTTAAATATTTTTTTTATTTCTTGACATTCTTTACGCAGTAGATACGTTCAACTAAAAGAACACAGATTTTTAGTGACGTCCTGCAGCATAGAGATACTGTTAGCTCATCAGTAAGACCTATGGATGAACTCAGCTAGAACTAAACATAGTATAACTTTTATTTTTTTACTATAACTGACTTAAATGTATATTTAGTACAATCATTTTAGTACTCAGGTTATGTTACAATAAAACACTATAACTCAGAAAATAGAAAACATATTGAGTTCAGATTTGGTTTTATATTTGTGTTTTATAAGTGTACTGAAAACAAAGATTTTATTTTGTATATTTTCAAAATGTCTTCCCTTTAAAATATACAACAATGAATATCTCTAACACATTAATTTATAAAAATTCACACGTATGATAAAAACATTTCTTGTTTATTGACATACAAAACGGTGTTTTATATTTTTTCTGTAGGTCAAAGGATAAATGTGTAATGCACAAAAAATAGGGGAAAATATATTTTTTGAAGTCGTATTCAAACTCAAGATTGTTATAGAATCAAAATATTTTAAATTTTCAATACTTTTAATAAAAATAATGAAATCCATTACACCGAGTTCCATGGAAAATTCCAATGTGACCGTCAACTATTTCAAAATAGCACCTATTTAATTTTTTTCATGATAAATATCTAGAACACTATGAACTGTTTGTTGTTCTGCATTAGGTAGGCTATTTAAGTGGGACTATTTTTTCCATATTTAAATAGGAATGTAGAAATTTATAATATATTCAATGGAATACTCAACACATAGTTTTTATAAATGTTTACTCTAGGTAATGTTCAATGTTTATTATTTAAAAGCAGGATGTTGGTGTTCCAGCTGATTAATAATTATTTGAATACATTGGTGGAAAACAAGTGTTTACAGTATACATTTGTTATTGTGAATTTGTTACAACCGTGTTTTGATTACTTCATTAAACAGCATTACTGTGCCTTGTCATTTAGTGATACAAATATATTTACAAATACGCGTTACAGTTATTCGATTGTAGTGCTTGCCGATATTAATTTTATTTACTGCTCAACTAATGAAAACAATAAAAAAAAAAACTCATGTTTTCTTACAATGACCTTAATATTTTAAGATAGCTCATTTATTCCCAGAGGAAGTACAAGTATTGACTCAAGGAAGTAACATCTAATGAGTTGAGTATTTTACTTCGATATCTTCTGGTTAATATTAATGTTTGACGAACCATCTATACTCAAAAACTCTAGTATAAATTTGTTTAGCAAGAATAAATAATTGATAATTAAAACAACAAAAACATAAAGATTAGGGACTTATTCAATACGAAAATAAATGTTAAATCTCTTGGAAGGACAACAAATCTAATCCTTTATAAAAAATTCAATTAATGAAAGCACTATCGGTATGTCATTTTTCTAATTTAGTTCCCAGTTTTTAAATTAAAGTATTTACAGTGTACACACAATATATTTTGAAGATTTAAAATATTAAAAAATAAAGAAGACACTATAATAAGGAATAAGAATTAGAACTAGTTATAAATTTAATAACAGAACATCTTACAATGAAAGATTGCATACAGTAAATTTACCTGCTTACTTTTATATTTGAATTTGAATGTACAAAATGTAAATACAAATAATCATATACTGACTAACAAGATTAATTTAATTAAATGGTTAAAACACTGGCCGTTATTTCCCATGCAATGACAGTATATTTTAACAAGTTTATTTCTAACTTTTCGAAATGTTTACTTGGTTAAGGCACTAGGCTTTGTTATAATTATTTTATTAAAATCTAGAATATCTAGAATATATCTACGAAACTTTTGATTTCAAATGATTCTATTAAAAGAAAGTTCAAAGAAGTCATTTATGGTGATCTTAGTGACTTCTTATTATTATTTTCAATGGATCCTCTTCTCTCAATCCATTGATTCGTAAAATATTGTTTTATTAATTTTTACCTATGAGTAAGACGTAATGAGTCTCCATCTGTGTACTAACTAAGAATATTTGCTTCTAAATGTAAATAGTCAAGTTTATTTAATGGGTTTGTTGGTTTCCACGTTGATATATAATGGGTCCACGTAATTTTCCAGTATATTTTGTATTAATCTCAATTCAGGTTTATCTCAACGAATAATGACTCGATATTGGTGTCTCTATAAATTTCTTTCGAACATTGATTTATTCTGGCCATTGGGATGGAAACTCAGTAAACAAATTATGATTGTTATCAGCTCAATAACAGTTTTCATTTTAAACAAATCCATTTAAAAGAAATGTACATTCATCACTAAAGCAAATATTATTTTGATCAATAGAGCTGATTTGTTCACAAATTCAAACATAACAAAACAATATCGTTGCTGGCAAATATTAATTTTGTAGGATTGATATTTGTTATTTTGTATTAAATTATGGACATCGCCAAGAGAAACTACCGTGAGAACAGACTCTACTCAGTGTTGTAGTAAGGATTTGTCACGTTTTGGTGAACTACTTCAATTCAGTCACTTTGTTAGAACAATCTTTCATTTCTCTTTTGTTAATAACCGATCTAGTTTCAAGGAATTGTTATTATAATTGTACTATGTAGGTATGCGACACCTGCATACTTTACGTTGTTTGCTTGAAAGGTTTTCGAGTACAATAATTTTCTGATCCAAGAATGAAAATGTTATCAACGCTCTCTTATGAAGAGCCAACAACGGTAAAAGAACTAAACCTCCACAACATAGTTTATTGAAACAAACTCTACAGGCAAACATTTGCCCATGAAATAAACTTTTTAGTTTAATGAACTTTTCAAGTTAGATCCAGGTGAAAATGCGATACTGTATACTGCATTAAATTTATGCAATATATCTATCTACAGGATAATTTCACGTTATTGGTCATAATGTTATAATCTGCCAATTGACTTTAAAATTAGTTTTTTCCGATAGGTCATAAGTTACGTGGTCCCATTAAAATATTTTTTAAAGTTTTAAATAGACAAATTTCAAAAAAGTGGTGATACTAAATTTTAAATATTCCTAAAATTCGACGTAATTTAGGTTTTTAGAGTTTTTAATAGTTTAAAATTTCGTATTTTACCAGTATGCGTTAATTACGATTATGAACTTCTAAAAAATTGGCTGTACTTATTAAACACATTTTTTTTAACGTAGTGAGCAAATGATGGGTCGGTTTCCAGTTTCAATGTTGATTTTAAATATGACTTTTTATTTTTTCAAACTTTAGGTTGCCAGTATAAATTTTAAAATTTAGAGTAGTTGAGAGTAGCGTCTGTTTAGGTTTGTAATACAAATTTTCCATTTTTCAATAGTTGATATTGATCGTATAGAGTCATTGTAAATTGTATTTCGATTTTCCGTAGTAAATGCGAAAAAAATTTAAATGAACACCTGTATGTTAGACTGGAAAAATGAAATAATTATCGATGTGAAGACATATATTTTAAAAGTGGGAATCTGTGTAGAGTATTAAATGTCGGCCATAGTTCTGCATAAGAGCAGGGTGGGGTGTTAGGGTTTTCTACATCATTCATCCCCTTTTAGATTTAAGAACGACCACATTTTATGATTTCGTAATTGCGCCGTTAAAACCTTAATGGTTTATTAACAGGTAATGGCTTTTAGATATTCTATTAAACAAAAAATTGGATTCAGTTATAATAATATAGAAAATAATTGGTTACTGGTTACAATAAACTGTACCTGATAACTAATTACGCACTTATCAGCGTAATTAGAAGTAGATTACATACGCATAGATTATTAATTGACTCATTAATTATCTAGATTCTATGCTGTATAGAAAAATTATGACGAATGGTTATGAGTATATATATATATATATTTTTAATTTTAGTTTTCGCATATTACGTATTAACAATTGTTGTCTGATATTCCCAAGGCTTAATAAGCATTTTAATTTATAAACGCTTGATTCATTTTGTGAATTATTAGATAAAGTAAGTAACTAGTATATTTTACTGATTTATATTATTTCAATTTAACAAAAAATTGTAGCCTTTCTACGGAAAAGGAATAAAATGATTATCTATTTCATCTTTAAATATTTTATTTACTTGAATCCTAGTATTAAGTAAAAACGACATATTTTGAAATATAATCAATTCAATCCTTATTGAATAACTAAAATTAATTACGATGTCTGTGTATTAGAATTCGTTAGTGCACACATGATTTTTAAACTTTCCAAACGCCAGATCTTAGTCCCGATTATTGTGGCAATTTAAAAACTTACACTTTGATCTGTTTGGAAACAAACATATTATGCAACAAAAATTTAACCAATATTATCAAACATAATGGTACTATAATAAAACATTTCTTTCTCTAAAAGACATACCGATTTTTCTTCCTTTTTATATAATGACCATATCATGTCTAATTAAATTATTAGTTTTCTTAGGCGTTTTATAATGTCCGTAATTAGAGTGGCACAATCTATGGAGTTTGGTTGATTTTACTTTTGAAATTGATAAACCACTGGAAAAGCCAATATATTCATAGTAAATATTCAACTTCCAATGACAAATCAAGTTTGTAATACAAGTGCTAAACCAAATACTTATATTTGGTCTTTCATATATATATATATATATATATATATATATATATATATATATATATATATATATATACATAAATATACATAAAAATTTTGATTTTACTTTATTCATATTACTTTCCACAATTATTATGAATGGATACGATGTATCAAAAAGAAAATGTAGCAAACTTGAAGCTTCACAAATTTGCATCTTCCTTTACTTAATGTAATGATGATTAAAAAAAAACTAAACATATCTAATTTAAAGTTATACTCCAATGTCATTATAACTCAAATTAATCCGTTAAATCAATCTGTATATTTCTTAAAATTAATTAACGTGTATTTATGTACAGGAAAGAGAATGTACATTCCCTGAACCACAAATGTGAGCATAATTGAAATAAATGCTTGATATGAAATGGTACTATTTACAAAATAAATCTAACAAACAATTCATTGACAGCTCTAATGATATATTTTAGTTTTTAAAGTATGTATACAGGTTGTTTTGAAACATCACTCAAAAACTCCAGCAGCCTATTTACACCAAATACACTTTACACACTGTTGCGTGTGATAAGTGGTACTTCTTCTAATAAAGGTGGAAGATCAACCCCCAAAATACATATCTTTCACACCATTGAGGTAAGAACCAGACAAATATCATACACAATACGAGCCCATACATTTAATGAAAAAAATCTATTGTAGACCAGGTTTGCGATATGGCATGGGGGGGGGGGGGTCGTAAGACCATATTTTGTGTTTGTTGTGGCAGTTAACAATGGCTGTTCTCGTAAATTTAGTTTCATCTTTTGAAAATATTTTACAGAAGGAGTTCGGAATAGCATATTTTTCGATAACCCATTGACAATATTGAAGACGATAGGGACAATCATGTGGAAGGAGAGTCTACACCCTTCGCGGTAGTGAATGAGCTATTATTGTTGATGCAATACTCTCCAAGCAGTTGTGTTGCCAACAAGATATTGTAGAGTCAAATTAGTAAAGTTCTCCAGTTACAGTCTTTTTTCATTAAGACTGTTGTAATAAGCAAGATCATTATTCGAATGTCCAAAATTTCAAATACAGTACATGAGTTTGAAAATACATGAATATTATTTTATGACATGGTGTTCACTATAATATGGAAAATAAAATGTTATTTAACAACACTTGGATTTCACTTATTCATTCCCACCAATACCAATAGATTAACTAGGAACAGGTTTGTATTTAAAACACTGGTAACAAGACTTTGCTAAATTATTAGCTGTGTAAAACCCTTATAGCTGCCATTTTGAAATAAGTAACAATAATCAGTTTATTATTTTGTTCAAATTGTGTTTATATAACTCTAAGTACCTTGCAAAACTTTAACTATGTATAATTTACTGTTAAAAAAAGTATATATATATATATATATATACATGTATAAGACCTTTTGAGTGCCTGGCGATTCCTGACCTTGAAGCGGTTATACGATCAGACGTAAAGGCCACCTTTTGGGTGCCTGAGTATAAATGTTATACCGTGTATACAATTACCACCTTTCCAGTGCCTGGCTTATATTTTAAATGCATTTGCGTCATTTTGGGGGCTTGATATAAAGATACCACTATTGCGACCTTTCCAGTGCCTGGCTTATACTTTAACGCATTCGCGGCATTTTGGGTGCTTGATATAAAGATACCACTATTGCGACCTTACAAATGCCTGGTTTATACCTTAGACATATTCACGACTTTTTGAGAAATCGATGTTCGCGCGTTTTTTTGGAGGTGTTTGTTATTTTGACTGACCTCCCCCCTCCCCCGTCACTTCCGCTCCAACCACGTCTGTCTTTCGCGTGTAAACTCCGGGCTGCACTATACATATTTCATGTATTTCACACTAACAATTAACAATACCGCATCATATTGAACAAATGACTATAAAAAAATAAGGAAGTGATATTCTTATTGTAGAGGTGTTCAGTTTACATATTGATCTACACTCTTCTAATGACCTATTACTATTAGCCCGGCGAACCACCACCCTTATATACATTGAATATTACGCGAGTTTTCTAGTTTATTACTGTTTTTAAATTCAAAAAGCCCCTTGAACTTATAAGATGTAAGAAAAACGTTTAAGTTTATCATTAAAAGAATAATATTTCACTTATAATTGCTAGTTATTAAGTTATATTAAGTTAAAGTTCTGATTTGACGGTTTACCGACAAATTTTTTTTTTTCTTCAGCCAAAAAATTCAGGCGTCGCTTCCCGTATTAACGCTGGATGCGAGTATGTGTGCGCACGCATCTTCGATTCTCACCATATGGCTAACATATATATTATAAAAATACATAATATTGTCTTCAATTTTGGGATTTCAGTCTTGGGACTGTGAGTCCCGAGGTTCCCCTAATTTCCCGTTACATATTAAGGGTGGGCCCTCCGGGATAAGTCTCCCACCGTAAATTGACATGATGGTCAAATCAAAACGAAAGAAGGAAATCATAATCTGACCTCGAGCGACGCAGTCTAGGTCAGTAATTAAGTGGGATACCCTAGATAGAAATAAAAGAGATGCGTAACGTTATAATTTAATTTGGAATTACTATTATAATTTTTGGGGGAAAACAAATTAATTTTGTTCAATATTTAGTAAACGTATTTCGGATTCAGCGTTAATTCGTGTAAGTCGCCGAAGAAAGAAGGTATGCTAATAAAAAAAGTGTCGGTTGTAATTAGTCGCGGTATAATTTCTAAATAATGAAAAATAAAAATAATTTCATGAAAATAGTAAGCTCGGTTTCCTGGCCACTCAGGTATTGATGGTAATGAGAGAGCAGATGAATTAGCCAGGTCAGGTTCAGAATCCCCTTTCGTGGGCCCTGAACCGGTGTTCGGGATCTCCTATGGACATGCCAGAGCAGCGGTTGATACGTGGATACGGGAGGGGATGAATAGGGCCTGGACGAATTCAACCACTAGTAGACTTGCAAAAAGGTAATTTAGACCAAGCAAGAAACATGCTGAACAACTCATCTCTCTCAGAAGGGATAACATGAGGTGGGTGGTTGGGCTCTTAACGAGCCACTGTCACCTCAGAAAACATCCACACAGGATAGGGATTGCTGCAGACAATACTTGCAGGAAATGTGGTTTGGCTGAAGAGTCCGCAGAACACATTCTTTTAGAGTGTGAGGCATTAGGACGAGCCAGGCTATACTCTCTAGGCCTGCCGGGGAAAGAGATGGAAACCATCCTAGATAACCCTATTGGTAGTATCTGTTCCTTCATAAGGATGACGGGTATCACTAGTTGGGTGTAGGAAGGAAATTGGGGCGGCAAAAGATCTTTAGGTCGACGCCGGTGAGGCCTCTGAAGGTGGCTTTCACAGCCCAGAACGGAAAAAAAAGCTCGGTTTGGTTAAAAAGTTGTTTGGTTAAAATTACAAGTTTTTGTCGTAAGGTTATGCCGAAATACCTGTGAATACATATATAGACATACATAATAATTCAAATATACATACATGGCTATAAATATAAAAAATAAATGCAAGTGATTTTAGTTGAATAATCAGAACGTAATCATTACTTTAAATTAGGCAGCAGAAAGATTAGAATTAGTTGATCGTATTTTCTTTGGCTTAGAGCCAAGAGATATTTATGTCTGTTAGCATCCTGCCTTACATCTTATCTGCTGATAAGCGGTTGATTGACAATCTAAAACACTATTCTTATCGAAGGTCAAATCTTTACAAAAATATATTGAAATACTAAACTGACTTTAAATAACTTTACATTTATACAACTTCCGAAATAATAAATAGTTATTAAATAAATAATAGTCCAACCGTTTCGTCGGGGCTATCTGCACGCGCATCACCCATTGTCGGTGTAATCACCACACAATGGACCCCACAATTCTACAAATTACTTTTTCTAGCATGTATATACTTCTACAAGAAAACCAGTAGTTTACCTTACTTATCCCCACCCGAGAATTTACGTATTTTATCGACCATTTTTATTTTTTCTTCACAGGTACCTTTTTATAAGGGCGACAGGAAGAAATAATTAAGATCGTGGTAGTTTTTGAAATTTTCGGTATTCTATTTAGACTTAACGTAAGAATCAAATTGTATAAAAGTATGAAATTTTATATAAGTATCATTAAAAAGGAAAAATATGTATTGCACAAAAAGAAATAAGAATTTATTCGAAATTTACTTATTATACTATACTTACGAAAAGAAATATTATTTTTGTGAAAGAAAAAAAAAAGTAAACAAGACTACAGAAATTTTTAGCATGGCTGTTGATTTTGGTGACGAAGATTTTGAACGTATTATTATTAACAAATATGCATATTTAGGTGTAGAACATATACAGCGCTTCAGCGATTTAATAAAAGAATGTTTTAATACTGATTTCTTAGGAATGGAAGAATTACAAATTTATAATATGATTACTCCCGCTTCTCCTGATGGATCTAGAATTCAAATTTTATTTCGGCCTTTAACATATGATGACATGCTCAGAGGTCACTTTGTGTGCAGTTTTTTTTGACACTGAAACTATTTATATTTATCACTCATTAAATTAAAAGAAAGATCATAGTCACTTATAGATTAGTTTTGCTAAAATTATACCCATTTTATTTTCAATCTGGAAAGACTATTAAGTGGCCTGAAGTTCAACTTCAGAGTGAGTGTGATTGTGGTATATTCGCAATTGCTTTTGCGACATCTCTTGTACATGGTATTAGACCAGATTATGTGCGATATAACTGTGATAACAATTATATGCGACAATTTCTCTTACGTATATTTAGAGAGCGTTCTATAAAAAACTTTCCTTTTCATTTAATTCAAATTCCTTCTTGGCATCTTCAATATTCAATGATCAATTGTGATTATAATATCATAAAAAATGGAGGACGTCTAAATGATTATCATATTGAAAGATTTCATAACCTACTTTTACGGTTTACTATTTACAAGCCTCAACATACCGGAAGACTTCAAGTTCTTTCAAAAATCAAACCAATGGCTGAGGGTGAAAAAAATATTCAAATTTTGTTTTCTAATTCTGAACATTGGTTATGTAGCTATTACGATGGTAAGTTATTATATATTTATGATTCTTCAAAATCTGATACATTAGATTTTAAAAAAATTTTGAAAAAGCTTTAACCATTTTATTTTAACAAAAATGAAAAAGATTATATTTCCTTCTGTAGCCCAGCAACTTAATGGAGTTGATTGTGGCGTTTTCGCGATAGCATTTGCCACTTCATTAGTATTTGGTCATGATCCGCAAAATATTACTTATACATATTCCTTAATGCGTAATCATGTATTTAAACTTTTAAGTGGAAATATCTTAACTTTGTAACTTTCTAAATACTTTGCCATCAAATAATGTTGGCAAAGTAGGTACCAATCAAATGTGCGATACCTTAAAGATGCTATGTTAAAAAAAAATTAATACCGAGGAAGTTGAGGTTGTTGCCGAAGATACAATTCGAGCGAAGAATATGCACAAAAAAAGAATAAAGTCTTTAATGAATGATGAAGCGGGTAGTTCACGAACTGCAGGATTAGCTAGAGTAATTAAAATAAAAGCTGGATCAAAATTTATGATAAGACGAAATATTGATGTTTCTATCGGCTAGGCTAATGGTACAATAGGTACTATTATTTCTGTAACAAGAGATAATAATAATGTTGTCGACACTATTAAAATTGAACTTACCAATAAAAGACAATATTCTATAGAACGTATAGAATCTAAATTTCAATTAATGAGGAATGCTTTTATAATAAGAAAACAATTTCCAATTTGCAATAGTTATGGAATAACTATTCATAAAAGTCAAGGTCTAAACTTAGAAAATGCAGTATTTGAAGCTGGAAAAACTTTAACTTGTAAATAAAATATAAAATAATATTGCTCATGTTATCTTCTTTAGAAATATTTTAAGTTTTAAATTGAATTTTCGATTTTTAACTGCTCACTTACGTTTAAAAAAAAATTTAATACTATTTTATGGTTGTTGAAGATATTATGCAAGTTATATTCAAGTCTTTGTATAATCCAACTTCGAAATGATTATTAATATAATATATGCTCAATAAATTTTATATTATTGGTTTATTAATAAAAATTGTTTTTCCAAGATGGTAGTATTTAGGAATTTATTAATAAATCAAATGTGGGGTGATATGTCGCCCACTGGAATAGTGTTCAGAGACAACCCCCACCCCAGTATGATTTCTCATGCTTTCGCTGCCTTATTTATTAAATTACTTCAGATACAAGGAAAAGGAAAATGTAACAATGTGTTGAGTAAGTTAAAGGGAATAAAACGCAAGGTCATACTTACGAAAGTTTTACCTTTTTGAAAGGTTTTTTTGTTGAGTACTATCTAAATTTATTCTAAATTCTGGACAAGCAGGGTGATTATTACCCGATCAATTATCATGATTGATGAAATTAATGTTAAGCTTACATATGTCTTGAGTTGCCTAAATCATTGATTTATTGAACTACTGGACGGTGAAGTGCAATTTTCTCTCCATGAAATACTTATTAAACAACAGTTTATGTAAACCAATACAATTTATCCAGGATGTTCATCCCGACCGATTTGTTGAATTAATTCCGTTAAGAAAGGTAAATTAAATGGATAACACTTGTTTTTTTTTCTTGTGGGATCCTCGGCATCTAAGGGTTCTTGTCTCTGAAAAACAACATAACTTATCAAAGGCGTACTTACACCTCTATTCATTTCTAGAAATAAAAAAGTCTGACTTTTACGTGGCATAGTATGACTTTATAATTTGAGTGACCCTCAAAAATAAGGTAAACAATAAATAAACGTTTGTCCTTCATATTCCAGACCTAATAATAGTATTTTTTTAATCAATTAAAAACATTATTAAATATTTAAAATATAGTTGTAAAGTTCCTGAATACAAATGTAGTCAAATTTGCGACCGGGCAAATATTAATATTGTGTCCAATTGTAAAATAAACAGTGAATTGGCGAAGGTAGAAAAAACACACCATGTGACAACGTTGCATTACTCCCTCCTTACTAAGCATATGAGGTCATAACTAGATATCCACAGCCTATTTCTACTATTTTTTTAAAATTTGCTACTACCTAATATTGTTTGTTCGAATTTCTATAACTAACTATAAATGTTTATCTAGACAATCTCAAAACCAACCCCTCACTTCTCCAACCATCAAATGTCAACCGATTCTTACTTCATAGAGCACAAGTTTATTTGTTGTTAAAATTATATAATATTTGTGATGCAATTTTCCCTTTTCTGTTCAAATATATTTTCTTTTACTGCTACAGTAAAAATATAAATACCATATTGTTCGTCATTAACAAATAAAAGTTTTTACTCTCGTGTAATTGTTTTATAAGGTTAACAAGTTTTCAATATATACGACTTTAACATTTTAAAATGGAAATCATTTTCAAATCTCGTGTAAAACTTCACATGAAAAATGCGTTTATCAAATCTGAACTCAATGCTCAGTGTGTTCCAATGAAGGAAGAACTACTTCCTGCCACAATTCTTCAAATGTTGATGAGTAACCTATAGGCCTACATGTGAACAAACCAACTGTGCGAACGGAAATATAGATTATTCTCTGATGTGATGATAATTGTGAATAACATGCGTCCGTGATTCTGTTTTGGATGTGGGCTGGGGGGGTGTTTTTCTGTTCTTGTAAAACTGCAACCTCTATTATTTTCACGGTGTCTCATTATTGTATTTTCAACATTGTTCTATTTAACACGAATCTTAAAAACAACAAACGTACTTTCTTTGTATAATCGTAATTAATTTAGTATTATAAATAGCCTTTCCTAAATAAATTGAAATCTTTAGGCTTATTAAAAAAAATAATAACGAGATTTAGATTCGAACCAAGTACCTAAGATTTAGAAAAACAAAGATTAATATAGTTCCTCTATATAATAAAAATAAAGTCCTCTTTAGACTTCACTCTGGCTGTCTATCTTTCCGTTTTCAGGATAATATTGTGAACTAGGGAAATTACCAAATTTGTGCTTTAACTAATAACTACAGTACTGTAATTCATTTATTATTGCTAAAATTAAATAAATATAAGACACCACAATTAAAGATCCTTTACGAAAGTGCTATCCTTCTGCGCCAAAGAAGCCTATAACTTTGACCATACATAGGTTATTGAAATAAGTTATTGGAATTTTTGAGTTCTCCAATATTCTGCTCGAGTTGTTGAATAGCTATAGTACGATTTATTGTTTAAAAACTTTGAAATATTTTCCAGGACTTCTTCAACTTTAACGTCAGGTAATTTGTTGTGTCTCCCACCTCTGACTCATCCATTTTAAATTTAGAACTTATAAAAAAAATTCCTTACCTATATAACACTCTTAAAGTGTGCTCCAAAATATACATACACACAAACTTTCTTATTTAACAAGAAACAGTTCTTAGACAAATTTCGTTATTGTTTTGATCCATTCACTTGTTTACAATTAATATGTAACAGTAGTAATATTAATTATCTTAATTAAAAAATGTCATCGTTATTACTAAGAAAATCAAGATTCCTAAAATGTAAAAGGCATACGCTATTTTTAATTGTTGGCAATATGAATTGGGATAGTGTTCGCTTTCTAAGTCTAAAGGAATTTTAAAAACAATGATTTTCCCGAAAAGATAAAACGTCAGGCTCATTTAAAATATATTTAAAAATGTCTCTTAGTGTCATAAAACTAAGAGAGGCTAGGTTAGTCTTAACGCCCTGGCTACCTGAACCTCAACATAGCAGTTAAGACAAAATAATTCCTGATAATGAGAGAGTTGTAATGGTCAGTCACAATATTTTTAGAAAACATAAATTACAGACTACCGTAGAAACCATTCTATCAAACTTTCCTAAAATAAATTTTAGTTTTATTTATGTAACAAATTCACACACATATAAAAGAAAACAAAGATATACATTTTCGGTTTAATAGACAAATTTTTACGTCAGTCGTGAATTCTTTCCTAGCTATTTATAATTTTTAACAGTTTAAGAAGTCAGTTTCTTTCGATTGAGTACATCAATAACAGTTATTACAATCCACCTCAATGTAAATACGGGAAACGGTAATTTTTTGGCAAATTTTTGGCAATCTATAATCACAAATCCTTAATATTTTTAGTAGGGCCTAAAAGGATATAGGTTTTTAATTCGATCCTGACCATTCTGTTCCGGTTAAACCAAAGTTCTGTGGAAAGAAGTATTTATTCCATAACAATAATAATTATAACCTTAAACGGTCCTAATGTGCGATAACTTTTAGTTGAAACTTAAGCGTTTTAAATATTGTGCTGAAATTTGATAATGTCTCAATAATATGTGTTTAAAATAATAATGAAATATAAATGTCCAAAATTTAAAAGATTAGGATTAAAATTGGATTTAATTTTTATTATTAAAATATTTTCATACTGATTGTATTGAATTTTTGTATAAATGTAATTTCACTGCATTAAAGACAACAGATACTAGGCATTGGAGACATTAGTCTAAAACCTCTAACAAAACTTTTAGTTTCTCTTATAGATCAACACACTGTAGCCCCTTTGTTTTATTAGGGGCAGAGGCTACCTGAACGACTACTAGACTGCTAATTTTGCAGCTTGGTCAATTTTTATGTCTACAATCAATGAAACATGAAGTAATACAACAAAATATAATGTTAGGTAAACTCTAAACATATAATCAATAATAAACATAAACTCTTGATGTTAGATCAATTTGGACGATGATTATAGATCATGTCTGATTGACGTTTATGCAACCGGCCACTACATACCGGCCACCAAGTCAATGCTAAATATTACAAGGAAAGAAGATTTGTAGCATTATGTCGTAAAAAATTGGTATCTAGCCCTCATAATTAGTTATAGATTTGGTTGTTAATACATTTTCCTAAGTAGGCCTTTGTCGTTTAAAATAGCAATTTCAATATATTTATTAATTAATTTTATATTATATAAATGTTATACTAATCAATGTTATATAATATATTTTTAATACCTCCAAAAAGTTTACATTTCTACTGTGTTTTTAGAATATACACATTTTGTCTGAATAGAGATAAATTTATACGAAGAAAAACTACAATCTCAATCTCTATTTTTTTAAAAGTAGAAATGTCTTTAAAAATTTTATTAATAGATTACCATAGGGCAAAAAAAGGATGTGATGTAATATTTATAGAGTGGGTTGGTTTTTATTTATTTATATTTTTAACTTAAATGACGTCAATGAATACGTATTCAAAGGTGACGATAGTCTTGCTTCCTTTTCACTAGATGCAAGGGATAAATCAGAAATAAAGTAAGTAATATACAGTATATACAGTTGAACCGTTAACTTTTTGCGAGATGACAACGTCAGACACAATTGTCACACATTAACAATAAGCCAGTTAAACCATTAGGTTTTACTAGATGTAAGGGATAAATCAAAAATAAAGTAAACACTATACAGTATGTACAGTTAAACCGTTAACTTTTGTAAGATTATAAAGTCAGACCCAATTGTCACACATTAACAATAAGCCTGATAAACCACTAAGTTTTACTAGATGTAGTGGATAAATAAGAAATAAAGTAAAGACTATAGACTATGTAAAGTTACGCCGATAACTTTTGTAAGATTAAAAAGTCAGACCCATATGTTACACATTAACAATAAGCCAGATAAACCATAGGGACAAACTTTAAAGTATTGCGGCATAAGTCTCAAAGATTCCTGTTTTTCTCACGGTCAATTATACGGAGCTTGATCTCGAGTAGGAAATCCGAAAAATTTGTATAACTTACCCCCAGATAACAAAAGGAAAAATGTTGTTTATAAACAAGAATTTTAAATAGTTAGAATGTTTTCAATAAAAAGCTTTTACTTCTTATATTTTGAGGTTTATCTCCTTATATTCCAACTACCACACAATCCTATAGCACCGGATCATCTGAAAAAAGTTACTGTTACTGAGTAAATTTCTACTTTGTAAAAATACTTTATTTACCTCATTACTATCATTTTTAGGGTCTTGCGCATGATTCTTCAATTAGGTGCTAGCAGACGGGTTTGCGAATATTTTGAAATCAAGATCATATTCAACATTTATTAGTGAATAACATGTGATAGAAGTCCCCGGCGAAGCCGGGTAAACCTATAGTAATTCAATAAAAACCTTCTCCTTAAAATAATTCATGTGTGTGCCAATTTTCATGTTAATCGGTCAAACGGTGTCTTAGTATTAATGTTAGACTGGGTAAGTAACATGATGATGTTTATAATAATTAGATAAAACCCTTCTCCATGAAATAATATGGAAAATGTTGTGGACAAGACCTATGTTGGCAGCATTTGTTACAAAAATCCGTGTTATGTAAACTCATGTTAAGGGGACAGTAAGTTATATATATACTCTTGATGAAAACACACTGTCCTCCTAATATTCAGAGGACAGTAACTGTGCTCTGAACAAGAGTATATATGCGAAAAATGTCCTCTGATCAAGAGCGAGAATGTCTTAAACACTAAATGTCTCAAACAAATAGTGAGGCAAAATAGCATGATTTTGAAAAAAACACAAAATACGCGACTACAGCTAAACGGTTGAGATCGGGCATGGGACCATATGAACTTTTTTATTCCATTTAGTGAGTAGAACATACTGGCGAAGTTAATGGTATCAGTAGAAACTCACCCTGTATATATAGGGTCTATTATTGTTAGGTTAAACTTTGTGCCAAGTTTAAACTCAATCGGTCAGGTATAAATCATTTTAGAAAAGAAACAAAATGGCGGATGTCTGGAAAACGAAGCTTTTCTAGACCTAGGTACATATGAACAATTTAGATTTTTTTAGGTGGACCCCTATCATCTTCCGAAGTTGTGCCAAACTCTCGCAAAACACCCTGTATACTAAACAATTAAAGCGTTTAATACAACCTAATCTACTGTATTTGAACAAGTAAGTAAATTCATATGTAACTGAAAACGAGTAAAACTGAATGGTATTAACCTAATATGAACATAATATAGGGTTACTGTAACTCGACTTATTTCCGGCGGGATGTGAAAGGGGGCTAATGAACAGCAAATGTAACGGCTTTGTAGCTTAAACTACAACTCCAGCGACAGAGTTAACGAGTGGTTGTGAACAAGTGCGCAAAATAAGCCTTAAGCGCACTAGAATGGTTAATTTCTAGTATAGATTAATTTTGTTGGGCACAAGTTTAGGACTCCAACTTCTCGTAAAATTCATTGTTAAATTGATATTTTGGAAATTATCAATCTACAACTTTTGAGCTTCTCGTCTCTTAGTATTTGAACAAAAATGTGTTTGTATATTGTTCAATTGTACATATGTCAAATTACATTGGTGGATTATAGAAACCAGTCAAATTTTGTTTTTACAAGGAAAGTTGTGGGGTAGTTTTTATTTCTTCCCCTCTGTATGTTTTTGGGGTGCTGAATCCGAATCTGAGGTTTGCTTACAAATTTCGTGACGCGACATTGACAAAAATGCAAAAAAAGTAAAAAATCTCATTCTTGCGGGTTTTATCTTGTAACTCGTAAACTATCAATTATTCTTTAATAACCTCTCTAGCATATTCAAAATGAAAGAACATAAAATTTCCTACATATTTTACTATTTAGGTTATTTCTCCGACGAACCGTTCGGGCTCACAAAACCCACTTTTCCACACCAACACTCAATTTTACTATTAAAACTTTTATTTAGTGATTTCCACCTACTTTTAAGGTGAATACATACATATAGGCTGGGTTCAACTGTTATGCCATCTCCAATAAAAAAAAATGCTATCTAAGTATCCTAGTACATTGGTACAAGCCTTGACCGAGTTTAGGCATAGCTTAACCAATCTTTCCATAAATTATGTTTTTATAAAGAATTAATTTGTTCTTCAGTACAGAATAAGGGGTTCTAGTAAAAAAAGTTGTAATTCCAACGAAAAATCTGGAAACATTATATACCTACATGGGACTATTGTTATATTGTATTGTGTTACATATGATTATATACAGGATGCCCCCGAATTCTCTGGTCCCCTTTTGTGGATTTGTTACTGGGATCAAGACAAACATATTTCGCAATATAATAATGGGTCTACGGTGCTTACTTTATCGTCTATCTGTATGTAGGTTCTATGTGTTTTTAACAAAATAATAATTGATATCTATCTAGAGAATGGTTTGACCGATTCGGTTCAAACGTGACATGAAGTTATACCTAAATAAACGGTACCAGAAACTGGCACATACTTTCTCACATTTAAATTACTAAACAGATTCACTGTGACTTCACAATTGTATTAAAGTAGAAGAAGGAACACATTAAAGTAGGAGAGTTTCTAATAATAAAATTATTATTATTATTATTACCTAAACGAGAATTTTTAGATGCCGATTTTCGCATATGGTAGGGTACATTAAGGGCTAAAAATAAGCAAAATTTTATCAAAATCGTTAGAGCCGTTTTTTTTATAAAAAAATAATAACTGATTTTTTTGGGAGTTTTTTGGCCATTAAGGGGGTTATTTTTCAAAATTTGTCAAAACCCTTTTTCGTGCATCTGTACAGGCCTAATTGAAATGTTTGGTGTAATTTTTTTTTAAATCGATCGAATAGTTTTCTCTCTAGCTTTGTCTACATACAGACATACAGACATAGAGACAGACATACAGACAGACAGACATACATACAGAGAGACATTTTGTAAAAACCACTTTTTTGGACTCAGGGAATCCCAAAAGAGATATATCCACAAAAATCTCAACATCGATTTTTTTTGCGATCACTTTATACTTTCTCTATACTATAGTAAGATAGTGAGAAAGTAAAAAGATCTACTTTAGGTAAAAAAAAGGATTATATCCAATCTTGCATTTAGTAATGGCGACTGTTTGGAAATTTCTAATCTAATATACATAAAAACAGAACATTTTAACAAAAAAAATTCAAGACACCTTTTTGTAGCACTTTTAATTCCCTATCGGATTTTATAACTTCAAAACAATCGGAAAGGATAACAGTTAAGTTAAAGATAATAACAGCGTACGTAATCACAATATTGGGATGTTTTGCATAGTTTTAATAAGATTTTTAAGTATATGCAGGATGTTTTGTAATTACTCTGCAATATTCTAAGATATGATTCAGCACATAAGAATGAGAAAAAAAATCAATTAGACATGGGTCCGGACAAGCTTTGTTTCCCCATAGCCACCAATTTATTTTTTCACTAAATAATTTTTAACTAGAGAATTATATTACTGATTGAGCTCAAACTTTGCACAAAGTGTAATCTAACAATGATCTATTTAAACAAGATAACCGATTATATACAATAAGGTGTTTGAAAATTTCAAACCTGAATTGCCCAAAAACCGAGGTTATGAAAACGAGGACAACGAATGGCTGAACGGGAGTTGTACCGCGAACAGAGGATTATGTACCCTCTAGTTATATTTAAAATAAATAGTTACTTCATTAGTATTTGACAAACAATAGTATTAATGAAAGAAAGTAAGTGATATGAGATAATTTTTAAATCAAATTTTTCAAGAAATTATTTTTGTAGCCCTTTTCATTTCGTATCGGATGGTGTAACCGCCAAAACAATCGGATGAAGGATAATAGTTAAGTTATGTGTAATAATCGGTTTGTTCAACCCGGCATCTTATACCAACACAGTAAACAAAACAATATATTGTGTGTACATATTATGCTATTAAGTTATAATCCTTAACTTAACTATTATCCTTCATCCAATTGTTTTGATTATTACACTTTTCGATAGGAAATTGAAAAGGGCAACAACAAAGATGTATTGAAATTTTTTGACAAAATAAAAGGTTTTTTAATTTGTTAGGTATGACATTTTTAACAGTCGCCATTTTTAAACGCATGATTGGATATAATCGTTTATTTTATTTATAATAGATCATAATTAGGTATAACTTCAAGTCTAGTTTGAACTCAATTGGAGAAACCGTTCTATAGATATGAATTATTTTGTGAAAAAACATACAGACAGACAGACAGACGAAAAAGTAAGCACCGTTGACCTATGTTTATATTGTGAAATATGTTTGTCTCGATTCCAGGAACAAATTAACAAAAGGGGACCAGAGATTTCAAGGGCAAGCTGTATATTTGCAATTTATAATATAGCAGTTGTATGTATTAATACTATTATCTAAAGCACAAATAACAAGATAGGTTAATAAGGTCGGTTCCACTAAAGGGCCTAGGGAAAATTTGTATTACCTGTTTAACTAAACGTGACGATCCTAAGGTGGCCATTAGCAAACTTTTTTTTACATGTAGTTAGGGCGTGTAATTTCGGGAGTGTTTGTGAAAATAACTTTACATATATTTATAGGTATGTCATTAACGCATGCTTTTAACAGAACCAATTAGTGAAAACCCGTTGGTCCTTTATGGCCGTTCGGGTTCAAAACCTTTCTATAAGTTAGGTGGTTTATGATATTTGTTAAGTGTGAGGATTTCCCAGTGTATTTTGCCGAATAACTCAATTTCTTGTCTTTCAATGCCCAGACAATAAATGCCATAAGGCTGGGAAAAGTACTATGAGATGTGTTTTGTTGTTAAACACTACCAAAAGTAACTGTTTATGCTGCTGAATTAATTTAAGACACTTTTCAACTTAATCGCATGACTACTATTAGGACTGTACAGTATAACATACATTTTAGGGCTGGGAAAAGTACTATGACATGTGTTTTGTTGTTAAACACTACCAAAAGTAACCGTCTAGGCTGCTGAATTAATTTAAGACACTTTTCTGCTTAATCGCATAACTACAATTAGGACTGTACAGTATAACATACATTTTAGGGCTGGGAAAAGTACTATGACGTGTGTTTTGTTGTTAAACAAATTTAACAATTTAACAAATTTAAACAAAAATAAAGCATGCCTAATTGACATGCTTGGTGCAGATTTGTTTGAAATCGATCGAATATTTTTCTCTCTAGCTTTTTATACATACAGACATACTTACATACAAACATACAGACAGACATTTTGTAAAAAACACTTTTTTGGACTCAGGGGGTCCCAAAACGGATATATCCACAAAAATCTCATCATCGATTTTTTTGCGATCACTATACTTTCTCTATACTATAGTATAGTGTGAAAGTAAAATGGTAACTAGTTAAAATATAGTTTTATTTATAAACTTGAAAAAGTAAATACCGTAGCCTACTTGTTTGGAGAAAAAAATGTAACTATTTTCGTCTTCTGATTAATAATGTGTAACATATTTTAACATTCTGTTAACTATATTATGAAAACGAGGACAACGATTGGCTGAACGGGAGTTGTACCGCGAACAGAGGATTATGTACCCTCTAGTTATATTTAAAATAAATAGTTACTTCCTTAGTATTTGAAAACAATAGTATTAAATAAAATTAAAACAACAATTTTTTTAGTATCAACCACAATGTTTTAATAGAAACTTGCCGACCATGGTTTCACTAGTTAACTAGTTTTAACTAGCTAAACCATGGTCGGCAAGTTTCTATTAAAACATTGTGGTTGATACTAAAAAATGTGTTGTTTTAATTTTATTTAAAATGGAATACCACCATAGAGTACCTACGGTCTCTAGCATAAATAGTTTAACAATAGTATTAATGAAAGAAAGTAAGTGATATGAGAAAATTTTTAAATCAAATTTTTTTGTATTAAAACTATACAATATTGTTTTGTGACGCATAATTTTACTCAAATAATGTTTCAGACAAAGTAATGTCAAAATTAAGTTTATTGGAGAGCATAAGGTCTTCAAAAGGTTCTATTTAAATAATAGCAGGTCTTCAAAAATTCTCTAAAACACGATAACTTATACCATGGTGATAACAGGCGTTAGAAAATAGAAATTAACAGGAACAGGCGTCAACTAAAGCCTTTAAAAGGTGACTTTTGTAACTGATCGTATAAGACTTCAAAAGGTGGCATTTGTAACTGATCGTATATAAGCCTTCAAAATATCGTCTCCCGTACATTTCACACCAGGCACTCTAGGCATCCAAAAGGTTCGTCGACGATTTCGCTTTATACAGAGGGCACAAAAGGTCGTTTTAGTGTATGAAAACAGACCTTTTGAATGCCTGAGTTCAAGCACTCCAGGCCTCCAATAGGTCGTCGCCCGTACCATTAGGCACTCGAAAGGTCTTATACATAAATCTATATATATATATATATATATATATATAATAAAAAAATTATGTTTTTTTTTTAATTTTCAAACAATTCACCTTCCACTTTTCATTCCAAATTCTTAAATGATTTAAAAAAAAAAACATTTACTCCTTGTTAAACTACCGTCTCCATTAAGAATAAAAAAGTTAAATTTAACGAACAAAAATGTTAGAGGTTTACAATCATTAATTTGACGTCGAAGTTAATTATGTTATAAGAAGTCATAATTTTCATAATATTTTAGAACGAGATGTATAGGGTAATTTTGTATTACTTCTACAAATCATCCATAATATTACTTGAAAAATAAAAATACACATTATTTATTTGTTTAACTAATTAATTATATATGAAAATAAAATCAATTCGTTGGTTAGTTGAGAGTCAATTATGGGAAAAATTACTTTTCATTTAAATTTTAAAAGGAATTACGTATAAAGTAATTTGTTTCAAGAATTTGTAAACTCTTATGCGTCAAAAAAAATATAGTTTTTTAGACAATTTTTACAAAATATATTTGTATAACCATAATTTATATAACAAAATATATAAATGTACGTTTAATGTTTGACACATTAACAGTAATTATTTGCTGTTTAATTTAAAGTCTTGATTACGTTCACAGGTAACCATTAGTTTGTCCACAAAGCTGGACTCTGTTGTTTCTGTGGTATTGTAGGACATGACTATATACCCTCCAGTAACCACAACCATGATCACTGTACTTGTATCCATAACTGTTATGTGTTTTGTTTAAACTAACTGCAGAACTTTAGTGATCGTTTTGAGTTTACCGTTGAAGAACCTTTGTTAATACTTAATTAGCTAAAAGAATAAACATTCAAAAATTACAATACGCATAGTAGAGAGATAAAACTCAATATAAATCAAATAACAAAATGTTTAGAAACAACCACCACCTATGTTTTATTGTAAAGATAAAACAGAAGACGAATTGTGTAAATCGTCAAAATAGAACATGAAAAACATTATAGAAAAAATGTATCATCATAGTTTACTCCAATTATATTGGCGGTTCATTGTTTTAATTGATGAATTTATTCAGTTGGGAATACGAAGAGAAGGAAGGGTAAAGTACTACATCCGTAATACCCAAGTTTATACTATGGGATGACATATATTACCAGTGGTGTATACAATGTGAAACAAATAAAGTCTTGATCAACCAATAGTAAGCGTTTTATTTTTGATTTATAAAGTTTTAAACTCATTCTGAGTTTCTGAGGTAATATAGTAATTTCACGTGGTGTTCTCAACAAATTGCTGGTAAAAAATAATTTAATTTGCAGTTTATTGTTTTAATTATACAAAATATATGAAATTAAATAATAATAAACTTTAAAAAAAAGCTACAATCAATGTTGATAGAAGAGCTAAATTGGTTACTTTTTGCGTGCCATTTATCAGCATTGTTACTTGACTAGGTTGTGTAACATATTTATCCCCGCGGGGTCCACTACTTAATTGACTGTAACACACCCTTTCTCTGCAACCCTTCCACCGAACATAAATCCCATTTAATTTATCTATACTTTAAAACTTACTGTTCGATATTTAAGCTTGGACATATTAACCAATGGGTGACGGTTAATCTGCAAGTTATATTAGTATTAAAAATACACTTTATATCTGTTAGTTTTGATACAAATTAATGTTATCTATTTAATTGTTACCGAAATAAGAAATAATACAAAACACAAAAACATTTGTGTTATTTAAACTCTCAGTTGTACACGTATAATTTGTTATATTGAAATCTTTTATTTGTTTTATACTAATACATTTTTACCCAACTATATAAGATAATATATTTCGAATTCAAATAAAATATAAAAATTAATTTTATTCATGACTGGTGACGTTCATTTTACTCCGTTGACGAGAGACGTAAAAGTAAACTATCGCCAAAATATATCGTAACTCTGAAGATTATTAACAATATAAATTTAACTCATTATTTACAAAAGATTCGTGAAGAAAAATGTTATAAGATATACTAAATATTGCAATAACATACACTACATGAATATTGAGAAAAATTTCCAGTTAAATTTATAGGAAAAGGCAAAAGTCTACAGGATCAGTAAAAAATTTGAAATATTAGTAAATGTTTGCGTTTTTAACAATGTCATTACGAAAACTAAAACAGCTGTAATAATGGCTGACAATTTATTTATTTTTATTCGAATTTGACAAATTTTTATGAAGAAAGCAATTCTAATGTTTACTTGAATTAGAATGTTTAACTGTTATTTTCGTTTGCATTTTCAAAACTACGGACATATAAAATAGAGGTAATTAAAAAAATGAATCCTAAAGTCATACCTCCGTATCATATTTTCACCGATAGTAAATTACATAGATATTTTGCTCATTTCTCGATAGCATAATATTTTTTACTAATAGAAATAAACATATTTTAGATGGAAATATGTTTTATATTTAACAGAAAATTAGGTATGATATTTAATTGACACAATAATACAAATAAAATTCATTAGTTTATTTGAAACAATACTTATAAGGTCATCATGAAACAACTTTGTACATTAGTTATTTCATAATTATGACTTCAAGCTGTTAGCTCTTTGGCTTCAATTGTCATGTTTAGACAACAATTGACAATAGTTCCAAAGTGAACCCACTACGTGTTCGTAAGAAGTGACAACAAAGCAAAGTTCAAAGTTTGCGTAGTCGTGGAAGTAATCGCTGTTTAGACAAGTAATTACCGAAATAAGGGGAGGAGGTATTAGTCGTAAATTTTGAAGTTATAGATCACAAGGACCTTCTGTTGTTAATCTAGTCATCCATTTGAGAATAAATTTTTATTTTTTTTTTTTGACAAAAAGAAAGTGGTATCAAAAAGTTTTTAGTGGACGGTTTGAACAATATTGGCGAACCTCCAAATCATGGTTCAGCTTAAAGAGTATTATTACATATTCTAATCTAAACCAACCAATTCAAATGATTTCATCATTTTCTTTAAAAAAGTAAAAAATAGTGCACTACAGACGTTTGTAGTAATATCATAACACTTTTGTGTGTGTTAACATTTGTCGTGTTTTATACAGAGTAACAAAGCTTAGTAGGTAGCTGATGGAAGAAATCTAATGATAAGAATTTGACTGCCGAAACCGGTAATCTTAAGTTCAAAATAAAGATTGTATATAGAGTTAAAAAAGGTAAGTATATAATACATATAATTCATGATACAATCCAGGAGGCCTACAATTGTAATGTCGTTATAAAAAAAAATAAAATTGTTAAACCCACTTTTCAAGAAAAAAGTAAATAAATAAATATAAAAGAATCAAAAAACACACTTAGTACAAAGTACTTATTTAAACGTAAATTATAAAGTAAAGTGTTTGGTGCTCCTAAAAGTCATAATTATAATTTATAATTCTAAGGGCCCACATTTTACTTTGTAATTTATATTTGAACTAGTAATTTGTGCTAACTGTGTTTTTTGTTAGTTTTTAAATCTTATATATATATATATATATATATATATATATATATATATATATATAAATATATATATAGAATTGTTAATACAATTCTCTGCTATATAGGTCATCAATTATATTAGTTTATTTATAGTAAATACATTTTTTGTATAAACTAATTAATTGATAAAGATGTTTTTACTTAGTGCTAAAAAGATGGCGCGCCAATATTTAACTAAAAAGAAATCTTGGTAGGAAGAAGTAAAGACAGAAAGTAAGATTGAGTGCTATAATCAGAGCAAAGTGTCACTTCTCAACACAACACAGGGGCTTTACGATAAGACTTAAGAAATATGGCTTTGACACAGAGTTGAAAAAGAGGTGAATAAAGATGAATAATCTTTGTGCCAGTTGCTTGTACTGTAGCTTATTAAGGACATTGTTGTCCTAATTAGTTACACGTACGAAAAATCTTGTAGAATTGAACAATTACAATAAAAGATTTTTAGAACTTACATAATAAATTTTTAAACAGGAAATGAATAACGTTGTTTCATAAAAGTTGCTAAAAGGAATTTCTTTGGTCAATGAAAACTGTATATTCGTAAACGTTTATTAATGGGTTAAAATGAGTTTTGACTGGAGAAATGGAGGTTAATTTGAAAAAATGTATATAAAAACTAATGAACTTTGTTTTTTCGTTTGATTAAATGTATGATAATTTAAGCATCGAGAGTACATAACCTCTTTTATATACAGCTTGGTACATAAATTATGTGAGACAGATGAATGTTGAAAGTATTATTATATTTGAAACAAACATTTATGTGTGGTATGAAGGTATATTATATTTATTAAAAAAGAGTATTTACAAACAATATCTATTATAATATATCAATATATTCTGGGCGACTATATGCTTATTTTTGCATTCGTAGTGTTTGGTTATTATGTCAGATACCCTAGAATCTTGATATAACTTCATAGAAATTAATCACATTTAGCCGATTTGCTAAATTGATAGTTATCTAGTACCTTTTTCTTGATTTGGGGGTAAAAATAAGTATAGATTTCCAAGGCGAGCAAAATGAAATATTAGATTTATATAAATGTAGGACCTACATACGACAAAAATCCACCAAAATACAGTATTTTAAATTTATATGACGATTAATTTTATAGTTCGAATAATTTTATTTTCCGTTATCACATATATTCAAGCATTAGTAAATCCCAAGTTTTTTGTCAAAATAAAATTATATAAATGATACATACAAACCAAATATATTTTATTAAGACAGTTATTACTGATTTGTTCTAATGTTGATACCATGTTATATGTTCGATTAATAATGTTTTATTATAATTAATAATTATTTTTTCATGAAATATAATATATCTTTCATTTGTCATGATAAAAGTCTGTGAATGCTTTTAAGTTTTAAAAAATAGTTATTTATAAAGAAAAGAGAAAAATCTGCATCAAACTTTGAAAGCCCTTTCATTGAATTAAAACTAAAACCTACATTGTGAGTTTGCTTTGAATATAATATAGACATGTTTTTCGACTGGATGTTTAAAGCTATGTAAATGCTGTATGCTAAATCTAAAATTTATAATACGCCTATATAATATATTTAATAAATGGTAAATCCGTTTCAAGGACTCCAAATTTATTTCTTAAATCTATTACACTTTAATCTTACAGCATTTGAAATGTTACAAATAAGTTCCCTACTAATTTACATCAAATATTATTGACCATTGTTAATCTTATAATCAATTTACAGAAAAAAATAATAATAAAATATAATTTCCTTTTTAGAAATATTTGGTAAGCTTACTTGAACATATCGTTAAATGTTGATAACATATGGAAAAAAAATAGTATTTCTTAGTAAAATAATTGTTTAAACAAAAATAATAGTAAATTATTATTTATTCATTTCTGTACTTAATAACTAATATTCAATGTTGTCTTAATGGCAAGGTAGCTTACAACTAAGGCAGTTCCAATTATTATTTGTTTGTTTTTTTTGTTGTTTTTTTTGAAAATTTTGCTACAAATATCTTGTCAAAGATTGATTATGAATAACCTAGTTGTATTACCATTAATTGGACATTACCTTCAAGTTATAGAGTGGTGAAAAGTTGCAGCTGAGACAACAGAAGATGTTACGAATATTTAACATTTGGATACCAAAACAACATTTTGCAAAGAATACATTAATGTTAATAGATGTCTTTCATTATGTGGTTAAATAAAGGTAAATGTTTTATAATATACATAAATTCTTCTTTTTTTCTAGATTACAATATTACTAATTCAATTTATTTGAGTTGTTTAGTATTTGAGCAAGTGGATTTTCGATTTAATATATATATTATTATTAATTTGTTTATGATAATAATAAACAATTTATGGTTTTAAACATATTTAATTAAATTAAAATAATGACGAACTACCAAGTAATTATGCTACAAATCATTAATTTTAAAATGCGTTTTTATTCAAAATCGTCATCGTTTCCTTTTCGGTAACACTTAAAAAAAAGTGTTTTGAGTGTTTTTATTGTTTCTTATACGCTTCTTCAACGATGTAGATTCACATCCTCAATATGTAAACTATTAAAATTAGTTCAGTGTGGCTGTCCGATCACACCAGTCTCTCTCATTAGCAATGGAACGTATATACAGTATAACTAAACAAAGCCACTAAAAAAGATCCCGAGAGATGGATGACATCAAAGACTCATTCGTGGACACTATTGGATTCTCTATCTGTATTGGAAAAATATAACCTCAGTTTAATTACCCACACTTATGCTCCAACCTCATTAAATAACACAAAGTTGATTTCATCAATTCCAAGATCTTAAGAGTGCCCAACATAATAAATTTCCATAACAGTATATCGTATTAAAATAAATAAATAAACATTTATAAGACTTTTCTTTTTTAATACTTCATGATTACTATTTAATAGAAATATGAAATTATATAATACTTGGGAAACCTTAGAATACATTGTATTGATATGTTTTCATGTTGTTGCTAAGAATTTTATTCTACAAGAACGGTCAAATTCACAAGAATCAAATTCCTGGATCTTGATTTAAGGTGTGAAAATTAACGTTATTGCTTACTTTAATATGTATGTGACATTTAAATCATATTTGGGGGGGGGGCTTTTAGTTATTTTATATTATTTAGATTTTATAATAATGATAAGTTCTACTTAATCAGCATAGGTTGTTTACATTTTTGTTTGCGTGCATGGACAACATAATAATTTCCAACTAATCAATATTTAAAAAATATTATATTTCTTAAGAAATATTTGGAAAAATATTGTTGCAGCTTTTCAAATTGATGATACTCATATTGTGTACCACACACTGTGTTGTTTTGAGCCTATCAAAGAAGACAACGCTAAAAAATAAAAACAATTTGCATCTACTACATGGCCAGCCTTATTATTATAAAAAATAATCTTACTACACCAAGATTAAAATATGAATTTTGTATCAGATACATTCAAAGATAAAAGTTGTTTCGGGTTGTAACGGCTAAGTTGTTATATTTTTCCTTCTGTTGCCTCATTTAAATTCAATTTATTTATGTTTCTTTCAGAACGGACATTAATTAATTGAAATCGATAGAAACTGATAAAATACGTTTCTTACTAAATTAAAATAATTTATGCTCTGTGGCTGCAAAACGTACCTTCGTTTCATGTTAACTCTTAATAAAATTACTTTCCTAGTCATGATTTTGAAATGAAGCAGTTTCCATTGTTGTCACGTTTATCTGAGATTGATTTTACTTTCCTGTACAATTCTCTGTTTTATTGCGCTGTGATATTGTTTCTTTTGCATTTATTGTTTGGAATTATTCACAATATCAAGTTTATCCTAAAATGAACACTTTTCTTGTAGAAGGGGTCAAACTTAGATCGTTAAAATTTTGAACTATATTGTTACTAAATGCCAAACAATTGTAGAGATAGGAACATTTTTTTCAATTTTCAGTATGTTATATTTTTAATATTACATTATTATATTTCATTTTTCTCTAAGTAAACAAATGTAAAACGAAGTATCTCATTAATTCAATATACACATTCATGAAGACAATAATTTAACTGTCGATTTAGCTGAACGGAGACAATATCGACATGAAAGTAAAGTTGAAGCATGGGGTTAAGGGGCTAGATGAATAGTCCCAGGGGGGTAGTAGAGGATGTAGCTAACACATACACATCCGAGGACGCTACCCTCAGGACCGCTGTGCGCGAGCGAAGAGCCGCATCCTGCACGAGGTGACCCTGCTTTTACTAAACACAGCGGATCTAGACCGGGAGGTCAATAAATATCCCCCAATCCAAGGTGTCAGGTGTCTTAAGTTAATCCGTGCCGATGGATGGATTATACAGGGTAAAGTATATCAAACGGAGCCTGTGAGGTACTGGCACCATCTCACAGTAATCAGCCACTTGTTTTAAAATGAAAATACTCGTGGGAACTATATGGAATCTCATAAAACAAAAACCAAAAAATCAGAAGATGACCTAGAGTTATCTTCTGCTCAAACACTGGGAGAAGTAGCCATTAGAGCAGCTACTCCTAGTACCTCGGAAGAGCCTAAGAGCCGTCCAGCAGAACCCATCCCAATAGATGTGGAAAAAATGCTACTGGGGGAGACCGAACAGTCCTCCCAGGACGATTTGGACAAGACAGCCCAGAAGCTGGAAGGTCTTAAGGTCAGAATGACCACAGCGGAAAGGAAAAAGGCGCTCAGAGCAAAACTCGCTGAGCAAGGAATTGCCTGGAATCCGAAATTGTGGAGGAAACCCAAACCCAAATCCTCCACACAACACTCAGAGGCAGGAAAAGCAGCCACCAGCGGCACCAAGAGAGCTCGCTCGAGTGGTAGCACTCCTCCTACAGAGAGAGATTGTAAAAAACCGAGAGCAGCAGTCATCGAACAGCTGACTCAAGGTAGATACAAGGAGATGCTAACATCTATCAAGATGGCGGTAGTTCCAGAAGATTATCCAGAGACAAGATTAACTGGAGAATCACTGGAAAAACTGGAGACTTCCCTGTCACTGGAATTTAATATCCTGGAACATGGAGAATTCCCTCAGTTCAATGCTACCTACCTTGAGACAGGAGCATGCATATTTGTGTGTGCAAATGACCACACTCAGAAATGGCTGGAACAGGTTGTTCCCAAATTACAACCCTGGGAGAATGCCAAGTTACGGACAGGACCTAGGAAGGACATCCTGCGGGTGACCAAGGTGATCTTTAAATCACCAAAAGTCTACTCAAAGGTAGATCCGTCCAAAGTCCTGGAAGTGCTTGGCAAACAAAACAAGTCCCTCAAGATAGAGGACTGGAAGATCATCAGTTCCAGTAAAACTGACAACGGGCAGACGATCGTAGCCCTAATAGACGACTCGTCTCTGAAAGCTTTGAAAGCGACAGACATGAGAGCACATCTGGGATTTGGAAAAACCACATTTACCATCCTCCAGAAGCAAAGTAAAGAGAAGGTACTGGAGAATGCCTCTGAGGATACTCCAGTGCAACCTACATCACAGTAAGGCTGATTCTGCAGTCTTCTGTCAGAGGTTTCTCTCTGGAAACATTGACCTAGCCCTGATCCAAGAACCATGGATAAGCGGAGGACAGATCAGAGGACTAGGTAACAGCAAAGGTAAGCTTATTTTTAATTGTTCTATTGATAATTGGCGAACCTGTATTGTGGTAAAGACACATTTGCCCTGCTTACCGTTGATTGAATTCTGTTCCAGAGACATCACAACGGTGAAAATCACTCTCGCACATACGGATGGTAGAAGGAGCATTATTGTTAGCTCAGTATACCTTCCGTATGATGCGAGAGACCTTCCACCTTCTAGAGAACTAGAAAGTGTTATCGACTTCGTCAGGCGGAAGAAGGAGCAGTTCCTTGCGGGCATAGACTCCAACTCACACCACGAAGCATGGGGATCTAGTAACACCAACGCTAGAGGTGAGTCATTATTAGATTTCCTTAACAGTAATAACTTACTGATAGTTAATGTTGGTGATAAGCCTACTTTTAGAAATAGATTACGTGAGGAGGTCATTGACATTACAATAGCTACTGAATACGTGGGATCCTTTATCAGTGAATGGCACGTATCAGACTTCGTATCTTCCTCGGACCACTGTCACATTATGTGGCAACTAAACTTTGCTTCAGATGAAGACAGGTTTAGGAATCCTAGGAGAACAGATTGGAACTCCTATCACCAGGAGTTAAAATGTAAGCTGGCATCCCTAAATACGTTCATTAGAGATGTAAATGATATTGAGTCCGTGACCTGTAACTTACAAGAAGCTATCATGGACTCATATTTTGATAACTGTCCTATCCAATCCCGATCCAATCGAAGAGGTGTGGTATGGTGGAACGAGGATCTGGAGAGGAAGAAAAAACAAACAAGGCGATTATTTAATAGCGCTAAACGAAACGGACAATGGGAGAAATATTATACATCCCTCACCGAATACAATCTACTCCTAAGAAAGTCTAAAAGAACTTCTTGGAGAAAATTTTGCGGGGAGATAGACAATACTAAATCAGTCTCCCGTATATACAAGGTTATTTCGAAGGGGTCGGTCTGCCCGACTGGTTCTCTAAAGAGCCGGGAGGGAGGACTGACAACCTCTGGATTAGAAACATTGAAAGTTTTGCTTCAAGCACACTTTCCAGATTGTAAACTTGTGGCTCATCTAGAGCCAGAGCAGAATCGGAGACACGTAAGAGCCTCACGAGCAGACTGGCAAATTGCTAGAAAAATCATAACGACCAATAAGGTCAAATGGGCGATACATAAATTCAGCCCATTTAAATCACCTGGAGAGGATGGAATATTTCCTGCCTTGTTACAAAAGGCTCCAGACTCTCTACACACTCTTCTATGCGAGGTGTTCAGAGCTAGTATGGCCCTAGGTCATGTGCCGTCTTACTGGACACTTAGCAGGGTAGTATTTATTCCGAAACCTGGCAAGGGTAATTACACAGACCCCAAGTCGTTTCGTCCAATCTGCTTATCATCCTTTCTATTGAAGACTATGGAGAGAGTGTTACAAGTTCACATACAAAATGAGGTAATATCAGTTAACCCCATTCATTGTAACCAATTCGCATATCAGTCAGGAAAATCCTGCGAAACAGCACTGCATCAGCTAGTTAGCAGGATCGAGGACTCGTTAGCGTCTAAAGAGGTGGCTCTTGGAGCATTTATTGATATTCAGGGCGCCTTTGATAACACGGCTTATAAGTCAATTGTTACTGCAGCTGAAACCCGAGGACTGGATATGACCACCTGCAATTGGCTTAGGTCATTGCTCAGTAGTAGAACCATCCGAGCAATCCAGTATGGCGAGGAACTTGATGTGTCCGCCATTAAAGGTACCCCTCAAGGTGGTATACTTTCTCCTCTACTGTGGAATATGGTAGTAGACTCCCTAATTACAAAATTAAATAATATGGGATATTACACGCAAAGTTACGCAGATGACATTGTCGTGATAATTAAAGGTAAACATACTAACATAATATCAGACCTAATGAACACAGCTCTGAGGACAATTCATAACTGGTGCAGGGATGAGGGCCTGGCCGTAAACCCGGAAAAGGCCATCATAGTACCCTTTACAAGGAGACTCAAACTAGATAACATTGATATCAGTCTAGGAGGAACACGTTTGCGCCTATCAGAAGAGGTCAAATATCTAGGGGTGATACTGGATAAAAGACTTACTTGGAACAAACACGTAGAACATAGTATCCAAAAAGCAACGAAATCTTTAATGAGTTGTAAACGCCTTTTGGGAAAAAACTGGGGACTTCGTCCAGCCATGATTAAATGGCTATATGAAGCAGTGGTTAAACCACAACTTCAGTATGGATCGCTGGTGTGGTGGACAAAAGCTCTCCAAACCGTTACAACTAACAGGCTAATGAGTATACAAAGGTTGGCCTGTCTATGCATCTCAGGAGCTTTCAGAAGCACACCTACTACAGCTCTTGAAACTCTCTTGGGAATAGACCCGATTAACTTCAGCATCATAGCAGAAGCAAGTCTGGCAGCATACAGAGTACATTGCTCTGGAATGTGGAGAGATAGCCGGTGGCCTAAGGGGCATGGCACAATCCGCACTTTTAAATCTTACGATTCAATTCTAACTATGAGACAAGATTATATGATTAATAAAATCTCATGGACACAGCCCTTTAATATGTGTATTCCACACGAGGAGGACATGATAGAAGGAATAGTGGCTACAGCTAAGAGCTTAGAATTCTACACTGATGGCTCTCGCACCGCCCAAGGAGTCGGAGCAGGAATCTTCAGTAAATCACCTAGGGTGGAAATAAGCATTGCCCTAGGTAGATATGCAACGGTATTTCAGGCCGAAGTTTATGCCATACTTGGTTGCGCACAACTGTGTCTAGAAAGAGGATATGACGACGAACATATCACAATCAGATCTGACAGTCAGGCCGCTTTAAAGGCTATTTGTTCACACGAATTCAACTCCAAATTAGTGTGGGATTGTAATCAAGCTCTAGTCCAACTCTCGACCCGAAACCAGGTAAGCCTATTCTGGATACCTGGACACAGAGGTTATGAGGGAAATGAGAAAGCTGATGAACTGGCTAAGTTGGGAGCACAGACTCCATTCATCGGACCAGAACCTGCTTGTGGTATCAGTAAATCTGTCGCAAGAACCACTCTGAGACGATGGGTCAAACAGGAAACTCTCAACCGCTGGAGAGAGGCCTCTAGAGGAAAACTCTACGGGTCGCTGTACAATCCGAATCAGAAACTCTCTAGGTATGTAATATCATTGAATAGAAACAACCTAAGGAAAGTCTTAAGCTTCATGACTGGTCATGGAGCTTTCAGGGAACACTTAAACACCATGGGTCTAACTCAAGGCAGGACAACCTGTAGACTGTGTAACCAATATAAAGACACAGCAGAACACATACTTTTGTATTGTGAAGCTCTGGAGAGGAGAAGACTACAGATTTTCGGCCTCACAGGCATACCTACAAAGGAAGACGACCTAGCTGCACAAGTTCTAAGACTCACGAAGGATTTAGAACTAAAGTGGATTGTCTAAGATAAGGAAGCGCACAAAAAGTCTTAAATGGCTGAAGTGCCTAGTGACTTCCAACATAATAAAAAAAAAAAAAAAAAAAAAAAAAGTTGAAGCATAAACTAAATTGTGTATGCCTTACTTATGTATATTTAAGAAACAATCATTACAATTAGTAATCGAAAATTTGACATTGTATACGTTAAAGGAATTTCATTAAGGAAAGATTTAAATAGTAGTTCCTATTATTCAGCAAAGCTGAGAGACTGAACTGTGCAACGAAAGTACCCCCATTGGGAAGACTACATAATGAGTTCAATACTCTCTGTGAAGGTGGCCCTTTTATCCAAGATTAATCACGTTTAATAATTATTTATCTAAGCTTTAAGAGTTTAGAAATTATCTTGTCATATCGTCACGCTTGAACTAAATAAACTAATTGCTTGGCAGATTAATTAGTATTAATAAATATTAAATTACCCTCATACTTACAATACTTATAATAATTATTATCAATGGTTTACAATTAGAGTTTTAATCAAACTCTATAAAACTAATTTTAATTTCGATATTTTAAAGTATTCTGGGTCATTTACTTGAAACATAGTCGTCATCCAACAAGAACGTTTGTACATTTTTAGGTTATTTATATTTATTTTTATATTCAAATATTTATTTTAAGTTCCACAATAAATTTATAATAGAAATTTATAGAATAAATAATTGTTATTTCACTGTTATGTAAGTCTAATGCAAGACTTACCGAAGAGCTACATAGTCTTAAGATCCCAGTTACTTTTCCCTATCTTTTAATATATAGGCAAAAATACGACATTAAAATATAATTTACTTTTAGAATTATTTCCTATTTAGTATTATTTTTATGTTCAAAAGTCAATAAGTTAATATATATATATATATATATATATATATATATATATATATATATATATATCCACACTTGTAAGGAAACACTTAATGAGACGTAGGATTAGATAATTAATAGGCTATTTTTAGCTGCTGGTTTACAATACTGGAAGATAAAATAAATTAAGAGTTTTAAAATATATTCTATATATTATTTTTGTCTGAACATATTGACAAATTAAATGTTTCTTTTTTCTCATAGTTAAATTTTGCATATTGGTAAAAATGAATTTAAGGATATTTTAATTAACAAATATTATCTCAAAAAAAATGTATAGTGAATAACAGTTTAATGAAGTATTGGTTTTATGTGTAATATACGAATTTTAATTATATTACTGTCAATTAAAAGAGTGATTCAATTAAATAATGCAATAATGTTGTATAACAATTTTCTCCTACACGTACATTTTTCCTGTTCATTATATTGACCACAATAGTTGTATTTAAACTACATTTGACAAAGAATAGTTTTAAAATAAGCCATTACGTGACGTGTGCACAAGGAGTAATAATGAAGCGAAGTACAAAATTTTCTCTGACGTAAAAGTAATAATTGAGACTAGTAATTAATAATGGATGAATGTATGGAAGTCGTTGCTGTAGTTAGTTAGATATAACAATAATTATTTGTTTGTTAATTTAATCGATTCTTAGTTACTATTAGGTAATAATAATATATAAGATAACGATCATTTTATGCACATCACAAAAGTGGGCGTAAGGTTTTTAATAGAGTTGGCGAAATATTGGCAAAGCTATATATCAGGCTTTATTTTTAATAGTGGAATTTTTCGTATTATCCGTTTTTACAACTAAATGGAACGAATTCAAAGGATTACAGTCGCGATATCATAAAGATAAGCCCAGTTCGTAAATCAAAAACAAAATACATTGCTGTATGTTGAGCTCTATCATGTTTACCTTTTTGTCTATAATCTGACTGGAAAACTGGAAATTAAAACATTTATATTACTATTAAAATCAAAATGTTTGCTTGTGAATTAAATACATATTATATTTCCTTGCTATTTACATTTGAATATTATTGAATACGAGATAATTATCTGGATGCCTTAAAATTAACATAATTTAATTTTTATCTAGGTGTTAATTTTAACCAAAATGAGTTATTCTCTTTTTTATAGTTAATGGAAGTGTTTATGGTGTATTCTTGTGTTTTCAGGACCACGTTTAGCGTATATGTGACGTAAAGAATTGAAACAAAATTAACCCATCCCTATCTTTAATTAAAGACTAAATACATCTACGGGATGTTAGCAAATATAAGCTAACACTCACATATGCTTATATTGTACAAAATAATCAATTGGACCGGAGTTGTTGTCTTAATTGGTATAATTAACATATTAGCGCGCTTCGCATGTCACTTAAGATCTGTTTTTAGGGATAGTTAGCCAATTTTGTTTCTGTCTAAATGTGTGTTGTTACCTTGGCCATATCGGGTTTAGTTATTTCTATGGCTTTTGTGTTATAACACTCGCTTATTTTGAATTTACAACACCAGTCTTCTAGACTGCAGAGTACTTTATTTATAAAGTATTATTTATGAAGTCGTGTATATATATATAGCACAATATAACCGCATTTTAAAATGTGGAAAATAAATATTGTCGAAAGTTCTATTAAAAAGTTAATAAATTTAATTTGTTCTGTTTACCAAGAGTAGATCTAATTTTTCTGTTTCAATTATTGTGCAAATGTATTAATGTATTTTGTAGGTGAAACAATGAGAAAAAAATTATTGTCTTTCGGCCACATACGTAATGATATTTTACCTTTAAATTTAACCCAATAAAGATTTTCTAATTTTGAAAAAAAAAGTATTTTAACTTAATTGTTGTTTAATGCTAAAAACGTATGGTAATTAAAGAGACTAATATCAAATCCCAATTTTAACAAATTATAGAATAAATCAATATCATTGCAAAAGAAAGGGACCCTCTACTCAGCATTGTTACTTGACTGAGCTGTGCAACATATTTATTACCGAGGGGACCACTACTTAATTGAGTGCAACACTTCCTTTGTTTGTCAACCCTTTACCCAACATTAATCACGTCTAACGATTTATCTTAGCTTTGAACTTTTAAAATTACTTTGTTGTGTCGTAACGATTAAACTAAATGAACTAATGGCTTGGCCAATCTATCTCTACAAATCAATACAAAAGGTACTTTATTTGTAATAGTTTAAGGTACAAACAATATATTGAGTTGGTACAAACAATAAAACTAGTGTCATAAACTGTGAATTTGCTGAGTAATGTATCATTGCTTGCAATTATTTTTGTAAAATAATAAATGTTGCCCAAATAAATAATACATCAATATTGAAAGAGACTTCAGTTGCGATTATTTTGGTATTATATATATATATATATATATATATATATATATATATATATATATATATATATATATATATATACACTAATTAATCTCCCTAAGGAAGAAAGTTGTATTACAGTTTTTGATGAACGGTTGGAATAACAGTCGCATATATATCAAAATTGAACTTAAAGCTCGCGAAATTTATTTTTCTCCATTTTCATAACAAAATTGGATCAATTGAATTAATTATTTAAATTATGATGATAATGGTATGTATCATAAAAATACCTGAAAAATTAAACAAAATATTTTGTCACATTAATATTTTCCTTTATCATATTTCGGATAATGTTTTCAATCTTTAAACATTTAAGTTGTATGTTATTTTGGCGTATATTATTTTTTAAATGCCCCCAAAAGTGAATTACATTTTTTGTGTGGATTTTGTAAGAACTAAATAATCGGATTCAGGAAATGAAAAACTAAAAAAATAATTCGATCATTTTATTACAATTATTTAAAAAAATTATTTTTACGTATTAAACTCACATGTAATATTACATTTCCGAACTATCATCTCCACCTATGCTTTCCAGTTGCAGAAAGTTTATATCTAATGCATAAATTGTTCTGTCGACCAAGGACTAACCTAAAGCCTGGTTATGTCGTTTCTAATATTTTCCGACATCTAGTTCTTTGTGTAATACTGTTTCCAACAAACTAAAAGATACGTGAGATGAAAGATCAAAATTACAACATCCGACTTTGAGAGATCATTTTTCACCTTCAAAGAAAGTTTCCAGAACATAATCTCGACTTAACTCTCTTCCTTAACTTTTAAACGTGAAACAAATATTACGTGACGTTAAAATCATATTCTTTCAAGATTGTATTTTGGTGGTGGATTTGTAATTTGTGTTGTAGTTTTTAATGTTCTTATAAATAATTACAGTTTATTAAAAGTTACGAATGAAGTTAATAACATATTAGCTTTAAACGCATAACTTAATTAAGGGGGAAAAAAACCTTGCATACGCTACTTTACACGATAATAATTAGGAATATTATATGATGTTTGAAAAAGTGTATGTAATTATGATCAATCAGTAAATATGATCATACAGCAACAATGAAACACAACACGTTTTTTTTTTTACAATTACCATATTTCGAAGTATGTTGAACAAGACGTTTATACTTACATTACGCGAATTTAGGTCCGGTTAAAAATTCAAGTTGCTAAATTATAATAGTAATATTTTATAAATCTTTTAATTTTATTAAATCTACTAATGAAATAATTATAAGAGACACAATTTAGGTTATATTAAGTGATGTTTATACTTGAGATTGTATCTACATATAAACAGACAACTTTCATATACTATTTGACATAACCTAAACTGTTCACAGTTTCACAGCTAATTCTAGATCTCACGGTGACATAGCATTTATACAACAACTACCTTCTCATATTTCTTTTTTCTTAATTATAAGGACGTTTCAATCTTTCAAAGAACTTAGTGGGTGATCCTTCTGGTTGTGCCTAATAAGCTTTGAATATATAATTGTTATAAACAAAACAAAACCTTATTTATATTTAATGTTGATATTTTCATATATAACAACAAAACTATTTAATTTTATTTAAATTAGTTGAAATTAAATTAAATTTTGTAAAACGAATTTAATATTTAATAATTTTTTATAATACATATCGATGTTTTGAAAAGATCACAAAATTTCTTTTTGTTATTAGACAAATTAGACATGGCTTCGAACTTGTTTTTCTTAGACTCTCTGCCCATTTAACATTTCAAACGTTTACGCCTGACATTTTTGACGGAAACAAATTATAAATTATTGTGCGAATGGTCTCACGATATCTGTAGTTGTTATATGTTTGGTTTATTTTTGTCAAATCTATTGTAAACCAGCCAAATACTTGTTTTATGAAAATATCTTTCAAGTCAGTACGGCATGTAATTAACTACTACAGCGAGTATTTTATGGTCCATGGCGCACTTGTTCTTCATTCCCTTAGGACTGTATTCCTTCATTACATTCCTAGCTTAATCGATTTTAGTTGTACATAGACATATATAATTACATTGATGTGGATAGATATCTGAGCAAAACATTTACAACAATGATTTAACAATTTAAACTAATCTATTAATTAATACCCCAATTAGACTGATATAGTTGTTGCACGATAGTGTTAATCAATATTTTCATTTACATATTAACAAATTGTTGAGATCAGAGCAAGGGTCTTCATCAAGTCTTTACAGATCGTTGACTTGACAGTTTTATGACCATTTACTTCTTACGTTCTACTACCTTACAGAAAGGTACCTTATAAAGTTTAGATGGTTCCCCAACATTATTTGCAAGTGAAATATTTATTTATAGGTGAATATTCTATGATGTTTTAAAACCTTGTAAATAGTAGTAGTCTTACGTTAAAGCCCCTTAGATCTTCTCCTTATTGTCTCACTGTAGAGTTGTAATTTGGAATGTCCATTGTAGATCTAACATCTTGTGAGTTGTTGAATTCCCCCAAGTGTACTTCATTCTATGCCTTCTGATAGTGTTTAATTTATACAGATGCGCCAACAGGCAGTCTTGCACAATAACCATTTGGCATTTTGTAATTATGGTTCAAATGGTCAAAGATTTGGAGTTATGGAATCAAAATTTTACCCCTATTTATTTAGAGTATTACGTTGAAAAATGACAATGAAAAGGTGAGTTCTATATCGCTTAAATATATAACTGAATAACTTGTATAACATATACAACTGCTGTAAAATAATAAAAAACTTAAATTTTTTTTACGTTGAAGGTATTGCTTTTATACTTCCTGAAAAATATTAACAAAAACTATTATAAAATTAATATTTAAGGATATTTTAACTGTAGAAGCACCGAGTTCAATTAAAAAAATATAGAAATTAATATAGACATTAAATATAGAATATAATTAGTTTTGACAAAGAAAAATATAAACAAATTCGTCTCATTAACTTTTTTTTTTTCAATAAATTGCCACAGAACCCAGTGTTATTTTTATCTCTACCAAATTATTTCTGTTTTATTTATGAACATCAACCAAAAATTAAACAGTCACGATTTAGATACGGATGATTAGATTTACAATCACGATGTCTTCTAGAAAATGACTCAGGGGATGTGTATGTTAAGTTACGTCGAAATTGGTTTAGTAGATTTTTAGCCAAAATAAAAGACATGCCTACATCTAGCATTATTTACAGTCATATAATCGTACAGATTGCCGGAAAAATAAGACTCAGGCTTTATTCATTTTTATATAAAATTATAATTCACAAAAATAAAAATATATTGTTGAAATAAATATTTTTTTAAATTATTTTATATGGAAGCAAAAATAAAACTATTATTTTAATGTTTGTAAGATAGGTTAAATATATACAATAAAACATTTCATATTTTAAATAGTTACTGGATTTCATAGTGGTAAACATTTGCTTTGGTTAGCAAAAAGTAAAGTTTTGTTCTAAGCCCTTTTATAATTACCAGCTAAAATTACAGGAGGTAACCAAAAATGAAATAGTTTATCAAGATATTCTGTTCTAATGTTAGAGTGAAAAGTTTAACGAGTTAATCTTGCCTGCCAAGGATAAATAAACTAGTAATCAAAAAATTGAATATAAGCATACGTTTTAGGGAATATTATATATTTTTAAACTTTCGTAGTAAACAATCCACCAACATGCTTCATATTAGCTTATTTTATTGAATTATGAATTATGATTTAATTAACAGAGATATAATATGTCGTGGTAGTCAAAAAGTAAAATCATAAAATTTTTACTTCAACTTAAATCAATATTTAAATATATTTTTGGAATTATTGTTATATTTATGTAAACGCGTGTGACATACTCATACGTAAAATATTTAGTTCTGTTTTTCCAATCTCCTTTTGCGTTAACAAACAAAACTACAATATCAAAAATGACTAGTACAGATAAAAATATTTAGGTGATAAATGAGTGAATAAAGTTGTACGCTATTATAATTTAATAAAATACATAATATAAATACTTACATTTCTAAATGTTTTCATGTTTAGGGATTGGCACGAAGTAGGAGATATAATTTTATTGATTGTTTCCAATGTATAAATAGGTCAAACCGCACAATATACCAACACTGACATTTCAATTTGAAGGTTTAAATAACAGAGTTCCGGATATTAATTTTTTATTTTTTTTATTTTTTACTTTAGAAATTCAAATACATGATTTTTCTTAAGTTGTCATCAGGCATTCATTTAATTGTAATAAAAAACTGTATAATTCTAGTTGCACCAAAAGGTCTATTTTACTTGCTTCTATTTATAATAGAAAAAAAACAATAGAAAATTATCTTGTTATAAAATTTATCAAACTACTTTGTCTTCGTTTAATGTGTAATAATTAATATTTCAGGTTAAAAGGTAAAAGCTACTTTTCAGACTGATTATTTTACGTAAATTATATGATTATTGATTTACATATGAGTAGAAATTCGTAACAAAAGTTAGTTGCAAGGGATATAGCTATTTGTTAAGTAATAACCTATATTCAGTCATTTAACTTCTAATTTCAATAATCTCAAAACATTTTTTTTTATTCAATTATGTTATAATCAAATTATTAGAAATAAGTACTTACTTAGAATAATTCGAGTAATATAAATTAAATGAAATAATTTGATTAAAATATTAAACTTTATTATTTCCCGTAAGTTTTATGTAACACCCAGCTGAAAATAAAATGTATTTTGTATAGTTTAATTAGAGTTAGTTTGCTCATAAGAGGTAAATATAGCTGTTTTATTTCGTAATGTAAAACAAATATTTAGTTTTTATTAATAATAATAAATTTATGTTTTAACAACTAATTTCAATAACTTATATCTATAAATGTTTTATTAAATATTAAAACTAAAAAATAAAAATAAATCATAGAAGCATTTATAAAAAGCGTAAAAGATTTACGTTAAAAAACAATATTTTTGAATTAATAGGCTATCTGTTATTTCCACTTGTGTTTCCTTCCAACATAATAATAGTTCTATTAATATATAATTATAATCACAATTAAAGGAAAACGTAATTATTTTCTTTTCCAATGTTGCAAAATTAGGACATTTTTGTAAAAATAGTTTAGTTTCTTATATGTTTTGTAGAAACCATTTGTATATATTCTGTAAAAAAAAAAAAAAAAAAAAAAAAAAAAAAAAAAAAAAAAAAAAAAAAAGCTGGAAAACCTGATTTCGGTATTTGGATTTAGGTTAAGAAAACAAACCTAAGAATATACTGAAGCAAAATTACTTACGCACTGATGCCATTGTTTGGGTAAGCTAATTTTTAGATGATATACGTAGATGAAATTTGTGATTAAGATATGTGGTATGTTTGTGGTAAGATAAGTCAAAAAGTCGATTTATATTTTTGGGATCGTTGTGAGCAGAGTGGGGGGATAAATAAAGGCTGGTAAAAAAAAAACAAAAAACAAAGAGTAGTGAAATCATGAATATCAAGTAACCATATAAGAGAAATAGAATAGTAATCCTAGTTCACAAATATTTCTAAGTTTCTCGTAACTTTGAAATCATCATACTTTGAGATCTATAGTCAATAAATAGTCATTTATTTATTTAAACTGTTCATCGTTTATAATCATTTATTTTACTTTGCGTACCATACACAAAACAGGAAGTTATTAGCAAACATATTTTGTTTATTTAATCATGGTACTAATTACAAATTGAATTTTGCCGGTCACATAGGCTTAAAAATATCAGGAATATTAATATTATTTCCACCAATTTTATGTCAAATCCCATATCAATGTTAAGAAAAATATACACGCTGGAGGGTGGCAAACGAGCGTTAAAAATATGTAAATAAACTGTACTTCTGATAAAACAATACCGCCATAAAATTCTAAATGTCTCTGGTTACAATTGAAAAACTACATTTATCTTCATCCAGATTCAGTCGAAAAATGTGTATATAACCTTTGAGACATGTTTTATATAATTTTTGAATTTAAATTTGCTGGCGAAATCAGTGTCAAAATATCTATGTGAAACTAATTAATAAGTTTGTGGGACGCTTATTTCCATTCTGACATAACCAAAAAATACAAAAAGACTAAACATGTATTTTGTTTCTTTCTTTCTCGACTGATTTTATTACAAATATATGCTGTGTACTATTTCAGATTAATAAACTGGTTTTTGTCATTTATCTTCGTAGTAGATCAAATTTCAATTTAAATTACTTGCCCCTATTTTGATAATTCCAAGCTCTCATGACGAGAAGCTTTCTGAAAGATAAAAGTGATTTTAAAGGACACACTTAATTCCCCCTTTAAAAAATATAAATATATAGGTGAAATAAACATTCAAATCACTATTACTACTAACGATAAATTAGTCTCAAACGATAAAAATAAAAAATAAAATATAAATACATCAATACACAAAATCATTTTAAAAATAACTTATTACCTTGGAAAACATATACTTTTACACAATATGTAAATATATTTTTAACTTAATAAAAAATATTACAATGACTCAAACGTTTATTCATTGAGCATATAGACATGGCGTAGAGGGTGTGAGAGTGTTTGTGCAACATTCGTGCACTATTTACTAAACTTAATAATTTACTAGTACTAAAAAGTTATTGTAAATAACTCATATTTAGTATGTCACGAGTGTACTAAATAATAACCCTCACAATAACATAATGTAACCTATTTCTACAGTCTGAAGCCATTTATAAGTTAACTTGAAAAAATAAACTGTAGTTTTAGTTTGAATTCTTCATTTATATGTAAATTAGAAACTAAATGAGCCCGAATAGCATTTAGAAGCAAGTTCAAAGTGGTTTAAATAAACATAGTAGCTATCTACTTCTAGAGAATAAAATGATATAAGAGAATTTTGAAATGAAAGCTACTCGACATATTTGAATTACATTTAACACTTCTTTTAAATGTCGTCTCGAGCTTAATGGTAGTGAGTGATTAGAATAACCTTTTCCGAATAACTGAATTAAAAATTCACTTAATAACGGTTAAAGTTAAGTAACAAAGAATTTTCTTTACTGGAATTTTATTTGCACATAGTAGCATTACACCAGATCTTATACTTTTTCTTCATTCTATTTTTGTGTATGACTTCTTGGTTCATGGAAAAAAATTATCAATAAACAAATGTTGTTATAATTTTGAAATAAACATTACTTCTTGAGACAGTTACAAAAGTAACTGACTTTTAGTTAGATGTTCTCGCCAACCTGTGACTTATAAATTAGTATTGAGCTTGATTTGTGATTTAATATTAGATAGAAGTAAACTCGAACACAAGACCTCACAAAAATTACGTTTTTTAAATCAAACGGGTTTCAACGACAAAGTGGTCATCCTCAGCGATACATGAGATACAATGACATAACTACAACTCTATAACTAATAAAACTATATGATAGTTATAGTTTTGTTATTTTAACTCATGTAGTATTGAGTATGGCGACTTTGTTGAAACGCGTTTAATTTAAAAAAATGTAATTTTTTTGAGATCTTGTGTAAAGTTTTTTTTTTCAATCTGTGACTTAAATAATTATCATGTATGTATTGTAATATAATGTGTTGTCTTTGTGCACTCGGTTGATTGATTATATTGCATTAATTACAGCTTCAACGCACCGAATAGTTAATGGTTGAGCCACCAATTTGAACTATTGACTCTCTTATAATTACTGAACTTTGTTTTTATAAGAATCAACAAAATTATTGACATCAATGCTATTATTAATATCACTTAACTTACACATATTAAGATATAATTTGGGAGACTCGTTTGCTTAAAGGATAATGGAAATTATTCTATGTTGTTACTAACCGCAGATGAACTTATAACTATTATAACTTGTGTTTTGACCCTATTTTTAGGATTATTATTTTCGCCATATTCTTTAGTTCAGTTTATACTTTCAATTATTTTACAATATTATGAGACTCTATTGTGTTATTACACTTTATGAGGTTGAATGAAATATATGCAGGAAAGTGTGCTTAAAATATCTGAACTTATAGTTGTAGTCTGTTAAAAATAAATGTTGGTTTCATCACAACTGTGTAAAAAAATTACCTATGATTTTTTTAAACATTACTTTTTCGTAATCATTTTTCTCGTTGGTGATTTGACTAAAGTTTATGCCATAATATATGTTCTACGTCCTACATTTTATGTTAGTTTATGCTATGATGTGATGACTTTACCAGCATACAACCATGTGCTGTTTAAGTCTAATAAATTTAATGTGAATACGTTACTGTAATAACATAAATATTGTACACTGTAATGTATCATTTGGTGACATAATATAAGAGAAGAATGTTGTCTTCATCTAAGTTTTCATAAACATATCGCTTCTCGTTATATTTTAATTTATATCCTTAGTTATTAAGAAGCACGACTGTCACTCTTCTTGTTTCTCTCCCCCTTCTCTTTCTCCTTTCCAGGTAACGAAATATTAACATTTTGTATTTAGTAAATAGATCTTTTGAGAATGTTGTATAGCTTGAAATTAAGTTTAATAATAAATCTGATCACTTGAGGATATAGGCTGATGAAATTTGATATAATGTTAATCAAATTTAATAAAAGTGTGAGATCTATGTTTTAAAATTATTGACATTTGTTTCCCGAAATGACGCAAAGAGGTAACCTTTTGAATTTGTAAAATTGTTTTCTATTCTGAGAGTATTATGAAATATAGAACAGTAACTTAAAAAACTAAAATAAATATTGACGTATACATTTTTGTTAGGTCTTAGAGTTTGAGATTCGTTCAAGATTTTTATATTACTATATCATTTATTTATTACAAATTAAGCTATTTCCATATTAATCATGAAACATCCATCTACATACATCTGCAACTATACAAACAAAATATATTCGATGAGTGAATATTTTAGTTGAATATTTTTTCAACTGCATATTATTAGAACTATGCTAATATTTTATGCAAATCACAAAGCTGCAAAAAATGCGTTATTATAGGGTATTATAAGATTTAAATTAGAATATTCTACCTAAGAATGCACTGTAATGTTTTCCAAACATCCTTTTATGTCATATTAAACGATAATTTGATGATAACTAACAAAATATAAACTAAAACTCCTGCTGTTAGATAATTTTTGCCTGATTTTTACATAAATTTTAATTTATTAGTAAACTCTTATGTAGTTTTCTATATAGCTCCCTCATTTTGTATTTCATAAACTTTTTTGGAAGTTAATGATATTGCACAAAATAGGCTATGTATAATTTATAACTTGAAACTTGATACCGATTTGTTCAAATTCAAAAATCTAACGTCATTTTGAAATTTATATATATATCTGAACGCTGGTATTTCAAAGAAACAAAATTACTCAATAAATTTGAAAAAATATGTCTACTAATATTTTTATAAATACGATTGTCCTTACGTTTTGTAGTTTATTTTTTTGTAAAATTATTCATAAATATTCTTAAATAAATCGAATGCAGCAAATATCTGTCTCATATTTAAAATATTAATATCACTCATTTTATCATTTCAAATACCATAACATCTGTTTAGCCACTTCATGGGACAAATCAATATAGTGGAAAGAATTAATTGGTGGCCATTTAATGATCCGGAATGATAATAGTGCCAGAACTGTATTTCCTGTTTTGTAAATTCCCTAACGTATATTTTTTAATATCAAATAAAATTATTTCATTTAATTGCCCAACACGTTACATACTAATAAGACGACGTTTCTGTGACAAAATCGTCATCTTTAGTTCTTGTTCAATAAAAACTAATTGTGTGAACTATAATATTGTGTTAAAACAATAAAAGATGGTGACACAGTAAAGAAAACGAAGAGCGTTCAGTGTCTTATTGAATTGTTGTGGAAATCTGACTATTTTATTAACTGTTGATGACGAATTTTCACAATAATACCTAGATGTATTTAACTCACTACTGGGATATGTCTATATTCTACTAACATTACAAAATATTATTATTATTATATTAATTTTCTCTACACTTTATGGGAAAACCATCGTATAATCGTATTGTAAGCTTACTGGTAGACTGAGTGAAAGCTTTTTCCGTTTTTAGTTCCAAAATATTTACCGATTCCTATATCAGTTTTAAAATTGATTCATAATGTTATTTTATTGCACTAGTCGTAATAAAAGGCCACATGTAAAGAGGGTTGAACACATAATGATATTCCTTAAAACGAAACAAATGATGTAACAAGAATATTTTATCACAAGGCTTACGTGAATAAAGAAATTTTATGCGTGCCGGTTAGTGGGGAAAAAAACTGTTGAATTCTAATTTTATGGAACTATTAACGACTGCGAATGGATACGTTTTTGTATACATTTATTTAACTTATTATTTAATAATTTAAGAAAGGTTTTTAACTACTGGGTTTATTATTATTATAAAAAAAGAGAGATACAAACACAAGTTCCTTAAATTTTTTTGCCTGGGATGAACACCATTATAAAATTAATTTTAATATTAGTTCGGAGGGACTAAGTGCATCAATCACTTTTTTTAAATACAAAAATTGCCAATTTTTACTTTCATTAATAGTATGTTTAACCGAAAATTGTATGACATTTTAAAATGGTTTAATCATATTTTGTTTTTAATTTATAATATTCTGAACACCATTTTTTTTTTTATATATATTTTATTTATTCTTCCGTTTTCTTGGACCAGTAAAAATTGCGGAAATCAAAATTAAATCACCACTAAACAGACTCGAATTGCACAATTAACTAAATAATATACTTTTATTTTAAATTCAAGTAAACATTTACAAAGTTATAATAATAGGTATTATATATAACGGTTATGTAATTATGTTTTAATAAATATTAGAAAGACAACCTTTAGTTGCCAATGGGTTCATTAAATGAAATATTATTTAAAGGAAATAATTTAAAATAATTGTATGACACCAGACAATATAGTTGCATTGAGATTGTTGTATTCAAGATAAAACATTTTCTACAAAGCTCATATTAAATTAATATCATTTTACGAGATGATTAAAAAAATAAATTACAAACCATATCTTTTAAATTCATGTAGAAAATCAATTTCAATATAGCTATTATAAAATTAAAGGTGGTTTGTGAAAAAACGGGACAGTTCGGTGTTGCGGTATATTCTATAAAGCTGCATTTTATTAACTTTGAGAGTAACGTTTTTTTATGAAATATTTTAAACAAGAACTACATCGATGACTTTCACTATAATTATAGCGCGTAATCATTTTGTCGTGGACTTTTACACTTTGAAAATTTTAGACTTCAAGACTCACGTCCAAGTTGTCTCTCTCTCTCTCTCTCTCTCTCTCTCTCTCTCTCTCTCTCTCTCTCTCTCTCTCTCTCTCTCTCTCTCTCTCTCTCTCTCTCTCTCTCTCTCTCTCTCTCTCTCTCCCCCCCTCTGAAACTCTGAAACTCTGAACAGCTGTATTAGACTCCGTAAAACTACCTCCAGCCTAAGCTAAATTTGGATTGACCTTGGACTCTTTTGCAATAAAGTTGGATTACAGATTTTACAAAAATGTTACAGGTTTAAACTCCTTTTTATTATGAATTTATTTTCAAATAAAAAGAAAAAAAAATTGTCATATTTTAAAATATATATGATTTTAAGTCAATTTAAAAAAAAAAAACGCTTGATGAATATTGACTTAATTAATTATAAATACGTGTATAACCTTGGAACATCTTAGAGGGAAGGTAAAATTTGCTGCAGGTAAATAAAAACGCTCACAATAAGAAAGCTGTTTTCTTGGTGTAATGTGAACTAAACGTATAAACAAAACTGACCTCAAAAAGGATCATGTGAAAATATCTAATAGATAGATCTATTTATATAGTAATTTATTGTATGAAACTGTAAGTTTTTTACTTAATTAACATTTAGTTATACATTTCTATATTATACAAATTGAGATGTATTAAATTAAGTCTCTTTATGTTTTTTTTTCGTTTTTTAAGACATAACACCAAAACAATGTGGAAAATTGTATCCTGATTGAAAAGTTTATTTTAGGGAAATGGCTACATTTACATATTAAACAAGAAAAGATAAATAATGTCAACATGTTATGTATATTATATGAAGGACATTACACGGAACTTAGGTTTTATTTATATATTTAATTATATATTTATATATAATATTTAGTTTTAAATTATATATACACATTCTATATTTACCTCCACGTTCCTGCAATTGCTATATTTCATAATCTAAAAATATATCAGTCATATACTAGTATAGCAAGTATCGCTATATATACCACAGTAATTAATTAAGTGTAATTTTGAAATATGGCGCTAATGCATCTGTATATTTACGATATGACTTTAGTTTCACATTAAAACAGGTCAAAGGCTTTTCAGATGTGTTTGTTGCCGGAAGATAAGGAATTCACCGTTCATTTCAAGGAGCTCCGCAACTTTAATGCTTTCAAATTATTATCAATTAAATCCGTGAGGCAGTATTCATGAAACAACTATACATGTAGAAGTAATTCTAGTATCGTTAATTAAAGGTTACACATTGTAATATATGTTTTAAAAATTTTTTTTAATGTTTTAGAATGGGTTGTAAATGTTAAAATAATGCAATTGTGGGTTAAATAAGTTTTACTATAATGTCGCAAACTGTTATTGAATAGAATTAAATTATGTCTCATCACTCGAGACATTAAACGATTTCTAATTGGTGGGAATTTCAAACACTGATAAATTTTTTTATAGGGCACTACATCGAAAATTACATTGGTAACATGTTTTGATGGCAAAGTAGTTGATGGAGGACATCATCTAAATACCTAGGTTTTTAATATAAACTAATTACTTCACAGGTCTGTTAAATATTGTAATAATTCAATGTCACTACTATCATAACAGGTCCAGTAACTGATCCTTTTATAAACAATTATCATTGGCTACTTCTCGGGACAAAGAATCTTCTAATGTTACAATTAATTATGTGATTTAATTAAGATTTACATTAAAACTGAAACTTTTAAGGGTAAACTAATAGCTGCATTTTTCAGTCGAATTATTCTGAACTTCAATACTTTTTTAAAGGTCAAACTAAAGTTTAAAAACCTATCGGTTGTAAATACCCCTCTTAGTATCATGTCCGCGTATAGACGACGAAACGTTGACAAAGGCTGACAGACCGCATATTTATCTAACAATAGGTTCTCTGTTTCACGATGAACGCGGAGATCATTTAAAAAGTGCAGGTTGTACTTTATATATAATGTAAATATTTATAAAAGAATATTCAAAAACTTGATATTGGTGAGATTTCTATCAGAACAAATATTTGTCAATATTTTACTCCGAACCATTTTCCTTAAATGTAGATCCGAAAAGTTGTTTTTATTTGTTTTATTTTTTACTTTAATTACTTCCTCAACGGTTTATTTGACTAATATGTTGTACTTAAAACTTCAGGAAATTCATTATTTAAATAAAGTGTTAAAAAGTTTTACTTTCCTCATTTTTAAATAAGCTAGTGATTTATTTTTTATTTTGATCTCAACACCAAATGAAATACATGAACCCCGACTGTTGCCAGACCTGTTCACTCACTGGTAATTAGTTGTTCCCCTCCGGAAAAGAGGTGACTACTATCCAACCTCTCATATCGTAGCGAATGATCACTTCTCAAATCAAAGTATTTTAATACGGGTGCTTCTTAGATCGCACTATCGGATTGATAAATGGGAGTGCCACAGAATAATGAACTTTTACTGTCATTAAATAAAGTACCCAAATCAGGCTAGAACTTAATAATACTATGTTATAGAACCGTTTTATAGAATATTAAAGATGTTTTTATGTTGTATACAGTTACACATGCTCACTTTATAAATCATTGTAACTTAAACAAATAAGTAAACAATCTCTTGTTAAAATAAGATTTTAAATAACGAATGTTTTTCAACGTTGAAAGATTGATATTTCAAATTAATTTAGTACATTGCTTATGCAAGAACATATAATTACAAAAACCAATAATTGTATTAGACATTTGATACCTCAACAATTGTGATATCATGCCTTATTCAAAATTTCATGTTCCTATATTAATTTTCTTAGGTGCTATCATTTTCTGACGCTATGAAGATAATAAAAATAAAAAAGTATTTTTTTGCGAATACCAAATATACGCTATACTTCTTATAGTGATTAAAAAACAAAATGTATTCTCTCTCTCTCTCTCTCTCTCCCTCCCTCCCCCTCCCTCCCTCTCTCTCCCTCCCTCTCTCTCCCTCTATCTCTCCCTCTATCTCTCTCTCTCTCTCTCTCTCTCTCTCTCTCTCTCTCTCTCTCTCTCTCTCTCTCTCTCTCTCTCTCTCTCTCTCTCTCTCTCTCTCTCCCTCTCTCCCCATAACTAAATCATTAAATGAATCAAGTTAATCAGAGCGAAGTACAACCTTGGTGGATTCTAAAGCCCCATAGTGGCTTTATTTGATTGCTTTGTATTTATTTATAACACTAATGTAATACCGTTGCACTATGAGGTGAATTTATTTTCCAATTAAATATGTAATAGGTAGAACATGAAAATAATCACTGAAGGTCTGGTTTCAAGTAATATTATTAGTATTCGTGCTTCATTGCCGGATTTCAAATGGATTTCATATACTTTTTAGAGAAAATAGCTGTTGTAATGCTGTTGTCCATTTATAATTTGTATAATAGTCCAACATATAATAGTCGATTCTAAAATTTTGATAGGGTAATATTGAAAAAACATTAATCAGCTTTTCTAACCATTAATATTGGTTTAAGTGATAGTTGAAGTATCTCATCCTTAAATGGTTGATACAGATTAAATTTAGTAACACTAAAATTTAATAAATTAGAAATAAAACTCTTTTAAAATCAAACAAAATTTAAAGCCCTACTTGAAAAAATTTAATATGGCCAGCATAACTTCAACGTGTTTTTCTTAATGTATAAGTTTGAATAAATCTATGTTTTTCTTAGATTAAATGTTGGGGAGGCAAATACAATTTTTCACTTCTTTTTTGTTTAAACAAATAATAATAATAATAATAATAATAATAATAATTATTATTATTATTAAAAGTAAGTATGTGGTGTAAATAACTGAAGAATAGCCACATTTGTAATTTTTTAATTTCTCTATTTGATCTCGAAATAAGTTTGTGGTTGTGCCTTATATACAACTTCTTATGAGTTAATAGTTTGTGCATAAGTGTGTAAGTAAATGAGAGGAAAAGGGATTTAGTCATAAGTGATTTTTTTTTTCTCTTATGAAAGCCAAGTAGAAAACTGTTTATGATTTTGTTTTTTGATTGAATATTAATTAGTTATCATTGAGGAAGGAGAGATATTTTTGAGGGTCTTTATTTATTTCCTTTCCTTATTTGCTATATGGAATTCGGTTAGAAATGATTGTAGTTTATGTTAGTTTTGTAGTCTTTCTTAAAGAAATGCATTGATAGTATTATTATGTTAAACTTGATAAAAAAATATATATTATGTCGAATGTACGTTTTGGGTAATCTCTATTAAAAGAATCAAACAGAATTTTGAATCAAGATTTAATTTAAAAAATATCTTGATTGAACACCACATGACTGTAATTTTTTTATGTTTTATGTTAAAAACTATAACAAAAATCTAAATATTTTTTTATAGGACAATTAAATAATTATTAAAATTTGATGAAATATAGTCTTTTTAAAATAACCTATACAATGCTAACAAATTTATTTAGTAAACATGTGTGGGGTGTCTATGTATGTGCGTGTGTTTTTATTTATTAAAATTTTTTATTTAACATTTTTTATTATTAAATAAAATAACATAAATTTATTTTTCACATAGGAAAATAAAAATACGATAAGACTTAAATACTAGCTAAATTATTATTAAATCGTGAAGAAACATTCATAATATGAATATATACACATTTCCTAAATTTAATTATTTGACACGTTCAACAAATTTAGCCATGATTTGTGACTGAAAGTCTAAATATTAAGGTTTATAAGGGAACTGCGTCTGTAGGCCATTTTTGTTTTATTGTATGAAGGCCCAAATAATATATAACTAAATTAGGAATACATTGTCTTTTTAAAATCGTATGACGTAACATTATATAATATTTACTCTTAGTCAGAATACTACTTACGTGATTGTTATATTATCATGAATCACTTAAGACCATAAAAACATTATGACAGGTTTATGTTTAATATTAGTTATAAAATAAAAGGTCTTTCAGAACACTTTTTTTCTTTTTTTTTCTTCTTTTTTTAAAAAAATAAATGATAACTGCGTTATTTTTAACTTGCACAATAAGTACTATCATCCGTGAACATATAAACTTATTTTCATTACATGTGTTGGTTATTTTAGTTACGTTCTATGCCCAAAACAAGCATTTATTTTTTTTCTCAATGATTGAAATAAATAGGACCCTTAACATTTTTAAAGTTTAGATTTCATTCTCGATTTATTTTTATTCCTTTCATAACATACATACACAATTGATTGATGCTTCATTTGTATTTTTATACATTAAATTAAATGGTATATGTATAATTTGCACGAAAATTCTGGGTAAAATACTTTGGTTCGTCTTACATCTTCTTGTGTCTTTGCTTTGAAGTAAATTCCCATTAATCGTATTGAGTCAATTACATTTTTGGATCGAGACTCCCATTTAATTACCAGTTTATAAATGTTGATTGCCCATTTTTGTATATGGCCTTTATCTTAATGAAATGTTATTTCACAGTATATGTTTTTTATTTATTTCATTTATTTTTTTTATGGTTGATTCATAAGTTTTTATAAAGGCACATGAAGACCCATGGTAAATAAATGTGGTACGAAATGTATCATTTTGAACCTACACAGGCAGAAAATCAAAATTAGGTTTGGTATTGAACACACTAACTAAGAAAAGTGAATAATTGAATCCAGTCCATAGGTAAATGTTACTGAAATATTCTTAATCGATAATTCATTTTTGAGATTCAGTACATCAGTCAAAGCATATTTCAGTTGGCTTCACAGAAGCAAGTTTGTTCTTGTCCCAAAACGGCAATAAATCCTAATCCACCCACCTACTGGGACACGACAGGGAGGAATCTAAAGCACGGTTTTGTAGCTTTAAAAATTAAATTATTGTTACAGGTTAAATTACCGTTCTTTGACGTTCTAGACAAATGATGAAATTCATTTAATTATATCTGTCTAACGTATATTAACTGAAAAGGTAAAGTTATATGATTTTACAGTATTCGATTGCTACAAAATGAAATTATAGTTACTACTTATCCTCACATATAAATATGAGAAAAACTAACTTGGCATTAAATGCGGCATTAGCATAGCTAAATTTTTGACATATTACCTTCATGCTTTTCATAGTTTATAATTACCATTTAAATGTATGTTTCTACACCTATTTAAAACAATTTCATGATATTCGGAAGAAGTCCAGACTTCTCTACAAGTGAAACTGTTATCGATTTCTTTCCGTTTTAAACTAAGTTGTGAATCACGATATTCAATTTTTGTACGACTGTTTAAAATATAAAAAAAGGCAAAAAATATCAATAAGTTGTTAGTAATTTGGACCTTTCCGCAGCTTTTGTCACTAGTATGAAATCGTCATGAAGACACTTGCTTCTCCTAAAGAAACATTTAGCAGTAATTCCTCTAGTTTTCACTACCAATACCCAACCCAGTATGTCTTAACAACCCTGTTATGTTACAAGTAATCTGAATGGGTAGTTGTTTCGTTTAAAGTAATAAAATTTGTTATTTTAGGTTTATTGAACATAAATTATGACAAAAGAAATACTGTATGAAATGTTTTCTACCCGAACTCTCTATTGTAGCCAAATTATTTTCATAATATAAACAAACATGACACTGAATATTGAAAATCATTCGGAACTTTGCATAGATGACTTTTTGCAGCGTTAAGTCAATGATTGTCAGTAATGTACGCTTTCTCATACAAAATTCATTGAACCATGCTGATTCAGTATAGGTCTATGTGCTGATGAAGTTACATTATGTAATGGACTCTTCTGACACTTAGCTGAACACGTTAGGTTCTTAATTTATTTTTACATCAAGTTACATAATCTGTCTTTTATTGAAATGTTCATGGTTGATCTTAGTTTTTGAGGAAATAGAAATTTTTAAAACTTAATTTAGATAGGACATAAATTTAGTGGTAATATCGATAAGATATCATAAATTCTACGATTTATGAAAGTTGAACTTATAAAACAATTTATTCAAAGATTACTTAACTTGGTTGACATATTGAATTATTTCTTTGTATTTGTTACAAATTGCAGTAGGTTTTTATTTCAGTTTACATGAAATCCATATCATAAATACGAAGTCTCTATGTTAATAATTGTGATCGGTATCGTTTAACAGTGCAAACGACGACATGAATATCAAAAAACAAACAGAGCTTTTTATAAATTATTATTCTTACTTGATTAACCAGTATGTTGAGTTATTAAAATAGTATATTTAAGACACAAGTAGTACTAGTTTTGTTGTGTAAATAAAAGCATATTAAACGAAAACCGTAAAACGCGTGTGTGTTTTAACAAGAATATTTATCTAATATTATTATCCTAAAATTATTAATTAGAAAATATATAATATGACGATCCTACTCCTTACCTCAGGGTTCAGATGTTCTATAGTCCGTTACTCTGGCCTTCGTTATTTTTACAACACTTTTGGGTGCACAACATAAATAAAAATAATAAAAATTGAAAGTAAACATTTAGGGTACGTGATAATTACAACAACAAAATAATAGTAATGGAAGTGCTTGAGTGATTAGTGAATATGATACAAAGTAGATGGCGGATTGTGTTTAAAAAAATATTAATATTGCTTATGTAAATAAATGTTCTTTAGTTCACAATTTTGATTAGTTTATTTAATGACATTTGTAATGTTTTTTGGATAATTTTGGTTGGATAAAACCTGAATTAAAAAGATTTAATAATGTTGAATCAATTCCATGGAGGGATTAACAAAGTTATATATTCCAAACTCGAATGTTTCAAAAATGGAATGTTACATTTTAATTATGATAATTTTTCTATTTCTTAGAACTGAAACACTCATTCTTCCTGGATTTACAGTAATGATGCTGCCTTTAGATGTTTTTTTATAGTATATCCCAAAATCTACTTCATTCTTCACTATACAACTTCCTTTTTCTCCCAAGTGAAATTTCTGCTTTATCATTTTTTTCCTTTATTTTAAATTCATGTTACTTAATGTGAACTCTAATAATGATAATGTTTCAAAATTAAAATTATATGGAGATATAAGTTAAGAATGATATTAATATATACTGTAATATGGGTTTTATGAAATAGGTGATGTTTTTGGTTGGTGAAAATGGATAATTTAATTGTGTAATTTTTCGTTGTATACATGTATGATCTTATAACTAAAATATGTTTTTATAGTTACAAACTAAATAAAATGATTTCAAAAATTACCAAAAATATGACGTTATAGTAATTTCTTATAAGGTTAGCTTGCTTTACGTGATTACGAGTTTAGAAATGCCAAGGGATTCTAGCTGGAAAAAAACCTTTTTCATGTAGTCTTGGGTTTTGCATCTCTCTCTCTCTCTCTCTCTCTCTCTCTCTCTCTCTCTCTCTCTCTCTCTCTCTCTCTCTCTCTCTCTCTCTCTCTCTCTCTCTCTCTCTCTCTCTCTCTCTCTCTCTCTCTCTCTCTCTCTCTTTCCTATCATGACTCTCTTGAAGAATTCTTATTCTTTTTCCGTCCCTAACGCTATTAGGATATAAGGGAGCTAGGGATTTTTAAATTCTCTTTCATTCCTTTTTTTTATACGGTGAAGATGACTTAGACGTTGTTTACCTTTAAATAACAAGGAGTTAAAAAAGAAGCCGCCCTTATCCCATCACAGTGTAATCGTATCAGTAATACATTTTCGGGTTCTGCAACACAAAACATATTGGCATGTTGTGGCACGTTGAGATAATTTTAAACAAGGGCAAATACATAGTCAGTTTTATGTATTTATTTGCTTAATGTCTTTAGTACAAAATAATTTTAATAATTTTACTCAGAGTCATAGATATAATTATTACTTGTGGTTTCAGATTAATATACTTTTATGTTATGTACCTTGTGAAACGTTTGCATTTACTTGCAATTATCTGCAGATTTTTAAGTTTATTTTCTGATTATTTGTATTGGTTTTTATGCTTAATTTTCGAAACTCCTTGCTATGTGATATTTTTTAATGTAAGCATAAGAGAAGAAAATTATTAAAAGATACTTCATGAAAAGTACATATTTAATGTCATGTAAAATGTACTATTGTAATTTACATGTTACAAAAATCAGCTGTGAATTTTCTAATATAAGTATAAATTTTGTTGTAAACATTATTTTGTTGTTTAAATATAATTTATTTTACAGATTTAAAAATTCAAAAGCTGAAATATTCTGTAACAATATTAACGCGGTTTTATTTCCTGTGCAATATCAGGTGTGTTTTCAGTCATTGCTTGATTTACATGGTGGATTAGTTCCAGAGACACAACAGTATATTCTTGCATGAACAATAAAAAATTCATACTTTTCTAGATACTTTGCGCATTTCGGTAAATTCTCAACTAAACAACATATATTTTCTCAGAGTCAAAGTTGCTACAATTTTTGAACGCTAATAAAACTGAATATTTTTTTAATGTTAGAGTTGTAGGATCTATTTAACCATTTTTAAGATTTGATAAATACAAATCCAGAATTTTAAACAAAACTTTAAAAATATAGGAGAATAGTAGACCTTATTATTAGATAAATGATTTTTCCTATTTTTTGAAAAGCGAAAAAACTTGTTGTCATCACTGCTTGAGAAAAGAAAGAAGCGTGTGGAAATCACTAGCTCTCGACTAATATAATGAAGTCAGCATCAGAATAGAACGTATTTTTTTCAAGATGGAAAAGATGAAAGAGAAGAACTAATCCCATCGCTGTAAACATAAAGTAGATTCCAATTAGTGTACATCGAGTAATGAGTCCATTAGTGAGGAAAGTTAAATAATAAATAATGATTAAACATGATTATCTATTTTAAAGACGTATATCACATTCTAAGAAAAACCTAGAATTTATTGCGCATCAATACATTATATATGCAGAAGTTTTATACCATTCACTGGAGACAGTAGATATTTACACAAAGTGTTAAATTTATTTTAACATTTATCAAGTCAAGTTTACTTATTTTATTGAAAATAATTGAAATTTTATTAAAACCGGATGGATGAATTTTTTTAATAGTAATTTGTTAAGTTTCAACGACCTAATTATCCAAGAATATATCTTACATTCAGGAGGAAAAGTGCAATATTGTACATATCTATATGGGTAAGTACTGGAATATGTGGGGTAAGTTTTAACTGAAAAAAAAATTACAAAACTATTTTTTTATATCAAGTACAGATGGCGGAAATGATGATTAAATTTTATTCTTGTCCACTTTTTTTATTTCCTTTTTGAACTAAACTATTTTCAGCTATCTAATAAAATTCTGTTATTTTATCATCATTCACACAAACTTTAAAATTTGCACATTTTTGGGCCATCCTATACTGTTCAAACTACTAATTTATTTTATTTAACCATCATAGGCATTTAAGTATAGATGACATCTTTAATCAATTTTATAAATGTTAACTATGTCACTGTTGGAATTTTCTGTTCATTAATCAAACTTATTAAGGTAGTTTTTTTTTCAGATTAATTAAATACTCTAATCATTGTCTATTGGAAACAGCTGTTTCAATATTTCGTAAAATATTTTTGGAATATATGTTAAAATTTATATTTGTACTGTATATAAACAAACCAGTTTATGTTGGAATTACTACTATTGTTTATTTATTGTAATGTGTAAATTGTTTGCCAGTTCCTTGTTGACAAATTTGCAAAATCTGAAAAGTATCTTATAAAGTTGCATATGTACGTATTTATGGACTTATGTATAAGAGGACTAAAATAAATAATACATTGTATATTATTGTATAAATTTAAATATGTTGTAATTGGTTTTAAACGAATTTACTAATCTTATGTCGAATGTAACTCTAAATTATCTGTGTTGAATAATTGGGTTGAATACATAAAAATAAAAATTATTGTCAATAATTTAGGTTGAACCACTTAAAAACATTTATTACTTTATTAGCATTTAAAAGGTATTTAGCTTCATTTCTGATTACTTATACTAACGTCGTATTCACTGGTTACTTAGGGTTAGTAATATACATGTAACGAAATGATTTCATATCTTTAATAACTGTGATTTATTATTATTATAAAATTGTATATTTGTAAATATTTATGCAGATATATATTCTATTATATGTTATACATTACTACAACAAATCCTTACGGGATTTTCATTATGTTTAACAAAATGTCGTTTTAATATTCGGATATATATGTAGTATAACATACCGAAATAGAAAGCTTCAAAGGTCAGTACCCGGCAGGCCATAAATCGTCAAGACATGAAAGGATTGACGGACATAAAAAAATGTTTCAACAGGGAAACAACGCACCCAAACCGTCACACAAGATCCATCAAAATTAAGCTTTTAATACCGAAACAAATTGTAACAAGCCAATCAGAGGAAGTGAATCAGTTCTGAAATAACGTCCAAGAATTAAAACTAGCCAATGGAAGAAGAACATCATGACGCTGTTTTAAAAAGAGGAGAACTTATAAATAAAGGTAAAAGGGAGGACACGTGGTTCTTTTTAGGTATTTTGGTTCCGACGTCGTATTAGAAGGTTGTTCCGGGGAAGTGTTTCTCCTGATCGAAAGAGTTAAGTGTTTGTGAAGGACTTTGCCTATCCTATTCGTCGTTTTTCTTTTTTTAATAGAACTGTTAAGTTTATAAAAGTCAATAAAAAGTTATCCGTCGTTTTAAAAACTAAAAGAATCGTCGTATTAAAGTATAAGAAGTCTTCGTGGTCGTTAAGTGAGATAAGTGTGAAGTTTAAGGAGTCATCGTCGTATTAAAGTTAAATCAGTGAGAAGAAGTATCGTCGTAAGAATTAAAAGCATCATCGTCGCAAGAGTGAGTGAAGAAAGGTGTAACCCGCGATTGGGATCATCTACGGGAGAGGCAAACCATCCAACCATCACGCAATCTTCGAGAGAACCACGGAACGAGAACAACCAAAAACTGGAAAGGAACACGTCAATTGATAAGTAGAACTTAAAGGACAATACATTTTATAAATTACCACCAAATTTTGTTTTTTGTAATAATAAAATAAATTATAGCCACCTAAGAACCAACGAACCCCAATAGAGATTTAAATTAAATTCAAGTAAATAACCTTCAGTTAGCCGGAGCAAATATTTTATAAAGCTAATTAAAATTAGAGTCAAAATTAAATACAAATTAAATTGATGCATTCTTAAATTCCTTGTTTTAGACTAAGTTGTTTAGGATAAGAATTTATAGTGAAGATGTACCTAGTTTAAGCCGTAGTATAAAATTGTAGAATAAGATATTAATCAGTAATATTTTGAGCATCAAGGTAAAAATTATGTTTTAAATGATTAAAAAATTAATATTTTAAAGAGTTAATTATTCAATATTTTAAATTAAAATTGAGTTATAATCCCACATGTTTTGAGTGTTATTATTTTAATCAATTGTCAAATAACTAACGAAATAATAACCAAATGAATCATAATAATATTAATAAATAGTAAAAAGAAATATAGGAGAGTTTTCCTATATTAAGCGACCAACGTGTAGCAAATAACTAATAAAAAAAAAAAAAGAGAACGTCTTAAACGTTATAGTAGTTTATTTTATGTTTTTAATTTGTGAACTATTTGTTATTCTAGAACAGAATTAATGATTGATGTTGTGCTTTTAGTTAGAGACAATGATCCCTTGTGGTAGGAAATGATTCGTTTTTCTCAGAAATATTGTGAAATGTTTGTACACCAATTAATTATCAAAGATTATCAAAGTTGCTCGCTAAAAGTAACATCATACCTATTCAATTGTGTTAGATGTATGTAGTGTTTATTTTTTTCCTTTCACATTTATAAATCAGGAAATGAATATTGACGTTGCAAATTGTACTGTACACAATAAGCTAAATAGATTGTGTTGTGTACACATCCAGTCTGCTGTTATGATTTATTGTCTCTATATAACCTCACTTCAATAAACTAACAGTAATTATCAGATGTATAACATTACTGCCTGCGACAACAGCTGATAAAATGCTCATTTGAGTCATTAAATTTACACCACAATTATTAATTCATTCCAACATATTTAATTTACATTTTGCGTTATTGGATTATTTTAATTTTTACGATCTGGTAGTTTTACGTTATTTACTTAAGTTCAACTTAAGGGAACTTATATTGCCTTGGAATAATATAATTATTTTCCAAACTTCCTTTGTTGACTTTCGATCATATCTTTATTTCATTTGTCTAATTTATAACAAACCAAGGCTTTTAAAAATGACTTCATACTCTGAAATAACTTAGCTTGATGGTATAATTTCCCATCAGCTTCGTCGGTCCTCCCAGGTACCTTCATAACTTTATGTTGGTAGCTTCACCTGTAATCAATGACAGAGTCTTCAAGTATGAACGTCATATAACACCACCATAGAAATATTTAAAATTATGGTTTTCCGTCTATCCATGGAGTCATAAACCTTTGACAGCGCTAAAGTTTATTATCCTCAAATACAAATTGATGATATAGTAGTTTAATACTGTATTGTTTTAGTATCATTGTTACTCTTGACATTGACTTCGTTGGTTCTAATAAAATAACGCCATGTCGAGCATCTCTAAAAGATTATGTTAAAATCCTTGTAAACATCGGTTTATCAGTTTATACATAAATCAGTTAGTAGATTTTTAATACATTTTTATCGGTTATTTATTCACTAAAGTCTTTAATTTATATCTTTTTTCTATTGTTAAAAGATAACTATTGTTAAAATTCCTCTATATTTGTTTCCTTCTTAAGAGAACGGATAAAAACTTCTTAGACACATTAACGACATTACTCTTATGTTAAGAAAAGTTGCATCTGAAAAAGTTTTAGAAATTTAATATTGTTCACATTGTTACAATAAATATTGTAACTATGTAGTTTCAGAACCAAAATAATTATGTTCTTACAATCGTGCACGTTGCTTAAAAAGAGTCCACATATATTGTTGTACTTTAAAAACTGATTATGACTATCGCAAAATAATGCCAAGGACAATATTTAAACGTCTAAAGTAGACGTTTAACTAGAAGCCTAATTGCATGAATTGCAAGTTGCAAGTTCATTACTAACGGCTGGCTTAATCACCTGCTTGAACAATAATTGGGTTAGTTAGTTCTGATCACGTAGCTAAGATACTTCTCTTGCTTACATTGACACTTTTTAATAATTAAGCTTCAGTTGGTTATATTTATCTTTCTATTTAAATGTTTATGAGTTATTTCATTTAGTATTTTTTTATCGTTTTTTTGTCATCAAAAACAAGTATCCTAAATTCATTCTAATTAATAATAACCAAAGTGATGTAATCATTTTTTGACCAAATTATCCATAAATTAATTTATTGATTATTACTGATAGTAATCCTCAATAATATATGTCATTATAAATTAAAAGTTAATTATTGAACAGTTATTGACAATTGGAAACAGTGTATAAAGACTGTAGCATTATCAGTATGGTCTTATATAATTCATAAAAGAATTGTCTTTTAATATATCTAATATAATACAGAATAAATGTTTTTATAATTTCTATCAAACCACAACCATCCTGAATAGGAGATTTCAACAAAACCTTCGAAACCAATGAAACCCATAGAAAACAAAAACATTTTCGATTTTGTTTAAATTAGTATGTCGAAGTTTAAAACATGACCAAGTTTAGTAAGTCTATTTGAGACTTTTAGGTCAATACCATGACGAAATATTTTAAAATTCTAAATTTATTTTTCCTTTATTAACTGATTATATTGTAACGTGTCCCTTAAGGAATACTGAATTTAATTCACTCTCTATCACAACTTTTAGGAATTGACAATTAGACATGTAGCTTTTGCTGCTATTATTATCAAGCGGTGACCTTGAACAATCATACAATTAATTATCAATCATGACCCAAGATAAAATATTTCTTCAAATTTATATATCATCTTATTAATACCTTGTGCAAAATTTAACATTTTTTAAAATTATAAAGTTATATTTAGAATTAAGAATTATCTCGGAAATGGTTAATCTAAAAAATATAGCCTACATCTCAATCAAACATATTTCTAACATTTACAATATTACAGATATTAATTTAGCCAACTAATTTTCAATATTTTTTAAATTTTAAAAACTTTTTTTTTTCAGTTTTATTAATTAATAAATTTTGTTCACTTAAATATAAACACATATTACAGGATAGAATTTTACAACATAAACATGAAACCCGTGGCAAATATCACCAGTCATCGCCTATCTCTCTACGTGGCCGGTTCATTTTACATGGGAATCAAACTGTACAATATATAAAATATATTAAGTGTGACCACAGTCGGTTCTTGATGAAACTCCATGATAAGGTAACAAATAATACTCCTTACTGAATTTCACAAAACATCATTTTGTGTTTTGTGAAATTTACTAAGGAGTACAATTTGTTACGTTATAAAATATATTATACACTTTAGTCTTATATAAAATATAGCTTAGTGACACCAGTTTCAAGAAATAATGTAATCCATTTTCTAAGGACCGATGTTTTTACTCCGTGGACGAGGTTATGGAGTTTAGAGGTGTCTGATACATTTCTTGTGTTGTAATATTTTTGAATCACTTGTTATTCTTAGTGATTAGTTCACAATTCCTATATTGTTATTGGCATTGCCAAGCTTTGTAATATAAGGAAGCTATATATAAATTGAAAACAAATAAATCAATCAAATAAATATACAAATAATTATTATAATTTCAGTTTACTCCCTGCAGTAGAGGTGTTGTAATACAATGATCTTAACAAGCTCCTTCGGTGACACATATTACAATGTAGTGGTTTCTATATAGTTTATTGAAGCATTTAAATCCATTATATTGAATTCTGAGTCTCTTATTATCATTACGAAGCCTTTTAAATATATATTGTCGCGACAACTGCCTCTTGATGCATGGGTTATTAAATTCTTGCACTCGATATCTACTCCCGTATTAAACTGAATTACATCGTGTAATTCCTGAATAACGAATTGTGTAAGAAAGCCTTTCATTTAGAAAAACTAATTTGAAGAATTTTTTCTTGATTAGATATACTTCGTATATTAAATTTAGTGAATTGGATTTAGAGTTTATTGTTTTAATAGTAAGCCACCAGAGGTGCATTTTATGAGTAGAATGAAGGATTCACCTTTTATAAACAATAAAAGAAGAGAAGGGTAAAGCTTTTCCTGTCAGTATATTCATACACGGACATGTGGTGACAAGATAAATCTTGAACTGGGAGTTCTCTTGGCATGTATATTGTGGACCAGATTTAATATTTTAATTGGAATAACACTAATGTAACTTTAACATTTTAAACTCATTTTAACTTTTATTGTAAGCTTATTTTGATTTTAACCTTTTTGTAAGGTCAAAAAGAAAACTTTTATATTACTATAGTATACAGATAGAGATATATGACAACTGGAGATTGGGTGACAATACATAGTTTACTTAACACTTGTATTGGAGGTAGTGGAATAGAGCTAACGACAAACACAATACTGGTATATTACTTTATTTACAATATACGTGATTGAAATGAAACGTCAAACTATAAATTCATTTTGAAAATCAAAAATTAATAATTACCAAAATGAACACTCCTATTTTATAATTTATAATTATCTTTTTCTATTTTGTTTTGTTACCAACCTTATTGTGTTGAAGAATATATTGATTTTTGGATATGTTTTCACGACTATTTCTTCTTTTATATAATAACATACAAGTACGAAAAATAAAAATAAATATAAATACGCTATCATACAAACTATTATTGTTATATACATGAATTATTTTATCATAAGTATTTAAAGTTTAGTTAGGTTTTATTTAAATTTTGTTTTACAAGTTTAATGTTGGTATTAGTACATTTTAAATATCAAGTATGCAGAGAAGGAAATGCTACGGTGGTAATGTAGAGCTCGTTACCAAATGGGTTTAGTGTAACCATGTAAAAACCATTTAAACAACAAGCACCTAGCCAAAATATGTACAATGGTTTATACCCCTGCTTCTTTAGCTGGGCTAAATAAGGTTTACACAAAAACTTAAACACTTTCACAGATTTATTATTCTTTCTCTTTGAAAGTATTTTCTTTTTGTTCCTTACAACAAGTGGTTATATTTTGTAACTATCCTACTTGCAAACTGATAGAGGTAAAAGTTATTGTTGTAGCAAACAAAAACTTTATTTGTCTTTGTGTATGATATTGTATTGATTCCTTTATGAAAACTTCTTGTTCAAGAACTATAAATTGCTCCGAGGCAACTTAGTTTTATTCCTAGATTTCTATTTTAATCAACAAAACATATTCCAGTTTTTGTACCAATATGGCATTTTTCTAAAACATTTGTCTATATTTTCTTGTGTATTCTTTCAAATAGATCAAATTTAGAATTTTATCTTTTTACATAGAAAAATCAGGTAAACAAGGAAAATATACGCATCGTTCATCGTGGTCAACGGTATAGAAATATGGATAGAGAAGAAGGTAACTTTTCAATATCTTTCTTTCCAACCCACTATTTTATGATATTGACTCTGATTCGTTAAAATTATATTCATAATAATAGCTTAGCAAAAATAAAAATTATGTCTTAACTCGTTTAATGAAAACTATAAAAACTATATAAAATATAACTGCCTTCTTATTCACCAATATTCATCTACTGTGTTTTATAATAGTTTATCAAATGTTTCAAGAATATTTTGTTACACATTCGACTGGAAAAATCATTACAGTTACCTCTACATACAAATAAAGCAGTAAACAGTTTGTTTGCAATATTATTCCATTTACCTCCATTAATTCAGCTATTTTAATAAATTCTGTACTTAAATTTAATATTTGAATTTGTGTCTATTGTGAATTTTAAAGGGGGTATTTTACGTATAATTTTATGTTATGTTATTTTATGATAAATAGTTCATTGAAAAATAACATGTTTTTATCTAGGAAAATAATTAATGTTTAAGATACTAGTACAAAAATATATATATATAAATGCATACCAACATTCAAAAAGAAAAAAAACTCTTCTTAAGAAGAAGTGAATAAATATAGTAAGTAGGCCTAATTGAATGTCACATTCAGAACAAATTATCGCTCCTTCCAAGATAAGACTTTAGAAATATGCCTTTGAGAGAGCGTTGAAAAAGACGCAAATAAGCATCAATACTATTTATGTAGCTCATTTAGGAATTGTTGATCATAGCTATTTACGTGTACAAAGCATTTAATTTATTGGTGAAGATATTTATTAGATTTAGTTTTGATACTTTTGAGACTATAGACTGAATTCAAACATCAACTAAAATGTAATTTACTGAAATACATGGGTACAGATTTTGTGTAAATTTCAGGTCAAGTATTATTATAATTGTAAAACGTAACTATTACATTTACTTAAATATTGAGAGAAAAAAGTACTCGTTTTTGTATAAGATCATAAGAAAAACCCAATATTCCTTTCAGTTAATTTTTTTTTTAGTGTGAATGTCTATACTATGTATATTTAAACAATTATTCCTGATATTTCATAATTGGAATCACAGCAGCATTTATAAAACGCTGCTATCAACTTGCATATTGAATAGAATTTTATGAACAGAAATAAGCAATGTTTACCCGTTAAATTATACATTTTTATAGAAATAATTGTATTTGTATATTGGAAAGTTGTGAAATATATAAAAAACGTATAAGACAAGGTTAACTCTTGCGTTATAAACAATTATTAAACAATCAAAATCAGTAATAAAACAATCAATAACATACATTACTAAAATTAAGACTTTATTTCCATACTTATTTGACTATAGTTAAGGCCCACCTTAATAAGACAGCTATTCGTCGTCAAGCCTCCCAGTATAAACATGACGTTATACTGTAAGGTAAATCAGCCAGTCAATGGCACCTCTCAAGGTTTGCCATCTATCCACTTACATTGATAGTTGTGAGCAAATATCGATGACGACCAGACGGATTTGGTGATAGTGACCGTGAATGTTTCTCGCGATATCAAAATGATTTTTCTTAGTATCTATCTATTCGGTCAACATTATGTCACTCGCTTCTAGGTGTAGATTATCCTTAAGTATTACTATGACTTTTCTCAACTTCTTAGCTATAAAAACCTCAGGGCTCTCACTTATCTCTCTCCTCTCTTTTTCATGTAGTCTTGTTATAGATAGTATCGTATTAATATTTCTACTTTTCTATCTGATCTCTCTTAACTAATTGTTGTTACCTTCCGACACTGGCGTTACTTGAGTATTCGGGGACTTGGTGTCTATATTTTATTCGAGATTATGTCTGAGAGTTTTTTCATTTATAAACAACAACAACAAAAGTCTAGATCGTGTTTGAGAAACTTAGCTTTTTGGGGTGTCCATAAAGAAAAAGTCAGGGAACTTTATTAATCCAAGCGACCTGAAAGGTCAGGCTAACTTACCAAATGGAGAAATTAAGCGACCCTCAACACCTATTGACTAATTTCCTGTATAAACTGTAATCTTTATCGTAGTGAAATAAGGCATATTTTTTTTTTGAAAACCTTAATGATATTGTTTTGTTATAAAAAAAATCCAAATAGAGCAATTTAAGCCCTTAATATTTACGAAATATAAATACAAAATAAACATACTAATATCATTGTTAACAATAAATCACCAAATTCCAATAAAACACGTGTAAATTCTATTTCAATAATAGGTTTATTTCAAAATAAGTGACGGAATCAAAAAAATAAGAAAAAAAGTGTGAAAGTTAATTATTAGATGACAACATTTTTCTGAAAGTGTAATTTTGTTTCTCATCTTGTATCAAATGAATATTTTATAAAATATAAGTTGAGGCAGTTATTTTGATAAATGAACACAAGTATAACTGCTTTATATGGTTTATAATTTTACTAATTTTATAATATTTAGTATTTGCATTTCATCAAATTTTCTCCTACAGTGAGTGAATACATATCAACATTTCAATTTAAAAACAAAATATGATATTGAGCAAAACAAATATTAAAGGTTATTCTCTGTTTGAAGTTATTTGTTAATGATGGAAGTTCAATTTTATTATTATACATTTTTCGCACATTTTCCATCATTTGTGTGTTAAAAATCAAGGATTTTTAACACACAAATGATGGCAAATGTCCGAAAAATGTATAATAATAATATTAGAGGTGAACCAAAACGTTACTATCACTAAGAAAAGATGTAAATAATAGATATGTCTTTGGTAAAAGCATTTCTAATTTATCAAAATGTAAAGGCTGTTGTTAGAAACAATGTACAGACTACCTAACCCAATCGTATTTATTGGAAAATTAAAAATTATTAAACAATTAATTTAGTTACGTCATTGAATATTATGTAATATCTTTTACATAGTTCAATATTTTGAACACGTGTTATTTAAATGGTGTTTCCCTTGAATTACGAATTATCCAAGAAGTAATTAATATTAAAACGTGAAAGTTTTTAACAAATAATAATTTAATTAATAATTACATTGTTACCTAATATTTAAACTGTAGTAGTTATTATTGTTTTTACTATTATACATCTTCTGGTTTAATGTGTATCGTCTGTTTTGAGATGTTATGCGTAAAATACTTCAGGTATTATTTTCCGTAAATAATATATTTATTTAGTGGGACGAAGCTTACAAGCATGTCTTAAAAATAATTATCAAATTTAGTTCTAACTAGGTACACAGGGATTTATAAATTATAACTTGTTTTCCTTGTTTAATTCCAATGTTTCATATTTAGGGTTTATTATATACAGAAATATTCGACAAATCATTTACTTTCTTATCGTTGGCCTTTAAGATTTCGAATAGGGTCTATTGAACTGGATCAATGAAGTTATAGGCCGTAATTTGTTGTGGTAATTTTTCAATTTCTTGGTAATCAAGAGATAGTTAACAAATTCATACTAGCTTGATGGTTCGACTAATAGTAAACTCTTTAAAGTGGAAGTAATTAGATAATTATTAAAATCACATATTATGTGTTCTATGTTACTAGACAGATGTTCGAGAAAAGACAATGACTTATAGTCAGTAAAAAAAAAAACTTTTGTATGTTAGATTGTTATTAATTAGGGTATTAAATCCTTTAAAAAATTTAACTGAAACTCTCTTTTGAATCATGTTGTATTTCGTTATAACCATTAAAAAGTAGTGGACTTATTCTCCAATGTATTGTTCGAAATTTGAAATATTCCAAGAGGTAGAAAATCGGTCTTCAATACTGATACTTAATAATGTAGTTTATAATAATATCATAAATATATCATTAAAAATATATTCATTGAGTTGACGGGATAGTAATTTTCTGAAGGATTTGATATTTTAAATATGTGGAGGTATTTTTATTAATTTATTGATTAATGTGGAGGTAAAAATTACTGTTAATACTTATAACTCCATTTGAGAATACAAGTAAGAATATGTAACAAAATAAATAAATAATAAACTAACAAAACCAAAAATACTATAAATCTGAACAATCAAATAAATTAATTAAATTACAAAAATGTGTTTTAAAATTCCAAAGTGAATATTAAAGTCAGCTTTCCCTTAGCGCTTAAAAACTTATTTCGTGGTATAAGCTCGAAATGATTCTTTCCAATATTCTACTTTACCCAAATAACACACCTGTTTTCTATCTGTGAAAGGTAAAATCTAGAAAATCTTTGTTTAAATTTCATTAAATTCTTTTTAGTTGTAATGTAAATTGCAATTGCCAGATTATATTTCAAATAAGTATTTTATACACTCGGCTCAATATACACTTATAAAGAGATAAACAAATAATTTGGCAGTAAATAGGGAGCAGTGTCTTTCTTTACATACAATTTTGTAAACCTATAAATCGTAAGGCAACTTTAATAAACTTTTTTTAATGTTCAATATTTTAATGCAAGAAGTTGGTTTATTTTTCACATAAAACAAAAATAATTGTGTCAATATACTGCGTATATGTTCAACTTAAAGAAACTAAGACTTGTAGCTTTGGTTTTTATTTTACACGCTAAGAATTGTTTACATCAAACACTGATTTGTAAATATTTTTAGAAGCTATTGGTACAAATGTTTTCAAAATACATATGGATAAAAATATGGTGTATTATAAAATTTCTAAAGAATAAAGTGAGGAGTTTTAGTCCTTTCGTCAACGACAAGTTTTGATAAAAGCTATTAAACGTAATAAAAGCTATAAAACATTATTCTGATTTCATCATTTTAATTTTTAAATCACTCCATTCTGTATAACAAGGAAAGTGCATTAGGGTAACTTGTAATTCTTCGACGAAGTAAGTGAATTATTAAGTTTTGAACAATTTCATTATGTAAAATAAATAATTTTTCAAGTACATAATAAATTTTGTATCTTTCCAATTATTTTGCCTGTTCTACCAACAATATGTATTTTTAACGTTTTTTGTTTGTTACTATTATACTTTGTATATTACCTTCTTGATAAATTTTAACAAAATTGAATATATATATATATATATATATATTTATATGTACAAATATTTATTACTATTTATGTGTTTTGTTTATTATATTTACCTGTTCAAAGATACCTAGTTTAAATACCTCTACGGTAAGGTATTTGGTGTTTTATTTGTAATCATAAATTTAATCTTAATAATGGATAGATGACAGTTTGCAATCATCTACCAACAACATGAAAGTTATAATGAAGTGTTTTGCGTAAAGTTATCAATGACTATTTTCATTTTTACAGATTTACATTTTTCTTATTGTAGTTATTGTTTATTAGGTATGTTGCATTATCAGAACTACTTTCCTTCACGAAATTAAAAACATGGCTTAATGTAAATATACATAGTTAACACACACTATGAATACTTTTGAAGTATTATTTTGAATTTTCTGCAACGTCCTTAATTACACCTGACTCATAATATTTGCATTTTTGAATATTCTTGGAATTCAAATGCTCAACCAATTGAGTTTATCAGAATATAAAATATTTAGTCTGCTATTATTACCTTAACACAAGGGTGAATACTCAATGTTTATACATCTAACAGTAAATTTTATTTAAGTGTTTCGTACCTATATTTTTTTATCGTTTAAATGAGTGTATTTTATTATGAATTATAATTGAGTCCATTATTAGATGTGTAGGAAAGTCAGCAGTTTTTTTTTAATTTTTAGAATTACTATGTAACAAATACTTCATTAAAATCTATTGTTATATATAATTATAACAACGACAATACTGACCTCAATAACGTAAAATAAACTTACTAACTATATCTTAATTTCCATTTTGAAAGTATTTAATATCATAATATAACTTTACTAAAATAACAGAGATGTTTTAAAAGTACAAGAATTAGATGATAAATAAAAGTTCTATGAAATAAATTATTTACCAAAATACACATCCAACATCAAAAAGTTATAAACATATATGGAGCTCTATTCTCCCTCTGAGAAGAAAAACGATCATCTATTTTGGTAACCGCCAAAAGAGAAAGCAAGGAAGATAGCAACCGAGAAAAATGTAAAGTCATTTCTCCATGCAATTATTATCGCAGAACCGTGTTGGCTTGATAAATCTGGGCTGTTGGGATGAGGATCACAGAAGAGGGTAAGTGGCCCGTGTACCCTACAGGATATATATTATAAACAGTTTGTAAAAAGTAAACTAAATAAAGCTGAACTTCAAGATAGACTGTGTGTTTTCAGTGATAAAGGAGTCACTGGACAGGGCAAACTAAATTCCATAATTCTACTTTTTAATAAAAACTCATAGAAATATTACATATTTAATATCATACTCATAAGAAAAGTTTGCGTTATATATGTTTTAAAAAGTTACAAAAATATATTATTATAAATGTAAGTAATTTCCGATAAAAATTATAACAATAGTAATAAAAACACAGACCATTGCTCCTCCTTTACGTGAATAATATATGTACTGCAATTTATGTAACTGCAAACACCCTATATCAATTGGTGAAGGAACCTAATTGTTAGGAAATCACACACACTCCTATTTTGTAATAAGATATTTGGGTACTTGTAGACATTTATCGATTCCACGCTTTAAAAGATAGCATAATATAAGATTAAGTAAATATTTTATTGGAAATACTGTTTAAGTTGTCTTCATATATATTTATGTTACGTATATATAATTTTTATTACTCTTAGTATTATTATTATTGTGTCATTTTGAGTAATATATTTGTTGACGTCAGTTGTAAAGTTACTAAAACGTAAATAATTTTATTTACAATCGATATAGTTTCCATCTTGTTTCATTGAAGTTTAATTACTTATAAATTACAACCTAAATATATATCAACGATCATGTAGATAAGAAAAGTTTATAGGAAATGGTGAACAAATAAAGATAGAACATCACAATAAAGAGAAAGTGTCCCTACACTTCAAGCAGAAAAAATATGTGGAAAGATTTTACTTTCACAGAACTATCAAAACAAAAAATAAATACTCAATTGATATTTGCAATTTCGGTTAATAGCTCGTTATATAGAAATTAAATTAAATTAAATATCTTCAAAATGGCATGGTAAATATGTTAAATTTTTAAAAACATTCGCATAATTTAATTACAATGATTACCGATTATTTATTGTCACAAATTATTAAAGATCTTTCGTTTATTTATTTCATTTTTAATCGTAAAATTTTGTTGTTTTAAAATACATTTCCTTAAAAAAATCAGTTAAAGTTATTGTATACTTAATGATATGATTATATTTATAGATTGTCATCAATCAGCTTAGTTACTTATTAACCCTTAAATGCATGATTTTTTTTTTAAATTTCAAAAAAATATCAAATAATATGTTGAATTGTATAGTTTTTGGTAAAAATAATTTAAAAAATATAGAATTGATATTTAAGTATTTTTTTTCCAAAAAACTTGATGTTGCAGAAATACAACACCATGCACTCGGGCAGGTAGGAATGTGTTTGTTACTCACTAAGCTAAAATATAATTATTTTATAAAAAAAATTTTTTTTTAATAAATATTTAATCAGGTAATGAATACTAAGTAATATAAATTATTAATTATAGAATATTTTATTAATTAAGACTAAGAAAATTACAATATATTTTTTTAATCAACAAAATAAAAAGTAGTTCTACGTTATAAAATTTAGGTAATTCAGCAATTGTCTCTTTACCAGAATAAATTTCAAATTGTAATGCATACCCGGACACTGAACAAAGAACATACAATTTAAAACCCAACTTGTGAGGTTTGTTGGGTAAATATTGTTTCATAAAATGTCTAAGTTTCGTCGCACATATTTGTTCATCTATTGAAACCCGTTGTTTGAAAGGTACTGTAAGAAATATTCTATTAAAATGTTCAATTAGTGGTCGAATTTTGTGGAGTCTATCATATTTGATGTCATTTTGAGGAAGATGCTTTTCATTGTTATTGAAATGTAGAAATTCTCGAATTTTTTCAAATCTGTTTATTGTCATAGTTTCTCTAATTTTATTGAAACCATATTTACCACAATATGACCGTACATTGGGATAATGGTATACAGACATAAATATTAAAATACCTATGTATTTTCTAACTTCAACAGTAGTGATATCCATTGGCTTATTGGGATTTTTTTGAATTGCATATAGATTTGTTTCATGAACAACTTTTTCAATCATGTCATCAGTAAGAAAATAGCTAAAAAATCGGTAAGGAGTATCATGTTGTAAAATGTCCGGTATAAAATGAGTGTTTCCTAAAAAATGTGTCTGTTCATCATTTAAAATTAGTTTTTTCTTCTTCCAAATTAATTTGCTTTTTACACTATTTGACGAAGAATGGGTAGGCCTAATAATTACAGCAACAATGTTTCATTGGGAACATTGTTAGGCCTAGACTCAACACTAAGTATATTTTGTGCCGACTGATCTGCTAATATGTTATTACACTCATTTCCATCATCTGTATCAACAGAATCATTGTTTTGATTGCAATTACTATTCTTACCAGCTGTAACATCATCACTAATATTATTATCATCTTCCAGATCGAAATAGTCAATCTCATCAAGATCACCTATATCACAATCAATATCTGAATTGGAACCATCTTCAATCAAGTTATTTATATAGTCATCTATTTCATCTTCATTTAATAAATATCTTTCATTGCTCATTCTAAACTACTTGTTATTAAATCAAAAATCAAAACATAGAATTAATAATAGTTGTAGTCTAATAAATAGCGAATGTGTGCCTAACACCTATTTTAGAGTTTACCTTTAGTGCATAATGTTGCAGTTCTACAACAAACAAATATACTGATGAAAACAATAGTTTATCTTAAAATCTTAGTAAAATAAGTACACTGATATGTTCACAAAACTCTATTTCACCTGTTTATATTTTTTAAATAAACTAAATAGCAAAAAATGTTACATAACATAAACAATTGTAAGAGCACAACATAGCCTCAAATAACATGTGGGTATTGCAAGCACAAATGGTATTTTACTCTACACTATCTCCATCTAGGAGCCTTAGGATCAACTAAAATGATGAATAGAATGTTGCAGAAATACAACTTCATGCATTTAAGCTCCAAATTGTATTTTAACTAAAGTAAAAGCAACACAAAATGACTGTTGTATTTCTACAACAACATGCATTTAAGGGTTTTAACTGAGTCGTACAACTTATCCATTCCCGTGGAGACGCTACTTAATTCAGTGCTACACATCCTGTGTAGACGACATGCTTACCCAAAATTAATTAAACCTAAAATTTATCAAAACTGTCAAAATTTAGAAAATTAGACGGTTAGTTATGTCAGGAATTATATATTATATTTGACTTACTTAAAAAATAAAATATATAATTACAAAATTGTTCCGCAGTCAAAGTAATTTTTAATACAATAACGCGTAATATTCTATTGAGTAATATTACATAAAATTCATTAGTTGATGTGTTTATTTGATTTTCTACTCTCTTTTTTTTCATTTCTTTATTGTCTCAAATTTTGGTTTGTTTTTTTATTTTTTTTCCTGTCATTGTATGCAATAAATAAAGTTACTAAACAATGTTGAAAATTGTGTTATTGTAGTGACTTAAATCTTGAACGATGTTTTACATTTATTTTGTTATTAATTTAAAATCGGAAACCTAACTAAAAAATTACTAGTTTAACTGTATGTATAAGAAGTTATAGCGAACTCATGCTTTAGAAAAGAAAATTTAATTTGATTTTTAAAATGAAAGCATGTGATCAAAGATTAGAGATGTATTTTAATGTGAAAAAAAAACTATTTCGAAATTATTTTTAAAGTACCGTAATAATAATAATAATAATAATAATAATAATAATATAGTATAGTAGTATAATGATTACTTGTAACAAGTTATCACTTTTATTATAGTTTTATGTGTTTTTTATTTTATCACTTTTTGCTATGTCGGCTAAGTTGGTTCTGTATATAATTACTGCTAAAGTGTAAATATACAATTAATTTCTCACGTTATATTAGAATAAGCTATACTAACTTAAACATTCTTTGAAAACATTACAAATTTACACAACACTTAGTGAAACAGATGTCTCTTAAAGATCTCGCAAATATCATTTAAATATCTAACTGCTGTTTTTGTAAGAGACTAGAAAAACTAATAAATTCAATAGCGTTTCATAATTGATGCTAACGGGAGCGTTAACTCTCTTACTTTTTAAAATTGTTTCTCAGTTGGTATCACCATGTACGTAAAAATAACCAATTGAGAAAAATAATAACGCCATATAAGTTGGAGGAACAAATTAGTTTGAACTGCTCTAACTGTCCACCATCAGACTAATTTGGATTTACAGAAATCAATTTAATCGTCTCTTGATACGTTGTCGTCAAGTAATATTGATTCATGTAATATGATATCAACAAAATGAAGACATACAATTCAGTGGATTTATCAGTTCGCAAGTGAAAAGACTTCAATGCAGAATTCACTTAACTTCTTGATCGTGAGTTCGACACCAAATTTCCTTTACGGGCAAAAACGTTAGAACTTCATTTAGTTTATAAAATATATGTTACTTTCTTCAAGTTCATTCTTTGTGGTTGACTATACCTCTACTTAAATAATAATTTAAGCTTACTAAACCTTTGTTTACTGCTTGTACGAGTTGTGTAAATAATTAAAACTTATAATAAACAATAAACCAACTTTTTTTTTAATGTGTGCAAATATTTAAGGAAGGCCTAACTTCTAAAATATAAAGAGAACTCATCAAGTGTAGATTTAGCTATTATTACATTTACGGTTTTAAAATAGAAACAAGACATGACTTTATATTAACATGCTAACATATTCGAGAATGTTAGAATATCCAGATAATAATAACAAAAGGTCATAAATTATTTTACTAATTAAAGAAAATATGATTATAATTTAATGTAGGAGTGATTACATATATTATAAATTTAACAATAATTTCGACCTCATTACCAACATGTAAATCGATAACGTTCAGAATTATAATTATACTCAAGTTCTACTGTTAAAATTTGTAAAAAATAGTAAGAACTGATGTATTGGGCGTAAATTATGTAGTTAGAAATGAAAACAAAATCTCATCTTTGAGGATGTAGTCTAACTTTTAATTAATGCCATTGTATTTAATTTTAAATATTTATAATAATTCTTAGGATTTAGAAAAACCGTTGTCATATATTCAAACTATCTATATAATATGTCATATTTAAAACAATTAGGTAAGAATGTATTCTAGGGAACAAATTCTAGCTAACTAGTTCAGGTATAAAAATATTATTAATTAGTTAGCTATTATTTAAAAAAAAGTAGGTATTGAAAGAATATAAAAATAAAACTAAGTAAAATGTCTGTATTAGAAAACATTTTTGTCAACATACGTATTAAATATAAAATCTTAAAACTTGCACCGCGTAATTTAACTGGCATAATATTTCATCAGTAATTGCTTTATTACGAAATACAACTGTTTTAGATCCTTAATATTATGGGTCAAAAGAGACAGATATTTAAATTAAATCTGAATTAACCCAATCAAACCATAGATTCTACATTATTTTTATTACCATAATAAATTAGACAAATATTTTTTATAAATAATAAATAATTATGTCAATTTGAAAAAGAACTATTTAAAAAATAAAAATAAAATACCCTCCCCTTCCTTTCAAGGAGTTCAGATATGATATTATGATAAAGCAAAATAAATATTATCAGTTCTGGCAGTGGAAAAAGTTAATTAACCTTAGTTTATTAGTTATTTAAAAAAACCAGATTTCAAACAAGAAAATTTATATTTTTGTATATTAGAGAAGTTGATTACATAAAGGGATTACATTATCGTTATAATTACGATAAGCCCAGCCTTTATAACCAAAACATATTGTCTTAAGTTGGCTCGAATTTTAGTTTCTGTTTACAATCTTTTTTTGAACAATACACAATGTTTTACTTATATTTTGTTAAGTGGGGTGTAATTTTTGAAGCTTAGTCGACATATTTTTCGTTCTGTAGTTAAGAGTTTTTTTTAAAAGAATATGATTAAATTCGACAAAATATTATACTATCTCGATTTCAATATATTTCTTCATTTAAAGTTTACCAAAAACTATTTAGTCTAAAATATTATTTGTTCTAGTATATCGCAGTAGTGTCTATAAGTGAGTTCATGGCAGCGTTGAACATATAGGGGCGACAATAATGTCGTCTAAAAAGAAATTAAAAATATGTTTTCTTTGTATAGTTTACTTTTTAATTTATTTTATCTTATTTTTATTATTATTATTATTTATAAGTCGAAAGTTTTGTTTAAAAATTACCGATGAAGTTAATTAGACAGCAAAAATAATAATTTTAAAACACTGTCTACCAAAATATTATACAAACGAATACACCAGGTACACAAATAAACGAAATCAGCGTTCGAATTAATATTTGAGTTCTCCTACAAATATTTTTTTATTAAAAACGACATAATATATAAAACAGTCCATAATAACGTATTGGTCACTTTATTCGGGTTTTATTGTTTATGCATCCATTTATTATAATGTGGTATTTTTATTTCCATACAAATATTTTTTTGGTCTCAAATATCCGAAAACACCATATTCGGTTTTGACCAAAACATACTTAACCTTAGATTTCCATAAAATGGAAACTATACATTTTTCTTGGGTCCTTTGTGTACAAACATTTTTTTAAAGTGGTTATATACTGTTTTTATGAAAATTTGAATTTTGTGACAAATATAAATTATGTGTTGAGATATCTGAACAAAAACTAATGATATGGACTAAAATACATCGTCCTCAAAGTACCGAAAATAAACGAATTTAGTACTTGGTTTGTAGCAAAGCATACGTATAGCAGACAGACAGAGAATCTTGGTTAATTCATACATAAGAGTGTGTTTGTGTATTACTATATTTGCAATTACATGTGTGTTCATTTGAACTTTTCTGTATTATGTCATTTCGTTTTGAAGGGGGGTTGTGCCTAAACAAAGGTATATAAGGGAAGATCTGGATTTAGAGTTGTTTTTTAATACCAATGTTTTTACCACGTTTTATTTCACTAATCAATGTGTTCCTAATTTAAATATAATAATATATGACTGGAAAATGACGGAAAAAGTGAATGATTGTTTGATGGAAATTCAAGGTATTACATTATAAAAATATATATTTTAAAATAGACGAAATGAAATCTTTATAAACTCCCACCGTAAATAATAAACCGACGAAAATTGTTCAATAATCCTCAATAAATTAACTCTTTAAGTGAATTTTATTTATTTACTTTTTTTCTATTTCTTTTCGCCTATCATTAAATTAGTAATACAAACCACAACTTAAAAAGGAAATATCCTTTTCATTAGTGGTATCGTAATCACTTTTCATCCCGAACTCCTTGAAACAACGAAAATCCTTCGTTTAATCATTTCCTCTTGTAATACTTTCAGTTCAGGTTTAAGCACAACATTTTTGTTTTGCAAAAACCAAGATGAATAATTGCAGTGATTAGACTACTTTGTCTGGTAGCGGAAAAAGATTTTATATTATTGGGTTACTAACATCCATAAATTACTAAGTATTAATTCTAAGAGTTTATTTGAATTAATTACTTAATACGATCCAGGAATTTCTCAAGTTCCTTTAAACATTTGTATCAATGACTTTCAAATAGATATTACAGAGAGTCAGTTTGAAATTAATATAATTTTTTCTTTATTTTCAAATTTCCTATAATAAATCAATAAAACATTTTTTTAAATAATAATTACAAGGTACGTAAGGTACAAATATATCAAATTTATTTTTAGACTTTAAACTAACCATCAGGTGTAATCATTTGTACTTTTTCTTTTTTTAAATAACACATTTAATATTTTATACCCAGTGTGGGCAGGGAACACTGGGTATAAATGGAATTTACTAGTGATATCAATATAGAAAGATCGACACATTTTATATAAAAACAGAAACAGAATCGTATAATTAACCACTACGTTTATTATAAAGTTGACGGCACTTCATACATTTAAAACACAATGTCATGAACACAAAAGTATTACTCCTGTAAGTATTATAACATTTCCTTGAAACTAGAAGTCTTTACGAGAGAGGCAGGAATATAAAACCAATTGTTCTAAAGTAACAAACAGAAACAAGTTCAAAGAGGAAAACAATTTGGGAGAGTGTTTAAGGTTTCACGAGGAAACCATTTTGTACTAAAAGTGATTTTATTTCTTTATTTCAACAGTTATGAAATAATCATTTTGTCTTTATCCATTTCATGGCTCACAAACAGTTAAATTTCTCATTTATGTTCGGTCAAATATAATACTTTATTTAAATTTTAACTCAGTCTTGCATTTTTCTAAACCTATTAGACGTAGTGAAGGAATGAGTTTTCCAATCTGTCTGATGCTGTAACACAATGGGGCAGGTAAGATCACTATGTTACATATATTCTACTTTGTTAATTTTGTAAAAGTCTCTACAATGAATGGATTTTAGAGATAACAGGAAAACTCTAAATCGATTTTGAAATTTCATTTTCTTATCGTCAAAAGTAAAATAATATTGGACACAAGATGATTAAGAAAAGTCAATTGGTGGATAATTGACGATGTTAAAGTTACTAGTATAGTTTCAATTTTACCATAAGCTTGTAACTTTACAATATTTTTATATCCCTTTTTACGCACGTACAAACAGTGGCATTACAGTCAGTGGTTTAATAATACAACTGTAATTCTCCCCTCACGCCATCTTTGCCCTAAATATAAATAGATGTAGGTAAACTTCGGAGTTGCAGCGAATCTTCAAATGTCATTTTCCTCATGTTTGTATTTAGCAAATTCGAAGCATTTAACTTTAATTTTACATCGAATTTCAATCAACATGTGTTTACAATATAAGGAAATACATTGGTTCTCTCTGTAAGTCATATATCAATACCGTCACATCAATATATCTGGTAAAAAACATAAACAGGATTTTAATAATGATGTATATGTTTTCTAGAACAATTGAAACACAGCAAACATTTACAACAGGAACGAAATAACTTTGTGTAATTAGGTTAAATACACAATGTGATATTGTAGAAATAATTCACAAACTACTTTTTTAAAACAAACACGTTCCCTTACATTCATATTATCCGAGAAATAAATAAATATTACCGTGTTTTGATTTAGTTACTATTTGTTTATTGAAGTTGTCTATTTAATTAGTTGTCTTTAATGATGAAGTTATCTTTTTTTATTTCTACTTCTGTATTCCATTGCTATAGAAGGAATGTGGTAATGAAATCAACATGAAGATCAACAGAATACATAGAATATATGTCAATGTCCTGTTTTTTTGTAATAAAATTATTCATTCAGCATCACAAATGTCCAAAAGGAAACGTTTAATAATTCCCTATATCAATATTGTGCTGTTACCATTTGAACTATTGTTATAATCTCAATGAAACTCGATGTGAATAACATTAGTTCAATTCTAAACCTAATAAAAATAGCTATGAGGGATCTAAAATTTTTTAATTTTAAAAGTTATAAAAACTCATCTTAAATCTCTAACGTGGACAAATCTTATATTTTAGGTGGATTAAAATATAATATACTAGTAGAAATTGAAACTTGAACGTTGGTTAGAGTTTTGTTTTTCAACATATTACTCTAATAGTCTGAGAATTGTTTCCTTACAGTGAAAACAACTGTTGCTTCAGCTTAGTTAATTTGTGTGAATAGATTTCCATAAGGGTGGAAAGATTAGAATTGAACTAAATAGAAGAAACATTCTTCAAAGAGCTACTCTTTGACAGTCGCTCTTTATCGTGGTTTAGTTAAACACTATCTTAACCCTATTTAACCCTACATAAACATAGAAGAAATTTTTAATTTTACGGAATAATTCCTACCCAACTTAACAAGTTAAAATGAAATCGTTCGTAGCTGCATGTTCATTAAATAAAAGTAAAATGTTTACATTTAAAATATTCATCAAAAAATATAAATTTTAAATTATTCAAGTTACGTCTCGTGTTGAGACGTTTGGATTTTTAAAAAACAAATATTTTTCTTGTATCTATTTAATAAAGATCCAATTTATTTATTACAAACAATTTATTATACTTGTAAACTATTTATAACAAATATACGTAAACACTAGTATACATGTAGATGTTCACGGAGAGAGTTTCTAACTACTACTGAAGAATAATGGCTTTCAGCCTCTACACCTAAAGAATGCTTACTCAACTGACTTACAGTGAATGTTATCATTATTCTACAAAAGGATGCTTACTCAGCTGACTTACAGTGAACGTTATCATTATTTTACATAAGCTATACATTATTTGTGGATATAACTCCTCCATCCCTAAATAGAACTTCGGGGATGTGCCGAGATCTCTGCTGTAGCTGAGGTGTTGGCTGACTCGAAGTCAAATTCGGTTTCTTGGTGTACCTGTATGCTGCGTATAACATAACAGTAATTACAATGCAATACAGTATTATTGTCCATACACTAAAGTCTGTAGTTAATTCTACCGTTTTGTTCACCTTTGAAATTGTATTTAAATTTATATGGTTTAAGTCCAGTTTATGCAAGTTGATGGAAATATCAGGCTGCTGATCTACCTGTAACACAAAGTCTGTGGCATCTAGTATTCTAGGATGCCCTACATTAGTATTAGAAGAATGCAAGAGTATTTGATTATTGTATTCAACAATATCGTTATTGTTATTAATATTTAATAAAAAGATTCCATTTAAAGATATTTCGTTAGTTTCTTTAGCACTTATAACTTTTAAAACTTCTTTCTCAGGAAAGATTATGAGATATTGTTCAATTTCTGGTATCCAGTTAATAATGTTTTTACTTATTTCCAAGTTCACATATTTACATTTATTAGGGGTTCCAAAGTTTATTATCGAATTTTCACACATAAGTTCATGATGAGTAATTTGGGAAAACGAGCATATTTGGGCATTGTGGATCTTGCTATTACATTTATCTTTTAAACCTAACATTACAATTTTATTAGACACAGTTTTATGAACTAAAACATATCTTGCTCTAGGTATAACAGTTACATAATTTGATTCATATAATGTAGGTACGGAAGTCAGTTTATACAAGGTATAATCAATTGGTTCCACAATGGGTAAATTAATAAAATATACAATTTCCTTAGAATTAATATTACAATTAACTTCTAGTAGGTTTTCAATTTCCCAAATATTATTTAAACTAGGTTCAATAGGTAATTTACCTTTATAATGATTCTTAATTTTGCTTATTTCTTCAAACAGTTCTTGTGCAGATATTACACTTGGATGTAGCGTTCCTAATTTACAAAAAGTTAGAGAATTCTCTATATCTTGCACCAGCTGTAACATTATATTATATACAATATTCAACTGATTCAGTATATTTCTAAATTGCTCAACTTCAAATTGTTCATTGATTCTTTGGTATACAACTAATATTTTATATTTCAATTCTTGAAAGTTTTCTTCAATGACATTTATTGTTTTATTGAATTCATCAATTATATTTACATTAATTGAATATTGATTATTTAATTGATCTAATACATTACTTTGGTTATTCTTTAAATCGGTTAATATTTTTTCATATTTTTCACCATCATTTGCATCTAGATTACCTGTGATTATTTTTACAATTGATCCTAAACCATTTAAAATGCCTCTTTTACTTCTGATATCTTTTATCATAATTATTTCTAATTTTTCTTCTATAACACTCTTTGTATGATTAATATACTTAAAGTAATTGAACATGTCCCTTATTTTATCCTTCTTATCTGATACTTCCCTATTATACATGTTTACCCTACAAGTTTCACAGTTTCTATTAAAATAGTTTAACACATGATCATAGTATTCTCTTATATTATAAAGTTGGGATATAAATTTTTCAAGGTTAAAATTGTGTACAAAGGTATGGTAGGATGTTTGGAGTTTAGCAATGCCAAGGTCTATTGGTATCACTCCCACATTTTTAGAGATGTCTTTGATTTCTACTGCGGTTGCTGAGAACAGCGAGATGGACCTGGAACACACGGAAAAGGTTTGGGATGAGAATCTTTCTTCTTTTTCCTGGGCCTCTTAATATTTGACAAATGTATTTTTCCTTTTGTGTTAAAATGTCTGGTTTTTATGTCGGCTGTTTTCTTTTCCGGGTTGATGGATATAATTTCCTCTCTATTATATTTATTTTTGGTCTTACCCTGTTTTTGGACGGTTTTTACATAGACTTCTTTTGGAATTTCCGGAAGCGGTTCCTTGTTTACGTTTCTTTCTTTTTGAATTCTTTCTTTAAGTTTAAGGCTTATCTCTCTTATGTTTTCGTATAATTTCTTCGTTTTTTCCTTATGAGAATTTACATAGTCGTTCATAATTTTGTTTTCTGGATTTACATCAAAAATCGAATTTGAATTAACGTGCCCATATAGTATCTCAAAGGGTGTTAGTTTTGTGACAGAATGTATGGTATTATTATAAGCTATCACGGCGTATTTCATTTTCTTTGTAATTGTGTCATTTTTAAATTCCGGTTGATTGTTTAATAGTCTGATGTGCTCGACTAATGTGGAGTGAACACGTTCACAAATTCCATTAGATTGGGGGTGTTGAGTACTTATAAAATGAATTTTGATTTTATGCAACTCCATAAGTTCCTTAATCACTTTATTATTAAATTCTGTACCGTTGTCAGAGATGATAACGTCTGGTACGCCATGTTCTACGAAGTAGTCTATCAGCTTGTCACTTATCTCTGTAGCATGCTGACTAGCTATTCTATACAGCTGCACGTGTTTAGAGAACGTATCTACTACGGTTACAAACTTTGCTTTATCGAATGTCACCGTGTCTATTGCTATTATCTCTAAGGGTCTAGAAGCTGTGGGTGTAAGAGATAGTTCTGTTTTTATTGGAACTCTTTCATATTTAGTTTGTAAACATATTTCACAATTGTTAATAAATTCTTGAACACTATTCCTAATATTTGGCCAATAATATTTTCTTTTGATTTGATTATATGTTTCGGTAATACCTCTGTGATTGGTTTTACCGACATGATAGTTACTTACAATTTCTTCAGTTTCCTCAGGATTGGTTATATCTAATAATTTTTCATTACATTTGAGTAAATTTAGTTGCGAACTCTTAAAGTTTTTCATTACGCATGCTGTGAATCTTTCATAAAAATCATTTTCAAAATATAGATTATATTTAACGTTAGGTACGAGATATTCCTTTACAAAGTTTATTAAATCTTCTTCAAAATTGTTTTCTGATATCTCCACAATAAATCTAATTTTTGTTAATCCGAATAGTTTTTGAATTTTTACTTTTCCTGGCTTTTGTTTAACTAGGGAAAGTATAATTTGATTTTTTCCGAAGTTCACGGGTTCGTCTGATATTGGAATTTCTATTTGTGTGTTTCCTTCATAATTAGAATGAATGGTCTGGTCCGTGTCTTCTTCTTCGTCCAGGTTCACTACCATTGATTCTACGTCATCAAGTTCTGGGAAATATGATCCTATTAGTTCGTTACTTGGTCTTTCTAAATCCGGGTCAATTTCTTCAACATTAGTCATTTTCTTCTGGGTTACATTTAATTGAATTCTGGAAAGTGCGTCTGCATTTTGGTTGGTTTTTCCTTTCTTATATTAAATTTCGTAGTCAAATTCTTCTAACTTTAAACGCCATCTTAATAATTTGGAGTTGGGCTCTTTTACTGAAAATAACCATTGTAAGGGTTTGTGGTCAGTATAGATTTTGAACTTTCTTCCGAACAGGTAGGGTCTAAAATATTTTGTTGCCCAAACAATTGCTAGTAATTCTTTCTCTATTGCTGAATCCTATTATCCGCGAGTGGATGAACCGCGGTGCGGATTATCCGCGAGTGTAACGATTTTAAAAAAAAAATACGACTGCACATGACCGAAGTCTAAAGTTTAAAGATTTCACACCGCTTTACGTTAAAGTATCACATTATTGATCCCCTCTGTCAAGTTCACTGACCTTCCCCTCTACACAAAGACCTCCCCCCTTCTCTCGACCTGCTAGCGGTGTCAGTTGTCAGTAAGCGTGCTTAGTGATCAGTTGTGTTTTATGTTTCTTTGTCAGTGCTCAAGTTTAGTGTTTCGTTAGTTCCTGAAATTAATAATGGCTGAAAAACGAAAGAAAGTTGTGTTAACTATTACACAAAAACTTGAAATGATTTCTAAAATAGAAAATGGCGCTTCTAGGAAGCAGATGTGTTTGAATTATGGGATTGGGGAAACAACAGTGCGAGACGTTTTAAAGCAAAAAGACAAACTGTTGGCCTTTGCATCAATGTCGGACAGTGCTTCTGGGATGAAAAAAAGAAAAACAATGAAGACATCCACCTATAATGAACTTGATTCGGCATTAACGGAATGGTTAGCTCAGGTGCGAAGTGAGGGCACCCCCGTGTCTGGTCCTATCATTGCAACTAAAGCAAAAATATTTTTTGATTTGTTAGGCCTGGAAGGAAATTTTGATGCGTCGTCCGGTTGGTTACATCGTTTTAAGAAACGTCATGGAATTAGAGAGATCGGTCTACACGGAGAGAAGCTGAGTGGTGATCAAGAAGCAGCTGATGATTTTCAACGTGATTTTGAAGAGTTTGTGTTGTCTGAAGATCTGTCATATGAACAAATTTATAACGCTGATGAATCAGGGCTTTTTTGGAAGTGTCTTCCCACTCGTACTTTAGCATTTGAAAGTGAACATAAAGCGGCAGGTCACAAAAGTAGCAAGGAAAGAATTACAATCTTGCCATGCAGCAACGCTGCAGGTAGTCACAAACTTAGGCTTCTTGTTATTGGTAAATCTAAGAAACCGAGGTCTTTTAAGGGGACAAGAGCAGAAAATTTACCAGTTGACTATTTCAACCAAAAAAAAAGTTGGATGAATCAGCAGATTTTTCAAGAATGGTTTGAAAAGATTTTTGTGCCTCAAGTACGTAAACATCTTGACTCAAAAAATTTGCCAATGAAGGCTGTTTTGTTAATTGACAACGCGCCTTCACACCCAAATACAAGCGTGCTTAAATCTTCTGACGGGCAAATTTTTGCACACTTTTTGCCCCCAAATGTTACTGCTCTGATACAACCTATGGACCAGGGAGTGATTGCAACAATGAAGAGAACATACAGAACAAAGTTGTTACTGTCAAAAATCGAAGAAGGCTGCGATTTCAAAGAATTTTGGAAAAATTATACAATTTTGGATAGCATTTACGATATTGCTTCTGCATGGGATTACGTCAAACCCTCAACCCTTGTTAAATCATGGAGAAAACTCTTTCCAAGTATCGAAACAAATGTCAACCAAACCATTTGTGAAGAAAAAAGTGAAGTCATGCCGACCGCTACACTTGTTGACCTATTGACATCCGTTCCAGGAGGAGAGAATGTCGACGAAGAGAACATAGATGAGTGGCTGGAATGCGACGCAAGTGTGCCTGGGTTTGAACGACTGACTGACGTAGAGATAACGAACAAAGCAATGGGATTGGACGAGAACGAAGAACAAAGTGAAAGCTCAGAAGATGAGGCGCCTGCAAGGATGACACACGAAACTGCTTTGCAGCACGTAGACGGATTGCTTCAATATTTAGAGGAACAAGATGACGACGCACAACTGGCAGAAAAACTTATGTTAAGAAAAGTACAATCTAGAATAAAGAAAAGGTGTTTTCAAAGCAAGAAGCAAAAGCGAGTGACTGATTTTTTTAAAAAGGCGTAACTGGACACTTTTTGTTTAACAGTACAGTACATGTATAGTTTTTTATTTACTGTTACTGTATTTATTTTAGTGATTTAGATGTAGAACAATGGTTTCTGTTGTACTCTACATCTTTTAAAAGTTTTCATATCATGTTTTTTGTACAATAAAACATAATTTTTATGCTGAAATATTTTTTTCGTTTTCACCTCATTTTTAGTCTTTTTTTGGGTTATCCGCGATTTTCGCTATCCGCGGTGCCCTTGCCACCCAATTCCGCGGATAATCGGGGCTCTACTGTAATTAGTTTCGCTTTTGTTTAAAGTTCTACTAGAATAGGCTATTGGTAAATCTGCTCCTTTTACATTTTGACTCAAAATTGCTCCAATTGCAAAATTACTTGCATCGGTTGTTAAGGTAAACTCTTTCTCAAAATCTGGATATTGTAAAATGGGTTCATTGCACAACATATTTTTGCATCTTTCAAAACATTCAATGTATTCCGGCTTATTTATATCAATTTTTACATCCTTTTTTAAACAATTAGTAAATGGTTTTGTAACTTTTGCAAAATCTTTAATGAATTTTCTATAATAACCTATTAGTCCTAAAAATCCTTTAATTTCTTTGGTGGTTTTTGGTATAGGATAGTTTTTAATAATTTTGATTTTTTCAGGGTTAGGTTTCACTCCTTCTGGTGTTACTATGTGTCCTAAGTAAGCTACCTCTTTTCTCAGAAACTCGGTCTTGTCTAATTGTACTTTAAAGTTAGACTGTCTTAGTCTTTCAAAAACTTCACGTAAACGGTTTAAATGTTCTTGCAAACCAGTTGAATATATTATGATATCGTCCAAATAAATGGCACAGATTTCATTTTGAATCCCACGTAGGATATTGTTCATAACTCGTTGGAATGTTGGAGGCGAATTCTTAAGTCCGAATGGCATTCTCAAAAATTCGTAATGGCCTGTTTCAGTTGAAAAAGCTGTCTTCTCCACGCTATCTTTGTCCATTTCCACCTGATGGAAACCAGATGCTAGATCTAAGGTCGTGAAGTACTGAGATCGGCCCAATTTGTCCAAAATATCCGTAATATTTGGTAGCGGGAATCTATCATCGATTGTCTTCGCATTAAGACCTCTAAAATCTACCACTAGTCTAAATTTCTGTTTCCCTGAGGCATCAGCTTTTTTTGGTACAATCCAAATGGGGCTATTCCAAGGTGATTTAGAATGTCTAATTATTTTCTGTTTAAGCATGTCTTGAATTTGATTGTTTACTTCTTTTTTATAGATTTCTGGGTATCTGTAACTTCTATTATAAACTGGGATTTCATCTGTTGTCCTTATTATGTGTTTTACTTGGTTGGTAAAAGTTAAATTATTTTCTTCAACATGAAATATATCCGCGTATTCTTTAATTAATTTCATTATTTCGTCCTTTTCTTCAATATTCATATGATCTGTCCTAATTTTATTCAGGTCTAATTTCTTGTTTTTGCAATTTATTGAGTTAAAATTAATTTCCTTATTTTTTAAGTTAACATGATTTTTATTTCGGGTGTCCACTATTTCGAAATTATCTAATGATTCAATTTCCAATGGTTTTGGTGTTATTTCTATTTTATTTAGAGAATTATTAATAATTGGGCAAAGTGCTTCATTATTTTGTATAGTCACAACACATTGTGGAATTTCTAGTCCTTTACAATAAGTATACGGAATTACTCCTTGACCGTCACACATATTTTTAATTTTTAATTTCACTATCTGTTTACTTCTTGCTTGAATTACATAAGATTGTAGGTTTTTATTTTTAATAGTATTAGATTTGTTTCTTTGTTGCTCAGGTTCTTCCGTGTTAAGATAGAGTATAGGGAACTTCCTATCTGTTTTATCTTTACTTGGTAGAGTGATAGTTTGTTGCTCAGGTTCTTCCGTGTTAAGATAGAGTATAGGAAACTTCCTATCTGTTTTATCTTTACTTGGTAGAGTGATAGTGTTCTTAGTAAAGTCAAAGCTTAGTTTTAACTCTTTCATGTTATCAATTCCTAAGAGTAAGTCGAATTGTTCATGGAAATTAAACAAATAGAATTTAGCGTCTTTCTTGCCTAATAATGGTAATTCACAACTATATTTTTCTCTTGAAGTACCGTGTGCTGTAGTTATTTCAAAAGGTTCTGATTTTATTGCGTTTTTATACATCTGAAATGCTAGATTTTTTTTAATAAATGATTTAGTACTTCCCGTGTCTATCAAGATTTTTAAGTTTGTTTCGGGGTCTTGAATGTATGGCAATTCATTGCTGTCGTTATGAATATTCATTATGTTAAATTTATTCCTAGGCTTGCTGCTCCTAAAAAATAATCATCGTTTGGTTCGTCTTCGTTTAAATTCAACATTTCAAACTGTTCTTGAAATATTTCGGGATTTTCAGAATTTTCATTATAATTTTGCTCTGTTTGTCCTAAATCTTGTTCAAAGTCTTGTGATAAGTCACACATTTCTTCAGCGGGTTTTCCGGTTATTTGGTACATTTTTGTGTTCCTAATGGTGTTATCTGTCTGTCTTGTCGAAATACTCATTGGTGTAGGTTTGTATTGTTTTTGATTTTGATTGAAATTTGTATTGGTCCTTTGCTGTTGATTTGTGTTAAATGGTTGTCTTAGTTGAGATTGATGATACGGTTTGTTAAAATAAGGGTTTTGGGTATTTTGGTATTGGTTATTTTGGTAAGGTAATTGTTTAGGTTGGAAAGTTTTCTGTTGAACGGGTCTTAGCATTTGAACGGGTTTGTTTAGAGCAGGTCTGTTATTCTGATACAATTTAGAATTTTCAAATTGAAAATCATTAGTCAACATATTTAAAGCCTCTTCTAAACTATGTGGGTTTTTTGTTCTCATTAAAGATCCTACTGGTTCATGTAATCCTCTTAAAAGTACTCTTAACGCTAGTTTTTGTACATAAACACATAACACATTAATAGAAGATGGTGGTTCCTTATTAGTGAAGTAAGCGATTTGTAAGTTTAAAAGCTTTTGAATTCTTTCATAGAACTTAAATGGGGATTCATTTACTTCTTGTTTTAGTTCGGACATTTCAAGATTTAGAGTAAAACAATCTCTTTTGTCTGAATAGGTGGTCAACAATGTCTTTCTAACGTCTACCCATGAATACGAGTTAGAACTTACAATAACTTCTAAAGCCTGTCCCTTAATTTTACTTAATATAGATGAAAAAAGATATTCATTTTGAAAATCTTCGGGATTTGATCCTACATAAAATTTAGTTACTATTTTGTCACACATTGACACAAATCTAGCGAGCATAGTTGGTTCTCCATTATACTCATCATTTCTAAATATTCTTTCTTTAAAGTTGGGGTCGTCATGTTTGTAAGTTATACTTAACTAAACTAAAATAATAATGCTTAGATATAATTAAAGTTTTCTAAATAAATAATTGATACAGTATAGTATAATATATTGAAATATATATATTTTTTTTGTTGTTTAAAATCTTTCAATTATTGATAGATAATATTGTTGCATGAAAAATGCTTTGTTTCTTTTCTACTCACAAGATCCACAAATATATGCTCATATTAGGGTCCGGGTAGTTGATTTTTGGAGTTTTGAAGCGACGTTGCTCCTCTTGTTCGTTGCGGTGTTGGTTGGCGAGATGCCCTCTTGTTGGTGAGTCCTGTTGTCTGGTATTCTTGCAAACGACAGTAATCGACGTAGTATCTTTGCAGATTCACTTCACAGTCACTTTCGAGTAATATCTTTCGATACACGCCCGATGCGTTGGTTTCGAATGTGTCTACGAAGGTGTTCGTTTCGTTAACGGTTGAAACCGAAAAATTAGCTTTTAATTTTCGAAACTTGTCCTACCGACTGCGCCAGTTACGTCTCGTGTTGAGACGTTTGGATTTTTAAAAAACAAATATTTTTCTTGTATCTATTTAATAAAGATCCAATTTATTTATTACAAACAATTTATTATACTTGTAAACTATTTATAACAAATATACGTAAACACTAGTATACATGTAGATGTTCACGGAGAGAGTTTCTAACTACTACTGAAGAATAATGGCTTTCAGCCTCTACACCTAAAGAATGCTTACTCAACTGACTTACAGTGAATTTTATCATTATTCTACAAAAGGATGCTTACTCAGCTGACTTACAGTGAACGTTATCATTATTTTACATAAGCTATACATTATTTGTGGATATAACTTTCATAAACGTGTAAAAATGACAAAAGTTGAATTTTCTTATTTTTATTATGGAACTTGTTTTTTTTATGTACGAAATACAAACAATCTCTTGTCAAATTTTATTTCAAAGCCATAGAATTATTTATCAATAAACATTTCAGAGCCTATAATCAAGTGACATAAATGTTCTACATTTTGTGATGGCCAATTCCACTGATCAGTAAAGCTATTTGAAATCAAATTATTCTACAACGGGCTACGTTTTGAGTTAATCCTTCTACAAAATAAGTATCGTGATCACTTATCAGCTTCCTTCCTTTAGCACTGAATGATGTCACTTCAATTCCAACATAAAATAAAACCATAATAAAGTTCAGTTGGACATTGGTCACCTTTTTCATACTAAATATATGAAATGGCTATTTATACTCTTAATTTTAAATACTGTGAATTATAGGGTTGTCTAAGAATTGTCTTTTTTCTTGAATTAATAATTATTCCATTATAATTATAGATTCGTATTATTGTTTATCACGACAGTAGTATAATATAACTATTTGATAGTTTTAAGACAAATATTTTTTTAGGTATTCTTTTGATAAGTGATAACTGAATATAAAACGTTTAACTCAATACGCCATACCAGTTGTACAGATGTAAATAGAACATTCTGTGTATTAAATAAATTGGAATGACTAATAAATAAATGCAGAAAGTAATGTTTCTTACGTGTTATAGCAATGTAACTCAATCTTTTATTACTGATACAAACACCGGTTGAATTAAAAAGTCTATATTATATGTGGTTATTAATTTTATATGTATACAATTACACTTAGTAAGACCATCAATACAGTGTTGCCGACAGGTAAATATCTAATGCGATAAATTAAAATATTTAAACTTTGATATATTACAGCTTTTTCTTTGTCTTCACAAAAAAGAGATTACAGATGTTTAATGGACACTATAATGTTTGTAATATTTGTAATTATATTATTAATGTGCTGAAATATAGTAACAAAGTTTATTAGTATTTAGTAGCAATATTTATCTTACAACTTATTTGTGTGGTTATTATTTAGTCAATTTAAATTCTAAAGTCATTTGGTAGATTCATATATAAAACATGTATTTAGTTATTTAAAAACAAAAATTATTTCAGTCAAAACCAGGCCAGATAAGTTCTATCAACCAGGAATGTCTATTTACATGTCACGATCAATTGTTTGGATTTGTCACTATATATGATGACACGTTGTTTTTTTATTTTTTATAGTACTAAAAATATATTGTTGTGGAAAATTAGATATTTTTCTTTCATTTGGTGATTTATTATCCGTATATAAAACATCAATTTGTAAACAATTTTATTACATAGAATCTGAACATATATAGCATATATAGAATCTGAGCATATATAGTGTATAAGCAATAATTGAAACAGATAATCGACATATTAATAAAGACTTTATAACTTCAAAGCCAAGATCCATTCTCCCCTATACATTTCCTTCACAAACACATCATTAAGAGAAACGAGTTAATCCGTTGAAGTACAACATCGAGGGGATTTCAAAGCTATAGGGAGGTTTTATTTGATTGCTTTATATTTATTTATAGGACTAATGTAATACCGTTGCATTGTGACGGAATATTGTACCGGGAATGATACATAAACTTGTTTTATAGAATAAAACAGAGCGGAATATGTATTTGTAATGTCATTCATTTGGAAAAATGGAATAACTGTTACATAAACTTATCACAATTACTTGTTTTTCTTTCATAATTTATTTATTATTTATATACATATTTTTTTTTTTACGCCATAATAATAAAAACGCAATTTGAAATGTTTTCAAGTCACATCATACAAAAAAACTTTAAAAAAAATGAATATAGGTCTGGCTATGATCAGATTTTATCGTCTCCGAACCCCAATCTGCTAAAATACTTTTTAAATACCCTTACAACTCCTTGATGCATATATGTAGGAAAATGTTTATTTTTGGCTTAGTTGTATTGGAAAAGATCAACATTTTATATGTTCAACAAGTGACATGGTTAACAATTTTTTTACTACAGAAACCATCTAAATCTAATAAATTGTGATTGTTAAATGTTTTAAGATACAGCAGCATTAAATGCCACCTCCTAAATATTCAAAATTGATGCCACAAGTTGTTAGTTGTTAAACATAAATAATAATTTTAATTTAAAACTCAGTATTTCTTTAAAGATTTGATCTCTTAAAATGTAATTGTTACTAATTTTTCCATTATTAATATTTAAAATTAAGAACGATAATATCAACTACATGTAACTTAAAATCGGTGGCTTCAGTATATTTTGAAGCACAATGTGTGAGGACTTTCATTAGATAGAGATATGGAGACATTATATATATATATATATATATATATATATATATATATATATATATATATATAATGTTGGTGGTTTACGATTATATGTGATAAGTTGGGTGAGAATGAGAAAAAACTATTTATTAAATGTACTCAGGAGAAAGTAACGTAAACACTTTCTTACAACGTTGAAAGAATTTCTCCATGTTACGATGGAATATTTGATTCAATGTTATACCAAGTTTCTTTTTGTATTATTCTGAATGAGGATATGTAGTAAGTATTGTTGCGATGGACATACAAAAGATGAATGTTATAAATGTTAGTTTTGGGTAATCTCAATTTAAAAATGGAATATTTCTATAGAGTTATGCGGTGCTTCTGTATTTGACATTATTGCTTGTAATCTTTTATCCTGGTCACCGTTATTTTATTTTATAAATATTTCATAATTATTTAAATAATAATAAAAGTAAGCATGGAACTTTATTTAATTAACTTATTCCTTACAAATTTCATTGTTCAATTAAACTCAGCTGGGCAAGAAATTACATTAAATATAAAACATGTGATTATTACAAATCACTAGGCTAATGCGTTCACGTTATGCGACATGGTAGTGATTTGTTTATGTGAGGGCACCCTTTGGTTTTTTTTTATTATTTTTTTTTTTATTATGTTGGAAGTCACTAGGCACTTCAGCCATTTAAGACTTTTTGTGCGCTTCCTTATCTTAGGCAATCCACTGTAGTTCTAAATCCTTCGTGAGTCTTAGAACTTGTGCAGCTAGGTCGTCTTCCTTTTTAGGTATGCCTGTGAGGCCGAAAATCTGTAGTCTTCTCCTCTCCAGAGCTTCACAATACAAAAGTATGTGTTCTGCTGTGTCTTTATATTGGTTACACAGTCTACAGGTTGTCCTGCCTTGAGTTAGACCCATGGTGTTTAAGTGTTCCCTGAAAGCTCCATGACCAGTCATGAAGCTTGAGACTTTCCTTAGGTTGTTTCTATTCAATGATATTACATACCTAGAGAGTTTCTGATTCGGATTGTACAGCGACCCGTAGAGTTTTCCTCTAGAGGCCTCTCTCCAGCGGTTGAGAGTTTCCTGTTCGACCCATCGTCTCAGAGTGGTTCTTGCAACAGATTTACTGATACCACAAGCAGGTTCTGGTCCGATGAATGGAGTCTGTGCTCCCAACTTAGCCAGTTCATCAGCTTTCTCGTTTCCCTCATAACCTCTGTGTCCAGGTATCCAGAATAGGCTTACCTGGTTTCGGGTCGAGAGTTGGACTAGAGCTTGGTTAGAGCACCCTTTGGTTAGTAAAATGTTTTGTAACAATTTTAGTTATACTTATTGTTATGGATAAATTAAAAATCATTTAAATGATTGTCATAATTTATTTTGTGCACCTGATACAAAGGTCGAGAACGGTTAATGTTTAAAAATAATTAAAAAGCATATTTAAAAATATTTTGAAATACAGTATTTATAAAATAATAAGATAATTTTATTTAAGACATACAAGTACTGTTATTGGTGTTTGTTTCTAGAAGCGGCATCTATATGGAAAAAGAGTTTCATATTATGTTTGGGATTTTAATGATTGAGTTCTATATTTTGAATTTAGGAAAAAGTATATATATATATATATATATATATATATATATATATATGCCATAATTTTTCAAGCCGAGTTTATGACCATAAATGACTGTATGCAGATGAATTTGAGGCAGTATTTTAAGAAAAGCGTATCCAGATATATATAAATAGTTAGTTGCATTTAATGCAGTTCCAGGCACTACAAAAAATCTAGTCTGGTATCTAAATGCCGAGAAAACCTCAATGCTTTATCACCGGAAAACCGGGTAACTTTTCACTGGGTGCCTGGGCATAAGGGAATTGAGGGTAATGAGTATGCAGACAATAGAGCGAGACTCTAGGATCAGGGTTTGTAGAACCTCAGCCACCTTTTGAATATCCGTGCGCCTGGCCAAGATGGCAATAAACAGGATTGTTCATAAAATAACCAGCAAAGTTGTGGTAGCCTTAAGGCACATTCTCATAGATAATTATTACTTAAAGACATCCGTTCAGGTAGTACAGAAAGGACAATAATAACCCTAGGTAGAGGAAAAGTCATGCAAATTACGAGATTTATTACGGGACACTGCAGTCTGAGAGTACACTTGCACTGCGAAACTTGTCATTGCGAAACTGTGTGTAGACTGTGTGTGGAAGGATGAGGAGACTGCAGACCACATGATTTTCAATTGTCAAGCCCTCACCATTAAGAAGCGAAAGGTTTTTGGATTACTTAAAATCGTATGGGTAACAAATCTGGAAAACTAGGAAAAAGAGGCTTTATTTCCACAACAGACCACCAGTTGCGGTGCCAGTACTGGTTTGAAATACCTTTTAAACTTCAATAATCAACCAATGAAAGATTAATCTACAACTCCAGTTTAAACAACCGTATTTCAGTAATCTTGCAAAATTATTTCATGAATACTAAATTATTCAATGGATGAAAGCTATAATAAGTATTATTTCTACGTGGTGGCATAAATGAAATGGATTGGTTAATTTTGTAGTTACATATATCAATATACAGAAGTACACTGAATGTGCATTAGTGCAGCGAGTAAAGTTAATAACATGGTAGATAATAATTACGTGCAACATATTTACACCATAAATTAAAGGCCAATTTCATACCAAAGACAGAATATATTATCTCGTAATAATAATACGATTAGATTATAATTTTATTGATTTTTTTTTTGTTTTTGTTTTTTTTTTACATTATCAAGCATATCTCTTTTTATTTCTGTGTAGATCTCGGAGGATATCCTAACAATTTGAAATATCAACTCTGCAGCTTTAAGTTAATAGACTGAATAGCGTATGTTCTTTGTTATCAATCAATCAATGCCTAAGATGGTTGTTTTGAACAACGACGCACAATTTTGAATTTTTATTTTTATACTTTAATGATAATACAAAGAATTCCATAACATTTACATATGTATCAGAATCTTTCCCCCAGAAAAAAATGAGAATTAGAAATTATTATAATATTTTAATAAATATCCTCTAAATGTGAAACACCTGATTATTAAAAATGTGGAAAAATACTGATAACTAAATTTTTGTTATTGTTTCTTGATGGAAATTGTTTCTTCTGTAATAATATTAATCACATAAATAGAATATAATTCACAGTAAATGTATGCAAATACTGATAATTTTAAGTTTAATTTCTGTTATACGATTTACACTATTGACCAAAGGTACTTGGTAGAACTCCATTTTAGTGAAAATACAAACACAATATTTAGTAAATTCTACAATTTTATTGAATCTTGCCAAAAAATTGTAGAATTTAATAAATATTGTTTGTTTTTTTCATTTAAATTCTGTGATCGAACTTATCCATACTTCACATTTGAAGATAGTTTAGGTTTTTTTAGGAATGCCTTTAGCCTTACATGTAATTTTTAGGACCGTTGACTTTCATATCACGAAAACACTTTAATTTACCGAATAATTATCAATGAAATTTTAAATTTTCCACGGTAAACTTTGTGGTTAAACTTGTTTTACAAATTATTGAATTCATAATTTCGGTTATAACAACAATTGGTGTAATTTAAAATGTAAAGGTAATTGCTTAGGGTATAATTGCTTAGGAAAGGAATAAACCTTTCCTTCTGAATACTGATTAAAACTCAACTCAGAAATATAGTACACCTCAAATAAGATGTCAGAATATGTCCTTGAAAAACATATGAGATGAGGAAGAATTACAAATAATAATTATGTATTTACTCTTAATATATTTAAATCAGGTTGTAGTCCATAACAGGAGGTTATCCAACAACCGATGGATATAAAAAACCTCACCCAGTCATTTTTAAATAGACCCGGCTTCATAGGAAATATTATTATTCAAAGACATTTTTTTTGTTTTTATTAATTTTAAAGCATGTATTTAATACCTCAATATATTTTTAAAAAACCGCTATTCTTTTGGACTTCTTTGAACCCAAATTGAATAACTAAGACGGTGTTATGCCAAAAGATCTGGTAGCATATTTATTTTATAAGATACTATATACTGTTTCATATATTAATACAAATATGTAAATATCCTCTTTGTTGTAAATATTTCTTAATTGATGTAGCTTGCATGAAACAGTACAATAGAACTTAAGTAAAGAACTAAATAATATTGACAATACTCTAAACACGAAGATTCGAAAAATAAAATAATTTGTTAATGTAATACAAATTTCTGTGTGTAATAACCTTAACTGTTTTGGTAAACCTGATAACGTTAGGGCATTAGAAAGAGCACTGTAATATTTTATTACCAAACTACAAAATTAATTGCAACGAATTATAATAACGAAGTAATTATAAATAATTATCCTGCAATTCATTGAAGCGATCTAACTTGTAAAATTTGTTGTTTTTTTCCACATTTTCATTTATTTTTTTGTCGTCAACCGTATAAGGACCTTGGACAAATCTAGATTATGAAAAAATATTATAAACATTTCATTTAAATAAGTAAAAAACCAATGCAAAATCATTTTTATTTGTGAATGAATTATTTAATTGCTTTTGTTAGTTTTAAAATTTGTATCTGTTATAATGAATTTTTATTAGGAGTTTGGAAAAAAGGGCAAATGGATTTCGTTTGTTGATCCATTTTTGGAAAAAATAAATTTTAGTTACCAATAAAAAACTTGGAGTTGCAAAATAAAATATGAAGTAAAAATTTTAGTAGAAAAAATAATGTTGGAAACTAATTTTATTGTACACACATATTTATAAAACGTGGTTCCTACAAATTGCAATACATATAATATAATGAATCAATAGTAATAAAATTATATTTTATTTTATTTTTAGTTTGTTTTTTATTTTGATAAACGTGACATACAAACTACACAGGAGATCAACAGATTGGTCCTTTGTTCTCTCTTGTTACCAAATTTATTGAATTTAAATATCTACAAAAAGAGTAAGTGGTAGAAAAGAAATTTTTAGGCAAACACAGAAGACGAAAAAACTGAATTATTTTTATGAAGTACATTATTACTTTCTCTATTATTAAATTAATTATAAACTAATAGGTTTATTTAATAATCCATAATAGTTTGTGGATTACAAATATTCTATTGTAGGAAGTCTTTTAATGTCCGTACTGTTCAAATATATTTACATAACTAAAATTATATATATTAAATTTCATACTTTAAATATCTTTCAATAACTAATCTCAGAATAGAATATAGTCTACTATCTAATTCAATAGTAATCAGGGTATATTTATCTGGTAAATACGCCTAGAAAATATATATCAATTAACGATCATGTATCACTTCTAAAATAAGAACAGAATTTTTTGTTACATTTGAAGATCGTATTTTATTCTGATAAGTCTAGTGGTATCTGAAAAGATATATAATAATAAAAAATAATAAAAATACATAAAAAACACCAAGACCTACCTCTAGAATACCGTTAATAATAGGACCTGGATATTTCAACGTAGTTCTATGAATCTTAGTGTTTGCCTTATGAAACCTTTCTATTGCATGTGTCAAAAAATAAATGCGATTTAAGAGCAACGCTCTGACATTAAGATTACAAGAGAAGAATGTACAACATAAGTAAGACATATTTCAAGTTAAGTGCGTAATATGTAAACGTCAAGCATAGCGTCGTAAAACTCACCCATAGGAATTTAAGACCATTACATTGATTTTTTTTCATTGTGTGTTTCATTTTCATGAATCTCAACATTTAAACATTTATGTACACATTTCAAGAAATATAATATTAGTATTGTAAATATAAAATTACTAAATAATTGCAGACTAGTCACAATAGTTAATCTACATTTTATAAAACAAGAGATAACTCGAAGAAAGATAAAAGATCAAGATTTTCAAATAAGATATACAATAAACATATTATAAGCCAACAAAGCTAAGCACATGAATGATTTCAAAGGTTGAGTGAGGAAATTTTGTGTAGAAACTGTTCATTATTCTGTAGGAGTAAAGGACATAGCGATTACTTTAAGCGAAATAAAAAGTGAAATTAACTGAGTAGATAATTATTCTAATCTTAGAATTTTTCTTAGTGGCTTTCATTCACAAAATAAATGATGATATCAATAACAATACTTACCTCACCTATAATGAAGAGCTCATAGTGTAAGTTTTTTTAAATGAAGTTAAATTTATTTATTTTCATCATTTCCGTCATTAAATATCTCTATGAATTATATAACACGTCATACATGATCAAGTAGAAAACTTAAATTTTAATACATTTTTGAAAACTATCTATAACCGTCTTTTATTAAAGAATTTTTTAAAATATATCGCTGACGAAGCTATTATAGTGGACAGTTTTTTTTATTAAGTTTTATAAACCTTAAAAATACATCATCTTGTGATCTCTTTCTAGAATTTTGTTTATTATTTAGGGTATTTATAATTTATAACAATTTTCTTCAATTTCATAACATTGTTGGTTCATAAATTTTAAATACACAAAAAAACATAAACACAAAACTAAGGAAGTAAATTTTAAAATAATACATGCCAAAATAATAATACATTTTATATTAAGAATCACAACACTTGAACTTAAAATTAGATAAACTATATATTGTGGAGAGTGTTTTCGTCGAACAATGGGAAGGCTGTACCAACGATAAGTACTATTTTTATTCTTGTTCACTTAAAATTATAAATTCACTTTCTAAAAATAGTTCACTTTAATTGAGCCATAAAAGAACCTAACGACCCGTATAAAGAGATAAGAGAATTAATTAAATAATTAAATAGAGCTAGAAAATAAATTAATAACTAACAAATTTAATATAAATTTAAAAAAAAAATCATTTTGTAAAGGAAATAATTGTTTGTGTGCTAATAAAGCATTATTAATTGTGGTAAAGATAAAAGTAATTCATATAACAGATTAATTTCATTCAAAATAACGTCATATTGTGGAAATTTGATGTTTAATTATAGTGTATAGCATAAGAAAGGACAATTAGTCAAAATTATATAAAGGGACAATTAGTTAAGATAATTTTGTATCTTACATATCATTAAGGAATGCTTGAGGAATGAGTGAAGTAAATTTAGACACTAATTGAATAAATGTACATTTTATTATTCTTTGATATGTTGATTCAATAAATTAAGGTTTGTCTTTAAGTGATATATTGTGTCAGGTGTATTATTTATATTTTCATATTATGCAGATTTAGGAAGAACTAAACAAATAACAGGATAATTAGTATAAATCAGAAGCTTGTTTGACGTCTGATATAAAGACAGGTAATCAAAATATAATATTGAATTATTAAATCTAATAATAATAATTAAAATAAAATAAAATAAAATAACATTGGTAAAATTACCTTTTGGCACAACAACGTTTGGCTTTTCAGACAAATATTTGAACTTAATTGCGAATCAATCAGATTAAATAAGAAATAAAATATAACGAAAGGTGGAAAGTTATAATATATATATATATATATATATATATATATATATATATATATATATATATATATTATTGATAGATTTTTGAAATAAAAAAGAATTACATTTCAAACGTATATTAAATATCCCCAAACCAATATGTCATTTAATACAATTAAGATTTATATGAGTTGTTGCATAAGTTGTCCGGAATTAAGTTAGCGCATTTCGTTATCGGTTATTACAAATCTTAATTTATTAGGAGATAACTTCGCCTTTAGTTTGAATGTTTAGGAGGTAATTATTGTAAACTTTGAAGTTAATATTTTAGAAGTTTTAAAATTAAATTGCTTCAGAATATTTTAATTTGATTTGAGTATATTAACCAAATTAATTAAATGTTCAGAATGACTTTTTTGGTGTAATTTATTGTCACTTTATATAATAGAATAATAACTGTCAATAAATAAAGTAAGTATAATAATAATTTTTATTTAAATTATTTGTTCCTTTCTGTACTGGTAGTGGCAATCGAAATTTATATAAAAAAAAAAAAAATTATTAAAAACGTACGTGTTAAAAAATAAAACAAAATGATGGTATGCTTAATTGCCAAATCCACTTAACACTTTTTTTAACTGTTATATTTTATTTGGTTTATGAACGTAAATACTTTATTATGGGTTATAACTTTAAAATAGAACACATTCAAATGCATCTAATATAGAGCATTGTAAACATTTCCTACGTTCTAGTTTGAAGCTTATAATTTTTATAATTATATACAATAAAATTACTATAGTAACGTATGCGTTAAGAAATATATATATATATATATATATATATATATATATATATATATATATATATATATATATATGCTATAGGAAAGGTTATACGATTAATTACCATTCATCACAAACAAATAATAGTGTAGGTTCATTTATTTCAATAACAATAATTATAAAATATTTCTTGTAACAGTTTCCCCCATCTATTACTGACTCAAATATTACACTGATTTACCCGTATAAAAAGCAAGCTTAGATTTTAAATTTCTTACAAAATTTATATATTTCTAAGAAAGTAAATTTCTGCAGAATGATTTCTTTAATCACTTTATTCTTTTCCTAATTATTGTTTTCCCATTTCATTAAATTATATGGTTGTATTTTTTCTTTAAGATTGCTATTTTAAAATAAAATTGGATTATTACGTGTCTTAATATTTTGAAATAATCTACAATTCCATCAATATTTCTCACGATAGGTATCAATATGTGGCACGTAACATTCAATATTGTATTTAAAATTGGATAATACTAAAGGGTCTAGGTTTTTTTAGAGAGGCTCTTACGAACATCACTAGAAACAAGCTACAGTTTTTTAATAACCATGTTATTATAACAATTCTAAATATTTTAACAGTGTGTGATATCACGTAAAACAAATATAATATTTATTTTAACCAATATAAATTTTAAATTTAATTAACAATTAAATATGCAGTGTATTTTCTTTCGTTGTAAGCTTTGTTGATTGGAACCTCATGTAATTAGGATGGCAGATACTTTGTGTTTGATAAACGTAGACATGAAGGCTAATGACATCTAGAGATTGACTTCTACTCCATAGTTTACTCAACACTTATAGTGGCGACATTGCAGCAGAGAGTGAGAAGAGAGAGGGTACTGGATAATTACTAAGCTTGAAGTGCCATTGTTTGTTCGTGGGTGTCATTTAAGTGTAGAGGAATGTTTGCTTTTAGGTAACATGTGATTTATTGATTTTGAAATAAATATAATATTATTTCCTCCTTTATTGTTGTTATTATTACTTTAAAATTTATCGGAGAGTATGTACATTATTAAGTTCATTAATTTAGCTGAAAAGACTATTTTGATAAGGAACTGAAAAACTATTATAAGATTATATAATTATTGAAATAACTTACTAAATCGACATATTTCTATATTATTATAACCAACATTTGGTTTGTGATTCTACGACATTCATGGTTTTAGTTTTCAATACACTTATTTGTTTAAGAATTTAACTTTAAAATCTGTAAAGAAACTTTTCATTTGGGTAAAAATTTCAATAGTTTAGAAAAACATTTTTATTAGAAACAACATGCCAGATTATTGATGTTTAGATAATGTAAAAAGATATTTTTCATGTGATCATGTTCCCTAAAACTGCTGACAATGTTATTGAATATTATTAGTTGGATTTTAATTTATAGACGCGAATCGTTTATTTTAAAATTACTTGTGTGATTGCTATATCAAAGAATATATTTTTACAATCAGATTTTTAAACATAAAAGTAGGAAAAAAAAACAAAAACATAAAACCATTTATCTGGGAATGGTATTGTTTCAATGTAAAAATATTTAGAAAGATTACAAAGTGTTTTTAGTTTAGCTACATCAATTTGTTATATTCAATATTCAGTGTATTTTCTGTAATTGAGTAATGTTTTGTCACTGAATTGTAAATAAATTTGATTTTAAAAATATGGTTTCGTCCTTAGAGTCGCAAAAACAAGTTGCTAGGTATTAAACAAGTTGCTAGTATACAATAATCAGATGTTATCAACTTTGAGGGTGTGAATTCCTTATAATTTTCAAGTTATACAAGAAGTAGAAGTTAAAACAATAGTAAATTAAAATTAGAGTATTGTTCCACCTGTCCCACCTACGATTATCTCACGTTTGTTAACGCGTTTCGGATATACTCCAATATAAAAAAATGAATTTTGTTTTTAAATATTTAAAGTTTTATTATACATTTAATTTTACTTTCGTATTTTAATTAATTGAACCTAATTATTTACAACTCAAATGTATACTGCAGCCCCACCACATCATATGAATACTGAAATATAAGCTAATAAGGATTCAAATACTACACATTAACGCATTAAAGCAATTAGTATTAAAATGACTTCACGGAAAAGCATAATACAAAGCCAAATAAAAAGAAGGGAATAATATATAAATTTAAACATAGGCCTTGCAGTATCAATAATAATCAAAAAAGTATGCTTAGACTGCTACACCTCAAAAGAATATTGTATTAATTATTAGTAAAAATAAAATTAGATTCAGTTCCCAATAGATTTTTAAAATGAATCAAATCAATTTCATGTAAGTAACCAAGTCATTATTTTATTTAGTTCAAGCGTTACATCTATAGACTGTAATTACTAAAGTTTAAAAGCTTAGATAAATTGTAAGACGTGATTAATGGTAGATAAAAAGGTCGCCTACACAGAGTGTGTTGCACTCAATTAAGTAGTGTTCTCTAGGGAATGTGTTGCACAGCTCATTCTTGTAGCAATGCTGATTGATGGTACAATTTTTATTTTATGTTTGTATTTAAAGATATTTTAATGTGACTGTTTCTTTAAAATTTTCATTATTAATATTCATTATTTAAAAGTTCCTTAAATTGACATACATTTATCATTACAAATGTTTCTCTCTTCTCTTGAAATATTTTCATTTTTAGGTAGGCCTACCACGTTTTAAATGTTGTACTCGCTATACTAAATCAAACAGTCTTTGATTGTGCCTATGTATCTTGGATTCATCACGGGCTTTGCGAAACACGTAAAGATTTTAAAACATATCTAAATAAATTATTAAAAGATTATTCTACTATTTTCAACTAAGTAGATGAAATATGATATTTAAATTACGATTATGGTATCAAAAAGCACTACATTTAACATCACACTATCCAATAACTTAAATTAAATCCATAATTAATCTGAGCTAATTAATCTTAGCTAATTAATCTGAGCTATTCCTAATCTCAGATTTGTATAAATATGTTTGTTTTGCTTTTTTCAACGATACGTCAAAGCAGTAATTCTTATTCTTATTATTAATTCTTATAAGACTTATCTTAACAACGAAGTTGTTTCTTGTAATTAATTTCGATGTATAATGTTTACGTAACTGAACATTAATTTCTCAAGATAAAATACAATTTTATATATTGCTATGGTTCTTATATGAACTAATTTCCAACAAAAATTAAGCAACATAACTATGTTAATAATTATTCTATTCTCAAACCAAACACAAAAATAACAATGACATATATGTAACTGAAACACAAAAATATATAGTTCTTTGAAGGCTATTGAAAAAATATGCAGAGTATGATTATTACAAATACTTATTTTTTCATAACTATGACTATGTTTACTAATGAAGAAGTACCAAAAGGTTTACACTACTAATTGTAAGTTGTGATATTTTAATTTCAATCTAAAATGTGCTTGTCATATGGAACAAGTAAAGGGAATTATTTTATTCTAATAGATAATTTTTGAAATTTTTTAAAAAAACATATTTTTGAGACAGTTTTAAAATATAAAAAAACACTTGATTAGGTTATTTGTGAAAAGATGAATTATTTTCATCAAATATTAAACTTATAGACGTCCTGTAACTACACTTTTGTGACGACCGAGAACACACAGTTTATCTTGAAATTCCGCTTTATTTAGTTTGTTTTTCATATACCTTAGACAATATATGTCCTGTAACGTACCCGAGATATATTTTTTTTTCTCTCCACCTTTTCTCAACGGCTCAGATTTATCAACCACACGGTTTTGCCATAATAATTACGTGTAAATATGGCTTTACATTTTTCTCTGTAGGTTTTATCTTGGGTTTGTTTTGGTTATTTATGAAAATGGTGTTATTCTTTTCCTTCTTAGAGAGAGCCTAGTGGGGTGTGCATGTTTATAATTTGTTATTGTTAAAAGTGTTTTTAGATAAATATTTGTGAAAATATTTATTTTGTGACTCATGTTTGCAATCTGTGTATTGTATTTAAAAATATTTTTAGTTTTAGTTCAGTTAAATTGTTGTGGATAACTCTTTAATTTACTATATTAAAAAATTGGTGTTATGAATTTATTGTGAAAAACAAATATCACAGTTATATTTTACGTATATAAATTAGAGCTGATGACAAAGGATACTTAATTGTAAACTATATTGTCCGTTCTCATGATAACTTGATATTGACATAGAAAGGGTTTAGGAACGAGATTGTATATTCTATTATTTTGATATCAGGCAGTGTGCTATATAAACATGTACTAAATTCATAAAATTAAATAGCAGTTGAAATAGTATACTTTATATTCCAGTTTTTAGCTCACGGATTAATGAGTTATTAAATTTGATATAGTACGTCAACTAATCCTCCAAATATTTAATTGCTTTACCTTATTATATACATTCAATCGCTACTTCGGTCAATTCTACCATCATCAGGAAATTAGAAAACAATAAACATTAAACACTACAAAGTACTAGCACAACCATAAGTTTCACTCCGTCTGGAGCTCGTTATAAAAGTAATACGGGCTCAAGGTTATGTACAAACGTTCGAAGACATGTACGTCTGACGTCTCGGGCGATACTCGTGCACGTGTGGTACTCGGGTGAGTTTATTGTAACAGACTCGGTCTTTTCAAAAGTTTATACAAAATCTCACAAAATCTTAAATAGTCTTATAAACCCTAAATAAACTTCAGTCACAACTAATTTTGTTTTCTACCCATTTCACCTTGAAATATATTTTACGATACACACATGTCTGATTGTACAAATGCAGACATATTAATTTGTGATAATTAACAAAACACATGAAATCATAAGGGAAGAATTTTGCTTAAGTATTTATTACTTTATTTCCAACAATCTATCTCAATGTTTTCCACTCCTACGGGAAAACACAGAACCTATCGGAATAAATACAAAATACACTTAATCATCTCTCATTATCGTTTCACATGTTCAGCTTTGTTGTTGTTTGGCTGTTTAGTTAGCGACTGTGGAAAACTTACAACAGCTTGTACAACGTAATAATTCTGTCACATGTACTACAATTTTAAAACTTTCCAAGTATATAAATCTTGCCCTTTTTTTCTTGTTTGTAAAAAACTGGCGCTGATGGAGAAATATAAAATCCATGTAAAAGCCTCAAAATTCCCATGGGTTAGTTTACATCGTTACCCCTGACGATTATTTATCACGTACCTAACTGAAATTCCTCACTTATATTTTGAATTATCTCTGGATATCTTTTGTGAGTGTGTTTAATAAAATGTATACATATTTTTCATACAGGTTTCTCATGTGTACTGTAATTCTACAACGTAAAAACAAGCTGAAGTAGTAGGCTATAGTGCAAAAACACTGCATAAACTTGTTCGCTCACCCTTTCACAAAACTTATTATAAACAAACCAAAACTAGCTATTCATCAAAGAGTAAAATGAAAACATGGACGCGGCCTTTGAAATAATATTCACATTTTTATATAACGGCCTAAAATTGCTTCACTTGTTCTGTAAATAGCTAGATTATTTTACTTACGATTTTGCACAAGACTTTGCATAATTAAATTTTACATTTCACTAACATTTTACCGATATCGGTATAGGAGATTTTGAGAAATCATATCTTTTATAAGAACCCCATGGCTGACTTTTAGCTTTTGATAAATTACTCCGGCATTTTTGTAGAGATCAATCAATACGTTTTGTAAAATATGTCCTAAATTTTTTGAGCTGATTTATTTTCCTTATGGAAACTACTCTCTTAGTTTTAGTTGTAAAATAAAAGTCTTGTAATATGGTAATGTCTACATAATAAATTTATTTAAAATACGTTTGAGCTGTAGAACACTCCACATACAACAGATGTCAGACAGGCGATAAACAAACATAATTCCAATTTTTTTTTTTTTTTTTTTTTTTTTTACATAAGGATCTCAAATACATTGGACTAAGATATATTAGTGGAAAACACGACACCAGTTTTTTGATTTGACCAATCATATAACTTTCTCTTTACTACATTTATGAGAGACAGTAAAATCAATTTTCAGCAACAATATCGGTAAAGCAATGCTTTGCCTTAAAGTCGATTCGATGAATCTCGTTATACAAGAGTTAGATACTATTTGAGATAATTTATTTTACTATTCTTCTGGATTTTTTCATAAAACCTAAGAAAATACATATATAAACTAATAAGTGAGACTTTTCTTAATACACCAACGTAATGATTTTGATCTTCCTAATATACAAATTGGTTTAGGAAGTAGATAATTTGAAGGAGAATTAATGGTTGGTTTCTGGCTGTCTTTTAACTCAGGGGATTAATCAGTTTAACCATCATAGTAGAAATCTTGTTTAATTATTATTTTTTGTACAAACAAGCCAGTGATAGCAGCAATGTAAATCAATAAAATTTATTTAACTTGTGTAGATAATATGGAAATACGTGAAGTAGTAATTTTTCTTCCTTTTTTTAAATTTAATTTAATTTTTTTTTTCAAAATATGTAAACTTAAAATGAACTTTTAAATTTATTTAAATAACTAAATCAAACATATCCTAACCTTTGTGAAAATTCCATACAAATTTATTAATGTCATTGGTGATATAAAAACAAAATTTACTATGTACCTCTATTAATACAAGTTAATTTACAACATATTAAAAAAAACGCCTAGGATCTGTGCTTGTTCAGTTTCAAAATAATTTGATACAGCTTTTGTATTTGAGACATTCGAATTCACCACCAGAAGTACAATTTGTTTTATTCCCTTAACTGATTAAATAAGGATAATTCAGTACCTTGTAACATACCAAAACTCTCCAAATTAACTTATTGAGATTGCAATAAACGATGAAATCAACATCGAATATTTATGTATTAATTTATTTGTCTGTTATATATTATTAAACCTTGTAAGATCTACTACTAATAATATTGTTTCTACTACCGAGCAGTAGATATATATTGATGACTTTCATATTGAGATTTATTGTAAATCTCAGTGATTGTAATTAGAGTAGTTGTCATGGTACTATTTGTAGACGAATTTGAAACTGGTTTTCATATAAAACATATACGACAATGTTTTGTGTAGCAAAATTAAGTACAATATAGCTCCAGCTTGACAATTATTTTATAACTTTAATATATGTAAATTTGTTAAATAAATCAGTTGTTGCTTTTGAAAAGATAGATGTATATTGTTTTCATTATGTTTGTCATTAAATAGTAAAAAACCTCGCGATCATTATCATCTTAATAAAAAGGAGAAAATAGAGCATAAAATAGAAACGCTTAGCCTTCGAATCCTTTAAAAGCTTCAGGGTCTGGAAAACGAGATCTCTTTTTTCGATTTTTTTTACCAATTTACAATAAATCAGTAATTATACATATCACACATAATGCACATTATGCCGCTAGCGGGCGTGTGTGCAATTCCCATGCCAACATTTGTTACTCATTAATTAATTACACTCCAAAAAGTCAATTTTGCAGCAGTTCAAACTACAAATTGAAAAGTCGCTCACCCACTATTATTATAGGGTACATCCTGAACTCTGAACCACATATAATCAATACGAGAGATCCTGTCAATACCGATACCAACGTATCTATAACTTCATTATAGAACTGACAGAAAGGATTAATCAGAGGATCTAACACAGGACATTATAATACAAATAGTAGATCCAACTAGGTGCTTCGGGATAAGCATACTCCTTCTCACTATAAGTGAATCCCAGAAAGTTGTTAGTTGCAGATTGTTCTATGAAATCGTCTTTTAAAATTCGATGATAAACATTAATAGCAACACATCTATAGAATTACTAGAGATATAAATACTAAGAAATAAATGTAATTTCTAAATTTATACATATCTATAAGTAATATGCAAATCCAACTTTTACCTGTAGGTGTTTAATAAAAGACAGGAGAACATGATTTAGTCGTTTAGTTAATTAAAGGCAAAGGCTATGCTTTGTACGTGCAGGCCGTGAGGTTAAGTAAACCACAACAAACAACACCTGTTTGAAGGGAGAAAAGTGGATTGAGAATTCCTCTATATACTATCTCTATTTTAGAATAGATTAAATTACAATGCTCGATATACTGCAGTTATCACTTAAACAAATGCACTTAAGTGATAACTTATTTTTGCAACGATCATATAATTGTTACTTAAGATATATTATATATGTTACTGTACTCTGGTTAATTTATCACTAGATCTTGCATTAATTTAATTTGTTTTCAAATTTATAATTTTTACGTGTACTTTTATTAAAACGCTCAACTAATTACTATTTCCGAAAAATATTCAATTTTGAACGAATTACCTTATAGTTTGGAAGACGGATGTGGCAACAAATTACGAAATGTGTAATTGTGTTTATATATCTTATGTTTCCATAGTGTACGGATTGTTTCCAACTTTTACATATATAAAATGTTATTATTTCATATTTAAAAAAAATTATTATTCCGTCCGAATTTATAATAAACCACATAGAAGCCAAATGGTGTGAGATTTATTTCAAATATACCAAGATGTAAAACTTTGACAAATCTTATGTAAAAAAAAAAAAAAAAAAAAAAAAACAGATTAATGAAATAAAAATCACGTTTTCCGGGAGCAGTTTATAGCACTTCATTTAAAACTTTTCACAAAGGAAGCAAACATAATGTCATACACAAAGAACTAACCATCTGTGAGTTACAACATTGCCTCTTAACTTATTTCCAAGTTCTCTGGATACAAAACATAACCACCTGTAAAAAGGTAACTCACACAAAATACATTGAAAGTGAAAGATATACATCTAGAGAAAGTGATTGAGCATTTGTGTGGGACTGTTATTCTAATATAAAGTAAAAGTTTTTGTTATTCCACGTAAACATTCATTTATTAGCACAATTCTAAATTAAGAAATTGAATTTATTAAATCAACCTTTATTTTTCAAAATATTAGTTACAAATTAACGGTGTAATGATAATTCAATTTGCTTTTAATGATTTATATCGAGAATATTGGATGTCACAAGGAAGTTATTGTTTACCCTTTTACTAATAAAAGTTTGTAAAAGCGTGGATGGTGTAATGTAATATTTTATGTGAGTACTATCTAGTCTTAAGATCGACTGAATGTTATTAAAAATTCAACGTCTTCATAAAACGTCATAGTAAAGGTATAGTGAGAATGAGTGTGGCAATCCTGAACAATCCTGGCTGTATTAAAACTATTTTTCCCTTAGTTTTAGGAAAGATCCCTCTATTTCATTTTTTATATCTGATCATTTTTACGGACCAGTTTTTTAAAAATTCTGATCTTTTTAGTTTATATCCAGGTTATTTACCAACTTTTAAATTAACCTCAATTTATGTAACATTTATGAAAAGATAAATTTACCTATTACATATATTTGTAGGTTTAATAAAAAAAGGTTTTATTTTTAGGATATGAAAAATCGATAGAAGTAACGTTAATATGTTAAAACGTTATTACATATGTATTATATGAATTTCATTTTATTATCACAGTGGAAAAAGAGCCAAATATAACTGTACAAATTTTAAAACATATTTCCTAACAAAAACATTTCCTCTTCATAAAGATTTAAAAATATTTCAGTACGTGGTGAAACATGTGATGAAAAAAATAAATATAACTATACAAGAAGTTATTTGGATATTTTATGAATAAGAACGAAGACTATATTATAACGAACACATTATTTGTATTACATTACAGCAGGAAATAGAACTATTTTGACCAATAGTTTTTGGGGATAGAAAATACAATCATTCTAAATACGATAATTAGACCAAAAATCAATTTTGCGTTGAAGAAAAGAAGGGGTTGTTCATCGGGTGTTGTTAATCAGCATTGTTACTTGACAGAGTTGTGAAACAAATCTACCCCTCAGATACCACTACTTAATTGAATGGCTTATAACCCACCATTTTAACAAAAGATGTTGAAATACAACAATTTATATAAGCTTTATAACTGTTGAACTTAACTTTTCCTGACGTTACTATTAAACTTAATGAAGTTATAACTTAGTATTTTTTGCCATCAACAATTAATTATAAATGCTAATTTTATGGTTACAAAATTGTAGCATAAACGTCACATTGTAATTGAAATACATATTAATATTCTGACACATATTATATACAAAATTATTATGTACCTTGTTAGTTTTGTGTTTTTGTATGTTTTTATGACATTATGAAGCTTAGTAAAATATTTTACAATTGTTAAACTGTTCTAAAATTATGTTTATCTTTTACACTATCATGTAAATACAAATTTGTATACAACAAATAGCTAATATAATGTTTAAAGTACAAATGTTAATAAAGTTCAATATTGTATAAAGTAAGTATAAAACGGAGTACATATTAAAAATTTTGCCCCAAAACTTATTAAAAAACTATCCCATAGCTTTGTCATTGTTTCAATGAAAATCATTTCTTCAATGAATGACAGTGAAGCATCTTTTTTTAAGTTTTGCTAATTAATAATAAATGTAGTTTCTTGTATATATATATATATATATATATATATATATATATATATATATATATATATATATATATAATTTATTGTACTCCATTTAAATATTATATTATATTAAATAAGGTTTTATATTTGTTTACAACAAAGATTAAATAACATATTATTTAAGTCCTTTAATACTCTGTTAATTCCCTCTAAGAAATACTTCAATCTCCTTCGTTTACACGGAATGTTCTAAAAGATTTAGTAGACAAGGTTTGACTCGTCAACATTTTTCAACATTCATGTGTTTAGCTTTGATAACTTTAATTAATTTTGGCGTATAAACAAACCTTATGGATTACATAATATTTATAACCACATATTTCGGTGATTATAAAAGAAGTGATTTTTTTATAAAGTAATATTACTGTCACTGGTCCTAGGTTACTTGGTAATGATAACTGTACAAATTCAATTGTATTACATAATTTTTTATAAGTACAAAGTTGCTATATAATTAAATAAGATACAAAATTAGTGAAGGAGTCTCAAATTCCTGTGTTTTATGATGTTCCTGCGAGAGGGTTACATATCCCCTAGTTGAACGATAAGAACAAATCCAATAGAGTAGTAATTTGTTAAAGAAGTGTTAGTGGACTTTAATTACTAAATATATTTGGAATAGATAATTAATACAATACACAATACTACACTTAGTGGTAATTATTTATAATATTTTTGTGGTTCACCATTTATTGTTTATTTGCTACTAATAGCACAACCGAAACGTGCTTTTTAGATCAACTATTCACCTACCGTCATGTTTAGTAAAACTATTTGACAGAAATCAAAGTGCTAGAATGGACATGTTTATTGGATATTGTATTCAATATTTAGGTTAGTTTTGTATTATACATTATTTACTGATATAGAACATTGAATGTGCATTATTGCAGCTTGAAAGTGAAACATTAACTTGAATTCTATAGTCAAGCATATTTCACTCTCTATTGATATCATATAAATATATCTAACACTTTCGTCAGAGAGCAGCGAATATTATCATTTATAGTATGTCGCTTTTACGTTGGATAAATTAAATGTATTCATAGTACTGTAACTAATCAAATCAATTAATACTGAATTTTTGCAGCGGCAGTCAATGATGATTTAGTGGTTTTTCATTTTTTTACGGAATAGTTCCTTCATTTCAAATTTTTTTCTTCATTATTAGGTCTAAATTCTCTCGTCTAATTTTGTAACAATCAACCAACCAATACTGTAGATAAAAAGTTGTTTTTACTTTTAGACTGATTTCATTAATCTTTTTATGTTAACAAACATATTACCAATACTTTTAAGAGTTATTGTTTAATTTTGTGAACGGTGGCTAAGTGTTCATAATGTATTCTGAAAAAGTTAATTGACTGTATAATTTATGAACCACGGCTATTTATAAATATAATAAAAAAAAATCATTTTGTTAAAAATCTTTATACGTAATTTTAAGTAGATTTTAATATAAATTGAAACCTTTGTCATCCACAACGTTCTCTATTGTTTCACATCCAAATAGACACATTTTTTCAACATTTTTCAATATTTATACAAAAATATGAACACGAGTTTTTTAATTTGATTTTTAGTATAGAATTTATCTATACTATAATCTCGACCTACAATTTTCCATTAGTTAGACAATCACAATATGTATTTACAATTTTATCTCTTAAAACAAATTAAGAACTTTGACATTTATAGATCAAACATCTCTACATAATATATTGAGAAGATGATAAATTAACTTGCATTAATTTGAACTTGACACTTGTTCATCACCAATCCCATAACTCCCAAACGATAGTAATAAACCCTCTACACAGTTCTAAGTGAAGCGCAACATATGGGTTTGCTCGTTACTATTGACAGGGGTGAAGATGTACACCCTTATTAATGCCCTACCGTTACACATTATTAGCAAATCGTTTGCCATTTTTGAAGACTATAATTAGTATTCGATTTTCTATTAACGTAAACATATTTATTTTCAATATCATCAACTTTTCACAGGATTTTCATTAGACCTTCAAACTTTATTTAAACTTGGGAATTATTGTATTTACATCGTAATATAAATATACTCACATCTAAATTTTACATATACCCCGATGGTGCTTTATAGTTTTATTTTTTAAATTGTTTCAAAAGGACAAAGTTTGTCTACATAACTATGTCTTTAGTTTCAGGTTATATTAATAATAAAATTAACTACATTACAATAATATATAAAATTTGTTTTTTTTATTTAAAGAAAGGCCGATTTATATATTATATCAACCGACTGGGTTTATTATTTGAATCAGCAGTGGGTGAAATGCTGATCGACTCCCTGATTTGAATATGCTTAAAAAGTAGAAAACATAATTGATCATTAGATTTTACTCTTTTACATTACATTTGTTTTCAAGAACAGTTGTTGGAATGTTATATAGGCCTTGATTGACGAGGAGTTATAATTACATCCACTTGAAATAGGACCATCTTCCGTTAAACATATTTAGAGAATCAATTGTGAAACATTATACAATTTCAAATATATCGTTGAATTATAGGCACATAATACGCAGACAAAATACAGACAAACATTTTGAGATACAAAATACAGACAAACAATACCATTACAGGGAGGTAAAAAACTAGATATATTCATTAAAAGAATATTTTCTTAATAACTAGGTCTAAATCATTTTGGTTTTTTCAAGTTGTAATTATATCGCAATGCAGAATGGCTACACACAGGATTACAGACTTACTTTATTTTATCTTCTCAACTATCTGGGATTAAATATTTCAACTCTAAATTTGCCAGCTTATATTGTTTTAGATCTGTTCTTCAACATAGCAAATCCAAATTATTTGTCTTTTTTGTAAGTGTAAATACGTATAATAATATTAGTAAACTGATTCATTGCTGTCCATATACAGATTGTTGTCTGTCTTTACACTCTCATTGAAAAAGAATCCTAATTCAACAAAGTTTTTATTATTCTTTTGATTACGTTATATCACAAGGACCTACACAGAGCAACACCAGTTCAGAGTTGAAAAAAATTATATTTCTGTTTTTAATTTTACAAAATGGAACATCTACAAACCAATAAAAATCATCACTTAATTTTTATATAGTTTACTCAACAGAATGACGTCTTGTAGAAATGTTAGTGATGGAGTTAAGAAATATATTGTTCCGTAAATAACATAGAAGCAAATCATTGCATCTATTACTTATAAATGTTTATAGTAGTACCCCAAATGATATAACTGAATATAAATTTTCGCATTCTTTATTAATGATATTCAATCATTGTATAACTCCTGTTGCAGCTTTACACTATTGTAAAATAGGTAAATTTGTTGGGACGGTATATCGGTGACGTATAACAAAGGGCATCTCTACCTGTGGGTCGTTAAGTAAGTGATGAGATAAGTAAAAACTCAAGATTTTTAGAGTTGTCTTACCAAGCTTTTCACTGAATGCAGAAACTTCTCTCATATTTTAATAGGGAACATAACTATTCGGAGTTGCATATTCAAGAATGAGAATAATCTGTATTGCCTTCTACCTACCTTCTTTTCTTACGTTGTCTTGAATTTTGAGGAAGAACTAATATTCTAACTTGGCAGAAATGCAACCGATTCAACAATGGGCAACCTGGAATTAATTTTCGTTTCATATTTATTCGTACTATAAGGTATATTTTAATAGTTAATTTTCCAAAATTATAGTTAATTACAAATCTGATATTTACTTGTTGTAACATATAAATTACTTTCTAAATGATTAATTATAACTTTTGTTATTATAATTATTATATTAGTATAATTACGTATATCTGTGGACCTACATTGTAAGCAAATCTTTACATGTCTACAACAATGTTTTTTTTTTTACCTGAGGTATTAGAGTGTTCAGCTTCTTAGTTAATTAGAGTTATTATTTACCCTTTATAAGTGAAATCTGTAAAGTTTGTTAGGGTAAGGTAAACCACATCTAACAAGGCTTGTTTTAGGGAGGAAGTAGGGTAAAGAAATTACTTAAATTAGAGTTTCTATCTTAGTATGGTCAAGTAAACAATAATAATTAAATCATAATTTCATTCCACTTTTTGAACTTATGTCAAAGAATTATGGTGAATGTTATTAAAGTGTATTTTATTTAATATTTAATGAATCAAAATATATTTTACCTTGATGTTCATACTATCGCTAAATTTACTTATGAAACAAAAATTTAATTTCACTGATTATTTTTGAAATTAATTCATAACCCATTGTAAGCAACTATTGTGAATAACTTAACTCTAACAATAGTTCCGGAAAAAATAAAAGTTACAAAATGTATGTAAACTGAAGCAAATACTAAGCATGTGATAAAATCCTATATTTTGTACGTATATATAGTGTATATTAGTGAATTTCTTATAACCAATAGTCGAAATGTGTTGTTCTACGATATTTGTTGATATTTTTTTCCTACAGTATCCCATTTTTATTATTACACATTTTTCGGACATTTTCCATCATTTGTGTGTTAAAAATTCAAAACACGACGTTTCTGGAATAAGAATCAATTCCCGTTATCAAATGACTAAAAACTAAAGAAACATGAAACTAGAAACTAAGCCTATGTGAGAAGAAAAATAAATAAGAATACCACCTTATTACCACGATAAACTTACTGACTTTTTACGAGGGTTAAACATACGCACACAAACAGTGATGATGGTCAGGTATCTTCATATCATTTCCGCCCCAACCATTTACACATCTTTCCCCTTCAAACCCTAACACTCTAGGCACGGTCTTATATGACTAATATTGCCCACTAAGAGGTAGACTCTAATATATTCAATTTGGAATGTATCTGTCGAATTAATTGCTTCCCCATTTCTTTGAATACTACCCTCGAAAATATCCCAAATAATATCCCCGTGTAACTTGACTTACCGGTGTGAAAGCCATATACCCAGGTTCCTTATTATTTTTAAATTTAGACTAGTTGGTGTAAATCCCAACTGGTCATTAGCTGAGGATTCAGATTTCATATTTTCAACCAAACTTGTAAAACCCAATTTAAGCCAAGCAATTTCCGAAACGCCTTCAGGAACAGGGTTAAATTTGTAAGTGGTTCTAAAACCATACAACCTACAGTGTTTAACATATGACTCAACATTATTTACTACATCCACAGGATCCATATTTGATAGCATAGAAGTCTAGAATAGACTGAAAAAATACTTTCTGAGTAAGTTTTAAGTTAGTACTGTTAAGAACCTTACATAGAACGGTATTGGTTTCTTATGTAGTAATACGCTACAGGAGCAACAATCTGTGGATTTTCAAATGTACAAATCAAACTCCTACGTTATCAGTTGAGAACGATTTTGTAATTTATACTTCAAAAGGAATTGCCAATAAAGTAATAATAATAATTTGTTTTAGTGTCAAGAAGATATTGGAAAAAATATAACTTTTGAAATCAAAAGAAAAATTTAATATATATCTTCATATCTTCATTGTAACAGAAAATGATCATTCTTTAATGCCCTATTTATAACTGTCAGTGTTTTGTCAGATATATTTATATCTTTGTTTGATTACACCTGAAGCTCAGTCGAGTGCCATAGTAATGTTTTCAATAATTTTCTTTAAAACCATTTGAATTATTCTTATTCCCTTGCTGCATACGAGGTGTATTTAGAACAAAATATACTAATATTTAGATAATTGTTTATATATATAAATCTTTAGCACCATTCTACTTATTGGTGGCTAAATATAAAGTTGCATTTTGAATGGATGCTTTTTTTTTTTAAACAAAATTATGGAAACAGGAAATTGTTTTTGATTTGGTAATCTGCCTGGCATATTGTACCGTGTACACGTAATCCCTTGTGTGATTGATCAATGTAAGTACTCTGCTATCAATAAACTATCATATATACAATATTAGTGCCTGGAACAATAGCGGATTGCGTGTATATTTCAGTGTTGTGTTGTGGCAACACTAATTAATTTATATTAAATGCGGTTTTTACTTTTACATCATTACACCAAAATCTATTTTCGATATAGTTTTATTCTAGTTGGATGAAACTATGATTTGGGTTTTATTTGGTTTTGGTTTCTATAACGCTTTTATTTGAAATTATTGAATGTCTGTTCTACAAAGATAAACACTAATAAATTTATTTTTATAAACAATTACACTAATTATTATGCATTTAAATATATGTTTTAGTTTATTTGTTGACTGTAACAAGAATTTTGGGACCCCATTTTCCCAATAGCTTTAGATTTATTCTTTAATTAGCAATCTTCTATTTCATCAAACTCAGACGGATGTCGATAGAATCTCATCAGTGCTTAAAGTGTAAGTTATAGTGCTCTCGGATACGTTTGAGTCACTGAATTCTTTCCCACCTATGGTTACTATACTATTAATATATATTTATAATGTCATCTCTTTTATATTTTTTAATTGATATTATAATCAAAACTGCAATATCTTCTGAAAGACGTTGTTGGTGATATTTTCCGCTGCACTGTTTGTTACGGATTTCTATAATTTATATAAAATATTCAAATTTTTTTATTTTCTAATCGAGACCTATGTAAGGATAGTTTAAAAAAACATATACAAATTATCATATCATCATACGTATAAAAATAATGTATTTCTCTGTATAACGATGTTGGTTGTATATTCCGTTGGATTATGTACAGGCCTACCGTTGAATAAAATGAAAAGACAATAATTTTGTAATCAGCTGTTATTTAACATTTGCATTCATTACAACTTAAATAAATAAATGAATTCTGAAAAAAAAAATCATTATTAAATTATTAAATAACCTGTAATATTGACATAATATCAGATATTACCGGTAAAATCCGGATAGGATGATGGAGTCCAGACTACTTAATCACTCAGGACAGACTTGTACGTGACCTCTATCTTCTAATCTAGTTACCACAAACAAATTAACTTCGCACCATCACCATCGTAATAATCTATTAAAATACGTTTCCATCCAAACACACCTAATTAGGAGTCTTCGATATTGGAGTTATTTCTATCTGTAGGCATAATTTGGGTATTTATTGCAATGGTTTATTAATTTTGTCAATAACTAAAACTGTTAGAGTAGCTTCTGTAGATTGTAACTGACAATTTTGGTAAATTTTTTCTCAAGTTAATCCTCTAAGGACAGAAACAAAACCTATTCGCACTCATCTCTCCAAATGTCGGTTATTGAGTTATCGATAAAAAACCAGCAAAAATTGGCCTTGGAGCTAATATAAAAAACGTAAATCGTCTGCACCGATTTCCACAAAACAAATTTTCCAACTGTTTTTGTTGTGTTTATAAGAATTAGATAACTACATTTTTGTGTCTCCATTGTAAATTCTTCATTTTGTAATTAGAATGATTTACCTTATAACTTTTAAATTTAACAATAAAACTTTTAATTGGTACCAAATTGTATTTTTGTAAATTTAAAGAGGATTAGAAGAAATATCAGTGGTCATCAGATACCAACTTTTGACTATATTCATAATATTATTTATATTATATAGGGCAGATTAAATAACAATAAATATTTTGTATGATTTTCTAAATTTTCAGTTTTTTAAGCATACAAAATTTAATATTTTTGATTTTCAATTAATAAGAATTACGTGTTGCTCTCTTATCACCTTGTAGAAATTATTGAAATTTAATGACGTAATTAACACGTTACTTCTATAGAGTAATCGCCTTTCATAACTCTCTCTTCCAAATTACGAAGTCACGAATCTATAGTGAATCACGATTGAATCAAAGTGGATAAATATGATAAGAAATTTTATTCATAAAAAGACTTAATTCTAGAACGTTAATATGCTTGTTTCATACATGACTAAAATATCCATAACCAAAGTGAAGGTTAAAGATTGTTATTATTTTATAATAAATATAAATTAAAAATTTGTTTGAAATGACGATCAATTATTAATACGCCAATCACGATCGGTATTTCTTTTTTTTTTCTGAATGTGTTCCAACGGAATTTTAAAATAATTTATCTACTGTACTTTAAAGATCGTTTTGTTGTTCAGTTAACGTTAATTTTTTAGTTATTTCCGTGATCAGGAAACCTATTTACTTTTATTATTTTCAATATTTTAAAACAAAAACAACTAAAAATAAATAACAATTTCATAATTTAAATTCCCCATAATGATTCGAATTTGCCCCTAACCACAATCGCTCGAAACTTTAAAATAAAACACAATTATCTGATTAATTGTTCTTTATTAATTATTTCCACTAAATTCACTGATGTACATTTCCATAACATGGTTATCATCATCGGAGGGTCTTGCTTATAAACTAAATCTAAACTTACATATCTACTAATGAAATAAAATGTAACCTAAATATATAATAACCTGATTGCAAGCTAAAATCCCTCCCACTCCACAGATCAGTTGGCCAGTAGGAGAGAAGCTTGGGCTGGCCCTTAGTCAAGTTATTGTTATATGTCTTTGACCTATGGAGTGGGGTGAAAGATAACTGTACCTTTAACAAAGCTAATGAGAACAGGTGGTCTACTCCTTACAAAAGTCTTTATAACTTAACAATAGAAAATAATGTGACTACTTAATTTATTACATCTGTATTTTCCCTAGATTACTAAGAATGTTAATAACATATGTTACATTGATATACTTAATATATATTTTACAACTAATAAAATACAATATATGTAAATTCTAACTTAACTTGTTACATATAGACATAACTTAATATATGTATAGATCTTATAACTAAATTACATAGTTGATTTTACATAACTTAAAATATGTATTTCCCTAAGAATATCGTGAAAGCTAATATTTTGGTTTCAACAAAGAGAATAGACAAGAATTAGGGATACATCCTTTATCTGCATTTCCTTTTCTTTGAAATAATCTGTTCCAGATTTTTGAACTTCACCATTAATTTAAAAAGTAAGTCCTATTAGAGATTTATTTGCACAACCTCTAATGGTTCACTTTCGTTATTTCTTTAGAATGAAAAAAACGGACTTTGTGTTGTTTTTCATTTTTATAATACATTTAATATTACATTCATATTGCGTAACTAATATAAACATGTTTAGCAAATATATAAGTTATAAATTAATATAAAAAAATTAATTATATATAACTAATATAATTATAATATGTAATTATATGGTTCATCAATACCATTATTATAATAATGGTATTGATGAACCATATAATTACATATTATATAAAGTAAATGATTTTCTGATGAGATTCGCCATTAGGGTGTTAAGTAATTTTATGAATTTCAAAGTTAGCATCTTATTATTCAAATTCTTTTAAAATGAATTTCTTTGACAATTCAAGAGTTCACCCGCTTTGAGATTTATAAAAAGGACGTTTAGTTTTCCAGTTAATTTATTTTCTTAACGTGGATTATTTGGAAAGTTAGGTTATATTTCAAGAAAACTTTTGAATCCAGCCAACAAATTAAATCTCTCACTGCGGGAGGTCCTCTACCTGCACGTGACGAATGTTCTGTTTCCGGGCATTTTATTGTAATATTCTATAGACTTCGAATCAACCCGACTCTTCTCTACATTTTACTTCGAAAAAATATATTTAATCAAATATTATATAATAATGGTAATTGTACATCTTTTTAACACAGCGTCCTTTTAAATCGTTAACGAATTAATTGACACATAACATAACTTTTAAACACTATTCGGAGTACATAATATGTATAACACAATACTTAAAGCTTTCTCAATGGTAAATAAAAATTAGGTTTTCACCTTTTTTTTTAATGTATACATAAAGGTGCTTATTTATGAATGGTATATATTACTTTAATATCTGCAGTCTAAGTTTAAATTATACTAAAAATAGTTTTTAAACTTATGAGCAACATATTCCTTGGTAAATTTGTAGTTACCGTATAACCACATATATTGTGGTTTTGAAATGTTAACACGATCCCGTTTTGATAATTTTGAATCCACTTATATCTGCAGGCTTTAAATCATTTAAACTAGGTTTTACGTAATTACTTAATTGGTTAACGTAACATGCATTTGGGTAATTTATGTTTGAAATAAAAAGTATTTTATTACTATTGCTTTATTTTTTCGACACTTTAGGTTGTTTCATATTAAACGTGTTGTCATATATTAGTAAACTAATACAATTATTCTCCACCTAAAAAATTTGTATTTCTTCCATAATCAACGTCTTTTTCTGTAATAATTTTAGCTTTTTTTGGATACCAGAAATCGTGATATGCTTTTTCTTATGGACTATATTTTCTCTATACCAATAATATTTAATATCATATAATATAATCAAGGATTCATGAATTATGAATACTACCGTCCAAATTCTATGAGATTTGCCCAAAATTCACATATTAGACAAACCAATCGGATCAAAACTAAATTTCCCAAATGCATGATCGCAAAAACTGTGAAATCATAAAACGTAAAGAAGAAGTCTGTTTACAAATAGTTTAAAAACATCTTGGACTTAATTAACAAAATAGACAATGTAAATATTTTACCTGGCTAATCAACCTGGTATAACATATCTAATCAGCATAAAAATTCCCCTGTCCACAAACAATAGATAATCTAAAAACAATGTTTAACGATACTAAAAGGAATAAAACAACTATCTAATATTGTTAATGTATCTAATAAAGCATTATTTAACTATTCTTCCAAAATAAATTAATATTGAATAAAACAATAGCCTATATTAATAGTGATTGTTTAAAAAAAAAAAGTTTTATTGTTACATTTTTCACCAGGATATTTGCAATAAGAGCGTGAAAAAGCATGAAAAAGTCTATTTGCAATAAGAGTCGCCAACATAACTTCATAGTTATTTCAAATTTTCTCTGAAAGTGTTTTCTGTTTGCTACCTTATAAGGAGTGTCTACGTTAAATGCCATTTCATAGCACAAAAAGACTTTAACAATCCTCTATATGAACGACAATGTGTTCGTTTCTTTTAAGAGTTTATATATTTTCTATAGAAGTAGTCTATAAATATGAAATGTAATTGTTTGTTTTTTCTGTGTAAGCTACCAACTGAAATTAAATAAATAAAAAAAATAAAATAAAAAAAATATTAAGTACCATAAATTGTATCACGTCCACTTGCCTTTATTTCTAGAATTTAGGATTTTTTCACACCACATGTCACGGTTATTGAAACTTAGTGTCCTTTACTAAAATTTAAAAACATTAATTTTTCGACTTTATTAATTTCCATTATATTACATCATTTTTTTTCTGAATTTTAATTGACATCCCATTAATTAAAGAGAAATCAACGTTTCTTAGTATTGATCTTTAAGTGTACACACTACTCTCAGTGAAATAGTTTATAAATATTATGATTCGCATTAATTTTTGTGTGTTAACTTCTATATTTTAAGCCACAATTTGTTTTTTGTTTGTTTCTTTTGTCATCTGGTATCATCTGTGGAATTTTTGATAGTGTAGAAATAATTTCGATTACTAATATAATACTAATACTAATACTAATATAAACAAAATAATTTAAATAAATTTAAAAACTAAGAAATCTTAAGCAATAAATCTATCGGAACACATTTAAAGATTTATTATTTACCGAATAAATTAATTTGTAATACTCTTAAACATGATAACATAAGCATGATAAATTGTATTACATAATGAATGATATTTACTTAAATTGTGTTTTAATGTATCATAAGATGGAGACGAGTAGTAACTAAATTAATAAAAATACCTCTTTCCTCCTATCATTCGTTGTGGTTTATCTACCCCTATACAACCCCTCAGCTTTCATGTACAAAACGCACTGTTTACCTTTAATTAACAAAGAGGTTGAACCGTACACTTAAAGCTTTTAATAAACATTGACAAAGAAAAAAGTTGGATTTTAATTTTTTCATTTTCATCTTTAATTATTTAATCCACTAAGAAACAAAATTGTACAACATTTCTAACGCTGTTTTACGACTTATGTCAGACAACTTAAATAAATACGTAAATTTTACACTATTAAGGAAAAAATATGTAAAAGTTAATGCATTTCTTTATATACATATTTATATTTAAAATATGAAATTTCTTATTATATTTACCGTATTCTATGTTTGTTCTTATTTATAGTCTATATTTATAAAATTTATTTACAATAGGGAGGTTGAACATTTGTAATGAAATGAAATGTGTTAATATCTATTAGTTTTAAAAGACGGTTCTGAAAACATTGAGCAACACATAATACAAATTATTTTTATTTAGAAAGTGATTCATATCTTAAATTCGTTAAACATCAGAATAACAATTATATAAAATGTTGAACAAAATATAACCGTTGCGATGGGTAAGCAAACACGTTTGTTGATTTTATCGAATATATGGGACTAGTCACACTTCTCTCTTCATGAACGTTTTGTACAAGTACTTCTAGAATAGACTATTGTGAGGTGGAATGACTGACTGCAGGACTTATCTTGGTGTAAAGACGTGAGACTTAGTTCTCCAACATAACAAAATATATGCTTGTTATGCCACCGCCAGAAAGTTGATTCACTCTCATTTCTAGAAGTCCAAGCAATAATTATTATTAAAAAAAATTTTATTTTACCAGTTAACAAAATAAAGAAGAAAAATAGCTACAGTAATATTAAAATGATCTATTTATTAATATTACAACTAAATATTTTTACCCAGCAATTTTAATTAACGGCAATTTTTGCATTTGTGATATTTAATATTGATTGCCATGAACATCCAATAAGTATGAATTCGTTATATCTGACAACATAAATAAGTAAATTATTAAAACACTAATAATATAAGCTATTTGAAGAAAGGATCATAATATTGTTAATCAAATGTTCAATATTAAAATGAGATAATTATTTGTATCCCATATTATTTATTATTCACTCACTGCATGGAATTATAATGTTCCATACTTCAATGTTATATGAACTTAAAATGTTCTTTATGAAAAATAATCTTATATCCAGGAGTTTAAATTTAATGCGATTATTATCTGTGAATACAAAATTATCTTACAAATTGTGTATCCTAAAGTCACCCTTTAACATAAATATAAGGCATTTCTCTAGTTATATATTTACTTACACACATATCGTGTGTCCCACGATTTAAAAATAATAATTTTGACTTAAATTTAGCAATTCTAAGGATTTTTTTTTCTTCATGTCGAAGAAACAAACCATGGGCAGAATAAGCTATACTCAAACTAAGAGAGGAAATACCTAAACCATGATATAAAGAATGATGAAAGAGGTGTAGTCATCCTTAATCCCAGGTATAGTCTTTTTTTTGTTGCGTTTCCGATAGAAATTTGTAACTTATATTATATTGCTATTAGGACATATTAGAGTGCAAGGTATCTAGCATGATAATTCTAACTTTCTGTTTGTATTTGTTTCTATGTCTGTATCACAGTTCATCAGAGCTTACTTTTGAGATACATTTGGAACTTTTTGCCAAATCTAAAAATACATTTGTTATATATATATATATATATATACATATTTGTTATATACTATAAAGAAATAAATGTGTTTCTGAACGATTTAATGACATATATTCTGAAATCTTTGTCCTACATTTATTTCGCTTCAATCATTCCACCTTATAATACTTCTCTATAGACATGATGTTATTGTAACTAACCCAAAATATTTCATAACCATTAGGTTCTTCAATTTTATAAACATGTTAAAAATATTCCTAACTGGTATCGTAAAATATTTAAATTAATTTATATTTTAAGGTTTCCGAAAACTTAAACGATGGAGATTCTTTCTATGAAAATCTCCCAGAGACATCACAGAAAAAAATGTCACAAACTAGCGAGTTGGAGCAACATTTGACGGTCCAATAATCCAAATTGCAATAAGTTAGGCTCATGCCGTTACTAAATGACGTCCTTTAGTGAATAAATATCCTTCTGTTTTATAAATAATTATTTGTTGACTAATAAATAAAAAAATGTTTTATTAAATCAATAGCACTTATTTAATTAATATCAAAAAACTTCTAACAATGATTTAGAAACAATAATGTAGCCTACTAGTCAACAAAATAAAAAATTCAGTCTCCAACAACACTGAAGTAATTAGGTACTCGTAATTAATTGTAAGTGACAATAAAGGAGAGGGATTGAAACTTTACATCGCTGTCATACAACGAAACAAATCTTATGATGTGACTTAGTGGGTTGTTTTACAAACGTTCAGGGAATGATGGGGTTGGGGATGAGCAGGTGTAAAGTCCAACATCGCGTAACGTAACATTTCCTTAATACAATATATACACTTTATATTATGTTTTCTATTAAATTTATAACATAGATAAAAATCTACTTTTTAAATGACCAAATCTGTTGAAATTCGTATTAATTTATGTTAAACGAAAAAGAAATAGTAACCATCAAATAATTCATTCATATATTTTAAAGTTCTAAATAGTGCCAAAACACCGCTAAAATGTTAGACTATGACTAATATGTCCATGCAGACTGATACTTTGAGTATTATATTGTATTTCCATCCTAGGATTAAATATATATATATATATATATATATATCTTTCTGAACATACATAATTAATTGATCTATTTCACAGTATTCCAACTTTAATATAAACCAAAAAGATTTATTTTTTTATTTTATAATATTTTTCTTTCTTCGTCTAAATTAAAACACAGCCAATTAAATATCTAAAAATAGAGAAATAATTGCTAACAAATTTATCTACTGATCTAAAAATCTAAAAGTATAAGTTAAGTGAAAAAAATACTGCGTTAGAATTCTAGGAAATTATTATGTGTTTGATACTCACTATACTTAAATTTTGTTAACATCTATCATTTTAATATAGCAAATATCCTTTAAAATAATTAATATTTCAATTCTGAAAATAATATTTACGTTAATTATAATATAACTAAAACAAGCAAACATGATAACGATTGTTTTTTATTTCAGCTGCTTCTAGTATAATATCTATTTTTACCTAAACCAGATTATACAAGATTTTTTTCATTATTATAAAATTTCATTTTAGGAAAAAATTCATTAAATAAATAACTATATCTATGTTTTAAATGTTAATATTATTTAAGAAACGCATTTAATAGATATTAAGAAACTAGTTTCTTGGTTGGAACTTCTTTAGTTTTGTGTGTGTGTTTCGTAAACATATGAATATTGCCTTTATATTTATTAAAGCTTAGAGAGGGTTAAGACAGGATTTATCTAAACCACAACAAAGAGTGCCTGCCTAAGGGTAGCTCTTTGATGAATTTCTCTTCAATAATCTTCAGTACTGGTCTTTCCACCCATATGGTTTTCTGTTCATAAATTACCTTAAATTAAAACACTATTTGATTTCAATGTAAGGAGATACTCTCTGTGTATTGGAGCGATTCATCAAAAAAAATGTTTACTTTTAAATATGGTTTATATATACTTTTTTTGAATTTAAAAAAAAATTGTTACATAACGTTAAAAATAAAGTAGTAACGTGTAGTAATTTTGTAATTTTGTAGACAATTAGAGCAATATTGGGGGGGGGACATTAACTTTGATATATAAATAAAATTATTTAAAAAAAAACTGGACGTCTGAACATATTATCTCTATTGAAACAACTGTTGATGTTAACATTAGTTTTATTAAAAGAATAGGTTTGGCCCTAGTAGTAGGTTATTTTAATTTAGTAAACTTGTGGATTTTATGTGTATTTAATAATAATACGTTCAATTTAGGATATTATTTTTTTAAATAATAACTTAAGTAATGTCGTGAATTGTAAACTTCGTCAGTTTTGGATTTAGGAACAGAATTATTCTAAAGTGTAAACTCCATGAGTTGTAAAGCATATATCAAAAATATTTATCTTGAAATTCTAAAATATTTAGTAATGTGTTTTAAATTTTAAAATTTAGTAAATTGACATTGTATATTCCTGTACATGCTGTGTGTGGCAAAAAATAAATAAAACTTTTCTTTGGTGATAAGAAACTTATAGAATAGAAAAATTCATTAGAAAGTTGTTTTTCAAAAAAATTAATATCTGTCATTTTTCGTATCATGTTATTGTGTAAGAATGTTAATAAATCAATATAAAAGTTTATACAATATTATTATATCTATTTAACCAAAAAATATAAGTTTTGGTTTTCATTTTAAACATCCTATATTTCCTATATACATCTAAGAAAAATGTAAATTCCTATATTATCCAAATTGTGGTATGATTTACAAAACAAAAGAATTTATTTCATTTATTGTAACCTTGTGTTGATTGATATCCGATGTAATATGAAAGACAATATGCTTCGAGTTTTCTAAACCTAAACATGAAGGTACATTTTCTTAGATTGGACGTCACTTCTTAGTTTGCTTAACATTTGTACTGAGGAAAATGTTGGAAAATGTATGGAGGTAAATACAATAATATTACCAAACTTACACTGCTACTTTATGCACGTGAGTTAAGTGTGAAATTTAGAAGAGGTTTGCTTACTTTTAGCTATCTTAACGCAAAATATAATAATGTAAGTAGCATATCGTCCATTGAAAATTAATTATATCCAGAAAAGTGTTGAAATTTAAACTACATTATTAATAATAACCAGTTGGTGTAACCATATTACACCAATCGACTCTTCAGAGTAAATTTGTGCGTAATATTATTTATATTTTTACGGTAATGCTACAATTAAATTCTGTTCAGTTTTTTCTATATATATCAAGAAATGTTATCCCTTTCCCAAATTCATTCCAAAAGACTTCTACAGTACAAATTACGAGTTATTTGTACAAAAGTAATGTCGTCAGCCTCAACTCCAACCATCCAAATCGAATAGAAGATGAATTCTTCCACAATTTATAAGAGTTTTAAAAAGTGGGTGCCATAGTTATATTACTGTATACATGGGTTTATTTAACGTCAAGAAATTTATTTAGAATGACAAAATATGTATTTTATAATATTTGAAAGTAACGAATAAAATCACATGTTTCCATTAGTACAAAACAATTCCTCGTGAAATCTTAAGCACATTCCATAATTTATGTTATTTCTCTTTGGACTTATTCCTGTTCGTTACTTTACAACAAGTGGTTTTATATTCCTGCCACACTTGCTGAAGCTTTGAGCTACAATTCAATGATGTAACACACAAAGGATTAACACGGTTGTGTACATGACATTGTGTTAAGTTTCCTTTGTAAACGCTTGCTTTGCGGTTTGTTGTTTAAGGCAAATGGTGATTATTTATAGAATCCTGTTTGTGTTTCATACCATATATCGATGTTACTGTAGTAATATCACTAATCAAATTATTTTCCAATATTAATGCTTTATAGTTTTTTTTATGCAATTATATTAATTTGTGTCTTTTATAAAATTATCATTAAAAAATACGAACTTAGTACCTACATATATTCTGTTGATTAATTACCCTACGTTTGTAATACATACACGAAAACGTTCAATTAATTATTCGTTATGTTATTTTAGTTTTATTCTTTCAGATTTATGTTAGGTTACTACTTTTTTTTAAAACTACAGTTAGATCTCTGATATATTTCCCTCCAAATTTATTGTTTTAGTTGAGCATATAAATATATTTTATTGTAAAAATTATAATGCATTTAAAAATTAATTCAATACAATGAAATATTTCTACAACTCTAATATTATATCTTACGTGTGAATCATATTTGTACCTATAAAACACTAGATGTATTATTGTAACATACATTAAACTGATTACAGCTAGAGGTAAGTCCAAGCGTAATGTTTAAATTAAATTTGAAAAATTCTGTATATAAAAAGCTCTCTCTCTCTCTCTCTCTCTCTCTCTCTCTCTCTCTCTCTCTCTCTCTCTCTCTCTCTCTCTCTCTCTCTCTCTCTCTCTCTCTCTCTCTCTCTCTCTCTCTCTCTCTCTCTCTCTCTCTCTCTCTCTCTCTCTCTCTCTCTCTCTCTCTCTCTCTCTCATATAACTACTGGTTTACTCATTTGAAGAATTTTAAGGTGTCTCTATGGATTGATCTTGAGCCCATTCTTTCACCCTAACCATGTGAAGCTTCGAAGAGACTAGAAGATTTTCCTTTGATTTTTCGAAAATAACTTTTTTCAGGAACTAAATTTAACTCATTTTACTTAGAATAATCCAGAAAAATGTTATAGTATTAATCAGCTGTTGTTTTCAAAAAATATATCCACAAAAAAATAAAATAAAAATACAAAAGATGCAATCGAAAATATTTATTGCTTTATTATAAATATTATTTTACTTTATTTATTTTTTGTAAATTACAACTTTGACCGTTTAAATTTAAATGGCACCAGATATTGAGCTTTAAATTACATTTTTTTAGTATAATAAATTTTTGAGAAGTTAGATAAACAAATTTTAATTTATCTTTTAAAAATAGCGGAATGTTGTATTATTAAAATAATAATTGTTTTCTTTAATACCTAGTATTTATGATTGCAATATCTGAATGTATTATTTGTTTAATCAGTTTATGTAATATTAACACACTTCTATAAGATCTCTGAACAAAATAAAGTAATTATTTATTGTTTAATAATTATGAACAAAAATAGTTACTTCAAATTTTTAAAGCCATCAATCAGATACAAAAAGTTCAGTAAGGAATTCACAACGATTAAGGATCTTCATAGTCATATATTTTTTTCAAGCTTCAAATTTAAGAGAAATATTAAGTCAGTAATTATTCTTTGGAGATGAAAATCGTCAATGACGTTCCAATGTTACTCTTTCATCACACGTAAATTTTATTTCGTTTATAAATTATTCATAATCAACTTTTATAACTTTAACTGAAATTAAAATCGGATGTGTAATTTTTTACAATGGGCGAAATGAACGAGAGGAAAATCAAATATTTGATTGATGGTCAATATTTTCACCAACTGCAAAACCAAGGAGTTTGTTAACAAAAACGTTTAAAACTTTTTTTTTTAATTTCAGCTCTGTTAAAAATAACTCAGTAAAGTAATCAGTTATTTACACAATAACATTAATAACATTTTAATAATTATTTGGTTATTGATGAACAAAATTGAGATGTATATAATTTTAATTTTATGAGGACAACAATTAACTTAAGAAGACAGGACTTATTCCTTCGAGGATACTCAAAGTACTAATCTCAACAATATAAATTTTAAGCTATGGACAAACGTTACTTTTTGAATTTATTAAGTAATATTGTTAGATGCATTTCGAAACACTCGCCGAAATGCCTTTATTTGATGTCAATAATATTTATAAATGTTTAACGAAATCCAGCTTCCAATAACCATCGGTATTTTCCAGATCTGCAGCTTTCTTTCAAATAATTTGTGAAAATTACTTTGGAGCATTATTTTACATTCTCCAAATTTGAACCACTGATTATGTAAGCTATTTAGACAATAATAATTAAAGCGTTAGTAGTGAACCATTCGTAAATGTTTTTGAAATTTTAAAGTAATTATGAAGTTTAGATTTTTATTTTTTTTTTTTAGAGAAAATATTTGTTTTTATGACAAGCAACTGAGTTTGAGAAAAAATGGAAATGAAAGTTGTTGCACATATATTATTTGAATATTTAAGACCTATACCTGTGCCTAGAACACAGGGTAAACTCTACAGAGAGTGATTGACACTTTTTTTTCTTATTCACACATCTCCAAAACCAAATAACAACCACACGAAAAAATATCGCTTCAGTAATTGTGAGTTAAAAAATGAAAGTAATCCGTATGGAAATGTTCGTATGTTCGAATAATTGTGAGCATCGTTGAAATACGGATATTCTTTGTTAGAAAACATCCGTTTTTATATTTTAACTGTTTTATACATCACGATTATGTATTATGATTGACTTTAAAGGAAATATTTTTTTTACAAAAGTATAAACAGGCACAATATATTAAAATATATTATCCACAAACCAAATATTTATAGGAAAACAATTTTATAAAAATGTAAATAAAATATTGTTTTAACGAAGATTAATTTAATATATTCTAAACAAAAATAATCAAATGTAGTAAAATAATAAAGAGAAGGCTGTGATTTACAAAGTAAGATTTATTTCGGCAATGAAAGCAAAATGCCACAGTTACCCCTGGTAAAGAGGTCATTTAGTCTTAAAGATAACTTTATAAAGATTACATGGAATCGCAGACGTAAAACCTCCTAACATTGTTCAAGGCTGTTTTGTAAGTTAAGATACAATAATTCCAGTTAATTAATGAGTGTTAGTGAGCTGAAAACATTTTTCATATCAAGTTTAAAGTTGACAGAGTAAATTTTGTAGGATTTGTGAACACTTACTTTCTGTCAGACTGCCTCTTTTCCCCTCCGTCTTCTCTCTCTCAGTTATTTTCGTTATTAGTTATTATTATCCTTATATTCCTTTATTTTCAATTGTATTATGTTCCTTTTTAATGTTTTAAAGTTATCTTCTTACTCATCTGATATTAGATAAGAATAATTTAATTTTTGTATATTACTCTTATTTATATTTTACATGTTTTTGTTACATGTGTAGTTTATATATTGATGTGTATTTATTTTACATAGGGATAAGAGGAAGGGATTATCTGATGACCTTAACTTCGTAACAAACGTAACAAAGGCAAAAATCCATCTTTTTTCTTTTCTTTTTTCTTCTTATTACGGAAAAAATAACAAAAGCTTATGAGATTAGTTTAGTTTTTGATGACGTATTCTTGACAATAAATAACAGTTCAGAAATATATCGCTTTAACAAAAAATACAGTAAACAGTAAAAAAAAACAGTAAAAAAAAATACAGTATATACAGTAAAAAAAAAAAGATCAATATTTATTATAACTAGTTCATGGTGAAAAAGTTTGAAATAGTTTGTTCTCGTTTTAACTAAATTATCATAAACAATAATATGAAGACGACAGTCTGGATCATCTTCGTTCAACTCATGGACAACCTGAATTTTATAAGGATGAAATTTTGTGTAGACTTCAATAACTTTTGACGGGCTACCACAAAATTTTCAAAATCATAAAATGAAACTTCCTACTAAGATTGCACGACCACCAAAAGGATATCTCTATATATTTACTTAGAAAAATATTAGAGGGGGGGGGTCTTGACTTTTTATTCACCCGGTATAAGTGACAAAACAGTTCCTGGGAATGGAATGATAATATCCATGTATTTTTTTAGTTATAAGTTTGAATTATTTAATAATAGTTACAATTTTATAATATAATTGAGTTACTCATCTACCCTCTTTATGTACCCCGTTGCCAGACTTACTCTGATCGTATTGTTAACCATAGAGTTCGTTTTATATTATCACACTTCAGTTACATATATTCCTAACTATTTTGGTAAGCTGGATTCATTTCTTTTCACATAGGCCTCCGCTGTTGTTTATTGTATCTTAAGGAATCTAAATTTAGGCAGATATCGAGATAATCTTAACAAAATATTTTGACATAATACAAACGCGAACATAAGCTCCACCACATACGGATTTATTAGTCAAAATGCCAAATTTATAACAATAGTCATCCTGTTTGGGTTGAAAGATATTGAACTTCGACAAATGGCCCACAAATTTACAACCAAATTTGGATATTAATAAAACTGAAAACTGACAAAGTTGTGGGAAACTTTTATGTTTTCCTTAAAACCTCAAACTTAGGACAGAGTTGATGAATTTTAGTTGGATTTCTCAGACTAGGCTCTTTCGGTTTGGTAAGATTGGGTTGCTTCTACCCTTAATTAAATGTCAATAATTTTTCAGATTTCCGACGTATTTCTTAATTGTAGTCCCTATTCAGCAATCAATATGGTGTTCTTAAACTTATAATAAATTATCAAATATTTGTTAATCATATCATTGATTGTACACTTTGAGCTAAGTTCTTTTAGTTAAACAATGTTAGAGTGAAATACCCGAGCGAGATCAATTTAAACCATTGAAATCGTAACAGCCGTTACTGTTGTTGGTTATCTTATTTTAAATCTTGTACACAAAATCAGCATTAACGTTATCACATAGCAAGATGAGTAGATACAATTACGAAATAACACTTCCTTAAATACTTCTGCTGTTGCTATTATTTTGAATAAACATCCAAAGTGAATTATAAGTAATGTAGAGTAAAATAAACAATAATGGAGAGTAACAAGAGATAAAATAAACATTGTCTCAAGTTTAATTACTGTATTTGTAATAAATATGAAAGTTGCTACGGATGCATAATGCTGTTGTGATTAACTTGTTTAAATTATCTGTATTTTTGAAAGTAAAAATATCTTCTTTGTACATTATGTAAGTATAACAGTCATGAGCGACTGCCTAAGGGAAGCTCTTTGGAGAATGAATCTTCCCTAAACTTTAGGTCTCATGTCCCAACCCTCAAGACGTTCTGTTCACAGATTATGTTACGATTACCCATTATTGTTAACACACAATAAAAAAATACAATTTATTTCACAAAATAAAACATTTAATTGTATTTTATAAAAATACATATACTGATGTAAATCTTTATTTTTATAATCTCTTAATTGTAACAAATCATCCATCGTTATACTAGTTTATGTTTTCATACATTCTCGAAAAAATCAAAATTTACACGTTTTTGTAAATAATAACTAATCAAGCGTAATCATGATCCATCTTTGACATTTATATTTAGAATTCTTAAAGTGAACATAACTGTCATAGAATTCATCCAACACTTCTAGTAAACTTTCAATAACTCCTCGACAACTAAATTAGTTTTGTGTACAATAATAATAAGAGCAAATTATATATAGATGTTTCAAAAAACTTCAAGTCCATGTCCATACAGATGATTTTAAATTGGGAACTTATTAGTAGTTATCACTCTACAAAAATCATATAGGAGAGGTTGTTCGATAGATTACATAGCCTAACTTTAAACCCAGTTCTTCATTTGTAGTTGTTGTTTTAAGATGTTGTAAGATGTACAATATCTTATTAGGAACTTTTATAGTGAGTTAACTACAAATTAATAATATTTTTAAATGAATAAAATGTTATTGTAATACATTTATACAAAGAAATCTAGACAAAAATACTCTGCTACGTACTCTTCGATCTCAAATATTTGAATTAGGCTATATCATAATACTTATTGTTTATGTATATTAATATTTTATAATATCAGTTGTTTAAAAATAGCTATAGACCGTAAGGTTTATTTTCCTTCAAACACTGTTTACAAAAATAATTAAAAAACACTCATGTTACTTCTTCATTAAAAACTCAAATCAAAAAAAGTATATTGATAGTAATGACTACTAATTAAATTCACTTCTTAAAAACCCCCTTTCAATATTATATTTACAAAGAATATAGCTTTTGCGCAAATTATTCTCACTTCAAATTAATATCACAAACTTTGTTTTATAGACTCTTAAGAATGATTACATACCGGTTATATTGCATGAGACTGTTGTAAAAGTCACAGTTTCCAATAAATGAAGAAGAAATGAAAGTAAGATAATTATTTATAATAATACAATTGCATTACATAATCAATATGTTAAATGCATTGTCACATAAATACTTTAAACCATTAAAACCGTAATACAAAATATATAAAATAAGTCAAATTACTTGTAATAATACAGTTACATAAATAGTATGGATGTATGCTTTACCAAGATAATAGAAAAATCTTTTAAAATAAAACTTTCATAGGGATTGTAATATTATAATTATATTAATTGTACGAACGTGTTCACATTTTAACACATGAAAAAAACCTTACGTAGGAAATGAGAAACTTATGAATGTATGGGAAATCCTTTGTAAGTCCGTTCGCAGAACTCGTTGCCAAGGAAACACACATTGCTGTAATCAACAGCTTATGATGGCAATCAGAGAAAACGAAAATAGGGTAGGTGGTTTGTAATACTACAATAGCATTAAAGGTAATGTTGTGGTATCTTATGTTAAAGAATCATAAAAGAACAATGATTATGAATTTCAAGGAAAGTGTGCTTTTTCAGAGAGGTTCCATTATTGTTGGTAGCCCACTTAAGATTCCTCATCACATGGTAATTTGTATTCAGATTATCCTGAGTAATTGATTATGGTAGTCTAATTACTGATTAACAAATTATATTCAGTAAAAATAAGTGTTTAAAATATAATTATTTATGGAATCTAATTAAAATATTGGTCGTACAAATTTTCAGATTTGTTTTAAGAAGAAAATCGAGTTTATAAAAATTAAATACGAGTTCTCTATTATGTGCATAAATAAAATACTGAAATCTCTATTGGCTAGTAGTTTTAATATTTAAAATTGACAATAAAATGCAATTCTCTAATGCACAAGCTTTCAAAAAATATCAGCCAATACGTATATTAGTTTGTTATATTTTAAACAATAAACAACAATGCCAGAACTTGCGAGAAAGTATTTTTATAAGAGTAATAAATTAAAGAAAAAAAATCTAACAACATAACATTTAATTGTCATGAGCGTTTCAACGACAATGTTCCCATCTTTAATATATCTATAACCAAGAAATTATGCCAGTTATATTTAAATATAAATAAATATAAAGACACATTTAAGTAGTTTTTATGTATAACATTTCCTAAATGATATTTATAATATTTTGAATCAATAGTTGTAGCAATGGGTTATTTTTATAATATGTATTACCAGATTAAATATATATCCTGTACAGAAATGAAAATTTACAATAAATTAGAAAGGGGAAAATAATAACAGTTTTCATTAAAGAAATGTTTAAATGTAGCTAACTTTTATATTTATCTATTTCTAAAAAAAGCTAAATCATAAACACGTATATCGTAAATAAATAATGTCTTTTACATATTATAAAACATACAGTTTTTTCTGACCGCTTAAGATGCTGAAAAGATAATAGTAGATGTATGTAATAATAGATCTGACTTTCAACACGATTTGCTCCCTTCCTTCATTAATCAACGCAACTACCACTTAAAATTTAAAAAAGTTGGGTTAGAATTTTTAATTTAAGTACTTTAACTTTAGATCCCAACTTACACTGAACGTTGGTGTTAATATTCATTTCAAGTTAAATAGTAGTTAATCACATGATAGTAATCTTGCCACCTAATTTAGAAAGGTTATTCATTAAATTATGAAACAACAAATTCCATGTTAGAGCTAATCTCACCTTAAGCTCCGGGTGTAACAGTAATTTGTCTCACTAAGCAACACGTTTGTAATAGTTTAAATCCTGTAATATGGGAATAGGTAGAGGAGTCAACCCTTCCTCTTAATGCTCGGAAACGTTTGATGTAAAAACAAATACTCAAATTATTTACATTTTCTTATAGTTACAATTATTGTACTTTAATTTTCTAAATTTCTAACCGTTTCCTGAATAAATAAATGAATTGATCAAAATGTTATTTTAATAAATTACGTTAGACTACTCAGTACTTTTTAATAGTCGGTCATATCTCAAACAAAATCAAATAGTTTTTCTGTAATTTCTACTAAAGACAAAATAATAGTATTTGGTAGGTAAGAATCTGACACCATAAAAACATAGCGAAACTAATAAGATAAAAGGTCAAACTCTTTAGACGGAAGGGGGGATAGAATTTCATATCATTGTACATAATTAACCATTGTATAACCATGGTTTTATTTTAATGTATACACAATTAACATAGTTACTGTCGATAATGTTTGGTATACCAGTTTAAACAAAGTTTTCTATATCTAGCTTGTCACGTATTTTTGCCAAAGGTTCGGATGAAGTCAGGGATTACATCTTGCAAGTTTCTTGAGAGAAGCGAACTTAATTTTAAACCTGGGGATTTATATAGAATTGAACTTTCACCTTTATGTTAAACCAAAAGTAATTCTCCTTCCAATAGCGTGTTTTGTATCTGAAACTTAAATATGTGCCTCATATGAATGTTGCGTTGGTTTTAAAGTTATTTATAAATTGCTTGTATGTGAACTTTATCAAACGGTTATAAAATTTTTACTCTACCATTTCACCCTAATTTAAAGATACGAGTTGAAAAAAATATCGTGATAGACCTCAACAACCATTTTCAGAACCTATGGTTTGTAGTCCAATCTAGGTTACTTTTAGTTTTTTAGTTTGGAACTTGCCTTCTGTGAATCTTATCTTTTCAAAGAAAACTTATATTTTGTGCATTAGATTACTTTATTGAGTTGTTTGTATACCTTAAGGGAACTGTGGGTTTGAGGTGTAGAGTCCAGTAACATAAATAAATCTTAGCGCATCTTTACTTCCTATGAACCACCATGGATGATTCCTTAATACAATATTTTTTAATTAATCTTTTATCATAAATACGAAAATTGTGTTTATTAAATAGAAAAACTGTTGAAAATATATTATAATTACTAACGTTAAAAACTGAAAACAAATCGTAATTGTCAAATAATGAATTCAAGTTATGAATAAAAGCTGTACAATTACGGTTTCTTTGAATTCAAAGTAATTGAAATCCTTACGTGCTTCTTGGTTCCAAAACACAAATAAAGTGTTAGACTATGACGAATAAGTTCATGCAAATTGTTAATTTGAGAATTATTTTATTTTTCCGTAGAATCATTATCTTTTTTAATATCACAAATACTTATCTATTAAGAGTAATTAAAGCTTAAAAGTAAACCTTATAATTTTTTATCTTAGACAGTTTTCTTCTGTCATATACACCACTAAGTAATTTAGATCAATGTATAACATTATACAATATATGCAAAAAATACAGAAGGAATTATTTACACATTTATCTACTGCTTTAAATGGTGTGTGTAAAGCGACACTGCTTTTGAATTCCATTAAATTATTATGTACTTGACAATATTTACATAAATTTAATAACAGCTCTTATATAGGGAAATATGGGATACGTTTTATAAAATAATACAATATTTCTATTAAACAAATAATATTTACGTTATAGAATTAAAACTAGTATGTATGATAATAATAAATATATAACTTTTTTAAGTATTTTTATGTCGGCTTTTCTATGACAAAGCCAATTTTAATCAATAGAAGCAACTATAGTCTTTGTTAGAACTTGTTTAGTTCAGTTTGTACCCCGTAAAGTTAAAATACATCCTTTATATTTATGTAAGCTTAGAGAGGGTTAAGACAGGGTTTAACTAAACCACGACAAAGAGTGACTGCCTAAGGGTCGCTCTTTGAAGAATTTCTCTACAGTAATCTTTAGTTCTAATCTTTCCACCCTTATGGCGTTCTGTTCACACATTAACTTAAACTGAACGTCATTTGTTTCCAATGTCACAACATACTCTCTGAGTATTGGAGTGATTCATCAAAATATGTTTAACATCAAAACGTCTCTCTTTGATCAGATTTAAATGTTTAAATTCATAGCGGCTTATTCCATTTCAAACAAATAATATAATGACATCTGTTAATTCCAACCATGTGGTGAGGTCAAGTAACAACTATGAGCGAAGTAAATAAAAGTTGTATAAACGGAGATAACAAAGGGTAATTACAGAATGCAAACTTGTCTGCCACATACAAATTTAAGAAGTTTTGTAAATTAATATTTTTCATTGAAATATTATAAAACTAGTTAGTCACAAAATATCTTCCATACTCTTTCAGTTAAAGTAACGAAAGAATTTTGTTATTATTATTATAAACTAATTTCATTTATTCATCAAAAATATTTAGTAAATGAATCCGTTTAAACATAGACTCATAATATTTTTGATCCAAACTAGAATATAAACTTAAAAATACAAGAAATCAAATTGGTTTTAACTGAAATTTATTAAGCCAACGTTTAGCAAATTCCACGATTGATCTGCATATATTATTATCACTTCACTTATAAGCAATAAAATTTAATTATTCACATATTAGTAATAAGTAATAACTATATTACATATTTTTAATAATAATAATAGCACAGCCTTAACTATAAAACAGTTGTGATTTTTCTGTACGTAGCGAAAAGATAAAATATATACAAAAATAATATATATGCTTTATTTCATTTTTTAAAAATTGTTTTAAATTAAATTACGTACAAATAAAGGGATGTACGTTATAGGAACAATATATATTTACAATGAAACTAATTTTTTAAAGTTTGTAGAGAAATATCACAATATTGGGAGAGAGAAAAGACCAACTTTACCTAATTTTCGAAATTATTAGACGAAAACAAGACGTTTGAAAATAGTTTATGTTTTGTCCAACTGTTGATGTTAGCATTGGTTTTATTAACAACTTTATTCCGTGATCGAGGAAAAAGTTATTGAATAAACAAATTCACTAGAAGGTAGTTTATCCAATATTTAAATATCTATTAATTACTCGTATTTTGTCAATGTGAAGGAAAATTTGTAACAATATATTTTTTATAAAATATTACTACAGTTTTATTTTAAATTTAATATGATAGAAAAGGCTTTAATCTTCACTTTAAATAGCCTATGTTTCATGTATACTTCAAAGAAAAACTATTGGTATGTTCTATTTTGTCCAAATTGTGATCTGAACAAGTGTGATCCCCAAAGTGTGATCACAAAACGAAACAACGTATTTTCTATTATGGTAACCCTGCCTTGATTGAAATCCGATGCCATATCAAAGAGAAAGGCTTCCAGTTTGCCAAACCTAAACATGAAGGTAAAAACGTTTGGAAGTTGGCTGCCACTCCGAAGTTTACGTAAAACTTGTATTGAAGACAATGTAGGAAAGTGTAAAGAGGTAAATACAATACTGTTATCAACATTACAATGCTACTGCACCACGAGAGTTAAGTGTAATATGTAGAAGTTTTATAACTTGTGGTGATTTAGATGTGAAAGATTATAAAAACATATCGCGTAATTAACAACAATTATTTAGAGAAATGTTTTAACATTTATACTACATTTATTAATAACAGCCTTTCTAGATCCATATGCCACAAATCAACTGTATTCTGAGTTGCCTTGTGCCTAATATTTTTTATCTTTTCACTAATACATCTATATTTCATAATCTATACAGGGTTTACTCTTCTGCGTAAGTCAAGAAAAGTGTTGCTCGGTCTCCAAATCCAATCTTCTCAAAAACTTCTATAAAGTTAGTCATGAAATATTATTATTATTAGCTATGTTATCAGCCTCCACTCTAATAGTCCAAACAGAATGGAAGACGGATTTTACCACAGTGTCTAAGAGCGTTTAAATAAAATTATGTTTTCGACTGGACATAAATGGTGATATTTAACAGTATACATGGGTTTATACGTCATTGAATGTATTTTAAATAACAAAGTGAGTATTTTATAATAGTTGGAAGGAATTAATATATTCATTTGTTTCCATTAGCATTAAATGAATTTCTTGTGAATCTTAAAAACGTTTTCAAATCATACTTTTTTTCTCTTTGGACTCATATTTGTTTGTTACATTACAACAAGTGGTTTTATATTCCTGCCACACTTGTTACAGTATCCTGCCTCGAGATACAATTCGATGTTGTAACGCACAAAGGATTAATACGGCTGTGTGGATGACATTGTGTTTATTTCCTTTGTAAACGCTTGCTTTGCTGTGAGTTGTTTAAGGAAACGTGGTGATTATTTCTATAAACCTGTTTGTGTTTCATAAGATACATAGATGTGACTGAATTGATATTAAAATTAAATTTCTTTTCAAATATTATGCTTTATAGTTTTTCTTTAATGCGATTATATTAATTTGCGTCTTTTATTAATTTTCTATCAAAACTACGAATTTCGTACCTACATATTTTCTGTTTTTAAGCAATGCCCTACATTCGTCGTGAATATGCACGTTCAATTTTTGGCTAATTTACTTTTAGTTATTCTTTATGATATATTTTAACTTACTACGTCGTCCTAAACTACCGTGTAATTAGATCCCTGACATTTTTCCCCATAATTATTGATTTAGTTTAACGTATAAAAATATTATATTCTATTATTTTATTGTAAATCAATTAATTATTAAAGTATACAGTCAATACGATGCTACGTATTTTATTATTAAAATATTTCTACGGCTCTAATAATAACTGTAAGTGTGATTTAATTTGAAAACCCTATATTCATCAAACTTACTTTTTATTAAACCCCTCATTATGTAATGATATATACTGATATATATAACTCATATATAATGAGGGTGACTACATTGTTCATGTTTTCGGCTAAAATAGTTTGTCGGAACGTTCTTTATTAACTGACTGGAGTCACTATTCAACATGCAGTTTTGCGATCTTCTAATATTGACACTAATGATTAAATATTTGTTAGTCACATTATCGTTTAATCCCTTTATAGCATCTACTTTTGGTTAAACAATGTTTTAAAGAAATACTCGAGTGAGGTGGATTTAAACCATTGAAATCGTAACGATTATGTTTGCTTATCTTGTCTAAAACAGCTATAAAAATGGGCAAATAACAAAATAAAGGCATTTAATTGGATTTTATTAAAGTAGATATACTTAGATGAATAATGAACACTGTGGTAAATTTTACAATTGCAAACACAAATTCCCTACTACAAGAGTTGGTGTATACATATATTTATTAATAAACTTTTATAAGTAATATACTGTATTATACTCATCTTTAGTTTAACTAGTTTATGTTATCATACTTTAAAAGAAATCTAAATTTACACGTTTTCGTAAATAATGTCTAATCATCGTGATTGTGATCAATCTTTGAGATTTATATTTGGAATATTTCGAGTGAGCACAGCTATCCTAGTATCCATCCAACATTTTCATTAACTCCCCGAAGACTTCATTAGTTTGTGTAAAATAATATAACACGAGCAAATTGTATATCGATGCTTCAAACAACTTCAAATGGATGTCCTGACAGATGATTACAAGTTTGGAACTTATTGGTAGTTCCGCACATTATATAGAAGTGCTTGTTCGGTAAAGTACTTAGCTTTCTCAACCAAATTCTTCATTTGTTGTTGCGGTTTAAAAAAACGTTTTTTAAAGATATTCTACCGTTATATAATACAAATAATATTTAGATATTAATAAAATGTTGTTGTAATACATTTATGGAAAGAAATATCAACATAAATATTCTGTTACGTACTCTTCAATATTAAATATTGGGATAATATAAAATTGATTATGGGTTTTTAATCAATATTTTACAATCTCAGATATAAATACGTCTATACGGACGAGTGTATACTTTCAAAAAAGAAATTATTAAAGGAACGACTACATAAAAAATTAACATAATTGAAAAATGTACAACTTATTCAATAAAACACACTTCATACACAGTACACCAATAATTATTATTATTAATTTCCATGTTACAAAACTAGCATTCAAAAAAAAAAAATTCTAAAGAGCGCATAATTTCGCCAATTATTCTCATTTCAATTTGATTTCAAAACAATATGTAGCATGTGTTTTAACGATGTTTGCATATCTATTATATTATATTAGTTAGTGGTAAAACAAACAGTTTCGAGGGAATGAAAAACAAATGAAAGTTGGTAACAATTTGTAATAATACATTTTAATTACACAATGAAAATGTGGAGCGTTGTGTTACATTAATACTTTAAGCAACTAAAACTAAAATATTAAGGTATACAAAATATATTAAATATCTAAAACTACTTGTAATAATAAAGTTATATAAATAGTATGTGTGTGCTATACCAGTTGTCAAGAAAATACCAAAAGCTTTTTTAATAAATTTTAAATAGAATTATAATATTGCAATTATTTTGTTAATTGTAAGAATGTTACACATATTTATAGTGTAACATATAAACGAAACATGACGTAGGAAATAAAAAACTTATGAATGTATGGCAAATCCTTTGAAACGATGTACGCAGAACCAGTTGCCAAGGAAACGAGGTTGTGGTAATCTACAGCTTATTATTATGGCAATGAAAGAAAAACGAAAACAGGGAATGTGTCTTGTAAAATACTGCAATAGCATTTAAGGTAATGTCGTGTTATAGAATCATATAAGAACAATTATTATGAATTTCAAGAAAAGTGTACTTATTCAGAAAGGTTATATCTCTACTTTAAAGTTTGTAGCACACTTGAAATTAATCAGCATAACAGTAACCTTTCTTTATTCAGATAACATACTTATCCTAAGCAATTTAAGTAATGATGATAAGAAATTTCTGAATTGTTTTAAGAAAATCGTGAGTATAAAAATATAAATACGAGTTCTAATTTATAGCGCCATAAATAAAGTACATACATTTGTGTTTGCGAGTAGTGGTTAATCTATAAAAAATAACATTAAAATCCAATCGTTAAATTCAGCAATTTAAAAAAATATTCCATCTAATATATTATCACATTACAATTACGTAAGATATTATATTTGTAAACCATAACTTTTAATAAAAATTAACTGAACTTTTGAGAAAATAAATCCAATAAAGAATAATATGTTTAAAACCTAATAAAAATAATATGTAATTATAAAAGAGTTTCAGCGTCAATGTTACCATTTTCAGTGATCGTTACAACAAACAAAGTATACTAATTTCATAGTTGTACCAAATACATAACTGAAAACATTGTACTTCAAACACGTTTGACAATTGAACAATATTTTGTGATATATTTATAATTCTTAGCAAATAATGATTTGTGATTTCCAATAAAATTAATAATTACTATTATAGAAATTTCTATTGTAGAACTATCTTAACACGTATTGTGGTATTATTTTAATTCGAAATATTTTAATATGCAGAGAATGTATGGTTTTGAACAAACTGTAATGTGAGATTATAGCATGGAAAGCCATAAAGATCCAGTCCAAGTAATGAGTTAAAAAATAGATATATAGTAATAACAGTGACCAATTAATGAAATCAAAATCCTCAAAAAATTTCATATAATCTTTTTATTATTTCTTTATTTCAAATCGTGATTATTTAAATATTTTTGTGTTTCAAATGTTTTATAAATATATCGTATACACAAAATGAATTATAGTTAGGCTTTATCTAAGGTCCTTGAGTTAATATCCATTGATTTCACTTACCACAGTAAATCAGCTTGGAGCTATGGTTACGAAATTTATATCAATCTTGCTATATGTATTTGCTGTTAGAAACCAAATTCGGAACACCACCACAGTATGGGTGGTGGTAATGGAAATTCCTTATGTCAACTAATAGTTGAATTTGTAATTAAATACAATATACAATGTTTTACAATTAAAAGTAAAAGTAATATAAAACAAAATATATTACTTTAATATATCTGTTAACAAGTTATTATCAATTCTTATTGTTAATTCATTCACGCATTTTTGATGGCGCCCCATCATCAGAAATCACTATTATGTTCATGGATACTTTATATTAAAACTACACGAACCACAAACACGAAGCAAATAAAAAAACAAATAAGTTACCAGATTAAAAGATTAAAATAAAAAAAATTAAATGAAGACTGCTGGTCTTAATAACATGTGCAGGTTTAAAGATATCATGATATAGCAAACATTATTTACAGAACTTATGTTATCAGATGAACGTTGATCATTAGAGTTGTGCTGATAATTGATTCCTTTTTCATGAAAGTATTTTAGTAAAAGAATGTTTGAAGTACATCAAGTTTTCAGCATATTTAGATCTTTAATTTGCATTTTTAAATATCGACAGATGTTCCTTAAATCGATATTTAAAATATCTGCCTGTTAATCCTTTACAAAAAATATTACAATTATCGCATTTCAATTTCTATAATCCAGTTAGTTGATCTGTAGGGATTTTATGCTGTTTACTAATTATTAAATGTTTTAAAATTATTAATAGTTCTATGTGTAATTAATATATTATGCTTATTGAAAATATTCTTTAAAATATTAGACATTTTTAGTACATTCAACAGCAATATACCTCTTATTCTCTTTCTCATTTATAATCGCCAATTTATGTTTTGTGTGCTTTTATGCACATTATCGACGAACATAATTTGTGATTTCTGATGATGAGATGCCGCATATTTATTAACTGCCGCAATAAAAATAAACAAACTATTTTTTATATTAATTTGTCTCAATTTTCAACCTTTATAAACATTCAAAAATTATAAATACTGTTTCACATTATATCTAAAGTGGTTTTCATTTATACATTGAAATAAGTCCTATTTTATTTCATTTGTTTATTAAATATAATGTATTATAGACACGCATAATTACGTATTATGTTTAATATTTCATAAATGACATTTTATAATATTTTTAGGAGCAGTAATATTGTTGGAGCAATTTTTATTGTAACCCTACGTATAGGAAATGTAAATACTTTCTGTACTGAAATTAACTCTTTCAATTTTAAATGGAAAAAAATAACCACAATTTTCACTAAATAATAGTTTGTATGGACCTTACTTTTATTTTATCTACATCTAATAAATTAATTCAAAAACAATTAAATCGTACAAGAATCGTTTATGTAATTTGGGTGTAAATATTAAGTTTTAGATGTAAAACATAGAGTGTCTCACCCGACCAGAGGGCTAGAGAAATGAAGTTAGGTAAGACCTTCAACACATCTTAGGCTCCCTTTCTTCATCCCTCAACGCAACTATATCCAATGATTAAATATTTGATTAGCATTTTAACTTTATATAGTCTCACCTTAGACTCTACTCAACTTGGGTGTTACTATTCATTTCAACTTACATAGTATTTAATCATACGTTAGCAATGTTCACTATAATTTTAATTGGTTCATCATAAGATTATAAAACAACAATTTTCATATTACAGCTAATCTCACCTTAGGCTCCGGATGTAGCAGTTATCTACCTCAATAAACAATACTTCCTGTTATATGGTAAAAGGTAAATGGGTCAAACGTTGGTGTTCAGACAAATCGCTCTGGAAGCCAATTATAAATTTAAAATAAACTCTGGAGTTAGATTGTAATGTTTTTTAAGAAGTGCAAAGCACTTTATTAATTAATTCAAAAGTTTAAATTTTATGAATAAATGTTTCATTATCATATAAGGAAATAGTTCTCCCATGTTGCTGCGTTACACCCTACCACGTGGGAATATTGTTTTTTCACTTAATTAATCTCTGAAATAAAACTAATATCAAATCAAGATTAATGAATTGTATAATATTATCAACAAATAATCAATCAACATGTTTTAAAATCTATTTGATTATAAAACTTTAAAAAAAATTTAATATTAACAGGACCTAATGAGGGAGATATATACATTAAGGAGGTATTTTTCATAAATCACATTGCAATGTTTGTATTTTTTTCTAAATAAATGCGTTATCGTCAACAAAGCATAGTCATATTACCATAATATTATTTCTGGTACTGTAAACAAAAATTAACTGATTGAATTTTGACTGAAAGGAAAGTTATAATTTTTTGTTTAATTTACGAGAGGATATGAACTACATTTTAAACCATGTAACACAGATATGTAGAAAATTCAGAAGTGCGTTTATGTCATTCGTAATACCAAATTCAATTTTTTTTTTTAAATACTGATTATACCACTGTCTGTCGATATCACTGAATGTATCATATTTATAGACTAAATTGTTAAACTAGTGATCAGCTGTTTCCACTAACTCTATTTCTTCAGGTACCAAGATATGCATTACAAAATTAGTTTTGAAGAAAAACGGATTATCATAATTATTAAGTATAAGTAAAAATGATTACGTAAATCAATCGTGTAACAAATCATTTCTTTAAGACGTCATTATATGCCTTTAGTATTATTTTCCACAACAGCAACTAACTAATATGTTTTCCATTTTGGCTGGAATTTATAACTTTTTTTGCAACGAACACTTCGTTGAAAACTCAATTTCAGTAATCATTTATTATATAAAATTAAGTATATTTTTACTGATCGTATTTTGTGAATATGACAGAAAGTGTTCCTTTTACGATAAAAAGTATTAAAACGTATCTGTAAAACATTTTATATATCTGAACTTCGTTTTATATAACCTTTGTTTTGTGTACACCACGAAATATCTATTGTAGAAAACAGAACCGATATATTAGAAACCTGATTCACAAAGTGAAACGTTGTAATATTTCTTTTATAGTATCCCAACGATGATTGAAGTGAACCTGATCTAATATTATAAGGAAAAGGCTTTGTGTTTGTCGGAATAAACCGGAAAATAAATGACATCTGGAGATTGGCTGCTGCTCTGTAGTTTACTTAACACTATTGGCAACAAAGAAGCAGAGAGTGAGGGAGGAGGTACGTACAATTCTAGTATATTATTCAATTTACAAGGTTGTACGTGAATGAAATGTAAGATATGCTTTTCTAACTAGTATTGATTGGTATCAATAGAAAAAATAAAACTCTAACCTGAGTTATTTTGGTTTAAATCCTCGATAATCAGAAAAATATAAATCTCAAATAATCTAAATCAAATATAAATACCAAATCTTCTCAAAGACTTAAAAATGTCTTTACATTACATTACAATTACATTTTAATTTTGCTTTCAAAACATCGATATAAATCAAGGGTCTAATTTTGTTAACAATTAATTAAATAAGGTATATAAATGTCGTTTTCCATTAGTTATTAGTGAAGAACAACTTTAAATAATGTACAAGAGAGAGAAAAACTTAGCAAAATCCACTTGCCCTATACATTATTGCAATAATATCTATGTTTTTTTTAATTAAATGTTTTATAATTTTGATATAACTTCATTTTTTGTTAAAGTTCATTGTATGATATGGAATATTTGCACACTGTAATTACTGAATAATGTGATAATCCTAGAACTCTATGATAAGTACATTTAATTTTAAAGTATATACAGCTGTTAAAACAGTTCTTAAATAATAAGTTATTTTGCGATGAGATCATAATAAATCACAATTTTATTCGTTTGCTTATCTACCTGGAAAAAACAAACAAACAATGAACTTATTATATTATTTAAGCCTAATATTCTTCCTGTTTTATTAAATAATTATATTATAGAAATGTAAAGGGGCCGGGAAAAAGGTTAATTAGATTGTAATATTTAATAATTCCTTCTGCAATTAGATATTTCTTTTAAACACCATTTTCAAAGTTCCATGATCAATAAATCAAGAACTTAATTATAGTTCAATAGATAATAAAATGGCGCGATTAAAGGCAAAAATTTCTAAAAATAAATTCTATAAAACGAAAATTTCAATACAGATGAGAACTTATACACAACCATGAAACATACAGTTGACAAGTTGGTAGTTAGGTAAGTTAAACAAAATGTATTTAATATGGACAATAATTGGAAATAAAAGTTTAATTTTCATTATTTTCCTTTTACGCAAATATTTGTACTCTTATACTCCATAAACATACATAAGACAAAATGATTGATTGTGTTTCATTTGGAATATATTTTTTTTAAGAATTGTGGAAAATTATTTGTAACTCTAATTAAATTGTGTATAAGTAACATATTTGAAATACAAAGGTATAAGTACCAATTACATTTACTGAAGTTATATATTTTTAAAAAAATAGAAGTTCAGTTATGATTTGAAACGAGTTATATTAAACTATTCGTGTCACGTATTTTTATAGAAGGTGTGTTGTAGAAGGATTTGGCTAAAGTCAGGGATTAGTTCTTGGAACTTTCTTGGTAGAAAGGAATTTCATTTTAAATCATAGGCTTTATCGCAGTATTCATCTTTACGTTTAAAATAAAATTTAACACTTTCAAGTCAAAATATAAAGTAAAGTTTTCTTTATCTATGTTTTTACTGATTGGAAAAATATAGTAGCTAACAAGCATATTTTAAATAGTCAAACTATATTACAAGATTTGTATTAGTTTTATAAAGAATAAACTTAGCTGCAATCAATAATTGTAAAAATGTAAACTACGTAATCAACCATGGTTATACATTGGATTATGACATCGATCTTGATCTCTAATAGCAATGAAATCACTTCGATTCCTTCAAGTATCATGTATTCAACCTCATTTTATCTAAAAGTGATTTTGAAAAGACAACTTTATATTTTAAACTTGTATTATAATCTTTTCTTGAACTTTAAAACGCGTAGTAACACAAGTTTATACGTGATATTATAATAGTGTAAACATTGAATTCAAATATTTGAAAATTGAGGTGTTTCACTTTATTAGATAACATTATGACACAATAAATTAATTTGTTAAGTAGTGATTAATTTCAATTTCGTAATTAATTGTCTCATATCAAGTGACAGTATTTTAAATATTATACATTTTATATATGTAAAAAATTACTATCTTTCTTTATTTTAGGATATTACATGCAGGAGCGGCAGTTGCTATTAAAATGTGGATCCGGATTCCGCACCGTCTTTGATCCGATTTACCAGGGACACAGGTGACTCGGAAAATACTTAACAAAATTAATAGTAAATGTGTTCCATTTATAAAATATGATTAATTGGCATAACATTCACCGTTATATCTTATTAACGGAAAGATCTTTTCATACCCAATTTATGTCCTAAAGATGGAGACTTTTGCATCAGTAATGTTTGTGCAAAATAACATTTAAACAATATGAAGCCCATTTTTAAAAGCTCAAATTACCTCAGCGGATGGTTCTATCATCATTCAAAAACCATCGTTGGAAAGTAGAAAAGATCCCTAAGAATCCCTTATCTCAGTTTAAAAGTCCCAAAAAGTAATGGACCTAACCTAACTAAATAGTTGGTTCATTTTCGATTAATATCCCTAAGATGTATAAACTTCAACTAAATCTGTTTGAACGATAGCTTTGAAAACAATAAAACACTGATTAACTCTATCACTAAAATTAGATGGAAAAATTATTTTGATAAGCATGTTTATGGTTCCATGATGTGTTTTTATTGTTTTTATTTTTGTGTCAGTGTATGTTCTTGTGTTAAATGTGTTTTTTTAATATAATCAATGACGAGTTCTTCAAAGTGAACAAAGTAATTTTCTGATGATGGGGTTACGGTCTCGAAACATGTAAGTAACAATCAACAACGAAGTCACAAGACGGACCTAAGGTAATTAAATATTTTATGAAAAATTATTTCTTGAGCAATGAAAAAAATTTAATTCATTTAATTGAAATGTTGGTTTCAAAATTAATTGAAAGAGAATTTAGAAATAAATTGCTGAAGGAGATGTAGATATAATTAATTACTGTTAGGACTGCAATAAATTAGGCTAAAATTGATAGTGATTTGACTGTTGTAGTTGTAGCCCAAGATGTGGATTTACTTGTTTTAATTTCGCAGTTTTGTAATGATGTAAAAAAAATTATATTTTAAAAAGAAAACCTCCAACCCAAAATGATATTTATACAATCAATAGTGTTAAACATACAGATATTATTTTAATAATTGGTTTTTACACGCTTTTAATATCACGCTTTTTGATGCAACTTCGAGCTTTTATGGTCAAAGTAAAATATAAATAAAATGTATGGTATTAGCAAACATGGATTTTAAGGTGTTTTTATTTTCAAAAAAAATGTCAATTAGTTATATTTTATCCTTAGAACATGTTGGAGTTGGTGTTGGTTTTGTTCTACTAATAATTTCAACAACAAAAGGACTTTTTTCTGTACTAGAACTGGCTACTAATAATTCAGCATATGGACTTGATGGCGCTTGGTCTTAATTCTACTTGTCACATTGATATTAAGAATCAACTTCACTTCTACTGATATAATGGAAAATTTTATTTCTTCTTTGATTTGATTCCTAACAAATTATGTTTTTTTGGTGTAATGTTTGTTAGTTTCAAATCATTTTTGTATAAGTATCAATAAATGTATATACATATTATTATTTGTTTTCATACGTCAGCATTATTTGTTTTATGTGTTTATGCATTGTATTAATAAATGCCGAGTAAGATATAGGTTGGACAATTGCTATTGTATTAATACTAAATAGATTTCGACATAAAAAGTACACTTGCAAGTAAAAAAATCTAATTATCAATTTATCTTTTGTTTGTATTTCCTGTCCATTACCTTACTGGATGATTTTATGACACACCTACTTTTTATGACAGCCATTTTGTAACACAAAACTGTGAATATTTGAAGTACAGCAATGTTTTGATTTCATTGTTTTTATAGTATGTTATTGTCATATTTTGGTCTAGATAATATTGAATAATTTATTGAAAGTAATTGATATTGTCGATAGAATTACTTGTGTCTATTAATGAAAATGCAAATATATAAAAGTACACGTGAGTTTGTGTAGGTCATTGAATTTATTTAGAACGATGCAGTGAGTGTTTTATAACGGATTAAAAAAACGATCAACTTTTCGTTTCTCACTAAGAAAATACTTTTTCTTCACGTAAAAAAAAAAAAAAACGCTTTTCGAAATTGTATGTCCTGTTTCTTTGTTTGGTACAACAAAGTAATTTCGTGTTCGTGTCGTAATACATGTATATGCCTGAAGTTACAAAAGCAATGTTGTAACACGTCTGTGTGAATGACGTTGTATTTGTTTCCTTTCTTTGTAGCAGATGAAGTGCTATAAGTTGTGTTAAGAAACGTGATTATTGTTTCTTAAATCCTGCTAGTGATTCGAAAAATACATCTGAGTTACTGTGCTGGTGTCACTATTAAATCTCATTTGTAATATTGATATATTGTAGTTCTTCTTAAATACGGTCACGGTAATTTGTTTGTCTTATTACATTAGTTATCACAGAAAACCCAAAAGTCGTAACGCATAAGCGAAAACGTATAATATTGACAATGCTGTTTCTTTTCAGCTCTTTAATACAACCATTAGTTAACCATCTTCTATTAAACTTTTTGTGTAGTACTATCTGAAATATATATTCCTCATTATTTTATATGTGTTGAGAGCTTATTAATATTTCCTTTTAATGAGTGTTTTATGGTGGTACAATTCAATCCGTCAAATTTAATATTTCGATAATAATAATACAAATAATAAGTACTAATAACTGTAAATAATTTTTTTTTAATTACAAAGAAACTTCACAAACCTAATTATACAGATACACTTTCAAAAGTCCCTTACCACACTTGGGAATAAACAAAATAACAAAAAACAAAAATTTTTGTCAAAAGTAAAATGTTTATTCCTATTAGACCCTTATAGCTATTACAACAACAAAGTTGTCATCTTCAGAGGGAATCTTAACAAAGACTAAATTAAAACTATTTACAACTAAAGTGACCAGTTTCTCTACCCCACTCCTCTGGTGCATTGACCTATCAACAATAGTATTGACAGTTCAAACACCTGTACTGTTACCTGGAATGGGGAAGGCCCAATCCTCTAACAAACAAAGATGTTTTAGAATTTACAATAGTTAATTTCTACCTTTAACCACTTCTCCTTCGCAAATTGTATAACTTTGTCCGTGCGAGAGTTCTTCAGGTTGACGTGTATATAGCTATAGGAATAAACATTTTACTTTTGACAAAAAATTTTGTTTTTTGTTATTTTGTTTATTCCCAAGTGTGGTAAGGGACTTTTGAAAGTGTATCTGTATATATTGTCACCACAGTGCTCTGGTCTTTGTTTATTAATATGGCTTCCCGGTCTACTGAGCAAAACCTTTTCCGTAAGTTAAGTTTAAGATTAGAATTTATTAAATTAGACATCAAATTTCTTAAGAAGTGTCAACGCAGTAAAGTTTTTCCTAAATTCATTAGTGATATACACGTCAACCTTAAGAACTCTCGCACGGACAAAGTTATACAATTTGCGAAGGAGAAGTGGTTAAAGGTAGAAATTAACTATTGTAAATTCTAAAACATCTTTGTTTGTTAGAGGATTGGGCCTTCCCCATTCCAGGTAACAGTAGAGGTGTTTGAACTGTCAACCCTATTGTTGATAGGTCAATGCACCAGAGGAGTGGGGTAGAGAAACTGGTCACTTTAGTTGAAAATAGTTTTAATTTAGTCTTTGTTAAGATTCCCTCTGAAGATGACAACTTTGTTGTTGTAATAGCTATAAGGGTCTAATAGGAATAAACATTTTACTTTTGACAAAAATTTTTGTTTTTTGTTATTTTGTTTATTCCCAAGTGTGGTAAGGGACTTTTGAAAGTGTATCTGTTTATATTGTCACCACAGTGCTCTGGTCTTTGTTTATAAACCTAATTATGACAAACGTATAGTTAATCATAATTAGATGGTTTTTGAGGAATGAAATGTTAATTATATAATAATTCTAGGGAATTGTTGGTATTACGTAAAAAAATACTATTGAAGATAACAAACATAAATTCTTCATTAAGGTGAATAAATTAAATGATTATTACTCGTCAACTCCTCATTTAGAAAAAAACTGGTCTAACCATTGGAAGTAATGCACAGCAACTATGCACATTCTTTTTACTTAACCTTCTCCAACTTTTATCGAGGACAATGATTCAATTTTTAAAATTTACTTCTAAAAAGAGAATTGTTGAACACAATTTAATACAATATTGAGATTGTTTAAACATTATTGCTTTATGAATTGTGTTATGTCTTCTCCTGAATATCTTTATTTAGCTTATTTTAATTTCAAATTAAGTTTTTTAAACCGTTTTTTGCGTTTACAAATACAGTACTATCGTCCGGCGGTGTTATTATTTTGCTTGGCTGTTGTTATCTTTGATACTTACCTTACAAAACATTCCTCCTTGTTCTGTCCTTAACACAATCCTTGTGGTAAAAATTGAAAATTACATTACATACATTTTTAACATAATTTATAGATCATGTATTATAGTTATTTGAAACAGTTTTTTGTGTTATTTTTAATCGAAGTGGAGTTTGAAAGTTTTTCATCTTAAACATTTCGTTATTTAACATTCTTTTTGGTAGGGATATTGACGATTAGTAAAAGTAATATTTGATTAAATTAATTTTTCAACTTCCGATTAAAATTAATTCAGTCAGATAATTATTTGGGTTTTTAAGGTAATTTCAATGTACATAAAGTGAAAGAATAATTTAAAAAATCCAATGTATCAATTTTGTGAAAACTTGCGATAACTATTTTTATCAAATTTGAATAAACCAAGATCCGAAACAAAGTATATTATTGCCATTTCGCAACATATCACGGTTCAGAGAATATTGGACTACATTTAAAATGGATCTTGAGCGTCGCCTTCTAATCAATATTATAAATTAGGTTATTTATTAAACTTTATTAATTAAACCAATTTGTCAAACTGTTACTTTGGTGAGTAAATACTATAGAACTGAATAGAAGTCTTGGACAATGTAAATGTTAAAGATTATTTAATATATTAGTATTTTACATTCGTAACTGATTTGTTTCACATTAGTTACATTATATTTTTTTTTTCTGAATAAACGACATGTTCCCCACAAATTAATACATTCTGAGATTTCGAATAATAACTCATTTTTAAATAATGGAAGATAATGTATTTTCCACGTTAAAAGAAAAAAATTACAAAATAAATCTCATAGCCTTGAGGCAAAGTCCAATTCTTCTACTCGGATCATATTTAGTAATTGAATTCATGCCTCAGGTTGTATATTTATAAACTGAAAGAAATTTTAAAATATTCTCCTTTAAATTAATGTAATTAATTCAAATTAATTAAAATATCCCTCATACAAATATATTCTATTGTTGTAAATTATCTTTATTTAAATACATTTAGCACCTTATAACTATATGTAAACTATATATAAACTATATATAGTATATATATATATATATATATAAACTAAATAAAAATTGATTACTTCATAAATAGTATTACTAATTAAATGCACGTAAAAACTAACCACGCTTGAGTAGTTTTTAGGTCTTGTGGGGGACTATTTTGAATGGCTGTGTGTTTGATACCTTGAGTTGATTTTTTTTTTTCATCACCAATAGTTAGAAATGTTTGTTGTTGTTTAATTTATTATTTTTTGTATATAGTTGCCGTATATTTGGGTACTAAATTCTTAAATTGCCTCCATTTTTATAACATTCATTTACTTTTACACAACTTTATAATCTGTATTTTACACACTGTAATTTATAATGAAACGGGAGCAGATATGGGGTGCGAGAATTTTATATCCCCCCCCCCGTTGACTGTAAAGGGACGTTGCCACGAAGAGTCAGTTTACCGACTTCCTAGCTTAATTAAGTGAATCAAAATCTAACACCTAAATGAACTTGAATGTTTACAGAAATTACACAAGAGCTGATTTAGTGTAACATGTATCAATGAAGGATTTCAGATACAACATATCACTTTAATAAAGACTAAAATTATTTTTATTTTGTATAAATGTGTTATTAAAAGCATCACGTTAAAATGTTTTGTACGTGTTTGAGAAATATCAGATTGTAATGTAAATAAATAGTATGTATCTGCATGTAAATCAATGTATGATATTAATAATAATGAATACAATATATCAATTCATATAATTTATGTAATAATTTAATACAATCAAAAAACAAAAATTTAACTTTTAATTATAATTGTTAAAAGGTGGCTGTTTTATACAGACATTTTTCCTACAAAACAAATACTTAACGGATAAATTAAAATGAATAAAATACCATTTTATCCCTTTTAAATAAATTATGTATTTTTTAAATTTTCTAAACAACAATTATGCACAAACATTGTATTTTTTTTATTTTTTATTTTTTTTATCTTTTATTCTTTAACTACGGACATAAAACAAACATTTTTACTAATCTACCTATAATATTTCTTTAAGTTTATTCCTTTTTTATATGCTAAACTCACTTATACTCAGATGAACTCGCTAGAAGCTTAAATAAATGAAAACGTAAACATACAATATGACGGTTTCAGTAAACTTTTAAAATAAATCATATTAAATTAAAATTAATATAATATAACGTAGAAACCATTAAGCTACTATTCTTGTAAACATTTCAATTCAAAAAGAATATATTTTATCCTTGATATTATAAATCAAACAGGTGCCTCACTTGTAAAGCAAAATATTTATAACAATGTTTTAAACAGATATATGAGCAATCTTGTGTTAATAAAATATATTTTGATATACTATTTTCCGTGTCATTTACTCTCGTAAATGATCATGATAATTTAGTCCATTGAATTGGTTATATTTGGATTGGAAAAGGGAGCGAATGATAAATTTCACTTTTAAGGTTAAAGCATGATATATGTCTTTGCCACAATCGCTTCAACCCCTCATTAAATACTGTCAGCCTTTTTCCCTTTTGTGGTAGGAAAATAAGAGTAACAGTAAATACTAATTATTATTATTAATATTATTTTGAGAGAATAATTACATAATAATTACAATTACAGATATAATAGACCAGATTAAAAAAAATACAGAGAATTTAAAAGTGTTAAGATGTATTATTAAATCAGTACCTTCAAGCAACGCAAATATATTTTACACTGCCAGGACAGGTCGTTAACATTTTTTTCTTAAGAAAAAAATAATGTGAGTTAATCTTTTTTTGATTTTAACCAATTATTAGCTCACTATATTTTTTATATTATCTTTGCGAATACAATAGAATAAACAAGGTCATCAGAAGGGAAATCAGAAAGGCAAAAGAGAATGAACAAAAAGAAAAGTGTCATGAAATAGAAGCATATCAAAGTAAATTTGATAATTTTAATGTACATCGAAAGGTCAGAGAGGTAACAGGCCTTGGTAGAAGAGTAGTTCATGAGAAATTACTAGATCATAGAGGTGAAATCATTGTGGATATTGCAGAGAAGAAAGACACTTGGATAGCTTATCTTGAGAAGTTGTTTGAGGATGATAGGATCCATTCAATTGGACAGATAAGAGCGGAAAGTGGGCCACCCATTTTGCTATCAGAGGTACAAGTAGCAATTAATCAAATGAAGGAGGGGAAAGCAGTGGGACCGGACAACATTCAGGTAGAATTTATAAAGCTTTTGGAGGAAAAAGGATTAGAGAACATCACAAATCTTTTCAATAAGATATACTCATCTGGCATTATACCACATGACTGGTTGGTCTCAGAATTCATTGCTCTTCCAAAGAAACCAGGGGCAAAACGATGTGAGGAGCACCGCACCATCAGCCTCATGAGCCACATTTTAAAAATTTTCCTCAGAATAATTTATAGGAGAATTTACAAGAGATGTGAAGAACAAATATCTCAGAATCAGTTTGGTTTTGTCAAGGCTGTTGGAACGAGAGAAGCGTTATTCGCTTTGCAAGTTTTAGTCCAGAGGTGCAGGGATGTGAATTGTGATGTTTTTTGCTGCCTGATTGATTACCGGAAGGCTTTTGACCGGGTAAAACATGAGAAGATGGTTGAAATAATGAGAAAAACAGGCATTGATGACAAGGACCTAAGAATAATCATAAACCTGTACTGGGGTCAATCTGCAAAGATGAGGGTGGATAAAGAAACAACAGAAGAGATAAAGATAAGAAGAGGAGTCCGACAGGGATGTGTCTTGTCACCATTATTGTTTAACTGCTATTCCGAACAGATCTTTAGAGAGGCATTGGATGGTGAGGAGGAGGATGGAATACCAATACAAGGTCAGAGACTTAACAATATAAGGTATGCGGATGACACCATAGTGTTTGCTGATAGTGAAGAAGGGCTACAGCGTCTAGTGAGCAAAATAGCAGCAGTTAGTACCAAATATGGCCTTGATATCAACAGTCAAAAGACAAAATTCATGATGATCTCCAAACACCGAAACGACAATGCCCGAATATTTATCAATGATCAGCAGTTGGAACGAGTGGAGCACACAATGTACCTGGGAACAATAATAAATGGAGAGTGGGACATGACACAAGCGATTAAGTCACGCATATCCAGAGCAACAGCTGCCTTCAATAAAATGAACAAAGTTTTCAAGAGCCATGATGTTACCATTGAAACAAAAATGAGACTTTTGACGTGTTACGTATTTTCTATTTTTCTGTATGGAGCAGTCATGGACAGTAAACAAGAGCATGATTAAAAGGATTGAAGCTTTTGAACTATGGTTGTACCGGAGAATGCTCAAAATATCATGGACAGAGCATGTAACAAATGAAGAAGTTCTAAGACGGATGAAGAAATCCAGAGAGATTTTGGACACCATTAAGATCCGTAAGCTACAATACTTAGGACACATCATGAGAAATGAGTCCAGATACTCTCTGCTGCAGCTCATCATGCAGGGAAAAATAGATGGAAGGAGAGGACCAGGAAGACGAAGAATATCCTGGTTGCATAACCTTAGGGAATGGACCGGAAAAACATCTGTTGAACTTTTCCGAATTGCTGTCAACAGAGATAAACTTACCCTGCTGGTCGCCAACGTCCGAAACGGATAGCGCACTATAAGAAGAAGATATTTTTAAATGTTGAATGACTGTCAGATTTTTTCAACATTCTCTCGTATTTGAACATTACAGTTCAACGAGAGTTTAGTAGATTTCGTGATTTTATAAAATATCCTAATTTTATAATAATGTTGTCACTCTCACATTTGTGATAATAATTTTTATCAACATCGTTATTACATAGATCATAAACAATAAATTGGGATGTTATTATTTTATCGCTTTTATTATAATCGGACTCTCAATTTAGAAGAAAATATAGTTTGATAATCTTATTTTTGACATGTACGACTATCAAATTGTTTATAAGAAATATAAATAATACACCTAAACAAAAATACGTTGTAATAAAACAAAAACTTTAATTTGAATGAAGGCATATATTTTAGTTTATGTAATATTCTATTGTATTTGATCAAACTGAGACCTCTTCGGAAAAAAATAAGTTCGTGACTATAGAACGGTTTTTACTTACCATGTAAAGAGTGATATGTAGTTTTTAATATAATGTTTCCTAAATAATAATTCGAAAAAAACTTTTCTCGTGTCTGAACTTATGTCGATACATCCATGTATCCCTTTAATAATTACTTTTGTTAAATATTGCTTCTACGTCTGTGAAAACTTTGCTTTGTTATCACTACTTGTGAGCACGTAGTGATTTACTCTGGAACTACCGTCAAATGTTGTCTAAGCTCAATCATGTCATTGTAAGAAGGTGCATTTATGAAAAGATATTTTAAATGTTAATTGCATTTTAACTTTGATTTACCTATAATATTTTGTATAAGTAATAACATTTATATTTTGTAAAACTGACCACTAATACTTACTCATAATTGTACTTCTGATCATCTTACATCTTTTCATATCATACATCTTTTATAAAGAGGTTTGTTAAATTTTATTAAGTGTTTGCAATACCACTTCATAAACGAATTGTTTTTAATCGTTAAAACAAACCCTTACTATTTGTTACTTTCCTAGAGAAAAATATGATCAATATTTAATTTTCGAGATCAATTACATGTTTACTACTTTTTGAACTGCCGCGATTTAAAAGTCATATATGGATTAGCAGGTACATCAACATTGTCTGAGGTCTCATTAAAATAGGATATCTCTCAAAATGTACGGTATTTTAATAATTCGTTATAAGTCAATAGGTGTAGACCATGTGATAGTTATTTTATTTACTTTTAAAGGCGTTTAAATTTATTATAAAATATATGTTTGGTTACTCTTTCATATTATTTATAAGTTATATGACATTTTATTTATATAATATGACAGGAGTTCGAGGTTTAAATGACTATTCCAGATATTTGTGTTAAAACTAAAAGAAGTATTTGAGAAGCATTTAACAAATTTAGAGAATATTGTAAGACGTATTACGTAGGATACCATCTGAAAGCAATAATGGTAACATTATTTTATTAGGAATTCTAAGGACATACCACAAGGTTAAAACATGAAAATAAAAGTAGACATGTTACAATTTTCGAATCTACGAGGTAATTATTACGAAAGTGTTTTAGGCGCTTTAAATGTGACTGGAAGTGTAAACGTCATTATTACTTGACTAAAACATTTCAAAACTTTAAATTAAATTAAAACACTTACAATCAACAGTTTTAGTAGTGAGTTCAAGATTTATAAACTTTCATCATAATTTGTTTACAAACTTAACGGGTTCCTTCAATTATAATGAAAAATAAAGCAACTTTGGTAATTACTAAATTAGTGTATAGACTTATATTAGATATTTAAAATCACGTTGATTATTACGTCTTGAACAATTGATTTATTTACTGTGAAAATTCAGTTATACATCAATAATCGCCCTTAAATAATAAAAAAACTTTAAAATGAAAAGTATTTTGTATTAAAATGACCAATCAAGAAGAATAATACAATTCAAATATAAAAGTAACATTTTTATTTTTTAAATAAAATCATATAAAGTGTAATTTACACAATAAAAACAATAAATAATTTACCACTGAATATAATATTTGAACTAAATCTAGTAAGGAAAAAGATTAGTTTTTATCGATATATTTTTTAAATAAATCAAATAATTTATACAATTCATCAAGCCATTACTCTATTTAGTTCAAGCGTGACGTCAGTATAAAGTAATTTCTAAAGTTTTAAAACTTAGTTCATTTGTTAGGGGTGATTAATGATGGGTGAAAGGGTCACCTACACAGGATGTGTTGCACTCAGTTAGGTACTACTCCCTGAGGGGGGTAGATACGTTGCATAGCTCAGTCAAATACCAATGCTGATTGATGACCTTCTATAAATAATGTTGTTGTTTTTTCATTATAGAAGAAAAGTTTAATATGGGTTATTTTTAAATAAATTTTTATTAAATTTTTGATAGTTATGTGTTCCTAAAATACTATATATTTTCCATAAAATATTTCTCGCTATTCATAAAAGATTTTGTTCCCGTTATAATTCTTAAATACACACGTTTTAATTTAATCATCGCTTTTCTCAACCGAACGGGTTTTGTATTTGTTATGGCTCATATATTATAGGATATTTATTTATTTTAAAAACAATATCTAAACTATTTTTTAGATATAGTTATTTTATATTAAATACATAAACCCAATTAAACCAAAATCTCTATCAATATGATGTAACAATAACTAATTTAAACAATGATAACTTAATTATAACAGTTTACATAAACCACACCACTTTCCAAGTCGTTAAATTAAATTACGTCTTTTTGTAACGAGATATTCGGAATCTAAACTTTGTATTTGTTTGTTTGTTTTTTCAGCACTCCGTCAAAGCCATACATTTTATGGCTTATATTAAAGCCCTTGTGTTTCACGGACTACGACATTTTGTTCTGATTTTAACATTCAATCTTAATTTCTTCACCCGCTACAAAGCTTTTTGTTTGTTTTCAAATTGTATTTTATATTAATTTTAATACAAATATTTAAATAATAGAACAATAATAGTTCAATATAAATATATATATTAAACATAAATTTTCTCTTAAAACTAAAATAAATAATTATGTCACTCTTAATCACTTACAAAATATTAATGGCAAGTAGGCATATATACATGTAATTGAAGTACATAGTCCGAAGACGATGAACTTTTTTTTTTCTGATCAATAATAATTCCACATCCTGGTTGTTTTATTAAAACTTTTTTGGGTACGAAGCAAAACGTAGCAACATCACAGTGATAAATATTTGGACACCAAAATGGTTAACACTCCTGTATAGTACATTATTTTATTTTAATACCAAGATATAAACATTTTCTAAACAGATCTCTAGGAAAATATTGCATTACATTTTAAAAAAATTATGAGATTTATAACAATCTATTCTTGACATAATTTTAAAATAAACCTGTTTATTTAAGATAATTTAGTAAAGAAGCAATATTTAATAAAAGTTTTGACTGAAGAGTCACCACTCTCTTGTGATTAAACACAAAGGTTATCTTCAGGTCTAACAATATTTAGTTTACTTTTTACACAAACTTGATAAAATATATCCTGTAGTGTACAAAGGCTAATTTAGTCCCTTCCGCTACCCGACTACCCAGATTTATCAAGCCAACACAATTGTGCCATAATAATTTCGCGAAAAATGTCCGTACATATTTCTTTGTTGATGTTATCTTGCGTTCTGTTTTCATGTTTGACGAAATAGTGTTCATTTTCTTCTTATTCAGACCATGTATGTTTATAATTTTTTTGTGTTGGATGTGTGTGTGTTATACATATTTTGTCAAAATAATTGTATTGTTATTTTTATGTTTTATGATAATTGTTTTATAATATAAGGATATATATGTAATTATAAGACAATTAATCTGTACTTTTAAAACAACTAAATCCTAACATCAATTTGATTTTGCACTATCAGGACTGGTACTTTTCTAGAAAAAGAAAAAATATGAGTTAATTATATTTAAATTTTAAATGACAATAACATAGGAGGAAATGATTGTACTTACATGTTCATAAAAATAAAATTGTCATTTAATTCTAACTATAGAGAGAAGATTACTTACTACGTACAAAAATATCCTTAATGGAAATGATTTTTTTTTTAATTGGCCGTAAAACATACGTTTGTGTCGTGTCTAACTTAGCTTCCACATATAATGTATCTATAAAATAATTATAATATGTCTAAAATATTGTGCCTATGCAAACTTTCTTTGCTAATCACCGTCATTTTTCTCAGAAGAATCAACTGTAAGAATCAGTTGTGGAAACTTATAGAAATGGTTGTTCAAATATAACGTAGAACTACTGGTATTATTTTTACAATTGATTACATTTTTCTTTTGTAAAACTACCCATACAATTTACACAAAGTGTTGTTTTATTTATTTTATAATTTTACTTTAATTAAGAAGTTAGTTAAACCGAATTTAAAATTATTTGTAATTCTATACTTATTTCAGATTAATAATTTAAATGCGTATAATAATATTGTACATTTTTTTATAAAATCACTTTAATAAAATCTTCTAGCGATTTAGGCCTATACTTAAGTCAATTTTAATCACTCATTGGATCTATAAAGAGGATAGATACTCACATGGCGTAGGGGTTACCGTGATCGAGATGGCGGATCCCCCAGGAAGAGGCCCTTCCATTGCACTTCGGTTGGGCTGACACCTGCGATTTCCCCAGATGTGGGTACTCGGGCGCACAAGTTGGCGGGGACTGCGTTCGAGCTGTCCCTACTATTATTAATAAATCTTTGCAACAATAGTTACTTGTTCAAACATTTAGTTCAAAGTAAAATACTTATTTTTAATATTCTAATTAAACTAAAACTACCTAACTTTCAACCAACAGTTTTAGTAGTCATTTTATTATTTTATAAACTCTAATCATACTTTGGTTAATATCTTAATGTTTTTTGTCTCTTTTGTAATAAATTGTATAGTTCCATCGGTAATTTTTGAATGAGCGTAGGCTATTGACTTCTCCCATGATATATTTATTAGAATAATGTTTACTACATCTTTAACAATATCTTCCATGAATTGAATGTAAAACTTCGGCTAAACTTTAATTGCTAATCACCTTGATATTAATAAAAGTATGAAAGCAAACTATCATCGAAGGACGTTGTAAAAAACTGTTTAGGAATTTGTGGGGAAATGAAAACGGATAAAATTATTTTTTATTTTAATAACTGCAAAGAAAAACAAACTATAAATTCAAATTAAAACTTCATGTAGAAATCAAATAGAAAATTATAGAGTGAAATTTAAATAATACCAATAATTACTTGTATTGATAATGAAATATATGTATTAAAAACTAGTAAGAATCACGTTTTAATGAGTTACATATTGATTTTTTAGAGTCAATCAAATAAATTTGATAGAAGACACTAAGCCATTACTTAACTAGTTCAAGCGTGACGTTACGACACAGTAATTTCGAAACTTTTAAAGCTTAGATAAATTGTTAGACGTGATTAATGTTGGGTAAAAGGGTCGCTTACAGAGAATGTGTTGCACTCAATTAAGTAGCAGTTCTCGAGGGGATAGATATGTTACATTGCTCAGTCATGTTTCAAAACATTTTCTGCATTAAAGAAAGTATATTTATTCTAAATGAGTTTCTTAAATTCACATACACTTTTGATAAGATATGTCATACTTTTCGTGAATAATTTCGTTCCTTTTATAGTTTGTTTACATACATGCACTTTAATATCGTCTTCGCTCAGCTAAACCAAATCGTCTATACTAATATTTTTGCATTTGTTCGTTCACATACATTGTACAATTCTTAATAAATTTTACATAAATATCTACATTAATTTTCCATGATTATTATTTTGTGTTAAATACACGAACTTTTTTAATAACATAATTTCTACCAATGCAGGACTAATAAAACAACATAATTAAGTTACGATTAATTACGATTAGTTACGGAAATGATTGAGGAAAGTTGTGCGGGCCGTAAATAGGAACAGATATTTATTTCGTTAGAGTCAGTTGTTTAAGCGTGATATTTACAGAAGAGTTTTGTAGGTTGTAGAGAGGAACAGTATTTACTTAAGAGTAGTGGCATTATGTTATAATATATTGCTTATACGGAAATGATTGAGGAAAGTTGTGCAGGGGGTAAATAGGAACAGATATTTATTACTTTAAAGTTGTTTGTTTAAGCGTGAAAAGTGCAGAAGAGTTGTGTAGGTAGTAGAGAGGAACAGTATTTACTTTAAAAAAAAGTGACATTATGTTATAATATATTACTTATACGGAAATGATTGAGGAAAGTTGTGGGGCCGTAAATAGGAACAGATATTTATTACGTTATTGTTGTTTGTTTAAGCGTGATATGTGCAGAAGAGTTTTGTAGGTTGTAGAGAGGAACAGTATTTACTTTAGAGTAGTAGCATTATGTTATAATATATTACTTATACGGAAATGATTGAGGAAAGTTGTGGGGCCGTAAATAGGAATAGATATTTATTACGTTATTGTTGTTTGTTTAAGCGTAATAAGTGCAGAAGGGTTTTGTAGGTTGTAGAGAGGAACAGTATTTACTTAAGAGTAGTAGCATTATGTTATAATATATTGCTTATACGGAAATGATTGAGGAAAGTTGTGCAGGCCGTAAATAGGAACAGATATTTATTACTTTAGAGTTGTTTGTTTAAGCGTAATAAGTGCAGAAGGGTTTTGTAGGTTGTAGAGAGGAACAGTATTTACTTTAGAGTAGTGGCATTATGTTATAATATATTGCTTATACGGAAATGATTGAGGAAAGTTGTGCAGGCCGTAAATAGGAACAGATATTTATTACTTTAGAGTTGTTTGTTTAAGCGTAATAAGTGCAGAAGAGTTTTGTAGGTTGTAGAGAGGAACAGTATTTACTTTAGAGTAGTGGCATTATGTTATAATATATTGCTTATACGGAAATGATTGAGGAAAGTTGTGCAGGCCGTATATAGGAACAGATATTTATTACTTTAGAGTTGTTTGTTTAAGCGTAATAAGTGCAGAAGAGTTTTGTAGGTTGTAGAGAGGAACAGTATTTACTTTAGAGTAGTGGCATTATGTTATAATATATTGCTTATACGGAAATGATTGAGGAAAGTTGTGCAGGCCGTAAATAGGAACAGATATTTATTACTTTAGAGTTGTTTGTTTAAGCGTAATAAGTGCAGAAGGGTTTTGTAGGTTGTAGAGAGGAACAGTATTTACTTTAGAGTAGTGGCATTATGTTATAATATATTGCTTATACGGAAATGATTGAGGAAAGTTGTGCAGGCCGTAAATAGGAACAGATATTTATTACGATAGATCAGTTGTTTAAGCGTAATAAGGGCAGAAGAGTTTTGTAGGTTGTAGAGAGGAACAGTATTTACTTTAGAGTAGTGGCATTATGTTATAATATATTACTTATACGGAAATGATTGAGGAAAGTTGTGGGGCCGTAAATAGGAACAGATATTTATTACGGTATTGTTGTTTGTTTAAGCGTGATATGTGCAGAAGAGTTTTGTAGGTTGTAGAGAGGAACAGTATTTACTTTAGAGTAGTAGCATTATGTTATAATATATTACTTATACGGAAATGATTGAGGAAAGTTGTGGGGCCGTAAATAGGAATAGATATTTATTACTATTGTTGTTTGTTTAAGCATGATATGTGCAGAAGAGTTGTGTAGGTTGTAGAGAAGAACAGTATTTACTTAAGAGTAGTGGCATTATGTTATAATATATTGCTTATACGGAAATGATTGAGGAAAGTTGTGCAGGCCGTAAATAGGAACAGATATTTATTACTTTAGAGTTGTTTGTTTAAGCGTAATAAGTGCAGAAGGGTTTTGTAGGTTGTAGAGAGGAACAGTATTTACTTTAGAGTAGTGGCATTATGTTATAATATATTGCTTATACGGAAATGATTGAGGAAAGTTGTGCAGGCCGTAAATAGGAACAGATATTTATTACTTTAGAGTTGTTTGTTTAAGCGTAATAAGTGCAGAAGGGTTTTGTAGGTTGTAGAGAGGAACAGTATTTACTTTAGAGTAGTGGCATTATGTTATAATATATTGCTTATACGGAAATGATTGAGGAAAGTTGTGCAGGCCGTAAATAGGAACAGATATTTATTACTTTAGAATTGTTTGTTTAAGCGTAATAAGTGCAGAAGGGTTTTGTAGGTTGTAGAGAGGAACAGTATTTACTTTAGAGTAGTGGCATTATGTTATAATATATTGCTTATACGGAAATGATTGAGGAAAGTTGTGCAGGCCGTAAATAGGAACAGATATTTATTACTTTAGAGTTGTTTGTTTAAGCGTAATAAGTGCAGAAGGGTTTTGTAGGTTGTAGAGAGGAACAGTATTTACTTTAGAGTAGTGGCATTATGTTATAATATATTGCTTATACGGAAATGATTGAGGAAAGTTGTGCAGGGGGTAAATAGGAACAGATATTTATTACTTTAGAGTTGTTTGTTTAAGCGTAATAAGTGCAGAAGAGTTTTGTAGGTTGTAGAGAGGAACAGTATTTACTTTAGAGTAGTGGCATTATGTTATAATATATTGCTTATACGGAAATGATTGAGGAAAGTTGTGCAGGGGGTAAATAGGAACAGATATTTATTACTTTAGAGTTGTTTGTTTAAGCGTAATAAGTGCAGAAGAGTTTTGTAGGTTGTAGAGAGGAACAGTATTTACTTTAGAGTAGTGGCATTATGTTATAATATATTGCTTATACGGAAATGATTGAGGAAAGTTGTGCAGGCCGTAAATAGGAACAGATATTTATTACTTTAAAGTTGTTTGTTTAAGCCTGATAAGTGCAGAAGAGTTGTGTAGGTAGTAGAGAGGAACAGTATTTACTTTAAAAAAAAGTGACATTATGTTATAATATATTACTTATACGGAAATGATTGAGGAAAGTTGTGGGGCCGTAAATAGGAACAGATATTTATTACGTTATTGTTGTTTGTTTAAGCGTGATATGTGCAGAAGAGTTTTGTAGGTTGTAGAGAGGAACAGTATTTACTTTAGAGTAGTAGCATTATGTTATAATATATTACTTATACGGAAATGATTGAGGAAAGTTGTGGGGCCGTAAATAGGAATAGATATTTATTACTATTGTTGTTTGTTTAAGCATGATATGTGCAGAAGAGTTGTGTAGGTAGTAGAGAAGAACAGTATTTACTTAAGAGTAGTAGCATTATGTTATAATATATTGCTTATACGGAAATGATTGAGGAAAGTTGTGCAGGCCGTAAATAGGAACAGATATTTATTACTTTAGAGTTGTTTGTTTAAGCGTAATAAGTGCAGAAGAGTTTTGTAGGTTGTAGAGAGGAACAGTATTTACTTAAGAGTAGTAGCATTATGTTATAATATATTGCTTATACGGAAATGATTGAGGAAAGTTGTGCAGGCCGTAAATAGGAACAGATATTTATTACTTTAGAGTTGTTTGTTTAAGCGTAATAAGTGCAGAAGGGTTTTGTAGGTTGTAGAGAGGAACAGTATTTACTTAAGAGTAGTGGCATTATGTTATAATATATTGCTTATACGGAAATGATTGAGGAAAGTTGTGCAGGCCGTAAATAGGAACAGATATTTATTACGATAGATCAGTTGTTTAAGCGTAATAAGGGCAGAAGAGTTTTGTAGGTTGTAGAGAGGAACAGTATTTACTTTAGAGTAGTGGCATTATGTTATAATATATTGCTTATACGGAAATGATTGAGGAAAGTTGTGCAGGCCGTAAATACGAACAGATATTTATTAGTTTAGAGTTGTTTGTTTAAGCGTAATAAGTGCAGAAGGGTTTTGTAGGTTGTAGAGAGGAACAGTATTTACTTAAGAGTAGTGGCATTATGTTATAATATATTGCTTATACGGAAATGATTGAGGAAAGTTGTGCAGGCCGTAAATAGGAACAGATATTTATTACGATAGATCAGTTGTTTAAGCGTAATAAGGGCAGAAGAGTTTTGTAGGTTGTAGAGAGGAACAGTATTTACTTTAGAGTAGTGGCATTATGTTATAATATATTACTTATACGGAAATGATTGAGGAAAGTTGTGGGGCCGTAAATAGGAACAGATATTTATTACGTTATTGTTGTTTGTTTAAGCGTGATATGTGCAGAAGAGTTTTGTAGGTTGTAGAGAGGAACAGTATTTACTTTAGAGTAGTAGCATTATGTTATAATATATTACTTATACGGAAATGATTGAGGAAAGTTGTGGGGCCGTAAATAGGAATAGATATTTATTACTATTGTTGTTTGTTTAAGCATGATATGTGCAGAAGAGTTTTGTAGGTTGTAGAGAGGAACAGTATTTACTTTAGAGTAGTGGCATTATGTTATAATATATTGCTTATACGGAAATGATTGAGGAAAGTTGTGCAGGGGGTAAATAGGAACAGATATTTATTACTTTAGAGTTGTTTGTTTAAGCGTAATAAGTGCAGAAGGGTTTTGTAGGTTGTAGAGAGGAACAGTATTTACTTAAGAGTAGTAGCATTATGTTATAATATATTGCTTATACGGAAATGATTGAGGAAAGTTGTGCAGGCCGTAAATAGGAACAGATATTTATTACTTTAGAGTTGTTTGTTTAAGCGTAATAAGTGCAGAAGGGTTTTGTAGGTTGTAGAGAGGAACAGTATTTACTTAAGAGTAGTGGCATTATGTTATAATATATTGCTTATACGGAAATGATTGAGGAAAGTTGTGCAGGCCGTAAATAGGAACAGATATTTATTACGATAGATCAGTTGTTTAAGCGTAATAAGGGCAGAAGAGTTTTGTAGGTTGTAGAGAGGAACAGTATTTACTTTAGAGTAGTGGCATTATGTTATAATATATTGCTTATACGGAAATGATTGAGGAAAGTTGTGCAGGCCGTAAATAGGAACAGATATTTATTAGTTTAGAGTTGTTTGTTTAAGCGTAATAAGTGCAGAAGGGTTTTGTAGGTTGTAGAGAGGAACAGTATTTACTTAAGAGTAGTGGCATTATGTTATAATATATTGCTTATACGGAAATGATTGAGGAAAGTTGTGCAGGCCGTAAATAGGAACAGATATTTATTACGATAGATCAGTTGTTTAAGCGTAATAAGGGCAGAAGAGTTTTGTAGGTTGTAGAGAGGAACAGTATTTACTTTAGAGTAGTGGCATTATGTTATAATATATTACTTATACGGAAATGATTGAGGAAAGTTGTGGGGCCGTAAATAGGAACAGATATTTATTACGTTATTGTTGTTTGTTTAAGCGTGATATGTGCAGAAGAGTTTTGTAGGTTGTAGAGAGGAACAGTATTTACTTTAGAGTAGTAGCATTATGTTATAATATATTACTTATACGGAAATGATTGAGGAAAGTTGTGGGGCCGTAAATAGGAATAGATATTTATTACTATTGTTGTTTGTTTAAGCATGATATGTGCAGAAGAGTTGTGTAGGTTGTAGAGAAGAACAGTATTTACTTAAGAGTAGTGGCATTATGTTATAATATATTGCTTATACGGAAATGATTGAGGAAAGTTGTGCAGGCCGTAAATAGGAACAGATATTTATTACTTTAGAGTTGTTTGTTTAAGCGTAATAAGTGCAGAAGGGTTTTGTAGGTTGTAGAGAGGAACAGTATTTACTTTAGAGTAGTGGCATTATGTTATAATATATTGCTTATACGGAAATGATTGAGGAAAGTTGTGCAGGCCGTAAATAGGAACAGATATTTATTACTTTAGAGTTGTTTGTTTAAGCGTAATAAGTGCAAAAGGGTTTTGTAGGTTGTAGAGAGGAACAGTATTTACTTTAGAGTAGTGGCATTATGTTATAATATATTGCTTATACGGAAATGATTGAGGAAAGTTGTGCAGGCCGTAAATAGGAACAGATATTTATTACTTTAGAGTTGTTTGTTTAAGCGTAATAAGTGCAAAAGGGTTTTGTAGGTTGTAGAGAGGAACAGTATTTACTTTAGAGTAGTGGCATTATGTTATAATATATTGCTTATACGGAAATGATTGAGGAAAGTTGTGCGGGCCGTAAATAGGAACAGATATTTATTACTTTAGAATTGTTTGTTTAAGCGTAATAAGTGCAGAAGGGTTTTGTAGGTTGTAGAGAGGAACAGTATTTACTTTAGAGTAGTGGCATTATGTTATAATATATTGCTTATACGGAAATGATTGAGGAAAGTTGTGCAGGCCGTAAATAGGAACAGATATTTATTACTTTAGAGTTGTTTGTTTAAGCGTAATAAGTGCAGAAGGGTTTTGTAGGTTGTAGAGAGGAACAGTATTTACTTTAGAGTAGTGGCATTATGTTATAATATATTGCTTATACGGAAATGATTGAGGAAAGTTGTGCAGGGGGTAAATAGGAACAGATATTTATTACTTTAGAGTTGTTTGTTTAAGCGTAATAAGTGCAGAAGAGTTTTGTAGGTTGTAGAGAGGAACAGTATTTACTTTAGAGTAGTGGCATTATGTTATAATATATTGCTTATACGGAAATGATTGAGGAAAGTTGTGCAGGGGGTAAATAGGAACAGATATTTATTACTTTAGAGTTGTTTGTTTAAGCGTAATAAGTGCAGAAGAGTTTTGTAGGTTGTAGAGAGGAACAGTATTTACTTTAGAGTAGTGGCATTATGTTATAATATATTGCTTATACGGAAATGATTGAGGAAAGTTGTGCAGGCCGTAAATAGGAACAGATATTTATTACTTTAAAGTTGTTTGTTTAAGCCTGATAAGTGCAGAAGAGTTGTGTAGGTAGTAGAGAGGAACAGTATTTACTTTAAAAAAAAGTGACATTATGTTATAATATATTACTTATACGGAAATGATTGAGGAAAGTTGTGGGGCCGTAAATAGGAACAGATATTTATTACGTTATTGTTGTTTGTTTAAGCGTGATATGTGCAGAAGAGTTTTGTAGGTTGTAGAGAGGAACAGTATTTACTTTAGAGTAGTAGCATTATGTTATAATATATTACTTATACGGAAATGATTGAGGAAAGTTGTGGGGCCGTAAATAGGAATAGATATTTATTACTATTGTTGTTTGTTTAAGCATGATATGTGCAGAAGAGTTGTGTAGGTAGTAGAGAAGAACAGTATTTACTTAAGAGTAGTAGCATTATGTTATAATATATTGCTTATACGGAAATGATTGAGGAAAGTTGTGCAGGCCGTAAATAGGAACAGATATTTATTACTTTAGAGTTGTTTGTTTAAGCGTAATAAGTGCAGAAGAGTTTTGTAGGTTGTAGAGAGGAACAGTATTTACTTAAGAGTAGTAGCATTATGTTATAATATATTGCTTATACGGAAATGATTGAGGAAAGTTGTGCAGGCCGTAAATAGGAACAGATATTTATTACTTTAGAGTTGTTTGTTTAAGCGTAATAAGTGCAGAAGGGTTTTGTAGGTTGTAGAGAGGAACAGTATTTACTTTAGAGTAGTGGCATTATGTTATAATATATTGCTTATACGGAAATGATTGAGGAAAGTTGTGCAGGCCGTAAATAGGAACAGATATTTATTACTTTAGAGTTGTTTGTTTAAGCGTAATAAGTGCAGAAGGGTTTTGTAGGTTGTAGAGAGGAACAGTATTTACTTTAGAGTAGTGGCATTATGTTATAATATATTGCTTATACGGAAATGATTGAGGAAAGTTGTGCAGGCCGTAAATAGGAACAGATATTTATTACTTTAGAGTTGTTTGTTTAAGCGTAATAAGTGCAAAAGGGTTTTGTAGGTTGTAGAGAGGAACAGTATTTACTTTAGAGTAGTGGCATTATGTTATAATATATTGCTTATACGGAAATGATTGAGGAAAGTTGTGCGGGCCGTAAATAGGAACAGATATTTATTACTTTAGAATTGTTTGTTTAAGCGTAATAAGTGCAGAAGGGTTTTGTAGGTTGTAGAGAGGAACAGTATTTACTTTAGAGTAGTGGCATTATGTTATAATATATTGCTTATACGGAAATGATTGAGGAAAGTTGTGCAGGCCGTAAATAGGAACAGATATTTATTACTTTAGAGTTGTTTGTTTAAGCGTAATAAGTGCAGAAGGGTTTTGTAGGTTGTAGAGAGGAACAGTATTTACTTTAGAGTAGTGGCATTATGTTATAATATATTGCTTATACGGAAATGATTGAGGAAAGTTGTGCAGGGGGTAAATAGGAACAGATATTTATTACTTTAGAGTTGTTTGTTTAAGCGTAATAAGTGCAGAAGAGTTTTGTAGGTTGTAGAGAGGAACAGTATTTACTTTAGAGTAGTGGCATTATGTTATAATATATTGCTTATACGGAAATGATTGAGGAAAGTTGTGCAGGGGGTAAATAGGAACAGATATTTATTACTTTAGAGTTGTTTGTTTAAGCGTAATAAGTGCAGAAGAGTTTTGTAGGTTGTAGAGAGGAACAGTATTTACTTTAGAGTAGTGGCATTATGTTATAATATATTGCTTATACGGAAATGATTGAGGAAAGTTGTGCAGGCCGTAAATAGGAACAGATATTTATTACTTTAAAGTTGTTTGTTTAAGCCTGATAAGTGCAGAAGAGTTGTGTAGGTAGTAGAGAGGAACAGTATTTACTTTAAAAAAAAGTGACATTATGTTATAATATATTACTTATACGGAAATGATTGAGGAAAGTTGTGGGGCCGTAAATAGGAACAGATATTTATTACGTTATTGTTGTTTGTTTAAGCGTGATATGTGCAGAAGAGTTTTGTAGGTTGTAGAGAGGAACAGTATTTACTTTAGAGTAGTAGCATTATGTTATAATATATTACTTATACGGAAATGATTGAGGAAAGTTGTGGGGCCGTAAATAGGAATAGATATTTATTACTATTGTTGTTTGTTTAAGCATGATATGTGCAGAAGAGTTGTGTAGGTAGTAGAGAAGAACAGTATTTACTTAAGAGTAGTAGCATTATGTTATAATATATTGCTTATACGGAAATGATTGAGGAAAGTTGTGCAGGCCGTAAATAGGAACAGATATTTATTACTTTAGAGTTGTTTGTTTAAGCGTAATAAGTGCAGAAGAGTTTTGTAGGTTGTAGAGAGGAACAGTATTTACTTAAGAGTAGTAGCATTATGTTATAATATATTGCTTATACGGAAATGATTGAGGAAAGTTGTGCAGGCCGTAAATAGGAACAGATATTTATTACTTTAGAGTTGTTTGTTTAAGCGTAATAAGTGCAGAAGGGTTTTGTAGGTTGTAGAGAGGAACAGTATTTACTTAAGAGTAGTGGCATTATGTTATAATATATTGCTTATACGGAAATGATTGAGGAAAGTTGTGCAGGCCGTAAATAGGAACAGATATTTATTACTTTAGAGTTGTTTGTTTAAGCGTAATAAGTGCAGAAGGGTTTTGTAGGTTGTAGAGAGGAACAGTATTTACTTAAGAGTAGTGGCATTATGTTATAATATATTGCTTATACGGAAATGATTGAGGAAAGTTGTGCAGGCCGTAAATAGGAACAGATATTTATTACGATAGATCAGTTGTTTAAGCGTAATAAGGGCAGAAGAGTTTTGTAGGTTGTAGAGAGGAACAGTATTTACTTTAGAGTAGTGGCATTATGTTATAATATATTGCTTATACGGAAATGATTGAGGAAAGTTGTGCAGGCCGTAAATACGAACAGATATTTATTAGTTTAGAGTTGTTTGTTTAAGCGTAATAAGGGCAGAAGAGTTTTGTAGGTTGTAGAGAGGAACAGTATTTACTTTAGAGTAGTGGCATTATGTTATAATATATTACTTATACGGAAATGATTGAGGAAAGTTGTGGGGCCGTAAATAGGAACAGATATTTATTACGTTATTGTTGTTTGTTTAAGCGTGATATGTGCAGAAGAGTTTTGTAGGTTGTAGAGAGGAACAGTATTTACTTTAGAGTAGTAGCATTATGTTATAATATATTACTTATACGGAAATGATTGAGGAAAGTTGTGGGGCCGTAAATAGGAATAGATATTTATTACTATTGTTGTTTGTTTAAGCATGATATGTGCAGAAGAGTTTTGTAGGTTGTAGAGAGGAACAGTATTTACTTTAGAGTAGTGGCATTATGTTATAATATATTGCTTATACGGAAATGATTGAGGAAAGTTGTGCAGGGGGTAAATAGGAACAGATATTTATTACTTTAGAGTTGTTTGTTTAAGCGTAATAAGTGCAGAAGGGTTTTGTAGGTTGTAGAGAGGAACAGTATTTACTTAAGAGTAGTAGCATTATGTTATAATATATTGCTTATACGGAAATGATTGAGGAAAGTTGTGCAGGCCGTAAATAGGAACAGATATTTATTACTTTAGAGTTGTTTGTTTAAGCGTAATAAGTGCAGAAGGGTTTTGTAGGTTGTAGAGAGGAACAGTATTTACTTAAGAGTAGTGGCATTATGTTATAATATATTGCTTATACGGAAATGATTGAGGAAAGTTGTGCAGGCCGTAAATAGGAACAGATATTTATTACGATAGATCAGTTGTTTAAGCGTAATAAGGGCAGAAGAGTTTTGTAGGTTGTAGAGAGGAACAGTATTTACTTTAGAGTAGTGGCATTATGTTATAATATATTGCTTATACGGAAATGATTGAGGAAAGTTGTGCAGGCCGTAAATAGGAACAGATATTTATTAGTTTAGAGTTGTTTGTTTAAGCGTAATAAGTGCAGAAGGGTTTTGTAGGTTGTAGAGAGGAACAGTATTTACTTAAGAGTAGTGGCATTATGTTATAATATATTGCTTATACGGAAATGATTGAGGAAAGTTGTGCAGGCCGTAAATAGGAACAGATATTTATTACGATAGATCAGTTGTTTAAGCGTAATAAGGGCAGAAGAGTTTTGTAGGTTGTAGAGAGGAACAGTATTTACTTTAGAGTAGTGGCATTATGTTATAATATATTACTTATACGGAAATGATTGAGGAAAGTTGTGGGGCCGTAAATAGGAACAGATATTTATTACGGTATTGTTGTTTGTTTAAGCGTGATATGTGCAGAAGAGTTTTGTAGGTTGTAGAGAGGAACAGTATTTACTTTAGAGTAGTAGCATTATGTTATAATATATTACTTATACGGAAATGATTGAGGAAAGTTGTGGGGCCGTAAATAGGAATAGATATTTATTACTATTGTTGTTTGTTTAAGCATGATATGTGCAGAAGAGTTGTGTAGGTTGTAGAGAAGAACAGTATTTACTTAAGAGTAGTGGCATTATGTTATAATATATTGCTTATACGGAAATGATTGAGGAAAGTTGTGCAGGCCGTAAATAGGAACAGATATTTATTACTTTAGAGTTGTTTGTTTAAGCGTAATAAGTGCAGAAGGGTTTTGTAGGTTGTAGAGAGGAACAGTATTTACTTTAGAGTAGTGGCATTATGTTATAATATATTGCTTATACGGAAATGATTGAGGAAAGTTGTGCAGGCCGTAAATAGGAACAGATATTTATTACTTTAGAGTTGTTTGTTTAAGCGTAATAAGTGCAGAAGGGTTTTGTAGGTTGTAGAGAGGAACAGTATTTACTTTAGAGTAGTGGCATTATGTTATAATATATTGCTTATACGGAAATGATTGAGGAAAGTTGTGCAGGCCGTAAATAGGAACAGATATTTATTACTTTAGAGTTGTTTGTTTAAGCGTAATAAGTGCAAAAGGGTTTTGTAGGTTGTAGAGAGGAACAGTATTTACTTTAGAGTAGTGGCATTATGTTATAATATATTGCTTATACGGAAATGATTGAGGAAAGTTGTGCGGGCCGTAAATAGGAACAGATATTAATTACGATAGATCAGTTGTTTAAGCGTAATAAGGGCAGAAGAGTTTTGTAGGTTGTAGAGAGAAACAGTATTTACTTTAGCGTAGTGGCATTATGTTATAATATATTGCTTATACGGAAATGATTGAGAAAGGTTGTGCAGGCCGTAAATAAGAACAGAGTTTTATTACGTTTACAGTAGCTTGTGCAATAAGTGAGGGAAAATGGCGAGTGTGGTATTGATTTCTACAAATAATTCCTTCAACAGTTTACTTTACTAAAAAAAGTTTAGAAATCAAAATAGTATTGCTTTTATTATGTTGGGCAAATAAATCATATATGTTATTTACTTTATAAATGTGAGAAAAAAAAGTCATTTTGTTTACATTACATAGAATGTAAAAGGGGGGGTGGAAAAATTATAACTACATTTACGAAAACGCAGATACAAAACGTAGATATATAAATCTGTTTAAGTAGATTAATGTGTCCGTTATTATTTTATTTAGTTTTGATATTTATCTAAATGTAAAATGTGAACTCAATATTTAAAATGAATTCAATAATTATTATTATGAGAATGAGCAAATATTTTAAGATTTACTAATTTCGAAATGTTTTGCGAAACAAATAAGTTCAAGAAATAAAACAAACTTTCGTTAAAACAATTTATAACACTTAATGTACAAGATTTTTCAAACGACACCAACATAAACGTCATGCACATAGGGGCGTGGTAAGCGTTTGTAGTTGCAATATTGCCTTTTATTTCCAGGCGTCTACAAGTAATATAGCGTTTCTAAAACATATCCACAATGAGGTAACAAGCGAAAAAGCCATTCAAAAGAAAGTACATATTCTAATTGATAAAATCTTATGCTTTTATGTTTGAACGTTCATTTATCATTATTAGAAACCTTATATTTTTGTAATTGCTATTTGTGTGTGTTATATTCAATCTTTAACTAAATTTCTTTAGTGAAAGGAAACATTTTTAATGTCATGCATAATATTAAATGTTCTTATTATTTTGATCACATTTAAAACTTCTATTTGCCTAACTCATATATATTTATTTTTCTTATGATAAAAGTAGTGTAATATAGAATAAAATCTGATAAATGTCAATATAATGCACAATTGGTTTGGTCTTAATGTGTTTTAGAACTGTTAGCTTGTGTTGTGTGTTTTGTGTTTTTATTGACTTTATCTTGACATTTTGTTCAAAAATTTCATGTAGTATTAGTATTTTCTTGTTAGGAGCCATGTAATATTTAGACATATCATTAAATATGTAGATTTATTTTAAGTTATTTAAAAATATTATCATTCGGAATGATGCAATTATAATTTATAATTTTGGCGTCTTCAAAGTCTTAAAAATATATATTTACTCCTCAGAGTGAAAAAAACACATTATTCTACGGAAAGAGATTTACCTAATGCAAATTAAATATTGTATATAATTTATAGAAAAAGCGTGTTTTTAGAAGGTAAGTCAGTGCAATACGGCTTTGATAGATGGGGGAAGTTTTACAAAAGTTAGTTCAGTAATTCCTGTTGAAATAAGTGAACTTAAACTTTTATTCTTTATTGTAAAGTCATCAAATGTAAAACATATAATGAATTGTACGCAATGGTAAAATATCTTTCTAATATATTTTTAAACTCAACCATTACTGATTTAAAAAAATTATATATATTTATAAAAACTATAAAGATAATACAAAAATTAGGCAATGTTTTAAAGTTGGTATTGTTTGGCCTAAACTTAGTTTTATATTATATACAACTTGCAAATTGCTCTATTTTAAAATTATATATTTTAAATGTAAAGTAATTGACATAACATTTACGTTCATGAACAAATAATACATAACACGCGTCGAAACTATTTAAATAAATGCATGTCTGTTAGCTCGTCGTCATTAAAACTATTTTATTTGAATAAAATAAATATATTTCTATGTTCCCTCATTCAGTTTCGTTCTACCAGTAGTTTTTATTTCAAAATATGGTGTATCTACAGTGTAGTAAATACTAGTTAATTTGAAGAATGTCAGGCAAAACATCAGTTGCTGATAGTCAGTTAATAGGTAGTTTTTAATGGGTAATCCGATAGACGACACGCCATTACTCTAGGTCAATGGGCGTCCCACACTCAGTGCATAAGCATTTCGTTTGGGTTGTTAATAAATATATTTACTTCATACTAACAAATTAAATCTCCTGATCTTATAATTAAAATCACAAAATCAGCTTACCAGATAAATCAATTTACATAGCTACAATTTGTGAGGAACTTTATTGTTTTTAATATTTGACGTACTGAGTCCAAATTAAAACAAATATTTTTGTGTATTTTTTGTATATATAGTAAATTAAGGCCATACATTAATACTTTTCGATTACAAGTAATATTTTTCTCTGTGACCGAAAATTATGTACTGGTATATACAAAAATACTAAGAGAATATACGATTTGAACAAAAAGTGCCATAAGATACGTCATTTAAATGTAAGGAATTTTTCTTCTAAAAATTTCATTTTCGATTTATAAATATTTTACAATATACATTCTTGAATTGAATTATAAAATGTTTTTTATATAACTAAAGAAATAAGGTAAATACAAGATGATGATAAACGTCGTGAAATTTTGATACATTAGAATGTTTATTCTAATATCAATATAAATTGTGTATAATAACAAAAGAAAAGTAAAAAGACTTAAAAGAGCCTTTTGTACTATAAAGTGTATAAACACAATACAAAACATCTGCTAGAAATGTTTACTCCTTAATGGCTACTCATGATTGAAAGAGTACTTCATAACGAAAATATCCACAAACCACTATCCAATTCCAATTTTAAAAATTAATGAAGTTTCTATTATTAATCCAGTTTGTTCTATCATGCGAGCTAAGTAAGTATCTTTGTACATAAACTTAACTTTAAAACAACAATCGTGTATGTAGGATAGTTGATGTAAGGATATTCATTAAGTAAAATTAGGCGGCAATTACAAGTATGATACTAAGTTATCTTTTTTTTTAATACATGTTTATAATATAGAATAGTAGCAGAAATAATCTTAGTGTTTAAAATCCAGTTCCTAAACCGTTTTCCAAGTGAATTGAAAGTTCTAATGGCGACCTATGAAGCTAATATTTGATTATTATTACCTTAAATTATATCCATACAACATAACTGGCAAATTTATTTTTCAAAATTAATTTATATCTATTATTATTGATTAAAAAAGTATAGTTTGGTCATTAAATTTTTCAGTTTGTTTAAACAAATATATTTTCGAACTCCCTTGTCCTCCTAAGTTAGATAAATTCAAAAGTATACTGGTGAAATAACCTGATATTAATTTTTTAAATTGACATTTTATTACCTTTTTTGTCGATAGTATGTAATGTTTCTAAATGGTACACAACATATTGTGCGCAATTATTTCAAATACTAGAAGGATTTAAATTGGATATTTTAAAATTCAATTATATTTTGTAAAAAAGTGACGTGATTGTGTTGACCTAAAAGGTATCTATACAAGTGAAGCCTTTAGACGCTGTACATACATCAACACAATTAATAGCCTGGCAAGTTAATTTGGAATAAGAGCAAAGCAATCTGTGTCTCCATATTTGAATAAATATGCGTCATAGTTGCTTGGCCCAATTTATTAAGGTTCAATGTCATTTTTTGACAATATTTTACTGCTTTATTGATATATTTTTGATTTTGTCATGATGTTAAAATATAAATGGTACATAAAAATTAGTATTTAATAAATATTAATAGTTGTGCGTGTAATGTTTAGTATGGATGTGAGAAATTTTGTGTGTTATTTATTTGTAATTATTCTGCACGGTTTTAGTGGTTATATTTTGTCATAAAATGCGATATGACTTTTACAATTATCTGATATTATTAATGTTGTTATCAACGTGTAAATTACTTAATTTTAAAATTTTCTGGACTATATTGTAAAACAAAATAACTTCAAGTTCGGGATTTATCCTGTAACCACATGTCTTAAGGAAGAATGATCCTGTCAGGAAGAGCTATGACATTCCCTACGTTAATCGGAAAAGTTAAATCCTTTTCCCTTCGGGGGCTATTATTGGGTTACGAAGGGATATTCGTTTTGTCACATTTTCATAACAAATTCAATATGATTGCATTCCCGTAGATCAATTAAAATATATGTTAATTACATACAAATTAGCTCACAATATTTGAGTAGTTTTAATGTGATAATTCATGGGTTAAAACACGAGTGTTATAAATTTAAAGAAATATTAAACTTTGCATTAAATTAAGTCCTTAATAATTAACTGCGATTTTTGTAACCACAATAATTATGAAATACGTAAATTACAAATACTCTTATTCTTCTAAAAATATCAAAATACCCTATGGTATTGCAATTTCTTTCGTTGTAATACCTTTCATTCACTCTTACGACATAAATCTACTTTATGGACTTTACACTCCGTAATTCAGGATAATTAAACAGCAGATATTGGATACGAGAATTTAATAGTCCGGTAGTTTCCAAGAGAAAATAGTTTAACGACTTCCTAACGCAATTAAGTGATTCAAAAGTTAATATAATGGATTTTAATGTTGGCATTTATTAACTGTGTTCATACAATAGGTACTACCGAATGAGTTTGTATTGTATGTTCAACATGTCATTGTCATACATTTATTATTACAATAAATATGTTTAAATATAATTTTACACATTCGTGTTTGAGAAATGTTATTAAAAAAGAAATGAACTTACAATAAAATTGTGAAACTTAAACAAAAAATTGATAATTGTAAGGAATCATAATATACATTTTGTTGTTTTCTACATATATAAAATACATAACAAGACATTCAGAAATGAATACAAAGCATCCTCTCATATATGTTTTACACTTCATAATTCTATGTTTTTACATTTTTAAGGATCTGAACAACAATTCCGTACACATTAATTTTATTAATATCACATCAGTTATTGTTAACTACAATTACGTAAAATAATGTTAATAGGTAAAAAACTTCTAATATAGATGTAGACATTTGTTTTCATTCATTCCATTGAAATCATCAATAGCATATTATGCCGGCAACAAAATAAAAATATACTAAATCTATTTTGTTAAACTATTAAAATAAATTAAAATAAAATAATCTAAGAGTTGATTCTAATAAAATAATATTTTTATAACCAGCATATTGGAATGATTATAAAAAAATACTACTTTGATTTAAATTTATAACACAAACCAAACTTTCAAAAGCAAAACATATACATTTCGATTTTAATTGTCCTACAATGATTCTAACCTGAAACCGAAACATGAGCAAGTTTAATTTAAGATAATATGTTTTGTTATACCTTTAATTACTGAGCTTTTAAAATAGTCATTGTAATGAAGTGGTTCATTTTAAAGGATTGGTTCAAACTTTGTTAGGAAAGGGAAGCCAGCGATAAATTTCACCTTAAGGTTAAAGCATGATATATAACTTAGCCACAATTGCTCCAAACCCTCATTAAATACTGTAAGCCCAGTTCGGTCCGTAGGTGGAAAAATAATTGTAACATTAATTGCATTGTGATTATTTTATATTCTGAACATAATAATTATTACATAATATATCAAAATAGAATACAAATATAAAATGTCCAAACTTTATATTTAATCCATGGTTTCGGAATAACTAATAGCATTTTTGTGTTTAGACTGCCAAGATGGGTTATTACTATATTTGTTTTACTATGGCATCATTATAAGCCAGGCGTAGTGGACAAATGATTTCATTTAATGAAAAGGTACTAATTTATTTTTTTTTAATACTTTTATAAATGTCAGCTGTGGCTTGGAAATATGAATCTAGTCAATAAATGATATTACTTTACAAATGTTAATTTACGACATTATGTCTAACGTATATAATACACATTAAAACACCAAAATCTGGATGTAATGAAATGTTAACTAGTCCATCAGACTCAACCGAAATTTAGGATATTTTGTGGTCTTCATTAACGTACCTATGGAAATAAGTATATTGTACAAGTCTTTCTATAAACCCTTTCACGGTTACATTCCCTAATTATATTGAAACTTAATAGTGAGCTTACGATTTGCAAATAATTGGTCTAGCACATTTTTCAAGAAATTTGGTTATATTATAACTTCTCACTAATACTTTATAACTCTAACTTTGTCGAAATTTAATTAAAACATTCGTCCTACAATTAATAGATTTGTTGGAAACAAAATAAAACCTTTTTTCCTAAACAACATATATGTAACTTTAAATTTAAACTGTTACATACCTAACTACTCAACTAGGTTAAATTTTATTTCTATTTCAATCAAAAATGTCGAGAAAACTAGATTTAATTATCAAATAATCATTATTGATCTAGTATTTTCGGAAATTTTACAACATGTTTTACTTTTAGAGAAACTGTATCTACCCCAAGTTTTCAAAGAAATAAGAACCCTAAGACATAACAAATATAGGCTAGTTGTAAAATAAAACCAAACTTGTGTTATTTAATAAAAAAATACAAATAATTATTTACATGAAAATTTATAGTTTATAGTTAAATAAAATTTGAATAAGCAGAATAAAGTAAACTAAATATTTATTGATTTAAAATAACACAATGGCTCCAGTTTTACTCAGTAGAACTTTCGTTCGTTAACATACATTTTTTTTTCTTCGGAAAAGGTATGTAAATCCAACAAAGCGTACATGTAGTGGTGTATTTCTTACACATTATCTCTCCCACATTTTTCATTTAAAATCTAAATTTATTTTACTAATTTTTAATAGGTTGACATCCTTATTAATTTTGAATTTTCATTATTTTACAATTTATATTTAAGACTGATCAATCTCTGCTAACTATAGAGAGCGTTTGATTAACACGCACATAATATGTTACATGTGTGAATAATATTTATTTGAAATGATATTTCCTACAATGCGAGTAGTAATTTAGAAAACTACAACAAATTACTTTTCTTATCGTATCTAGTCACGACATCCATGAACATTCCTTTGGTAATTACTTGGTTAAAATATAGCTTCTACGTCTGTGGAAACTAAGTGAAGTTTGTTATCACTACTTATGTGCTCACAGTGGTTTATTTGATTGTTACCAAAATGTCTAGCAACATTATTTAGCTTAATAGAGACAACTGCTGTAATGAAGCGTTTGGATTTAGAATAAGAAAATATTTATTATAAGATTAGAAATTATTTTATTAACTACAAATAGTCAAATGTTAGCACCAGTTAAATCTACAATATCACTGTGGTAGTTATTTGGAAATAATTGAAAAATTGTCGCAACTGCTTATCTTGCAGGTCATTAACATGGCATGGAAAGTGAAGCTCTATATAAACTTCTAGTGACCTAGAAAGAGGATCACTGGCATCCGAGACATCAGCGGGGATGGGTAGACGCTGCTGGTCAGCAGAGAGATGTGACCCAGGAAAGTATTTTCAAAAGGGACACTGGCAGTTTATAAAGATTCACTGATTATGTTGAAAAGGGGAGCAGATTCATTTGTTAAGAAAACAAGAGTTGGTAATTTCAATAATTTGCCATTGATTTGGATTGAAGATTTGAAGGTCTGATTAGCACAGATTATATTTTACATTGTATTTTAATGATTAAATATTAGATAGGGATATAATGTATCAAGCTGACAGAGAATTATTTAAAGACCTAAAGTAATTGTAACTACTATAAGGGAATAAATAATAAATTAATATTAATAATCTGATAGTTTGTTGATCCTTGTTTTCATAATAACTAATGAACCCGTAGGTATTAGGTATAGGAAAACCTACTCCTATAGAGGCAAATGTATAAATATATTGTAAATATTTAAAATACTGACATTAATTTTGAGTATTTAAATGTTGTTTTTATTTTATATAACTGACCAATAATGCCTACACATGTTTATACTTATGATTATTATAAAGATTTACGTTTCTGAGCAGTTTTGTAATAATTGTATTAGTTCTTAAAACCGTTAGTACATCCACTCTAATAAGAGTTTTTTGTTTAACCGTAAAATAGAACATTGATAAAATTGTTAATACGCTTTGAAAATGTTACCAGAAATCTAATTTAATCCTCTAATTGTGAGTTTATTGCTATTTGAACTGCAACCATTTTAAAACCGTAAAATAAATGGTGTTGTCAAGAAATAGAATATAATGATTTTTTTTTTTTTTAAGTAAACTAGGGACCAACATATTTTCAGTTATTTAACTTGCTATAAAGATTTCACGTATCACGGTTTCTTATACATCGTAACGAATATTTAATTGTAGATTATTTAAAAAATAGTATCACATCTAAGAATTCAATTCTTTATTATAATTAAATAAATAGTAGTTACAAAATTTATGATTACTCCCTCATCTTAAGAAAAATAAAAGCAATAAGTAGGGAAAGGTCCCATTTTCAACTTCGATCACAATGAAAATGGAGGCAATAAGTAAGAGGGGGGTATATTGAATAAAGACATTACTGTGCGATTTACAGATTCACTTACGTAACGAAAAGTAATTTTTTATGAAATTTATAGACGAAGCTTGTTTAACATAACGGTAAATCAGGCATTGATAAATAGAGCAAGTTTTACAAAAGTTATTTACGTAATTCTTCTTGATTAAGTCAATTTAACCTTTAAATCGTATATTGTAAAATCGTCAAATTTAAAATGTGCCGAAATTAATTTTGTTCAACCATAAACAGTAATCTAATATATGTTTTAAACTTTATCTGAATAATTTAATTATTTAATACATTTTATAAATATTAATACTAAACGTAGGCAATCTTTACAATATTTTCATTTTATACCTTAGACCTGCTTAAATTAATGAATTATTTACCTTGTTAACATTATTTGTAGAAGGTCTATGTTAATTAGCGACACACATTAGAGAGGAACAAACACATGTACGATTGGATGCTATTAAACAAATTTTAATCTATGTCAAATGAAATTTCGTACAAAAATAAGTGGTGTATGTATTATATGTGGTATTAATTAACTGTGACGTGAAGAGTAAACCAGATTTTAATGTAAGTAGTGTCAAAATTGAAAATGCCATCTGTGATTCTCGTACAGATGTCGCTGATAATTGGAGGCCTGGCACAGACGTCTAAAAAGTTAAATTAATATTGTTTAAAATGTTTATATTTTCTCCTAATCATAGCTTTATAGGATCAATAACTTAATAAAAAGTAAAAGTTTAACCATTATCACAAATTAATATTTTACACAATTATTGTCCATATATTTTTTTATTCATGGAAGGTCGATCTAGTCTATAATATCTTTGCATGTAGTCTAATTAAAACAAAATAAAATTATTTTTCCAACATAATTTATTTAATTATCTCTAAAAATTATCTTGTACTTTTTCAAACATACCCTGTATCAGTAGCAGAGTTGTTAAGTAAAATAAATTGTGTTTAGGTAACACGTCAGCTAATCACTATTGATATACATCCATCTGTGTTGACCTATATTTTTACTTAGTACGATGTCATTCAATCTCTTCCCTTTGACTGAACTTAAACTATTGTTTTCATTCTTTTCATGTAAATCAGATCTACGTACAGTGTAAGTACATTTATCTATTTCTGCACAATGAGTTTATATTGCTAAGTAAATTGAAACAAACATCCGTCATATAAATAGCATTCATCCACTTCTATAAAAACACTAATATGCCCTTAATCGATCACATATTTAATAAATGTAACAAAATCATTAAAAAAAAGTTCTCTCACAATAATTCCCAATCTAAATACTCATCAAATAAATCTGTTCGTCGGCAAACATGACTATTCGGTAGTTCTAAACACAAAAGTAAAAATCAACCGCAGACACTATCATAGATGCTATAGTTTATTTATTCAACATTTTAAAATTTACAAAAGGTCTGAACTTGATTCTGTATCATAAACTCATCTCAAGCGTAAATGTTATAAGGTGAAATAAAGTTTTAATTATTGTTTCAAGGTTCGCTTTCGTTTTTTGAAATTATTCCTTAAAAGTAATTATCTATCATTTTCTATTTTTCACGTGGGTTTGAGTCATTAATTTTCACATTTCTGAACAATGTTATTCTGGGACAAATTTAAAAATTAACTCCATTAATATTTTATTTAGGTATTATAGCTATCAGTAATTACCCTCTAAGATTCAAACTAAATGCAGAGTTATCTCCTAATATATTAAGATTTGCAATAAACGATAACGAAGTACGCTAACGTAAGTCCGGACAACTTGTGGAACAACTCATATAAATTTAGTTAAACCTTTACGTAACTCTTTGACTTGGGTTTGGAGATTGTACTGTATCATTTATAAACGATTTTCAAAATGTAGACATTCTAAATTTTGTTACAAATTAATTATGGTAACTGGAATATAAATAAGGTTGAAATTAACCGATGTCCTCATTACATAAAAGGTATTTGAATCATTTTTACTCCTCTATAAGCAGAATCAACACTGGGCTGGAGGTGACTTTTTTATATTTATATATATTTATATATATATATAAGACTTGAAAATGAGCAACAATTATCAATGATTATGGGTTTGAAATTATATATATATCAAATACAATTATCAGAATAATTTATGTTATTAGGTTGTATGCTAGTATAGTCTTTGGATGGTTGTGTTATTATACCACAAAATGTTGATGTTATAATATTTTCAATAAACCTTTCTTGCACTAAATACGCCTAATATCTTGTATACTTAGTATAAAATGACAATATTCACAGTACAAGAAAAAATAGAATAATACGCTACTTTGAATAGGATATCACTTACTAGGGAAATAATTAAAATTTAAAAAATTGTAGGTTTCTTGTTCGTTGTCTTTTGATTGTAATTTACCATTTATGGGATCACAGTAGCAGTGAATTATTATGTCACACGCATCTTTGTACACAAATCCTAGAATGTTAACGGTATTAACTGAAAGAAGTACTTTTAACCAACGCCACTTTTGTTTCTAGGTGTCTAGTGGTTCAAATGGTTAGACGCGTAAAGCTTACGATTATTTATTAATAATTCAGATTAATGTATATATGTAACATAAATGAAAGATTTTTCAAGTTAAAAAAAAAAAAATCTTTGGATATAATACAGTATTGCTGTTATTCTTTTTTAATCCTAAAACATTTCAAAGATTTTATTTCTTATAATGAAGACATTAAAACGTTAACAATAGTGGGAAGCTTTTATTTGTTATTCAGGTAAAAACTTCCCCCTGGGAGATTTTCAGGAAAGAGTTAATACTTAATTTATTACAGAAGTTGTTCCATAAGACTGCTATTTACAACAATATGGTTTAGATTTTAATGCTCGAACTATATTCCTAAACAAAGGACCTTCGCTCATACGTGGATTTCTACCTTGACCGCTCTTTTAACTGCCCGCCATCGTAAAACAGAAAACAAATTTTAAAATACTTTATACAATCATCGATTTAACTAGGGGATTTAACTTTACTCATAAACATTAAAACTATTTGTGCTCGCGTCTTCCCAAGAAAATACGATTTACCAGCAGGCCCGAGTCACCAACACGAACGGAGCGATTCTAAGCTTCTACCCAAATCCAAATGTACAGCTTCGATGCCCTCCAGAGTTGAGAGAATGACACGAGCAAAGTTAGTAGAGACTGTTTAATATGTACAAGGGTCGTTAGGATCTAGCTGACGTCGAGAAAGTAATGATTGCCAGTTAGTTAGAGAAAACCTGTAAACGACTGTTTTAAACAAACGCACTCTATACTACACATTATACTGGGTAAGACCACATGATCCATCAATACAATTTAACATTTCCTACAAGAAAATTTGCGAATTTCATCTTTCAGTGTATAATGGGGCTAGATAAGAACCACGTTGGTCCCCAACAACAACAACATGTTTGTTTTGTTGCAACCAGGATTTGTGGAAAAAAATTAATTAACGACGTATATGATAGAAGCCAGAGTAGATCACACTTAAAAATATAAATTTTTATTTAAGAAAATGCATTTAAGAATAATTGTTTTTAAGATAACAACCTGCAGATTTATATCGGACGTCGAAGAAATAGACAGGTGAAAAATTATCTTCAAAAGATCACATTACAAATACATAAAATTGGTAGAATTTTGTAAATTTAACAACAGATTATTATGTTGTGTTTCACAAACTTATGCCACTTTTTGTAAAGCCGTACCCACATACCCAAATTTGTTAAAAAATATAAAAAAAATAAATAAAAAAAAATAAAAAATTAACCTTTGAAATAAAGACACACATTTATTGTTATTTAACACACACGAAATCACTACTCTGACATATACACTACATACACAGTACTATTTGATGTAAAACTCAGTACGGTGAACCATAAAACGTTTCCAAATTACATTTACTTTTGCAAAGTCGGAGGTAGAGTCGGCGGACATGTCATAGACTTGGATTTCGGTGTTTCCATGAAGAAGTTCATAACAACTGGAATTGCTTTATACTTTTAAATTTGAAACTTTTAATAGTAACAGAACATTTAAAGTATCTATCATCACGATTTTAAAACAGTCTTTTTAACAGAAATATCTTTGGATTGTAAAATAAATTTACCTAATTAGTACTTACAGTGGTAATTAAAATGTGAACTGTCTAATATTTTAAAGAAAAAAGTAAATCTGTTCAAATGTCATGTCAGGATCATCTAGGTCCTGAGAATTTCGCATGTCAGCAGATTTTGAAGGACGGAGAGCTGTCTCGTTAATTTTCTCCTTTCTTGATTTCAAACTTATACGATGGGAATTTTAGGCGTGGAGTAAGGCTATAGTAAAAACCTATTATTGTACTTGTAGCTGAATTTTAAATAATAATAATTTGCTTGTTCAGTAAATTACATATTTAAGGTCCCATAGCAGTTTGGGGCATCCAATAACATTTTATTAATTTTACGTAATCATAATTCCATGATTATTGCTTCTGTTATTACATTTAACCCGGTCTTTTTTCTCCCATTTCATTATTTTATTTTAAAATAGCTTCGAAATCAATACTAGTTTTAATTTTCATCCCAAAAATTGTGATTCATAATTATTTATTTAAAGTTATTTTCCGTTTTTATTTTTATTTATTATTATGACTTGTTTATTATTTTGTTATTTTTTTCCTCCTTCTACAGAACTATATTTTATGAAAAGTTAAAGTTTTGATTTTATTTTAAATTATATATTCATTTTTATAAGTCATGTGGAAAAGAGGACCTGATGGTCCTAATTTAGTCTCCAAACATAGTCATTATTCATTTGTTTAGTCCCTCTCACTCTTTAACCCAAAAATAAAAGACGATCATCAATACATCTCATACATCGTCTTTTAAATGTATTTAATTTTGCGCATCTATTACATTTTGATATATTTTAATTTAGTCCACTACATTGAATCGTCCTACATTAAACTTTAAAATTTTGATCAACAACTTTTTTATATCTTAGGCAAAAACCAAATAACAATTTTAATCTAAGAAATTTGCAAGCGTCAGATTTTTTAAATTTATTTATTTTTTAATGTACTATGTCACCTCTAAACACAAAACAAATATTGAATTAAAAAAAAAAAGTTTAAATAAAATTATCATGCAAATATACTTATTTCAGTTATAATTTAATTTTAGCACTTGTTAAAATTAAGAACTTGTTAAAATTTTAGCACTTGTTATGTTAGTAAGAAATATGATAGCAGTTAATAGATGAAAGGTACAAGCATAGCTTTACAAGTTAGTTATTTCAAAGAAATTGAACTAGCATATTATGAGTGAAATATTATGAGTACCTACTGTAAATAGATGTGTAACAAAAGTATATATTTTTAATTATTGTCTTACACACATACACAAACGCGCGCGCACGCACACACACACACACACACACACACATATATATATATATATATCAACAAGAACAAAAATATGTGGTGCAATACTATTTATATGGGTATATAGCAAATAGCTGAGTACAAACTATCAGGATACTGTTTACTATTGAAGCAACTATTTATCTGTGGAGGTTGCTAGAGATTAGTTATAGAACGATATATTATGTAATATAATTGCAATATAACTGTGATATTTATATTTCCGATTAAGTTCACATTGTCTCTTTATATTGGCGTGAAAAAATATCTGAAATGTTGGTATTTACCTTTTATTTTACCATTTCTTTAATAATTATTTTTATTTCGTTTTGCCTGTGAAAATTAGGTACTAATCACGATAAAATTAATTGATGACAACATTATTAAATTTTTCAGAAACATTGTTCAAACTTTCTCACAAACCAAATTCACAAGAGAAATAATAAAAAATCCAACACTATTCGTCGCCAAAAAAATGACAGTATGTTAGTGGTAAGAGATAAATTAATAATCAAACATGGACACCGTTTTAAATTTTATAGAATATTTTGAACCTTATATAATAAACTCGTTATTATAAGTATACATCTTGTAAGAAGAAGTCAAGTTTTATTACAGGGGTCAAGGTTCCTTCTTGTTTTTTTTTTGTAAATTGTTTCTTAACGGGTATATATAAGTTCATTTAGAGAAATAACTTCTATTTTTTTCACCAGTTACTCACGAACCAGCATTTTTATATATGTGGACGAGCATTATGTTATGTTTTGGTATTAAACGGTAGAAGTTTAAGAGACAGTTTAGAGACCAGCTCTGCCACTGCGACCTATGACCTATTAGGCAACTAAAGCCTTCTCATTCAAACCAATAAACAAAGGGGAACATAATGGTGGTCAACAAATGCAATTTTGCATTTATATTGTTCCATAATGTAAAACTTATATTTTATAATCAAGGTGTTTAACGTATTTATTTACTTTGGAAAATGTATTACTTTTAATTCATTCTCAATATAATTATTGGTCAATATTTCAAAATACATTTCCATTTATATTTTAGTCTTATTTTATATAAATGGTTTTTACATGATGTAACTAAATTCGTTCGATTATGCATGTTACACTAAAACAGTCCTGACATAGTTTATTAAAATATTCAATTTAGAGACACTTAATTGCCTTTGGAAGTTATTAAACTATCTCCTCGCAGTCTCTTATCCTTTATGCTTAGTACGAAATATTAAATTCCAAAACCAAATATTAGCTCTCGTATTATTCTGAATGGCAAAGTGTAATTAATTAAGGAATATAGAGTTGATAAAAGTAAATAAAGCTCGTTATATTTGGGTATAAAACATTTAATTATATTTTAAAGTTTAAACAATATACAGTTTTTTTTTTTTGGAAAAATAATAACGCTTTATTTTATGGAAAGCAAATTGCAACAAACGATTACTTTATTTATTTATAAAACCGCCTTCATTATTCTAAAATATGAATTTAAAATAATTATAATCTATTTTGATAAGTATATGTTGAATTGAGGTTAGTAAAGTTATAAAAGAATATTTTTTCATACACTGAACTATCAGAAGCAAACCAATGTACTTAAAATAAAGGTTTCTGGATTTGGAAAAATGTGTTTATAGTTTAAGCTTTTTATGTTATGTTAGGTTAGGTTTGTTCTTCCTCGAGAAAAATGACGAGAGGAACACTTGATACGAGAGTTAACATAATATTCATATTGTGAAAAACGATTACATACTGTTTATAGAATTTAATATTTAATTTGTAGTATTACATATTATTGTTTTATCAACACTATTACCTAATAACGTATTTAGCTTACCATTACAAACTGAGTGGTAAAAGGTATTAATTATATGGGTCTTAAACCTTATACAAATTTGTATTATATATTAATATATATTTGTTTTTACAATTTTTATATCTATTTCGGAGAAGTCTATCAATATTTTGTAATATTCTACAATATTGAACCACGCGAACTTTAATGATGTAGAAAATTTACACAACAGTTAGGCCTAAGTGTAATTAATATATGCAATACAGTGCACTTATTTATTCTACAGTTTTTAATAATTTACCTCTGTATATGTATTTACGATTTATTACGAAATACATGAAATAAAATTATCTTTTTGCCTCTTTGTTTAATGGTTTGATAACTTTACCATAAACCATACTTTACCAGTATGTATTACTTTGGTTGCATAATACGTCATAGGTCGCGGTGCCAATTCTGGTCTCTAAACTGCCCTTAAAATCCAAACACAATCAATCGATGAATCCATCAATCAATGGTTTGACTCCTTTTTGAACATTCTTAAAAATCGTTTGTTTCAAAACTATGTAAACCCTATCTGTAATAATATCTGAGGATGTTCGGAAGTCCAAAATAATCGTCCTATGGTTGGTATTGTTATTAAATAAATAATATAATGAAGCTAATCAGAAGCATATGAACATTATAACTGTTAAAAACGTATTTGTAGCAGAAGGAAGACTATAATATAAAGATTGAGAAAAATATATATATGGAACACAATAATACCAAGTATAACAGGCGGGTGATGTTGTTTATAAAATTCTGTAAACAATTTTAAATAGTCCATTACAGTTTATTAATTTTTTAACAAAACAATGATACTCCAGTTTGTCGATAAAGACAGAAAGGGTTGTTAATGTGGTGTAATTAATCAGTATTGTTGCTTAACAGTGCTGTGTAACAAATCTACTCCCACAGATTAACTACATACTTAATCGAATGGCTTAACAGACACTTTTTTCTAGATAATCAAGTTCAACAATTTATTTAAGATGTAAAACTTTAGAATTCACCTTGTCGTAAAGTTATAGTTGTACTAAATGAAAGATTGGTGATATTTAATATGTATTTTTATGGCTTATTTAATTAAAGAATCTATCAATAACTACATATATCTCAATTTTAAGTACAAACGTTATGATATTTGAATCGAAACATGTATTAATAATTGGATATATACTATTTTAAAATAAACTAGTTTTTACAGTTTTGTGATTTTGTTTGTGTGTCTTTTTAAAATCATGAGCAACAACATGAATAAATATTTTAAAATCCATAACAATTATACTGTTATTAATTTGTTCAAACAAATACATAACAAATTTTATAAACATTTTAAAATTTCATCTCCAGAAAATCGTTATAAACTTTTAAAAATAAATTTCTACTCAGCTTTATCAGTCATATTTCTTAAATTCCTGGTGATAAACGACAAGAAAGATTCGTTTTTTCGCCTACTGTAACTTAATTTTTCGACTTGGTTATATAATAATTTAAAAGATCAAAAAAAAATTTATCATAAAATTAAAATTACATATTATAATACAAGTTTAAGTAAGAGTAATAGTATATTATTCAAGTCATATTGTTTTATAAAAACTAATGAAAATTTTCCACACACTTAATTCCCTTCTTGTTTTTGCTTTAATTAATCTCTATTTCCTCAACTTCTATAAGATGATGTGTTACTCAATATTTTCCAACTCAGATTTTGGCGCTATCCATGTGTACAGCTTTATTAATTTATGCTTATATTTTGTGGTTCATAGAACATTTTTAAATCTTGATTTTTTTCCGCTATAACATTTTCCTTTATGCATTACATTTCCTTTTTTTAAGAGTTTTAATAAAGTAATATTACTGCCACAAATACAAAGTTATTTCGTAGTTGTATATTTACAAAAACTAGTAGTATTTTACTGTAAATATTTGTTAAAAGCTGACGTTGTAAATGAAATAAAACAAACAAAAAATCAATGTAATGGTCTTAAATTCCTATGGGTGAGTTTTACGACGCTATGCGTGACACACTTAACTTGAAAAATGTCTCACTTATGTTGTACATTCTTCTCTTGTTATCTTAATGTCAGAGCGTTGCAAAAAAAAATTACGTTTATGTTTCTCAAATATATTCAAAATGGAAACAATTGATTAGGCAAACACAGAAATTTTCAGAACGTTTTTTAAGACGTATTTAGCCTTTATTATCATTGAATAAATTCATGATGATCAACGAAAGACATAGAAGATTATCTTCCATTCTACGATGAGTTATTTCCATGATATTGTTTTTAATTTCTGTAATGAAATATATTTATACTTAAGTCTTATTAATGGATTCGAACAGCATGAACATGCAATTATATCCTAATATAGGATAACTATCCCCAAACACATAAATATTGTCTGAAAAATAAAAACATATTTTTTACTAATATACTTGTGAGTAATTATTGAAGTACTTTTTTCAAAATAATGCACTCTTACGGTTTAGTGTATACCTGATAGTTTTCATTTAAGAATTTTATTTTTTATTTTATTATGTTAACATTTTATGACAGAGAGAAAATAACATTTCCGTTGACTCCCAGTGTAACTTTGAATACTTACCACTATTTCACAATTATATATTAGTTTTTAATTTTGATTTTTGTTTGTTTTTTTGTTAACAAGAACCTAGCGTTCACTTATTAAATCCAATAAATTTTTATTGTACGTAATGAAATTTATTATAAGTTGTAAATATTTGACTACAGAAAATGTTTAGTTATAAATGCAATAAGAGTTCTAAAACGGTAGTAATTTAGTTACAATTTTTCTGTCATAAAATAGTAGTATAATATATAAGATGTGTTTAAAAAACAAGTGAACGTCAAATATAAAGGAGCTCATTGTTATAAATTAGCATGCGTTTACTTTTGAACCCGCCCCTTTTTCAACCACGATCCCACACTTCCAAAACGTAAATAACGAAATCCTTTATACTCTCTTAAACAAAGCGCAACATATGGGTTTGGTCATTGCAATTATCAGAGATGTTATTTGTCCTTTTTTTAATGCCTTCCCGTTACACATGTTACCAGATGATTTAACATTATTTGATACTGTAATTTGATTCCGTTTTTCGTATCAAATCTACAATTATATTCACAACTTGGACTGCTGTGACTTAATTCAACATTAAATAAAAGGAATTTATAAAATAATTTAAACATTCTACAAAACATGAAGTCTGGTTTGTAATTTCGTTCTTTAATCATTTATACTTTATGTTATACGTGATTGCATAAATTTACTGTGGTTTAAATAAGATTATTTTTAAAACCTTTTGTCTTGCTTCTTAAAGATTATAAAAAAGATGCTATTTCATTTTTTTTATTTCTCAGTTTGTTTTTACCTGTTTTGCTCTCTGGGAAGAGTACGTACAGAAATAATTCGAACGCCTACCTAACAAATTTTTGGGTTATTTTTGTTGTAACAAAGTAAAAACAAAGCAATATTCAAGTGTCCGTGATCCAAAAGAACCGCCAAAGACTAGTATTGCTGACAAACATTATTACAGTAATCATTCCACTAGGTTTTAGTAAACATTTACTGCATCATGACACTCTAATATTAATCAATATGATATAATTTATTCTATATCGGTTAATGATTGCTCTATCAGTTTGATACTTATGACATAAATACTCGTGTGTTGCACTTAGTTATCCTGTATCTTTTGATTACTGTACTGGCTGTAGTAATGCACATTCAGTGTTCTGTATATTTGAATAACTATAATATTAACCAATCCATCTCAATTATGTCACCACCTAGAAGTAATATATGTTATCACTTTTACACATTGAATAACTTAATACTTGTGAAATCAATTTAGCGAGCATACTAAAAGATTCGGATTATACTGAAATTGTAGATCCTGCTTATAGCTCAAATGAACATAATAAATGGTACACAAATATTACACAATATTTCACGTAAACTATCACAACTACTCTTTTTTATGTATCCTAGTCGCAAACTGCTGAACCTTATGAGTGAGCCTAAAGAGCTATTCCAAAGTGTTATAGAATGTATATACGCGTATATAAATATATAACTTTTATTATTATAAAAGTTATTTATTTCAGTTAGAGAGATTTATAGTTCAATAAATTACATATAGCAATCATTATTTTAGTTTCTGTATAATTCCAAGAAATATATTATTGATATCTAATCCCCTTTATTGTAAACATTATCAAGTAGTCCCAAGATAGAGCAAGCTGAATATTATTGTGAAACATTCAAAAATTAAAATTATTTTACTCCTTTAATTTTCTTTATTTAAGGATACACTGTCAGTTTTCTCATCTCTTTTTTTTGTTAGTATTAGCTATCGTGTGTTTGACAATAATGTTTCCAAATCTGATTCTAATGAATCCCGTTAATTTTTCCGACCAATTCTCTTGGTCAACTAACGAGCAGAGCCTCCGGCTATCACTCTAGAGTCAGCTATTGCGCCACTTTATGATACATTTCACAATTTACAAATTAGTATTAGGCAAAATTAGTATTTTAATAATGTCCCAAATATTCGAGCAATGGGGTGAACCATATGAGAGAGAAGCTAGTGAAGCTAGCAAAAGATACTATTAGTATTTAATAACAACCTTTAAATTGGGGGCAATGGGTTGTTGTATTTACATTACGTTCTCTAACTGTAAACGTTATATTGTTCGATCATGGTGAGTTAAAGTCGGAAAGGAGAAAGGTGGTATAAATTGTAACACTGTATCCCATCAGGGGTTCTGGATAGACCAATGGAAATATCTTTAGATATCCGTACATGGTTTATCTATATTTATAATTCTCTCTCGCTGTTTTTTTTTTTTTTTTTGATGGAGGATGGGAAACTTACGCTGTCTCCTTTACCATCGTTATTCTGTTATCATATTTTCTCAAAAAATCCCCACTTCGTCAATAAAAAAACGCGCAAAACGGTTAATAGGAACCTTTGAGAAAAATTATAACATATTTATTTAGTACTTAATTCGAGTTTCATTTACTGTCCATATTAATTACTACAAAGGCAATCCTAGATACTGAGAAATAAGCCCTGATTTATGCAGACAAATATATACATAAATACTTTTACATAAAACACATTGAATATTTTCATAATGACAAATATATTCATCGTGCGTGTTGTAATTATACCGCTATAAAAATACCAGAGATTATGGTAGTGTTTCCTTTATCAAATCTTCTATTAGGAATTAGATATTTCTTCCCCCTGAGAAGACCATTGCATTTTTACAATACTAACCTAGTGTTATTCTTTCATTAGTTTAATGTTAAATTAATTTTGTAACTAAAAAGTATCCATAAATTGAATCCCTAAATATGTATACAGGTTTTAGTGAACCAACATGTCTACTCATGTAAGTTGTCTGTCTTAAAATTAGTAATAAAAAACCCTAAAGTAGCAACAGTTCTATTATTCATGTGGCAAAGATATAACACAATGGATCTATACAACACGACAGTACACAGTTGTGTTAGGCATTGTCTTTGTATCTGTAATCCTACAAGAGGGAACAACTACAACTGGGGGGAATAGAAAATTAGTGACTTTATTAACATTATGACGTCATGCAGATATTTTTTACCCAGCAACTAAAAGTGAAATATATCACGCGAATAATTCCGAGCTAACACAGGACATCACTTTCTAGTTTATTATTCAGCTTACACGTACAACGTTCAATTACAATTTATACTCTGGAGTAACAAAAACGATAAGTTTAAAACAATTAAATAACTATTATATAGGTGTATAAAAGTGAACAACACACAATAGCCTTGTTTATTTTTATAATGATATGCCAAGTGGTTTGTCTTATGTTCGGGTAAGGATAACCTTCTGAGATTTAATGCATTTATTTATTTGTACAATGCGACAACTATAATATTGGTAACGATCTAGATTATAAACTAAAAACGATTAATTTAGTAAGTGTCTTGAATTTCATTAGAGGGAAAACACAGATGTGATAAATTAAGTAGTCACATTATTTTGTATTGTTAAGTTATAAAGACTTTTGTAAGGAGTAGGCCACCTGTTCTCATTAGCTTTGTTAGAGGTACAGTTATCTTTCACCCCACTCCATAGGTCAAAGACATATAACAATAACTTGACAAAGGGCCAGCCCAAGCCTCTACCTTACTGGTCAACTGATCTGTAGAGTGGGAGGGATTTTAGCTTAAACTCAGATTATCATAGTTTTAGGTTTAATTTGATTTCATTAGTAGATATGTAGGTTTACAATTAGTCTATAAGCAAGACCCTCCAATGATGATAACTATGTTATCGAAATGTACATCAGGTCATTTAGTGGAAATAATTAATAAAGAACAATTAATCAGATAATTGTGTTTTATTTTAAAGTTTCTATTGGTTGTGGTTAGGTGCAAATTCGAATAATTATTGTGAATTTCACCACAGTGCTCAAGAAGATTGTATCTAAAAACGTTTAATTTAGTAAGAGTCTTGAATTTCATTTATAAATTGAAATTGTATTATTGAATTTCATTTATATTATTTTAAGTACTACGAAGACCGATAGAAATAATTTTTGTTTTTATCTTTAACAATTAAATTATATGTTTTGGTTTTCAATCAATAAATTCTGTTGCAATAAATTATTGATGTCAAACAACTATAATTTCTAATTAAGTTAACAAAACTTTCGTAATTATGTCAACTAACTTGAAACAATTAACTGTTTCTAACTTCTTCTTTTACCTGGTTTTAACATTAAGACATAAAATCAGATTTAAATTTATATTAAATAGATAGTATAAAATGTTTAGTTAAAATCTAAGGTGATATTGTCTCTATAGCTAGACATTCTCTCTAATCTTTTTATAAAGTTCGAATAAACTTTCAGTTTTAACCTCATTATTTAAACAATTCATATAAAATAGAAATATTTTACTTCCCGTTTAGCGACTTGCTACTTTTGAAATAACAAAGAATTACATTTTTCTGGAACATAAAGGTGAAAGTTCAATTCTCTATAACTCCTATGGCTTAAAATTAAGTTCACTTCTCGCAAGAAACTTGCAAGAAATAATCCCAGACTTTATCCGTAACTTCGGCAAAAATACGTGATAAGGAAGATATAGTAAACTTTGTTTCAACTGGTAACTTGAACTTTACCAATTATAATTACCTTAAAATGAAGCTGAAGAAACTGTCTGTATTTATTTGTAGGTATTACTTATTTATTGTATGTCTTATTTTTCATTAGACTCAAAGTTTCAGATTTTACCCCCAAAAAACATTACATTGTCACATCCCTCTACACACACACACACACACACACACACACACACACACACACACCACACCCCCCACACACAAATGATTTTACTTTAGTGCGTAAATATTCTGATATTTTTGAGTGACAATATGTTTATCAGTGAGAAAAAAACCCTTACGTTTAGAAACGTCTTTTAGTCTATTAGTCTGTGCTGAATTACTTATAAATAAACTGTAAATAAAATGCAGCTCCGTGCTCCAAGTCTAAATACCAGTATTCGATCCTAAAATTATATGCATAATATTACATACCAATTTTAAATTGGTATACAATTTTAAAACACGTCATATTTTACAATTTGTATTTGGGTTCAAATGAAATCTGTTTCAATTATAATTAGAATATATATAATTTTGGACAATTACTTTCACAGCTTCCAGAGCTTAAATTTGCAAAACAATTTTTAATACTACTCCCTATACTCATTTCCGTATCTTGATATAATCAAATTCCAATTTTTGACAGAAGTTTTTCTTAGAGATTTAGAGACGAGTTATGTACGAATCTTTGCTGCAGTTATTCATTGGTAAAGACATTAGATGCTTCTTACTCCCTAACGGTCAACCACTAAATTATTGAACTAGAATGATACTATAACAATTAAATATTACCTCTGTTCAAATAATATGAATACGCTTTTTAACAAGTTCAGTATTAAATTTTCGCTTGGACTAGAATCAATGGTGTGTCAAACGTCTATTCTACATCCATAACTCCCCTCTCTTCACAGCAGAATCTTGAGCTATAAGGGGAAAACTTAAATGTTTTACTATTAAAATTATGTTGAGTAAAGAATGATATAAATTTCGTTGAATTATGTCTTCCTTAATTTTATCCAGTTATTACTTTTGCCAATAGATAAAAATAAAAGTAATCTATATGTAAACTGTTCTTTAGAGACAACATTTTTTCCCGCCAAAGTTTTTTTATCTCTGTAGAATAATTTTTAATAGTCTATGACTGACGTTACAAGAACCATTGGTTACCTACTACCTACGCTAAAAATTTCATCCCCCCCCCCTATTACATATTTAAACTATGAACATGATTCTATAATTTCCGATTATCTTTAATCAATTAATAAATTCGCTTACTGTTACACCGCCAGCGTTGAAGTCTTTCATGGACCTTAGTAACCTTCATGATTTTATTTCAGGTACGCTTGTCACTAGTTCTAGCAATTCAGTTCCTTATCCCTCAGTACCACTTCCACACCATCCCGTAAATTTTTTTGCTGTCTATCCCTTTGCCTTCTATCTATGAATTCCATTCCTCTACTCTTCATACAGTTTTATGGCTTCATATGGATTACTTTACCAATCTACCTAATATCTCCGTATATTCATTATCAATTAGCAGTTTATCTCCGCAATTTTCTTATCCATGGGTTAAAAATGTTTCACATATTTTCCTCTCAAATATTCATATTATCAAACCTCTCACTTAATGCTCAAGCAACATTTTATACGTGAATATGAGTTTATGACTTCTTTAATCTTATTTTACTTTGCTTGTGTATTATTTTTGACTATATTAACACTTTACAGACATAATATTTTCTTCTTCCTACAGCAATTCTAGTCGTAATTTTTTATATTTATAGATTTATAATTTGTTACTATATAAACGAGACACATTCACGTTTATAAACGAATATTTTTCCATCTTATAATTATAGGAATCAACTAGTTATCTTGTTAAATATGTAATTAGTTTTATCCTCAAAAACAATAACTCCCAATTTTATTGCTTTTTGTTACAGCCCTTGAATCATTTCCTTCATTATTGTCTCACTCCAAGCAATGAGAACCACATCATTTACATATGCAGCCAACTAATTAGGGCTTATATTAATGTAACTTTAAAAATATATTTTAATAATTAACGTATTCAACAAAATTGTATAAAATGCATGGCCTTCTCAGACGTATCAATATAATTATTTTAACTTTATACTTGGAACCTAGCAGTGTTTCATTCATCAAATCTGTTAAATTTCGTATTGCTAGTTGTTATCATTAACGTTACGTTAGTTTTATAGCCTGATGAAAGTATTATAAAGCATTAAGTTGCAATCCCACCATTTTTCAAAGATCCTATATAAACTTGTTAAGATCAAATTGTAATTTATTTCAGTAGCAATGTCTAAGTACAAACCTGTTTACACGTAATATAAAACTTACTTTTATTTGAAATATGTTTACAAAGGTCAAAAGGGGAATTTAAATTTATGATAATACAAAATATTTTTTAAAGTTATACATGTTTTATCGACAGGTAACAGTTCTTATTAAAAATTTGTGTATAGGCAGATGTTACATTTTTAATAAAATTATAATTTGAAACGCAATAGTAAATAGAATCAATTTCGTGTTTATGTCAGACTATTTTAACTTCATTATTTTATACAAAACGAATTATACAACACACGATACATGGGAACATTAAAAGTGTTAGTATATTGTTTTTAACCAGTGAAGGAAACTAATAGTTGGTACAATAATAAGTTATTCCCATTGGCACCATCCATCGTGTGGTGCTGTTCAGAGTTTCGTTTCTAACAGTAAACATATTAAGGTAGAGTGATTTATATTGTGCTAAAAACACAAGTACACACTGATTTACTATGATTAACTGATATCTATGATATTAATTCGACGATAACAATTGAAATATACTGTTTTATTGAAAATTAGACAACACAATTTCCAACAAAGTAAAAATACCATGAAATATTACCAGATTTGCCATCCTTAAATTATTTACATTTCGTGAACAACGTCACAGTCTATGATTCCAATTTTATGTTTCCTTTATATTTATGTAACTATCTTTTTTGCATGGCAGAGACTTGACCCAGGTATTCTATGTTATATCATTGATTATACACTCAAAATAGAAAAAAAAAATCTCCATGTTAGGTTGAAACTCATAAATTACACGCTCTAGTGCTGCCATCTAACTTTCTAGCTTTTCACTCTCTGTGAGGGTACTGCCATCCATAATTGTTACAACAAGTAATAACATTTGTAAAGTGGCTAAGTACTATGGAGAGTCATCTGGTTGTCCGTAGGCTTCATTTAGTGTAAAATGACCCTTGTCCAATTTATCCATCGGGGTGGATTATCGTTAGGATTAGCCTAAAGACAATTGACACCTTAGATTGGGGAATGTTTATTGACCTCCCGGTCTGGATCCACCGTGTTTTGTTGAAGCAGGGTCACCTCGATCCGGATGATGCTTTTCTCTTGCGCACGGAAGTCTTGAGGGTAACTTCCTCAGTTGTAGATGTAATTATCATCCTCTGCTATATCTGGAATTATTTGTCTTTTATCTCAACCCCATAAGATATAATAAGTACGCTACAAAAATAAATTACAAATTTAACTTCTCTAATTAAGCTCATTTTCTGCTACACTGGTGATTATTTTTTCATCAGTTCATAACAAAGTAAATAATCACATTATTTCTATCCTTGTCAATGGATACTAAAAATCTAAATGTAATAAAAGGGATGTTTCTTAATTGCATACGTTTCTCATTTCATATATATATATATATATATATATATATATATATATATATATATATATATATATATATATATATATGTTTATATATATATATATATATTTATAAGTACTTGCGAGTACTTTGAAAATACAGTAGTTTTACTTTGAAAATACATACAACACTCATACATACTAATAATATATTTGTAATATTACAATCCACCTATAAGCTTTTTTTTTAAAGTGCTTTATATGTTACTTGGACAATGGGTATTAGAGTGTTTAGAGAACTAACTGTATATTACAAATAGTTATTCCTACATTCATCTATTTCTCCTTCCCTCCAAAATATTAGTTTGATTATTAACAATGGGTTCCACATGCATTCATTGTTTAATGATATTGCACTATTTATTGAACATATTTTCATATAATTTCCTTATATCAAAAACCTTTGTTTTACCAATAAATATAATCCTACATTCTCATTGCAAATTGTGTTTTTTAGTATGACATTAAATCGGAGTTACAATAATGGGCGTAAATCTGTTGTATTGACAGATGAATTAAAATTAAACTGTCTGCTAAAGACAATATTCACTATGTATTTAGGTGCTCATTATTGGTATCAAACTAATATAATATTTTAGTGTGTTACTTCTTACATTCTTACAGTTTTATTAAAAGATTACAAAATTAAATGTAATAGTAATTCGATTGACAAAAAATTTCAATTTGTCTTTCAATTTACAATCTATTACCTATTGAAATAATATTTAATTATATTTGTTAATATTATAGAAACTAAAAGTTATAAACGCGTTTAGAGTGTGGTTAAGTACTTAACTGTACAAGTTCTCCTACTCAGTGTTTTGAGTAATAACTGTCAATAAGTTTTCAACGTGAAATCATCCGTCATGGCATGGGCTTTGAGTTGTTTGGAACTACAATGTTCTATGAGAACAATTTGTTCCTTGTTTACTGCTTTAACACAATTCATTTGCTTTGTGGTGAGTTAATTAGCAGTACATTGGGAACAGGAATGCAGGAGAAGTTGGGATAGTTTTAAATTTGAATTATTTTAGAAGTTCAAAAATGCTTGTAATCTCACTTAGTAATTCTATTCGTGAAAAAGCGTATGTTATATTATGTGAACACTAAAGATGAATATATCTATTTTTAAGTTAATTATTAGGTCATAAGCTTATTACCTGTGTTAGGGGTGACTTATTTAAAGTTATATTTTCAGAGTTTACGAGTATAGTTTATTATTACAAGTCTTTAATATTGGTCAAATATGAATATATATTTGATATACGTTTTGAATTAATGCAACTATGATTTTAGGGGCTCGAATGTATTTTCCATCCATCATTCAAATAACTAAGATAATTCATCAAATTCCATATTAAAATATGACCTAATCTTTTCTTAGGTCTAAACGTCATCTCAAAACGTTTATTGATGTCTCATTTATTTGTTTTGAGATGGCAAACCTATAATGGCACATTTTTCATTTTGACCTACAATGCTCCAATAAATATTTTGGGATATTGGAGACTATTAATTTTCTTTGTTTATTAATTATCTATAGAGAATATAAATCTAGTCATGGATTTTTTTAAAGTATATAAATCGACTACTCTGAAATGTAGGACGTAGAGGCGACAAGTTAGGACTAAATAAATAATTGAAACGGTGATATTAAACATATTACAGGTGGTTATTTTAAACGATTTATAAATTAACCTCATTGATATCAAAATATCATTATAACAGCACAAATACTTGAAACGATTATTACATTTTTTAAATTAGGTAGAATGTGTAATCCAGGAATTCCTGATAAAGTATTTTTTACAGTAGAAATAAACAAATTGAGAATGATCGTTCCATATATTTGGTTAGATTTGTTTTTTCTTGTTGTCCAAAATGAAAAAAACTTTTGTTCATTTACGCATGATAATTTGAAGAAAATAACATAAAATAAAGACCACCCCCTTTCTCCTCCTCCGTCGAATACACTAATGCTGTAGTGTCAGAGTCGGGGGAGAAAAAGAGATGGTTATCAAAGAGAGGAATCAAAACCCAAGACTACTTAGTGACAGTTATAAATTAAACGATAAGTGAGCCCTGTGTGGAATGGAAAGAATCTAAGGAATAAGAAGATTAACTAACATAAACATAAATCAAATTAATTTAATTTTTTTTTCCATCGTATTTTTTGTAAAGAAAACTAAATATGGAAGGGTCCAACTGAAAAGCGTAACATCACTAGTTGGTGCACAACTAGACTATCCAAATAAGAGATTGGTCTAAATTCCAATTGGTCTAAAACATCTTAAGATTGTTTATGAATTTAGTTTCATTTTTCTTTTATTTTCAATGTTTTTTTTCAAACTTAGAAAAACTCCAATATCATAGATACATATTATACTCACATAAACAAATAACTGTCATTTAAAAAAACCTTAGGATTAAACTTAATATTTAAGATGTAAAAATGTAAAATGCATTACCTTGAAAAAGCTAAAATAACATCATTTATGTTTTCATAGTAGAAGTATAATACTGATGTACTATTTATAACTGTTATAGATTGTAATATTTTATAAAATGTATACTTCCTGACAATATACAAAAAATAAAAATAATATATACTCCGCTACAACAAATAAACGTTTTATAGATTGCATTTGCTTCAGCACTCTTTTAAAATCTACATGTTAAAAATGTTCTTGATTATTAATATCTACGACAAAATATTGTAGTTTCAAAATCAAAATTATTTCATTTTATTTGACAAATTTTGATAATAGAATTAAATTAATACAACATTTATATTTCCAATTATTTTAGTTTATTCTTTTTGTATTGTTTTTTAAATTGCACATATCTTATAATAGTGCTTTACCACAGACAAATGTAAAAGGATATTCTCAATTTCACGCATTGTTTACTGGCAAGATCTTCAAGGAACGGAAGAATAAACAAAATAATTGAAGCATTTTTCAAGATAAGTATCTGATATATAACGGTTGAATTTGAGACTTTATAACGTTGATCCCATGGCGTGTATACCCTTTGAAGTATCACATTCATCGTCTGAAATATGTTCTAAAACAATCTTCTATGTTTAGACTAGGAAGATTAATATAAATTATAAACGTCACACACACACACACACACACACATATATATATATATATATATATATATATATATATATATATATAACAACATCTAAATATTATTGGTTTTTTATATGTATACACACACACATATATATATATATATATATATATATATATATATATATATATATATATATATATATATATATATATATATATATAAAGGGCCTATACCACATTATACATACTGTACCTGGAAATAAAAGTAGAGGAAGAAGTTTATGTCTTTGGTTCTGGACAAACATAAAACTTGTGATTGCAAAAATCGTAACTTCTGCTATCTACTGAGTAGCTAAAAAGTTTTTTTTTAATAAATGCAGAGTGTTCCAAAATATATGAAACTTGTTTTACTCTTTATATTTTTAAATGTTATGATGTTCTTTTTCACCTGATTATTGTAGCGGAGAACTTTAAAAAGTAATATCTTCCATCTTTTTAAAATATCAGAACTTTGCTCGTTTCAACATTATCTTTTATTATGAAATAATATTAGGTTTATCAAGTTTTATGACCTTACTGGCACATGGGTTGAATGATTGGAAATTAAATTAATAACACAAACTGCACAAACAACTTTTGCAGGTGGTATTTTTGTCACTCGTAATGTTTACATGATGCATAGAACATTCATGTAATAGTCAAAAAGAAACTTCTTTTTTTTTATGAAAAATGCAATTTAACACGTGTGAGTAAAATAATTACACAGTTTGTATTTTTAATTACCGTCACTATGTATTTTAGCATGTGTGTCAAGATACATCTACCACCTTTTAAACGTGTTATAAAAATGAATTTACTCAAACAAAGTTCTAAACAGTGTGTGTAAGAAAAGTAACTCATTGAAGAAAATCACAACAGTATAGTTACATTTCATAACTGCGTAGAGTAAGAATTAGTGTTTTAGTTTATAAGTTGAAAAGTATGTGTACGTATATATAATATATTAACAAACATTTTAGAAGGAACAGTAAATGAAATATGTTTACAATTGAATTTCATTATTGGTTTTAAATATCGCTCACGCTTATAACTGAAATCATGTACACTCTTAGATGATTAATTTGTTAAAAAATGTTAATTAACCTTAACAAATTTAACAACAACAACCGTGGAACAGCTGACTGACTACGTAGTTATGTGACATGTTAAAACACATTATTTTAATTTAGGTAATTTTACCAATTGGTAACAACATCAATTTATGATAACGTTGTACTGTGTAATCTAAAAAACCAATATCAACTAAAGAAACATAACATCGAACTGATGTCTAAGCCTGAAAAAGAGCGAAAATTGTTTTAATGAACTTATATTTCAAACTAAAGTGAATATCTAATAACAAAGAATTAATTCTCCTTGAAAACATGACACACAAAGCGTGAAAATTTGTCCAAATATAAAATTAAAGCCTTCAATGACTACCCAAAACTAATTATTGTAAATACAGTTATTGTCTAAAGTGTAGAAATAAATATTGTCATAAACGACAAAACATAGCCTTCACCCAGAGATCGAGATGGATTTGTCACTTATTTCAAACGTTCATGTATCAAAGATTCTGTCACTAATTGATTTATGTTCCTGCATAGGGATTTTGAAGACATTACACTAAACGCAATGCTTTGGCTTAACTTTAACTCGATTCAACATGTCAAAGTCAAAGTATTATACCATAATCTGATTCTCAGGAATTAAGGAAGTTATATTTCATATCTATAACAACAAGAGCACATTTTGACCAAGTCCTAAGATTATAAGCATACATTCACCAGATTTTGTTACATTCACCAAGATACAATGATGCTATTTATGACAAGCTTGTGTAAAAGTAATACTCACAAATAATATGTAAATACTCCCATAAAGTAGAGTAAATAATGGCCATTATTTATGTTTTAATTAATCATCTTAAATTTATGTTTTAAACTTCTTTGAATAAAACAACATACACTAAACTCCTATATTCTTTGTGTTATATTTTTAAAATTTTTTTTTTCCAATAATATTTTGTTTTAGATTTCATATAATCAATAATCATTAATATAACATAAACAATTAGTATAGTTTTTTTTAGTTTTGAAATTAAAAAAATATGCAAGTTTCATAGTATGACTTCCTTAGCTCATGTGTATTTAGGATAGTTCATTGAAAACTAAATATATATTAAAACCTCTTAGCAGCATAAATTTATTTTTTAATATTCTTTTTGTACGTGAAAAAAATACATTAAATTTTCATTTTAAACAGTCTTTTATTGTTAATAATACTTATTATATTTTGGGGAGCAGACCAAAAAATCTTAAAATTATCATTTTTTTTTAAATTATTTTCGTATTACCCAGGATTTCCCATTTACAATAATATATAACATGAAAAGGTTTTCACTTCCTTTATCGCGTAGAAAAATAATAATTACAAGGCTTGCACATGTTATTTTACGTATTTTACAGGTGTCACAACATCTTCTCTTTGGTATATCTTCTAGTTTCGTTTTCCGAAAGTTAGTTTTTCTAACTTTAGGTACATTTTTCTCAGAAACCACTGATGCTATAGCAATGCAATTTTTGACACTAAACTTCATATATAGACCAGAGGTTTTAAAAATATATTTTCAAACAATTTTTTTTTCTAAAACATTTGAAAGACGAAAATTATACAGAAAAAAATAATAATCAAGATATAAAGAAAATTCCTGGTTAAATTGTGTAAGAATAACCAATCTGAAAGTGTGCCAAATATCGAGTCTGTATCTTAAACAGTCTCTTTTGAATATCAGTATACAGTATCTCCTATTTTTAGATTATGAAACACGTATTTCTATATAATTAGAATATCTTTTATATAGGAGTGATGAAATTTACAATAATATATCACTGCTGTAGTTGCAATACACTTTGGTTCAGTTAACAATTGTACGTCCCATTATCTGATGGATATTTTTGGGCATTCTGAAAGTGTTGAAAATTATCTACACTTATATAAATTCTTCTAAATATGTGTATGTCTACAAGATTTGATAATTTTTTGTAATATTTAACCCTTCTCTTACATTTCTGGATGATGACAATTGTCAGGTGGCAGGTTTGTGTGTGTGTGTGTGTGTGTGTGTGTTACAGCTGTTTTCAATGCTTCTCTAATAGTCAATACGACTACTAATATAATCACTATTTCTATTTTTAATATTCAGTTTTGTTGTCTGATTGCTGTTCATCCTCACACTCAAATGAGGAGCGTTTATTTTGAGCACGTATTTCACATACCATTTATAAATAGCATGTATAAATTTGATGAAATGAAATGAAGTAAATAAACCAAAGTAATATGTAGGAAAGAAAGATTTTGTGACAGAACGTTGTGAATTTTATCGAAGTAAATTTTCTTTAAATCCCACAATTTCTATTTGAGATCAATAAATATTTTTCACACATTAACAGTCATTAATGTCTACACTTTGCTCTTATCTTTAAGACTACTTGGCCTCTTCACCGGGACGACTGCCACATTTTGCTCCTATTACCAAATCTAATCTTACTTTATGTATCACAGCTTTCTCTTCTCAATTTATTTTACTACACATGATCATTTTACAATATATCATATTACAAAAACAACGAAAGAGGACGGTTTTATGTACAGGCTAAATTTCATTCTTATGCCCTTTCTATATTTTCAGACATAGTTGTTCATTTTACATGTAGCCGAAATTTTAATTTAAAGTTTCCAAAAATTGTTATGATATTATAGAATTATCAAGGTTCCTTTCCTTTTATTACTATCAGTTAATATGTAGTTTCTACCTGTGTTTACGATGTAAGGACGATTATTGTTTGAATAACTTATTTTAAATGATTAATATGGTGATGTTTGTTTAGGAGTTTCTTTAAATAAAATGCTATTCATTAAATATATTTAATATTTATATTAGACGTCTATTAAAAAAGTGGTAAATTTATCTAAATTATCTATTTTAAAATTTCCATTCAATGTTGTTCAAATGCAGCTGCTATTGTTATAAAACACAAAACCATAGTTTGTGATTATTTATAAATTAACCAAATCAATATTAATGACAGTTATTAAACTTTACGTTTTAAATCATCTAAAGACCTTTAAAAAGGTCAAAGAGATTAAATCAGTGGAATATGGCGTGAATGTTGTAAAACAATTTATAAATGATTATAAGGAAAACTTCAGGTCATAACATTACTCTGCCATTTAAAGCTAAATTTGCTTATAAGTATAAGATAAATCAAAAATATAAATAATAATATAAACGATAAATAATAGAAATTAATCACTTTAATGATAGAGGCAAGTGTGTCGACAATATATTGACAGTCTGAGAGAGTTTATGATAAAGATCTTTACCATAGTTAAGAATCTTCCCCTTTTCACTCAAAAATGTTTTTAGTTACGGAATAAACCGTTAATTTAACCTTGAGTTAAGTTGTCAGTTATATAGTCCTCATACGTCATTGTGACTTTAAGATGTTTTGAGAGCTAAAGAAAACGCAGAACATGATGGAATATGGCAATAAGCACTAAGTACAACAGTCAGCCGAGCAGCTAAACCAAACAGATAAATGATGAATGCTAGTAATTTAGTAACGGTAGTAAATTGCTAACATTTATATTGTTGACACGTTAGCCAAACTGCTGTGTTTTGTAAACCCTATTTATCTTCAGTCATTGTATTGTTCAAATAAATACAGCTCCAGAGCATTAACCATTTTATATATACAGTGTGTTAATAAAGATCTCCCTCTTCCACCTTAACTTTTGTATAAACTTACATAGAGACTAACCTTTTTTGGCTATTAAACTTTAGAATTTTATAAATTTGTATTGTCAATATATATTTTTTTAAATTTTTAATTGTAAACCGGATGATATGTATATATAGAAATGTTTTATTTTTCCTACTCCAGAAAAGGATAAATTGAAGGAATTAGTTTCTAAAATACATATGGTAAAATCACATTAATAAATCAGCACCTTAAAAACCCTAAATCTATAAGTACTTTTAAATTCAAAAAATAAATACAAAATATATTCTGTTAAATAAAAAAAAACTGAGTAAGTTATTTTAATTAGAATGTACGGAATGCTAAATGTACATTCTAATTTATAATTTTAATAGAAATTATTAAAATAATTTTAATTTATAATTTTTAAAGTTATTTAACATCTTTGTTTGGTTAAAACCGTTAAACTATTTCTGAAATAAAAAATAACGAGGAAATTAAGTTCTACAGAACAACAAAAGTTCATGAGATAGAATATAATTGTTTAATAATTTTCGTCGGTCACTTTGTTTGTTAGATATATAATAACGAGAAATGAACTTAATGAAAATACATTGGCAAGTTTGGATGACATTTAAATTATAATAGTTTAATATTACGAATATTTTTTCGGTTGGTTAAAATTTATTTTTGACATGAAAACTCCTTAAAAATGAAATGAACACCTTATCCTTTATAAAGAATTTCCTCTAACAATTGTTTATTTTCTAACCTATTATTTTTTAAATATGTATATTCGGAGATGTGGTAAAGAATCATAATACAAATTGATTTTTAAACATCCCTGTCAGAAGAAGGATATAATTACTAAAGGTTAAAACTCAAAAATAATGTTTTAGAAACTTCAACCATAGGTAATTTGTATTACATCTAACTTTGTTTCTTTTTGTTTCTTCATATCATTTTACAAGGTACATACTTTTAATATACATAAGTTGAAACTAAACTTTATTAAGAATACAAACACAAATTACCTACAGTCAGGCTTGTCTTATAAGCCTTAAAGTTTAGACAGACAGCCACCAATCCGTGCTCAATTAGCTGAACGTGTCAAACAGTTAAACTAACTTAGCAAATGAGAATAGATTCACGCTTTGCACGTTTCTCCGCAGTTTGCTAATAATTTGTGAGGAAACAATGATTGATGCATCTTCTGTTCCTCCTGTGGAAAAACAATCATCACGTTAAAATAAAAAACACGGTTTGTAGGTATTACGTAACTATATCTGAAAATAATAATTTAATGTTATTATACTTATTATTACATTTTTATTTCAGATTCGTTTATTTTTTTAATGTATAAAATATTTTAATATCATGTAAAAAATGTTCATTTAATTACGTATGAGTATAACGTGATTTCATCTAAAAACTATATAGATACAAAAACATCATTTTTATTTTTTTTTTAATAGTTCCAAAATTTTGTTTACTATCCAAACTTAAGAATTCTTTCTTCTAAAATTTAATTGCACTTATAACATTTAATATTGATTTTGAGATTGAGTGTCTCAACGTTCTCAGTTAAGATAAATATATTATCTTTTATGCCAGAAGAAGAATTTTGGAAGATAATGATTTTTCAAAAGCTGCGGTATCATTTAGAAAATCCATTTTTATTATAATATGAGCATTAACAGTCACGTCTTATCAGCATACTTATAATAATTAAAAGATTATAATCAATGTTTTGAAATAAACGTTTTAATATTTCTGTTGATGCGAAATTAATTGAAATATATGCTGACAAGTGATTTTCATGTAAACGCTTTATTTTGTATATTCTAAATCGAGGTTGATAAACCGAAGAGGGTATTGGTCTAACAATTTGAGGGTTCATCGAATAACTACTTTTTCTATAACACATTTAAAATATATGTAAAGCTGTTTTAAAGCAAATGTAGTTATACCATAAAAGTAAAGGCAATACATTCCTATTGTTCTACATAAGTAACATTTAAATACCCCATCAAATTCAACAAGTACCCTTAAATTGATGACGCAATTTCCATGTAACTTGGTCAATATATATTGAAAACACTATTTCTTCCACTTTCAAATTATCTCCCACTTATAACATGTCAATGGATTTGTTCATTTTAACATTGTTAAATACAATAAATTCGTGGATAACAACGCTGATTACCTTCAGTATCTGGGTTATTAACTCAATCGTTGTATTAACTTAGCTAAGAATGTTGTAATATATAAATACAATTTATTTACACTGATGTGCAAATATAAATATCTATGAAGATTTAAAAACATTATACAATGTCCCGCAATTGTATATTTGCTCAGGAACACAGATATGCTTATAGATATTTCATAGAGTGGAAAGTTGTTCCTTTTTAAATTTATACGTCAACTTGCGTTGCTCTGCTCTTGCGTCACTCGTAGTAATTCGTGTTTAAAATGACAATTACAGTTCGTTTATAAAAATTCTACTCCGTTGACAGCTAGGTAGACAGTGTAATTATATACGTTTAAAAATCAAATATTTTAAAGAAATTAAACGTTTTGTATATCTCCTTTTTAAGTCTATTTAAGCAAAATTTGGTGAAAACCGTTACAACTGATTATATTAAAATTACACTGTTTTATTTTTTAGACAGAGAAAATGAAATTTAGATTTACTGTTATTACCTTATATAGGATGTAATTTGGAGCAAAAAAAGTAAAACAAAAATGCAGTAATTATGTCTAAGATAAATCAGTGATACCTGACACAATGAGAAATGTGCATATGCCACTTAAAAACTGTTCTTATTTTTTTTACTATTGAGAATGATATAAAAAAAACTTCTTTTTTTTCTTTTTTTTTTTTTACAATTTAGTTAGAAGTTAATAAATTACTCTCACACTCTATCCAACTATCACTGAAAAAAAATGAAAGTAGAAGGGAGTGGGGGAATGAAAGTAATTTGTTTACCCCAGTAATTCTTTATCTTACGCTTAAACGATTACCAACCAGCTATACATGAGCAAGCTCTATTCCAGCTGTAAAAACGCTACCTATTACTATGTTACCTTTAAACTTAATATTATATTCTAATATACATAATATCTGAATATAGTTATCTCTGATATACAAAATAAAAGTTTATACTTGTAAGTTAAAATTTGAAATTATTTTCGTACACATTAAATTTATTAAGGTCTGTTTAGGTAAACAAACAATAATTAAATATTTAAGGTTATTTTATTTATAAGGCAATAAAAGCAACCAGCAACATTCCCATAAAAACGTAGAAGGTGATGTATTGTTTCAACGATAAAAAAAAATAATGAAATCACTTTTATCGCCTGAAGGTTAACCAGAGTTTCCCTGCTTAGATTTTATTAAGTAATGGAATTGCAGGCCTTAGGTTGGGTTTATATAAACCTCTATAATACATCACTATATGAAATTGAAGAATATATTCTTTCTAAGTAAAAGTTCCAAACATAGTTAGGATTTTGTTGATACAATTGCAAATGTAGGACTTTTATGAAATTTTTTTTAAATAAAATATGTAGTTAAAACTTATGTAAATTTTAACTTTTGAGAGGTGTTTTATTTACTTTAGAAAGACAGATTTTAATTTCGATCTATATTGTTACGTTTATCATTATTTTGCTAGAGTAATTTAAACAGTTAATTAAGACGAGAAATTATTACAACTAGAGAAATACACTAAGGACCACAACAGGGATACAACATCAAATATACGTATTTAATAATTCTTCAGAAACTAAGATAGTGTGTAGGGTTTGCGTTGAATAGTTAAATATTTTCCTTTTTGTTTCAGAGTTCATGTTTAATAAAAATTATTGTACCGAAAGACAATAATTTCCATTCTCCTTATAGTTGTTCCATCGTGTAATTGCAAAGACAAAAGCAATCATTAGCACATCTGTGTTCTGGCTTTGTTTTGTGTAGGTACTTTGTGAGATTCCATAGTCATATGAATATTAGATTCTTCGATTAAAGTTATTTTTAATTGCATAAAATAGAGTAGACAATTACTGATGCAGTTACAAGTTTAATAAAAACAATATATCTTATATATTTTAAGTTTTTATATGATTGAAAGTATTTTATTGTCAGGCACCATTTACAAATTAAATTTGTCAACATAAAACCTACGCTTCATATTCACCGAGAATGTAACACATGATCATTTCAATCCTGCTTTTCAGTTTCATGTCCGGTTATGTAGTTGTAGAGTTTACTTTGAAACACAAACCTAGACGTAGAGTGGGATGTATTGTAGACTTCTTTTACCTAAATAGATAATTATGAAGTACCTCTGTGAAAAGGCTAATTATTATATAAAATTATTTACAAACATTTGTATTTAGTAATATAATTTATTTGAAATTTGTCTACCAGATGGGTACTTACGACCCATTGGAGTATTTAATGAACCAATGCTTAAAAAATAAGACTTGCGTAATTATGCCTTACTCTCATGCTGTATGTTATATGGTTTTAAACTAATATCCTACTTAACAAGTGGTTATGTTTATGTCTATAAATGGTTGTTAACAACACTGAATAAACTATAATTCCTTAGAAATTTATGATATATTAGGATTTGTCCCGCCTTCAATGTTTCTTCTTTTATTCCTGTAACTTATATTTTTTTCCTCTAAGCTACAGTGCATTTCGATCAAATTTAAAACTTCTAAAGTTTACCCAATAAATACACTAAAATATAATAATAATAAATTAATTATTGAATCAAACTAATTTATAAATTCTATGAAATTAACTAAACGTTTGGTAAAAAATCAATTAAAAGGTTTATTTAAAGGTTTATTGTTAAACTTAATATACATCTTTCAGTATCAAATTCGAAAAACTGATAATTGAGATATATTTGAAATTATCTTAACATATTAAAGTATAAAACGGGTATTTCTTCAGCCAACAAGAAGATTTTTTGTTGTGGTTTAATGATTCTAATGCTCTTTTGTAGTAAGATATTTGTCTACTTTTAATTATCTAAAAGACAAATTGACATTATCACTTATTTTGATAAATATATACAAATAAAATAAGGAATTTAATTATTTGTTTCGTTTCTTATAAAGATAAAAAGTGACACTGTGTTCTCATTTCTAACAATAATCATTATATTAACTTAAGGAAATATAAGTCCAAAACTTTTTTATCTTATTATTTATGTAAGAAAACAAAATGGAAAACATACATTGTTTTGCACATGTGTAGAGAGAGGGTGCCGGTTTATTTGCGACGGTTTCCAGGTAGAAGGGGTTGACCATGGTTATATCCGACGATTTTATTCCCTTATCCATTTGGCAACGTTGCACATTCCATGCATAGTAAAAGCCTAATTTATCTATTATTACAAGAGATATCCTGTCAACAGCTTGTCACTATAACTCGAAACAATACCATCTATAGTATAAATATAGAATCTTTCAGATTTTAAATCTTTGAGTTATGTGTTGTGCTCGTGTCAAGTTGGTTAGTTTAGGTTAGGTTATTAAAAGTAGTACATAATTCATACTTAAAAAGTTAAAGCAAATTATAGGAGACTTAAAACACGTTCTACGTTGTGTAACTTTGTCAGATATAAAATAAACTGGACCCCTAAATCTCTGAGAGAAGAGGCAAAACTAATATCGTACTTAATCCTGTTCATTCTTTCCTTATTGTGGCACAATTAGAAATGTAATACAAAATTTATATGGTAATTAAAACAATATTCTACTACTCAATACACCTTACCGATTATATGTGTTTTGTTTATGTGTCTCTCTTTCACTAAAATTATACAATTAAGGATCGTCAATCCGAGCCAGGGAGAATAAAGGTAAAATAGTCTCGCAACAAAGACCGTCCCAAAATAACGCATCCGAGAAGGCAACATATTCACCTGAAGTTTATCTTTCGTTGTTTTTAGGAACTATTCAAAATAATATTCTTATTGGTACTCTATAGCAGAAGTTTCAAGGTCTCAGTCATTCTTTCCTCGTACCAAATGACATGACAAACTGCATAAGTTCTTAGTTATCACAGTGTATGTTATCCAATTAAAAACATATTTAAGGGCATGGGTAAAAATTATTTTATTTTAAAATAAAATCAAATTTGTACCATATCCTTTCCAAATTTCCACTGAAAACCATTTTGCTTATCTATGATTATGTGAAATATTGAGCAACTTTTTGAAGCTTTTAATTTGCTTCAATTATTTTAATCAATCCAGTTGCTAAGATGTTTTTCAAGTCAAGTGTGCATTGTTATGTTTTAATACCTGCTTAAAACAATTTTATATATATTAAACTGTTCAATTTTCAAAAAGAAAATCTAATAAAATTTCTAAGTAGAGGTATACAATATTTAGATTGATTTATACTGTCGTTTATTTATACTTTCAGTAAACGGAACACTAAAGTGCAATGGTACAGCCAGTATGGAATTACGTTCATAATACAGTACGGGATAATTTAGTGTAGCATATTTATGACATAAGAACATATTATCGATATTTGTTTTACATTTAACAATCGCTAACCATTTAACACATTTACAATATCACACCTAACCTAACCTAACCTAACCATTTAACATATTTACAATATCATAAGCTCAAATACAGAGCGTATCTGACCAACCTTGAGACATTAATAGCAAGCAGACGAAAATAGCTGCTTATGTATTATATACTATTTTACTGTAATTGTGCCTAAACATATTTTTGTACATTATTTGAAAAATAATCCTAATTAGGACAAAACACACTAAGATATTAAGCCTGTGTATTCACATCGAAATGGCGACGTAATTTAATGCGTTACAAGACGAACTTAGTAATTAAATTTAAATTTCTAGTTCAAGTGAAATATCTCACAAGGTAGCTTTTCCATATTAATATTAGATTAGATTTTTACAAAAAATGTAGATAATGGTAAGCATTTAGAAGTAGCAAGTATTTATCATAGTAAAGGACAAACAAAAACAATTTACATGGTGTTCAGTATTAAATAGATTGTTAATAATAAATAATAATAATTGCAAACTTCAGATAATTAAGTTTTTATTCTATTTATATTTAGAATACCAATAGAGTAGTAAATCATGATTCCTTTTAGACCTTTGAATACCCAAACAAGTCGGAGGATGTTAGTACGTCTTAGTGTATCGTCTTTGCAGAAAAAAATGAATGAATATATTTGTATACTCTTTGAATTAATTTTCCCTTATTTTGTCTATTTATGCACTGCAACAAAATATTAAATAATAAAATCATTTCGTCAATAAGCCTCTTCTACTTCATGGTATGAGATGTTAAACATGGCGTTGGATAGCTTCGTACTAGAGCTATATATAAAATGTAAAGACACGTTGTTCACAATTATAGGATATTATAAAATATAATTTTTTTTTTTTTTTAATGTATAAATAGCATGTCAATTTATTTTTCCAGTACCTACTGACGAAATCGTATTTTAAGCACAGATTTTTATGATATCATTGTTGTGTTCAGGTTTTTTTTTATGAATAGCTTGTGTTAAGATTTGCATCTCGAAGTATAAACTTTATTTTGTTCGACATATAGATTCACACAACTAATATATGGAATTCGAGTTACCTAATTTATTACATACAAGTTAATGCTGAAAAATACAGCTTGTTCAACTATTCATGAAACAAAAAGTTTAATCTTATTTATTTGAATTTTAACAATGTAAATGTGGGCATAGACAATACTAGAATATATTGTATTATTTTATTATTACTTTAAACTCTATAACTATTTAGAAAGTTTATAATAAAACTATTGTAAAATACTATTTTTAACTTACCATTATATTTGTACACCCTCACCTTAATAATCTCGTAATAATTAATCCACATCATGTGGGATAATTTTCAGTATAATGAATTTACTATTTATAAACAAAAGGGTTACTAAGAGCACGATTTATTTCAAATGCCCACGCTGTCATACAAGGGCTTAATACAATGCCTTAGACTATTACAAAATAAATTTTTATCTTTACATTTAATTCCACTATTAATTTAATAAACCTAATATTAATTTTCTAATAAAAATATCTTATAAAGCGTCTTTATATAATATTACAAAAACAAAACAAAATAAAAAGAACAAATAACATTAATGAATAACAACCAGAACTACCTCAATTAAACAAATCCATAACACGTAATAATGTGTTACATGTGCTACTGAAGAATAAGAAAATTATTCTATTTTGTTTCTGTTGCTTAAAGTCCAAAAATTTGACTTTCATTATCCCCTTCAAGAAAGGAAAGATATAACACAAAATATCTACAGTATACCTTAATAGAAGGAAACACATGTAAAGAAGAGAGCACCTGTTTTACACTATTAACACAAAACACTATTTAGCCAATGCTTACTCAGATACGAGCAGTACAAGATTGACAACTTGAGTACTCCCAGACCTTACGAAGCTCTGTTATACCAAATTTCACCAACTACACACCAGTTTAAGTTAACCTCCTTTAATAACACAGGTTATTGAAGAAAACAATACCAAATAAATATTTCAAGTGTGAGTGTGTGTGTGTGTGCGTGCGTTCGTGCGTGTGCTTGTGTGTGTCCCTACTCCCACATTAACTATTGTATGAACATAAATAGAGCCATACCCTTTTGGGAATTTTACCTAGGTTACATAAACTTTCTTTTTTATAGGTTGGAATTTTAGAGGTACTCCAAATTTTCAAATTGGAACCCGCATCTTGTGATATCTCATATTAAAGAGTAATAAAAAGACAAAAAATTTGGCGCTCAAGAATTTTGTTATTGATGATCCTAACAAAAATTGCATCTAAAATGTAGTTATGACTTTTAAATTATTAAATCATTTATTATATGAAATAAGAACTCTAAACATTTTTTTTAATGTTCGTTAGATTAACATACAAGAAGCATTCTAAATTGAACTGAATTTTACTTGACCCACAAAAGGGTGGTACTTTTGGGTACATTCAAAATGAAAACACTTAACCACTTCGACATTTCGAATTAAATTGTCTTAAACCCAAAACTCAATTACACTAACATATTTTACTTCAAAATTATTACAATATTGATTCTACAACATGTATGACATTTTCAGAACATTTTATTGCATTTTTACAATGATTATAATAGTTACATTTCGTATAATATATATAATAGTTAAGTACTAGTATTTGTTAACATCTGTTAAATTCTTGTGTAATTATAATTTGACATAACATGCCTGAAATGAAACTGCGATGGTAATTAATTACTTTTGGCACTTAAACAAAGGGTTACATTATTGAAACTACTCTTAACAATTATTGATTTTGACAATTGAATAATAGCCTCGCCATTTGAATAAAATAACAGTTTCCAATAATCCCTAAATTATTTGGTTGACTTGTGTAACTATTAGTAAACATCTAGAAGGTGTAAATCCTTTGTAACAATTGTAACGCTTAAACCAATATGTTAAAACTGTTGAACCTTACTTGAAACACATTAAAAACAGTAGTTATTTTTACTTTTTGCATTATGGGAGTTGTGGGGTAGTTTTCGTGCTTGTATCGTCATCTTAATACATTATGTACATCATTCGTTACATAAGTTACCTTTATAATGGAGAAACCAACACAATTCAAGAATATAGTTTTTAACTCGGAGCAACTTCTACAATTCTATTAACTTATTAAATATTCAATAATAAGGATATATCGTTAGCTTAAATAAATCTTTGTTTTTTTACAGTTAGTGTTATGGTTGTATAATAATGGTGTAACATAAAAACACAATTATAGGTTGTGCCATTACTTCCTTCGTACAATTGGGGGTTTATAAATCAACCTTCTTCTGTTATGTCATTTATCACATAATTTGTTATACAAATTTATATCGTTGAAAACAAATATTTAATATCTTCTTCAAAATCTAAAAGAAAAAAAAATCAATCAGAATTAATAACCTCTAACAGATATTACAAATCTTGGTCAAAGTAATAATCCTAGCAATGCAACCGAGTTACAAGCTGAAAATAACGTAACTCACTTGTCGTTCGTGACAACATAGAATATTTCCAATATCCTTATACACGAACGAAACTCCCGATATAAATCTTGAGACAAGTTAGTTAATTAATACTGATAATGGCATCGATTCGATAATTTGTCGGTTAATGTAAAAACAAAGTTTAGTAATGATACAAGTTCCAAAATATCAAATTATAAGACTAACGATTAAAATAATTTTAAGTTGCATATGTGATTAAAACAATATTAGCAGAGTGCACAAAATCTACACCTTAATGAAAACAATACACAAAATAATAGAATCAATGCATAAAGTCAGCAAAAAAATTAATTAAAGAACAAAATATATCCACAAAGAACACAAAATTTTCAGTTTAAACTCAATTTTGTTTACAAATAAAATAAATACTACAACTGTATCTACAATTTTGTCTGAATAAAAGAATCAACGTGGAAAATAAAATTATTATTTAAATGAATCTTGAAATGTTATTAAAATGTTTTTATTAAATATGTATTAATTGCATACAATAACTATACATTTATTTATATGTAAGTTTTTTGATGAAGGAAATATTCTTCTTATGTATAAAATACAGAAAAAATCCAAGAAAGAATATATATAACGAGTAATGAGATTTTATTAATGTATGAAAAATAGAAAAATAATTTTTGCTGTTGTGTATTTTTTGTGCTAGATTCGTGTTTTTCTTTTGTGTTATAACTAAGTTGCAAGGAACGTAATTATAGGTATAAATACTCATTCTACATATACTTTTTGTTTGCTTTTTTTAAATAATTTATACACATGCAGAAAGATATTAAATAAAATGTAGTGGGAGGCAAAAATATAATAAATAAAGTGTTGGAAAATCCACATATACACAATTTCTTTTCGCAATAATATAAACACTTAAGATAAAGACTATCAAAAATTATTTCTATTGGGAAGATATAAGGTGGCTTTCTACTTTCTTTTACTAATCAAATTTTCAAGCACAAAACAGCATTTAAAAAAAAGGTGTTAAAAGATAATACAATCGTGGGTGTTTATTAGTTTTGGTGTAAATATATATATATATATATATATATATATATATATATATATAACATTATGTAATTTAGTTGAATAAGAATCGACTATGAAAACGATTAGTATTCCATTACCTTAAAACTTTTCAAAATATTGTGTTTATTTTTGCCACATAAAACTTGCTTCGAAATGCTATTCGAATACATAAACTCTCCAATTTACATATAAACGAGAAAATTTATAATAAAACTACAGTTTATTTGTTTAGTTTAACTTATCAATAGTTGTAGACTGTTGAAATATGATATCCTATGTAATTAACAGGGTTATTGATTAGTAAAACGTATCACTTCTGAACATTAGTTATTTGCAATAGCTTTGAACTAGTATTATTTAATTAAATTCACCTTACCGCAAATAAAATTAAAATTTGTTCGTCATGATCTCTCTTAAATTTCTTTCCTCCTTTATCGTTCAGGAAGTATAAAAAACCATTGTTAACAGTAGTAGATTAGGTATAAATTATCTCTAATAGTAATTTGTCTTTAAGATATTCTTACTGATAATTTTTTGATTTTTTTAAAAATTATTATTTGAAATATATGTATGTTAAAATAATGAAAGCTAGTAATTTGGTAACTTGAGTAAATAGCTAACATTTATATTGTTGAGACATTGGCAAAACTGCTTTGTTTCGAAACCCTTGTTTATTTTTGGTCATTGTATTGTTGACATTATAATCATTCAAGAATGTTTACATTCTTTGGTGTAAATATACATTTGATATAGATAGTGTTTTTGTCTATATAGGTAGATGTAATATATTTTTTGTAAATAATGAATTAATTGTAAAACCATAATTTAACCATAACTTGTAGTTTCTTGTTGATATTGTGAAAATATTTCACATGATATTAGAAATGTAGTTTAATTAAATAAATCGAATATGTATTGCGACTGGTTTAAAAATGAACATAGTATATAAATGAAAGATTTGGAGTTATGTTTGCCATTTGTTAAGACTTCTATGCATTGAAAGTGTTATATTTGTTATTATAGAAGATATTAAATGCATTATTTATTTATTCACTCAGATAAATTATCGTAATGTCGCGAAAAGGTCGTGACGTTGATGTCGTGATATTGATAAGGAGGCTGAGTATTTTTATTTATTTAGTATCTCAAACTCCTTTAAAAGAAGAGATAATCCATTACAGCCTACGATTGTTGTACTAATGACAATAGATACATTCAAGTGGGTTTGTGACTTTTGTAATGAAAAGTTGTATCCACAACCAGTGCTTTCAAAACAACAATATATTTGTCAATATTTGATCTACGAAGCACACTCCATGGACAGAGTAAAGTTAGACAGACACTAATTGTTCAATAAATATGTAAATAAAAACAACTTTTAATTTACATTGAAGCTCAATTATTGTTTCGTCAATAATTAATCACAATCAGTACGACTTTTTACGTTAAATAAGTAAGTTCTCTATGAATTTTAGAAAGTTTATTGTACTTTATTGTACACCTCGTATGTTTCCTTAATAATTATCAATAAAAAATATTTGTTTGTCTTTATAACTTCAGAAAACTTTATATTTGTAACCGCTGTAAACTCATGAGCTAAATAACTACTAAAGATTTAACTGAAGTTAAATTTACCTGATAAAAGTTAATGATTTTAAAGTGTCAATGACAACATAAAAGCTTCTGAACTAACTGATCGAAATTAACTAATTAATTATTTCTCAAACAGGTGATTACGCCAGTCGTTAGTAATGAATTTGGAAGTTCCAATTCGTTCAATTAGTCTCAATTTAAACATGTACTTCTACTTTAAAAGTTTAAATATTACCCTTTGTTCTAATTTTGTATCAGGCACAATTAGTTTTATATCTTCAACAAGCATTGTACCTGGACAATTGTAATTATTCCAACTGGAAAACTCTTACAAAGTGCACCAATGTAAGTATGAATTTCTTTTATCCCAAAAAATAACGTTATAATAAAGATATCTTATTTTAAGTGACTTTTTATTTACAAAACATAGTTCTAAATCACCAATACATTTATGTTTATTTTTTTAACATATTAGAAGGGATTAAATATGTAGTTAAGTAAAATATATTATTATGGTTCGTTGTAATTTTAGTTTAAATACATATTTTTATGATTTAAAAAAAATTTTGTAGATATTTTTTCTTACATTAAACTTTTTGTACATTTGATTTTTAATGAACGAAGTTGCATAGACAAACATTGTGAACATTTATATTGCTACATGTTTTAAATAACTTAGGCTATATTAAAGAAATTTGATTTTTTTAAAATTAAGATTGAAACATATATTACATAAATAGTCGATATTTTGCAAGAAGGTTGACAAATAAACGCCTTCTTCAAATTTATTGATGTTTTAAAATCACTTTCTCTCTCGGATAACTACAATAAACACTAATCAACCGTATGTAACTATTGGTAACAATGGACATAATCAAGTGGGAAATGTATGGTAAGATATGGAATTCATAACAAGTGCTTTCAAATAGAAACGCAATATGTCGACACACTATAGGCAGCGTATTTTTAAATAGATTTGTAAATAACTGAAACTTTTTGTATAGATTTAAGCTCAATTATTGTTATATAAAGCGTAACAAATTTTTATTTTTGGTGAAAATATGTTCCAAAAGAATTACACAGTTATGAAATAACTTTATTACGCGCTTTGTTGTTTCCGTAATAATTATCGCAGCAAATATTTTTATTTATTTTTGCTGTCAGAAATTTTTGTATTTATAACTACCATAAACTACTCATCAATGCAATTACTCCCAAACATACAAATTGAAGTTAAGAATCTAAATGAAGTTCAATGATTATAAAGTGTCAATAAGTACAAGAGAAGTATCTGAGCTGTGAGATCATAATTAACTAAACCAATTATCATTCAAGAAAATGATTAAGCCACCCGTAAGTAGTGAACTAGCAACTAACAATTAATGAAATTAGACTTCAAGTTTTACGTTTACTTAAGACTTTCAACTATTGCATTTTCCATTAATTTGGCGACAAAACATAATCGGTTTAATATCTACAACTACATGTGTCAAATTGTTTCAACTTGACAGTGTACAAAGTATGTATGAATTTCTTTACTAACCATTTTCTTTTATTCCATCATTGAGTTGATAATGAGCACTTATGTCATTCAAACATTTTGAACTTTACTTAAGAATAAGAAAGCTGATGAGAACAATTGAATAGTTTTAAGATACTAAGAACAAAAAAAAAATAAGATGAAAACTAATTATATAATATGATGTCCAAATAATAAAATAATGTATTTTGTAATTGTTATGTTTTTGTAAAATATGAATAAATAATAATTTTTAATTCTATTATCGTCATGGAATATATATATATAACATACTTTATAATAAAACCGTTATGTAATAAAAAAATTAACTAAATTCGTTAAATAAATATGAAACCTGAACAATCATACAGCATCAAAATTAATTTGGATGAATTATACATTTTTAAAACTATATCAATATTGAACTATACATTTTATCAGTTGTTGTTTCAGGCGGTAATGCTGTACACCTGATAATTAAATGTATCCAGACCAGATTGTGTAGACGATCAATTACAGGGGACAGCGTGTGTACACAACACAAACCCTTGGGATCGTAATATACACTACAGATTATCAAGTCAAATTCATCTTCTATTTTTATAATTCTTTTGGAAAACGTTTATTCAATAAGATTTTTTCTTTATTTTTAGCCACCGACATAATTGCACAAAGTTTCTTTAAATATATTATTCGTTTATATATTTTTCTATATACTTCCTTTTCACCAATACGTTAAGAAATAATTTCAATGTATTACTTAAACTATTTCTAACATTATTGTACTGTTAAATTGCGATTCAGTTGTAATCAAACAAATGTATAAACATAGCTGTCAAATCACCGACATTTATAAACATGCGTTAAAGAATATATATAAACTAAAGAATATATATACTGTTTCTCTAAAGATATATCATACAGTAATCGTATATATCTTATATAAAGATATATCTTATGATCCCAAATGTGAAAGTAAATAAGACAAATAAATTGTATGAAATTTTCAATGTTTCTGTATCCTTAAGTTAAGATTTTTAAAGATGTAGATGACAATTTTCAAATTTGAAACCTTAACAATATAGAACAAATTGCTAAACGCCTCGTTATGGTTATTATTCATCTTTGTCAATTATAATTTTAATAGTAACAGCTATACTTAGAGTTCAAGTTAATAAATTAATATCCAAGTATATATTTTGATGTAGTTAAATATTTTACAAGTTAAATTACTCAAAAGATATAGGAAAGGGATGATTAAAATAACCTTAGTTTTGTATATTTAGGATTTTTTTTTATTTTTAAAGATTTTATGTAGGCACATATACTCAATGTTTATGACTCTATCATATTTCGTGAAACCTCTATCGCCCTTAGATACAGACTGCATTTTTGAATTTATTTATCATAACTCTATAGGCTTTCTAATATATATATATATATATATATATATATATATATATATATATATATATATATATATATATAGGCCTATAGTTTCCACTGATTTAAACAGTTCATGAATATAACAAGCGTTTTACAAACTTTATATTTTAAAGTCCATCGTCTTCCACTCCCCCCCCTCTGCCCAATACGTTGCACTGGAAAACTATGAAATTGGTACTAGATTTTGAAGCACTCTATCAAAGAATATATTGTATTATTGTTTTTAGTATATATTGTATCAACAAAATGAGAGGGATTGGATTTTATCCATAAAACATTGAAACCTAAGGTGATTTCATGATATCCAAGGTTAAAAAAAAAGTGAACCATGTAAATCGCTGTCAGGTACGGTAAAAATGGAAATATCTAGTTTATTCTTACTCTTTTTTTCTTAACAATGTTCCTGGTAGTGAGGATTTAGTATCATTCCAGGTATATGGTTGTGGTTAAATATGAGACAGAAAGATAAACGGAAAATTGATAACTAATATAGTTCAAATTTCTGAAGGATATTATATAGGGTGGAGAGGTTCAGTAATAGAGTTTAATTTCGTTCTTAGTTTTGGTTATATAAAAAGATTTACATATGAAATAAAGACCGCATACCCACCAAATACCATAATAATGCCAGGGACGGAAAAGAAGAGGAGAAAAGGGGATTTTAATTACATGAAAATAAGAGTATAGCTAGTTAGGTTCTCTTGGGACAGCAAGGCTTACTAATTGTAAAGATAAAATCTAATGGGAAATTTTGAATGAGAAGAATTGAAGCAAATGTCTCAAATCCACATATTTTATTATAGTGAAAATCCATCTTGATCAATGGATGTATATCCAAGAAATGATACATTTGTACGTTTTCCAGGGATTATGTATTTTCATAAATATTAAATAATAATAATATTTATTTCTTCACAATCAGATTACAATAAATAATAATTTTGAATGCAATAACAATAAAAATAAAAGAACAATACAAGTAAAAATAACACATTCTTGATATTACACTTATACTTATAAATGATTAATAACACAACATAGGTGCGGCAAAATGGATAACTGTACATATATACCTAATTACGGATGTTAACTATTTCTCCTATAAACGCCAAACATCCTGATACATTGAATATAGTATTCTAAACTTTGTCTAGGACTCCGCTCTACATTTTGTATATATACATACAAATGTAGGGTGGAGTCCTAGCGATTATACTTTTGCTTTTCTAGCATCTTGAATAGTCAATAAGGTCCTCGTTTTTGTCTATAACTAAGGTTCACAACATAAAAATTTAAAAGAGACAATAGAGTATTTTACATCGTCGTTTTCCTACCAACCTTATGCTTTTCCAACTTCTAGTCACATTCAATAATTTTTTACATGATAAAGATTCCTTAACTTCACCTTGAAATCCATTTAATCTTTCTAGTTCAAATTACAACCTAGCTGATATCTCTAGTGACTTATATTACAATCAGTTGAACTTCCAGCTTTGATCAATAATTGCCCAAATAGTATGTGCAAAGTATGTCATTCTCACAATGCCCAATTTAGTTTTATTATAATTTCCACTAAGAAGTAAATTGTATACTAGCCTAAAAAAACTATGTTAAAGGATTATTTAAAATTTTAATACTATTAATATATATTATGTAAAGTTTCGAATAATTTGATTAACAAAACTTAATTATTTACAATGTTTCCTAATTGATGAATATTTAAGACTTATGGTAGTATTTTAAAACAATTTTAGTTTCCAATAAGAACAAACAGACCTGACACACAAACACAAGGTATTTCTTTTTCTCTGAAGATGTTTTCTGTTTGCTACCTTTCAACGTGTGGATATGTTTTGTAACCTCAATACTTTTAGCCATCTGGATGTAATATACAAAGAGTATAATACTCCTCTAAGTGTATGGAATTGTGTCGGTTCCTTTTTAAGAACTTGCACATATCACGAATTTCGCTAAGCTAAGTTACTTTAGTTTCTGAAATTTGTGTTTGATCACAAATAGGTCAGAGTTTCTGAAATTAATGAAATTTTCAATTATTGTTTTAATGTTTTCATGTTTATATTTTTTGTTAAATTTTATCACAATATTTTATTGTTTCTTGCTAAAGCATTGTCTATAATTTGACAAATTTACAAATATAATATAGTTAATCTTAGCAAAATATTGTCTAAAGCAAAAAATTAACTGACCATACTACGATAAGTGAGTGAAACTTTGAAAATGTTAGGTACATCCCACTTAATTTTGAAATAAGCTGACATCTTCCTTCCGAGTTGCAACATATTTGTTTCAAACTTACAACTTCTCCGGAACTGCTGATCGAATAAAGTCACTTATGGACAATCAAAATCTAAACAAAATTAAGTCAAACAAATTGTATCCAACACTGAAAACGAAATGTCTAGTAATAAATTAGGTAAAATACTTAAAAAGTTTGATCATTTCTCTACTAAAATTATTTTTAATATTCATAATATAAATTTCATAAAATAAACGCCATAAATCGTATTCAATAACGATTGAGATATATATAAATAAGACTTATACTATACTAGGTTCGAGGTGGTAGTTAGAGGAATTCATCAACTCCAGTTAATTCTGTTAGAGAAAGATTTTTATTATGATTTACTTACCCTTACCTAACCTTACAGCTTTCTCTTACAAAACGCACTGTTTACCTTTAATTAACTAAGAGTCTGAACCGTACTCTCAAAGCTTTTGATAAACATTTCTAAGTAGAAGTTGGAAATTTAATACTTATTTATTTATTCCCTTAATAATGATAAAATTCTGTATACAAGGAAAATTTGTTTCATTTTCTAACAAAAACTTTTCATTTACGTATGATTGAAATTAAAATACACAATGGTTTCAAAAAAATAAATTATGGAAGCAATATTAAAAATTGTTGATAGAGATTAGTATTTTGTAATATGTGACAATTGACAGTATTATATGTTTGTCTTTATTTACAATTTTATTGTTACTTAACATATTGGAGTTAATAATTAAATTGTATTTAAATATGTATTTTTTTCATTTTAAAACGATATTCTGGACTATAGTATGAAAGGGAAATATAGCAAATTTATTATTCATTTTTAAACGCATCCACAAATTCCAATTGTTAAATACAAGAATGTTAATTATACACAGTGTTATCTGAAATAAGTTCTAATATGTAAGACAATATGACGATATCAGCGAATAAGAGACTAGTTGCACTTCACCCTCCTTTTTTAGTTCCAATCATTATGATTTTAACATCCACAATTGACACATTTTGTATTAACTCAATTTTCAAAAATGTTTATATAAAATAATTATTGATTAATCCTATCAAAATTCGCTTTACGAATGTATACTAATATATATATATATATATATATATATATAATTATTGTATATTTTGATAAATCCAAAAGATTGAACTTTTTAGAATGTTTAAAAAACAATAATATCCGGAGATAAACATGTACGAAATGTATTTACATTTAGAGATAGTATTAATTTCCAAGAAGAAAATTTGATGTGAAAACTTTATAGATATATCTAACATGTATCCACTTATAAAAATTATCACACAATTTGTCAAATGTAAGACACAAAACGTTTTTTAAATATCTCAGAATATTAGGCGGTCCCGCATGTTGTGCTTCGAAGAAAAAAAATATTTTCACGATTATTTACATCTTCAATCAATAATTTCTCTAAATTATATACGAAATAGTGAATATTAACTATCAAATGTACTGAGTTTATGTGAGCTTACATGTTCCCTCTTATCCTTGTTTTGGAAAATTTAAACTAGATTAAACCATTTAAAGGGGAAATACATTGATAACATGAAGTTGAAAGATTTTAATCTTTTAGTTACCCTTTCCGTTATCAAAAACCTTTTAGTAAACTAATAAATGATAAACATTATTATCATTATGTTCTGTATCTATTAAAGGTAATCAAAACTTATTTACAAATATAAATCGTTAAAACCAACAAAGGAAGAGTATAATTGGTAAGAGAAAAATAAACTCACAAAACGTGAAACAATACCTACTTTGTTTTGTAATTTAGAAAAAATATGTATGTGAAGTAAAAATTTAATAAAATTATTAATATCAAACTTTTATTCACAATTATAGGATTTTATATAATTGAAATGTTCAGATCTCAATCAGTTACTTAATTTGTGACAAAATTGCAACTCACACTAATTCACTTTCCTTGTTAGAAGGGAGGAAAATATTTCAAAATAAAAATTAAGAATTGAGATGAATATTTTATCCTAAGATCTTTCATTAAAACTTGATGTTTGGGGAAATGTCAAAAATGCTCCAAATTAAATTTACAGTTTCATATTTTACAATATATATGGCATTAGAATTCGAAAATATTTATATTACTTTGTAAAATGATTTAGTGTGTATTGTAATAGTGCATCATCCATAGTTTTCCTTTTTTTTTTTTTACTAAAACGATGGTTCAGATCTTATTTTCGTTCACATATATGTGAACGCGGTGTAATATACAAATATTTTCATTCTAACATTAAAAATAACTAAGTTTATAAAAATCAAAATATCTCAACTTTAAACAAATTCATAAAAAAATACTAATAATAATGATTTGGGCCAAAAGTTTAACAGAAATACTTTTCGAAAATTATGTGTAAAGTGTGAAATTATGTGTTTTCCAAGTAAAATCACCTGTTGGATAAATTAACAGTATAAATTTATATTGAATATAACTAGATATAACTGAAAAGAATACTAATATTGAAAATTTACGAATTATGAAACTGTCTTCTTTTGAAATATTATCACTACATACCAGCTTCATTCCCAAATAAAAGGTATTTCATTTAATTTCAACAATGCTTTCCAGGATTGAACCATTTACAATCAGAAAACAGGTGCGTTTTTTAAGTAAAGTGTAATGTTGGAAGGATTCATTTCGAGGTAATATAATGAAAGAACTATATTGAGCGCTAATAAAATGTAAGTGTAATATTCGCTTTGGGAATTTAAACAATTTTCTTAAATATAGTGGAGTATTTTATTAAACTTTATTATATTGTTTTTTATAATAGGTGATTTTTTCGTTAAATTGTTATATTTGAATTGAACTCCTACTTCAAATATAAGTATTATCAGTTTTTAGGCACAGTGGAATTCGAGAATAACCTAAAATACACCAGTTTTTAAAGTCCTTCAAGACACAGGTCATCCGAATTTAATATTGATTTTAAATGCCTAAATTCTAAGCTTAAGTAAAAAATAACGTATATTTAAAATATACTTTAAGCTGGAACGGACTCTGATTTTGTTCATTCAAATAAGGTAAATATGTGTACATAAGAAAAATAATTACTACTAGTGTATAGTAAGAGATTCTCTCTGAACAATAGTATCCTTGGGAGTGTTTAGTTACCTATATTGAGGTAACACTTGAGTTTTATTAATTCACCCCTATAAAATATATTATTAAATTATACTTTACAATTATATAGGCATAAAACTATTTACTATAAATGTATATTTAAAGTTTGGCCAACGTGTCAACAATACGAACTTAGTAAAGCATATCCGTTACCAAATTACTAGCTTCATAATTTATCCATTTGGTTTATCTGCGTGGGTTACTATTTTTTAGTTATGCTAAATTCTATCATGTTTCGTTGTTTTTTTTTTGTTTTTTTTTAATCTTCAAAACATCTTAGTGACAGTGACGTATTTAACTGATAACTTGAGCTGAGGATAAAATAACTGTTTGAAACCTGTAAGTGGAAATGTATATGCCTCCATAACTACAGAATTTTTTTGTTTGTTCTACTCCCTTCAAATACACTTACAGAAAAACCATAAATATTTTTAAAAAGTATAAGCATTAGGATCATTAATGGTCCACATTTTTCACGAAATTAACTTTTCAATAACCTAGAGTGATTTGCCAGTACTGTAGCTATTAAATAATTTTAATAAATTATTTTGTTTGACCCATTCACGTTACACTTCAACGATTTAGTTTCATTGATTATTTGCAATATCTATCTTTAATTTAAAAACATAGAGTTTGATAGCGGTCAGTTTGACATAATTTACAAATTTAGATGTAATTGTAATATAGGATTAAAACAAATTATAGACTAATTATACAGTTTTATCGTCATAGTGTTAGTGTCTCAACAATATCTACGAAATTATCTCTATAATAGATACAATTAAAATGTTGAGTGGTAAATATTGTATAATAAAAATAACACTTACCCAGCAACACGCATGTAAACATCTACAGTTTATTAACTATGATTTTAAACAATTGGCTGCCTGATTTTTGTTTTACCGATTTACGTTTAAATTTAATCTTAGTAATTTATCTGCTCAAACCTAGTTTTAGGTCTGGGTTACATTTTAGATTAGTATATATTGTTTTGTCTTCCAAAGTGTTCTTTCGCTTCTAGGCTATTTTATATTCCTTCACTACTGTTTTATATTTTAGGTGTATCACTTAAAACATAGTTGATTTATTATCTCAAATGTTGTGTATTATTTTTTACTTACACAAGTGATAGACAAATACCAGCATAAATATTATAAGTAATATTAACAATACATCATTATCAAATAACTTTTAAACAAAGGAAGTCGTTTTAAAAAAAATTTATTAAACTTCAACGGTCTTCAGGAACATTCAAAAAGACAGAAATTATGAATATAATTTTTTTTGGAAATTGGAGAGTATGTTTTCCTTAGTTTTTTTTAAAATGCTCTTTAAAAAATATCATTTGCAATAACGTAAACTGGGAAGAGTAAGCTTAATATATTAGAGATTAGCACATTAAAAGCAAACTGCAACAATTGTTCTTAGTGAAGAGGACAAGTATGCTTAAATGTAACTGAATAAAGATAACAGTGTAATGCAGTTGTAAAATCACATACAATGTTCTCATCTAGTATTTAAAAGTCAGCTGAAAACATTTTATGATATTTAATGCTCACATTGTGAATTTATTGGATTTGTGCAAAATTACTTGTGTCACTGACTGCCTTTCTATGATTCAGCCTGACGTTCTCTAGGCCTTATTTTAGGAAAGTAAGACAAAAGCTCCAACAATTTCTAATCTCCGAGGAGTATAAAGAATTGTTTACAAACAAGGCATATTTTTATTAAGGTAAACGACCAGATTAACTGTTATATAGGTAGAGAAATATTTTAAAACATAAATTCAGCGTCCAGAGAGTTTCAAATAACTTCATTTAATTTTTAACTAATATACGATAAATGTATTTGAACTAATTAAATCAGAATATTAAAAAAATCGATTTAATTTTACTAAATATATAGGTATTGAATATATTTCGGGAAATTTTATTAGGTAAGTATAAATTAATTTTAAGTGATTGTATGGAATGAACAAGTGGAAGGTGGTATTCATATAACATAAAGAAGAAATGAGTTTCGTGTTTTTCATAAAAAGAAGTTTCAAAAAACAATATGAGGTAATGGGTTCATTAAGCACCTTTCTTTATTTTTATTATGACACCCTTTATTGTATATTTTTTATTATTCTGTGTACACTGACTCTTATCGTACAAACCAGCTCACAAATGTCACAAAGGTAGAAAGCAGCATGTTTATAATCTAAGGGCATTATATTAATACGGATCTGACAAATACAATATTAAACTTTGTAATACCAGCGAGTAAATAACACACATGGAGAATCTAATTAAAATTAATCCAAAGCATTAAGTTTGGCATAAAATATTCTAAATCCCACTGTAGAAACATAAAGTAATTAGTGAGATATATATTCTTTGACGTATGATCGGATGAAATAAGCGACAAACCTGTCTCTTACACTGGACTAACTACGTTTTGCCCTTTTACACAATGGATAAAAATGTCCACGTATGTAAATATAGTTTGTGTTATTTAATAAAAGTTCTTATTTAATATTAGAAACAGAGTAACAATCTTTCACGCTCTGAGTGACAAGTTTGCGAACAGACTTCGCCTTTATCGTTTTTCTAACTTCATTGTTTGTTTTAAGATTGTTTAGTTCAGTTATTAGATTGTTTAGTTGATGTATATATATATATATATATATATATATATATATATATATATATATATATATTTCGTAAGCTGGTTTACAGTCTTTGAGAAAGGCCTATGTTGTTATATTTCTTGTTTTGAAATTGTTGCTGAGAAACATAAACACATTTCTTAATGTAAATTATGAAGCTAACTTTCACTTAAATTTGTGATTTTTAACAAGTATTGCTGATTAACTTAGTCAACTGTTATACATTTGACTTTCGTGTTTTCCATTAAAAAAAGTTTCAAAAAACAATACGAGGTAACGGGTTCATTAAGCAACGTTATTTATTTTTATTATGACACCCTTTATTGTTGTTCAATAATTTAGTAAAAACTGAAGGGATGGTAATGTTAAGCAATTACGTCTCTACAAATCATTGCATTGTTTGTTAAAGTGCAAATGCTTTACCATTTACAAAAAATTCTACATTTTGTTATTACAAATAGTATACAACCTTTATCGCTTATATATTTAAACTTTATTTTAATCATACATATTTTACAAAAAGTATCTATACAAATAAAAATTTTCTTTCCTTATATACACAGTTTGAATCGTTCATTAACTAAATTACTTTTGTATACAAAGTTTTAACAACGTTAGTTGAACGTTTGTATCATACATAACGACAGGTTTGAACTTAAAATCATACATTTTAAATTCAGAAACGCGTTTTTTTTCCACAAAATAAAGTTTTTATTCACTATTGTTGAATTGCGTGTTTCAGCAGACATACTTCCATTGTCTTTTTGAATATTACAAGAATTATCTAAAGTACAACCCATGTTAATATATAGTAGAGTGACGTATATACAGCGTGTTCTCTTCTACAGTACCTGATATAGCTGTATCAGATATAACACTATTAGTGAGGATATAAGTTAAATAAAAAAAAATTATTTTAAATTACTGAAAGCAAATAAGTTCTATGTTAACAAACCCTACTTACAATTAAATTCGAGAATATAGACATAGGATCTTATAAAACCATAAGTACATATTTTCTATTGACTATTTAAAATTAGACATACAATGTATTATCATTTAAGTGTAAGCAACAAAGATAAGTGTATAAATTTAGCTATACAATAAATGTGATACTGCAAAGCTTAAAACGCCAAGAGAGGACGCTACAAACAGAGCCAAAACGCGACAGTTACGTATCACGTACTTATCTTGAATAACGTTTCAATAATTTTGTTTATTCTTCCGTTGCTTGAAACTTTTGCCAGTAAACAATGCGTGAAATCAAAAAATCCTCTTTGTATACTTCAGCGGGAAATCTTTATGTCAAATTACATTGAGTTTATTCATCATGTTTTTTTAAATGAAAACAATCATCATGAGGCCGATATTGACATGTTGGAAAAGGATTTCTTTTATTTATGTAAATCTGTTCCTCTCTCAGTGACTCGACGTTTTATAAAACAAATTTGGTTATTATTATTACCCTCAATAAATTTGTAAGCTGTGATTATCCCAGAACACTTTGTACTGCATAGTTATCTCGCCATTTATATATATGTTGAAGACTGTCAATAATCTGATTCTTAAATTAAATAATAATATAAAAAGAAGAACCAAATATGCTAGGCCTTGTAAATACTATATTAGCATTGGTGTAGTCTTTTGTGTACGTTTTTAGATACGAAACTTGTTTAGGTAAAGTGTAGCATATTAAGTTTTAGCATGTCAAAGTTTGTAAACAACATATATACGTTAAAACAAATCTTCATAATGTTTGTTTCATAGTTATGTAATTCAAAATTGATCAAATTTATTACTTCTGACTATGTTTTTATACTATTAAAAATAATAAAAAAACATAATATGCATTTTATATAGGGTGAATTTCGAAGTTTAAACTTTGGACAACACTAACACAAATGGCTTACAACCATGCTTGACTTATAAACCGTAAAGTTTAGTTTGTCAACCACAAATCCGTGCTCAATTAGCTGAACGTGTCAGACAGTGAAACTTACCAAATCAGAATAGATCACGGTTTACACGTTTCTCGACTATCAGCGTTCATTCTTAAACATTTTACTGGGTGAAGACTATATTTTGCTAGGGATCGGGAACATTCCAATCTAATGATTAACTAAAAATAAATTTGGCGCCTATTAAGGTTTCTTCTTACTAGAATACACTTATTATGTTTTGCAGCGTGAGTTTGCAATGTGAGTAATGGCTACCCTAGTAAACGATATAGTAAAAGAAAGATATTCGACCCCATGTAAGTCTTAACATATCGGGTAGCCTGGAATAAATTTTATTATCATATAATGGAGATCAACTGTAATGAACTACAATAATTGTGAGAACTTCAATCTCCAAATAAATTAAAACAAAATTTTCCACAATGACCACTTTATTTGTGCAATACAAGACTAAATCATCCTTCCTCATGCCACGTGCACACAAACTCTGCTGACACTGTACTATTACTGGCAAATCCAAAGCCTCACTATGATAAAGAGAGGAAGAAGTTTAACCACGACCCCTAAATCTAATGCCACCACAATATATTTTGCAATACAAAGGCTAAGGTTAAGCGATTCCTCATCAGATATACAAAAATAATGTAACCCAATTCAAAACTTATTAATCATAAATGAAAATATTAACACGCCTTCCCCTCCCCCCAAAACATATCCAAAGAAAATATAGTTTAAAGCAACATAAAAAATAAATATACAAAAAGTAAAACAAAACCAGAATTATAATAAGATTAATATTAACACAAACACACAAAATAATAACGGTAAAAGAGAAAGAAAAATAATGATAAGTCAGAGAAATTAATAATAATAACGAAAAAAAATTAGGTGTAGAAGAAATTATAAAAACAGCAAAGAAAGATAAAAATATACATTCTACATAACAAATATACACCTTAGTACAGACATGACAATACAAATGTTATATGTTAGGTTAGTAAATGACTACATCATTGGAGTGTCTAATATGAACTGTTTTATTATCTTGCAGTCTTACATCTTACAGTCCCTAACTTGTTTGACTTTACATTTAGTTATCTTATCTAGATAACTATGTACACATCTATTACTACACCCCCCATTTCAACATATTTAAAGAACATAAAACTCTCTTAATATATACATATAAACAATAACATTGACAAAATAATTTTTCCTTCTATAAACAAAATTAACAATATTGTTTTACTATTCTTCCATAAAGAATTACAGACTAATTTAAACAATAACAATAACAATTTTTTTTCTTTTGTAATCAAAATTAATATTGAAGCCTATCTGGCTGTTTTACTATTCTTCCATATCTGGTAGTCAATTCTTTACTACCTTCTGTTTGATTAGGATCACAATCTTTATTTGGAATAACTGTTTCCTGTAATTTATTTGTTTCATCAAAATATGGATTGTTACAAAACATTTTAGAATTATCTTTGATTAAATCTTTTCTATTTCTTTCAATTTTTCTACCATTTGGTAAACTTATGATATATGACCTAGGTTTGTGACCTGCTTTGTAAACAACGGCTGGGATCCATTCCTTATTTATTTTTACCCTAACTTTGTCATTATCATGGAATGGGTGTAGCAACTTTGAATTTTTATCAAAATAAAATTTTTGAATTTTTTGTTTTGCCTGTAATGTTTGTTTAACTTTATATTCATTTACTTTGCTGGGTTTCAATCGACTATTTATAATAGGAATGACTCCTTTTAACCTCCGACCCATTAATAATTGAGCAGGAGAGTAATTTACTTTACTGATACTAGTATTTCTTTGTTCTAATAGACACAAATAAATCTTTGTTAGTAGCTTTTGCCTTTTTAATCATGATTTTAGTTGTTTGTATGGCTCTTTCTACCATACCATTAGATTGTGGAAATCTAGCACTACTTGTAATGTGTTGAAAATCCCATTCTTTAGCAAAATCTTTAAACATTTGTGAACTAAACTGAGGTCCATTATCAGATTGTACAATATCAGGAATGCCATGTCTGGCAAAAATAGATTTGATACATGTAACCAAAACAGGGCTAGTAGTATTACTTAAAATCATTATTTCAATATACTTAGAATAATAATCCACTACAAGTACATAATCCTTATCATCTAAATAAAACAAATCAATACCAACTTTGGACCATGGCCTATCTGGAACCGAGTGAGGCATAAGGCTTTCTTTTGTATTTGATTTTTGATAACGCAAACAAATATTACAGCTACTTACTAGGTCTTCAATATTTTTTGACATACCTGGCCAATAAAATAATTCTCGAGCTTTAGACTTACTAACTTCAATACCTGAATGATTTAAATGAATTCTATTAAGCATATCTCGTCTGAGTTTTTCAGGTACGACCAATTATTGTTGATTTTTAAATATTAAGCCTGATGTTTCACTCAATTCACCCCTTACATTCCAATATGGTTTAATAATATTTGGTAACAATATCTTATGTTTAGGCCATCCTCCTTTTATACAATTATATAGTTGTTGCATCTCATTATCTTTTTTAATTTCATCCTGAAATATTTTTATTTTTTCTGACGTTATGGGAAGATTTAATGTAAGTGTACAAACTTGTGCTTCTATTTCATTGTCTAAAAAAGTGTCAATAGAATTTAATTTGTCTTTATCAATGTTTTGATATGCCCTAGACAATGTATCTGCAAGGTACATTTCTTTACCTGGCTTGTATACTAGATTATAATCATATTTTTGTATATTAATTAACATTCTTTGTAATCTTGGTGGACATAATACAAGAGGTTTCTTATATATAGAAATTAATGGTTTATGGTCAGTTTCTATAACTACATGTTTACCATAAAAATATTGATAAAATCTATTACAACCAAAGACAATAGCAGCCATTTCTTTTTCAATGGTTGCATAACCTTTCTGACAATCTGTTAATGCCCTTGAGGCATAAGCAACAGGAACATTATTTTGTAATAAAACTGCTGCTACACCATCTTTGCTAGCATCTACAGACATTGTAACAGGTTTATCAACATCATAATAATACAATAGTGGTTTAGAACTTATAAGCTTCTTTATCTCTTTGAAAGATTTTTCTTGTTCCCATTGCCATTGCCATTCCCTATTATTTTTTATAAGTTCCCTCAATCTTGAGGTGACACTAGACATATTTGGTATAAATTTACTCAAGTAAGTAACCATACCTAACAGTCTTTGTACATCTTTTTTATTCTTAGGTACTTGCATATTTTCTATTGTACGGACTTTGTTTTCATCGGGTTTAATACCTTTACTAGTTAATTTATGTCCCATATAAATTAATTCTTGTTTATTAAATTTACATTTTTCTTTATTGAACTTAAGATTAACTTCCCTAGCTCTATTTAGTACTTTTCTTAATCTTAAATCATGTTCTTTTTGAGTTGAACCCCAAATTAAAATATCGTCTATAAAGGTATCAACACCTTCTATGTTTTCAAAAAGTTGACGTATGGTTCTGTGGAAAACCTCAGGAGCAGACTTTATTCCAAATGGTAGCCTTAAAAATTTATATCTACCAAAAGGGGTATTGAAAGTACATAATTTTGAACTTTCTTCATTAAGAGCAATTTGCCAAAAACCACTTTACTAAAAATTTTTGCATTACATAATTTGTTTGTGATCTCTTCCAGTGTAGGAAGTTGAAAATGCTCACGTTTGATTGCAAAATTTAAATCTTTAGGATCTAAACATATTCTAAGTTGTCCTGAAGGTTTCCTGACTATCACTATTGAATTGACCCAATCGGTCGGTTCGCTAACCTTTTCAATTATAATATTTAAGATTTCTAACCTTTCTAATTCTTTTTTAAGAGGTATAATTAATGGTTCCGGAACCTTACGGGGTGCATGTATAACTGGTTTAGCAAAATTATCAATTTTAATATTATGTTTACCAGGAATCAAACCAACCCCATTGAACACATCATTGTATTCTTTCATTACATTGCTGAAATACATATCCTCATTATTAGTTACATAACTACATTCCTTAGTAACTTTATCTATCCTAGCAACTAATTTCATGGTTTCACAGGTATTTACCCCCAACACTGGTGGTGATTGTGTATCTACTACCTGAAATTCAATTACTCTAACCATACTTTTATATCTACATTTCAAAAAACATTTACCTTTAATAGGCAATCTTTTTCCACAATAACTAGTTAGTTTTAAATTACTTGATAACAGAAACTTTCTGTTTAAATTAAGCTTATTATATATTTGTAGTGGGATTACATTAGCATGTGCACCTGCATCTAGTTTAAAATCAATAAACTGACCTGGAATAATTTCAAGTTTTACTGACCAATTGTCAGTTTCATATTTATTATTCGATCCTAGGGCACCAATAAATAAATAATCGCTTCTTACCTCTTTTTCACTAGTTTCTTTTTCAAACATGTGTAAATTTTTTGATTTACAACATATAGCAAAATGATTTGATTTTTTACACTTATTACACATTTTTCCATATGCTGGACACTTGAATTTTGGATGTTGCCTATCACATCTGTAACACTTTTTTCCACTATTAACTTTTGGAGCAGTTGTTCTTCTTGTTGGTTGTTTTTTCTTGAAAGATGACGATCCTTGAATAGCATGTACATCTTCATTTCTTGAAGCATCTTGATTTATATCCTTTGATTGTAAACTGGAAATTACTGCCGCCCTGCAGATGTCAATTGTTTGTTGTAAATTTTAATTTTCTCTAAGTAGTCGTTCTCTTAGGTTTTCATTTTGAATGCCTAATGTAATTTGATCTCTAATTAGACTCTCTGATAAGTCACCAAACTCACATGTTAAACTTTTAGCTTTCAAATCTGTAACAAATTGATCAATGTTTTCATGTTTTAATTGTATACGCGTTCGAAATTTAAATCTCTCATATGTTACATTTGTACGTGGAATGAAGTAATCTTCAAACTTTTTTAACAAAATATTAAATTATTTTTTTCTTCAGGTTTTAAATTAAATGTGTTAAAAATATCTACACTCTCATCCCCTATTACGTGGAGTAATATAGCACATTTTAGTTTATCTTCTTTTTCTTCTGCTTGAGTTGCCAACAAATAATTCAAAAATTTTTGTTTCCATTTTTTCCAATTTTCTCCAAATATACCTTGAAGGCTCAATTCCTTTGGTGGTTTTAATAAAGTACTTTCCATCTTACATGAAAATCCTTTGTCTAAACTTACTTTTTCCTGTGCAGTCTTGTTCTTAGAAAGCACGTTTTCTTCTGACTTCATAAATGTATCACACTATTTTACATTATTGTTAAGTAAATCTTTCACTTCTACTGTTTTTTTTTTGTTTTTTTTTATAAAAAAAAAAACATTTTAATTAATTTATTCTATAAAATCACTTTTCGACTGCTCCATGTTATATGTTAGGTTAGTAAATGACTACATCATTGGAGTGTCTAATATGAACTGTTTTATTATCTTGCAGTCTTACATCTTACAGTCCCTAACTTGTTGGACTTTACATTTAGTTATCTTATCTAGATAACTATGTACACATCTATTACTACAACAAATACCCATGATAATAAAAAAAAAACCTAACCCAAAAACCACAAATTATACAAAATACATTCTCAAGAAACAAAATAGATAACAAATATATATATATATATATATATATATATATATATTTAAACAAATCAAAATTGTAACCAATAATAGTACTAAGAGAAATAAATAAACAAACACACTAAATACAAAATAATAACAAAAAAGTAATCACAAAGCCTGGTTTTTCAGATCAGCTGATCGCAGATGCGTTCTGTGTCTGTGATTCCCTAATTTCTTATCCACTCGTTCAAGAACCGAAAGAACCCGAACGTTTCCGAGCTCTTCAACCACTGGGTGCTCCCTCGAGGAAAGTTATACATATATTGGTTCGTCACAGAATAAACTTAACTTTGACTTACAAAGTCTAGATTATGATGTCAATTATCTAATACAGATCAGTAATAATAATAAATAAATGTATTCATACTATTTAGGTTAAGTAATTATATATCTTACACACAAATATTATTGTATCCAGTTGAATAGACTATGTATTCTCTCTTTTTTCTTAACAAAAGTAGCGGCTAAAACATACTACAAAAGTTCATATAAAATATATGTATATCTTAATTAACTTATCTTATTACTTATGCGCATTCAAACTGCTGTGATATTTTACTTCTAACTTGAGAATATGAATTACCAAACAAAGAATAACCGTTTTAAATTAAATGAACTTCCCTATAAGTACTACATGCATGTGTTACTTTGGAATAACATGCTACAGAGAATACTGTTAGTATACATTATTAAATGTACAAACAAAGCATACATTAGTCAAAGACACGATATGTTCTATTTCCTTTATTGTATAACTAATACCATCTATGCTATTATATGAAATATATCTAGTTATCCTTTAGCAACAGAATATATCATAATATAATCGTATATATATATATATATATATATATATATATATATATATATATATATATATCAACTGGAGTTATTATGCTAATGTTGTTATTACTAATAATAGCACTCTATAATTAAACTCTAATAGTATATTCATTCAGTTTAAAGAATAAATACAAATTAATTGACAACATCATCTACACTATTTAAAAATAACAGTACGTACATATATTTCGTATCCAAATTGTGACAAATGTGCAACTGAATTATATTATCGTAGTTTTAATGTATGTTGAAAGAAGAGTGACAGCGTTCACCTACCAAGTATCAAAGTTTGTATTGAAATTAAGAGTGAATCTAATTATTACAATTTATTTTAGGAATTATTAACTCCATACACTTTGCGTGGTTTGTAGCATACAGTTGTTAATAATATTGTTTGTTCAGACATATGCCGTCATTTGTGTTTAAGAAACAATACGCAACGTTTCGAGAGTATAAATCAACTCCCGTTGTCAGGTGCCTAACTAACAAACTAAAACATGCAGACAGAACTCCCGCCTAGATGTCTAGGCCTATGTTCAGAAGCTAAACCTAATGAAAAAACATCCTGGACAAACCCTGAGCGGTCAAAAACTAAATAGAAACTCACATGTGATGAGGAAACCACAATTCAAAAGAGACCATGAACGGAGTACACAGCAGCTTACAAATACCAACCAAAATAGGTCTGTTCACAACCACAGCCACAGAACAACTAACGGTCGTGAAACAATCTGCCAACTGGGAGGGGGGGAGGAGTTATGAAACCGGTAGTTAACGCCTACAGCGTCCTCTCTTTCCTAGTCTTTGAACGCGTTATAATACCTACGTTTTCAACAGTTAAACCTTCAGCCTTTTTTTTCTTTAAGATTTTGTTTATTTTCAAAATATACATTTATAAAATAAATAAACATTAATTTTGTTAAATGATTATTTGTTTGAAAATCATATGTTTTGTAGCTCTAAGACAAAAATTAACAAGTTTTTGTATGTTTTTTTTTACCCTATAAAAGGAATGTTCAAAATAATTTGTCTTTTTTGGCCGTTTTTAATAAGAATAAATATTTAGGATTTTAAAGGTTTCCATTCAAAATGTTCTTTGGTTTTTACGTATGTAGTTAAAATTTTAATTATTAGTCATAACAGCTATTATTTTGTATGGAATAAAGTTTTTTTTAAAATATATATCATTTTATCACAATTATATTTCTATAATCTTGAAAGGAGAACTTCGAACTTTTTTTTTTCATACAAAAACACGTCTTATTTGTCATTATTCCATAAATCAATGAACCGGTGATTTCTTTGATGAATGATTATATACGCATACTAGTGGTATACATTAATACATACACACGTTCGCTAGGATATACACAAATATGTCGTGTTAGTAGTGACAGACTTTTTTAGTTTCTGTCTAAATAATAAATATTTTTCAGTTATCCTCATATTTATCGGTAATCGCTTGGTAAATTATTGAACAACCGAATTCTTTATTGATACATGCACTAGTTATGTACTTTGTGCATATATTTTTAAGTAGAAAAATATATCGTCTTTTATTTTATTTTTTATTAATTCACGTGTTTGATAAACGTAATGTAAAAAATACCTTGCAGCGTAAGTTTGATATGTCCCAAAAACCTTTCTAAAGTCAGTGTTATTAGTTATTATTCAATAATGGAATACGACCACATAAGGATACATCGACAAAAATTTGAAAATCACAATAGTTTTTACTAACAGAGATCAAACATTGACTAAACTATGGAACAATAGAGCTAACATTTGTCATCTGTCTTTTGAGTAACTGTGATTAAGTATAAGCCACATTTCGTGAAATTCTTTTTTATTCATTTTTTTTACATTTTAAGTTAATTCAATTTTTTTTAAATGGTTTTAATTAGTAATTTGTTTAGTTATTTTATTCACTTATAATGTAAAATTATATATTCCATTCTTGTACAGTGTATTTTATTATTATTATTTATTTTATTTTTTTTTTTTTTACTTATTAACATATAGAACTAGTGTCATAATTTTATTTGTTTTATGTATTTCGTTTTATTTATTTTTAAAAAATGTATATAACACACCGAAACCTCCTATAATAGAGTAGCAAAGTTATTTCAAATGGATTTAATATTATTTGAGACATGATTTGTGGTAACGTATTATTATTGCCATTAATGATATAATTATAACGTAGGATTAAAATTTAGTATAATTTCTTTTGAAAATTTAAAACACGTTTTTCAAAAAGAAATTAATAATACCGATTTTGAACTTTTATTTAGTTTCCGTTTGGTTTTAATTTTTAACATAATATTTTATTATTCGTCTGGAATTTTGGATTTACAATTCACTCATAAGCTTCACTCAGCAAAAACTGAAACAACTAGTTTCTCTTTTGGGGCAAACTATATGTGGTCTCTTATAAAGCTTTAAAGTTTATTCAGAATGCTTCATACTTAGGAACAATAGGCTCCTTTTGCATATCGGATATATCCCTAATTAAAAGGGACGAGGAAGGGAGAAATTTACAAATAAAAATATCTTAACCCTAATAGTTATTATTACTACACTGAGAGACTACCAACTGGTTAAAAAGTATTGTGACATCAGCTAAAGTTCACTTGAGGTGCACGAAGACAAATCATAAAAAAATAGTTTTATTATTACTTTTTGTAATTTGTGTTTTTTAATTTATGTGATACAAGTTAGTATGGTTATGCATTATTTAGTAAAACAAAAAGTAATAATTATGTTTGATGTTTTATATTTAGAAGCCTTAAGTAATGAGCAATAACATTGCATTAAAATGTAGACTGTAAAGTCATTTTAACGTTAAAAACAATAATGGAATACAGCTTTTTACCTAGAGGCTGAGCACAATTTGTCCTTCTCACATGACGTTGAGTAATGAAATTGCAGACTTTAGGTTGAGATTATGTAACACTATGTAATACTTAACTTGATGAAACAGAAAAATATGTATGTCTTCAAAATAAATATTGTTAGGTAATTATTTAGGAAAACGTTGCAATTGCAAGTTTTTTATTCAAATAAAAATATAAACAACTCTTTCATTTTATATTTAGTATTGTAACATGTTTACTAAATAAAACGTTGCAAATGTGCAAGACAATATTTTTTTTTCATGATTAAGTATACATTCATTCAACTCTTTTTCAAATTTTCTCAGATACCCCTTTTACATTTATACAAAAATAATTTGTTTTTATAAAGTCCTAGATGATTTTCAAAATAATTGAGAAAGAATATTACAAAAATATATTTGTTTAATTATACAGTTATTCAATTGATGATAAAATAGTTTAATTTAAGTTTTATTAACACATTTTCTACCAGGAGCTGTCTAGTGAACAGACCTGACTATCACGTTCTATTTGAATTCAGTTACAATAAATTCCTCTCTATACAAAATATATATGTATGGTTATTGCTAAATTCAAATATAAAACAATGCAAAACCTTTATTTTAAACACGCGTTCATATATATTTAGACACACAGACATTTGTGGAAAAACCAAAAAAAAAAAAAGAAGAAAAAAAAAGTTATTAAAATAAAAACTCCGTGGCACTAATGTAAATTCAAAGTCAGTTTATAAATATATTTTTGTTATTTCCGCAACAAATTCTCTATTCTAAGTTTATTCATTATGAAAAGTATTACGATGGGCATTATTTAATAGAAAGAGAAAGTGAATAATGGCTTTAACTTATAAATTTACTTACTTAAAGAAAAGTAAATTTTGTAAGGAATTATAGGAGAAACAAGCTTTGCATAAGGATGAATCATCGCTATACGGCATGTATAAAAAGGGGCAGTTTTTTATTAAATTTTTGTAGAATTACTTGAGACATGTTATATTTTATATTATATTATCACATGTTTGTAATAAACATACAAAAAATACTAATTGTATATATATATGATATTAATACTAAACCTATATTTTAATATGAAACGTCTTATTACTAACTCAGTAGTTGTATAAGTCTTTATATTTTCTAATATTTTTTATTGCGATTCTTTTAATTAAATTTGTTGTAAATAATCAACTAATCAATTTGAAATGTGTTCTAATTTTTAAATCTTAAAAATAATAGATTTGAGTTATTGCTGTTAGCTACAGAGATATCTGTCGGGCATTAAATAAAGAAACTAAATACTGTTGTTCCAATTAGGACGTAATTACAAGTAAGGTTACTACTCACATTCATTGGATCTTTAGGCTCAAGAATGATAATATTGTTTATATGTAATTGTAAAGACTTATAAAATAACAGGTATTAAATATTCAAGTTAATCAATCTATACAATTAAACAGTTCAAGTATTATTTGTTTGCAATAAACTACAGAACAGAACCTGTCCTTTTTTTACTAAGCAGCTTTTTAAATTTTGAATTTCAAAACTACACCTTTTTTTACACTGTTATTTTTGTTGATTGAAACTGAACGTATACAAAACGTTTAAATTTATAGTAATCAGTAAATGGGTTATAATTTTATTCTATTGCACATATTGTACATAATATGACAAATTCAACTATTTAATCGCTAAACCAATAAGAAAGTTTCCTTTTTACTGTTTAATAAAATTGCAAGAATTCATAGCAGCTTCGTTCTACAATTGTTTATTTTTTGCTTTCAGGTTCATAAACATAAACGTTTCAATTTGGTTTCATTCATTGAAATCATCGGTGTAGTATTTAATATGTGGAACATAAGTTATTAGAGAGAAGTAATTAAGTAAACTGTGAGCTATTAGATTTTAATTTTATTCTTGTTGTATAAAGAGGAAAAACCACCGGTTATAATAGCTTCATACGAATGAAAGAAGATAACTCCTAGTGACCAAATACTATAATACCGTCAGGTTCGGAAAAGAACAAGAGTTGGTCAAGAGAGATGTGACGGGAAATATGAAAAAGAGATTCTAACTACATAAAAAAGCTGTAAATGTAGTTAGCGCTCCTCGGGTAGCCACGCCCTTACTCACTATAGTAAGCCCTGAAAGGGTCAATATTTTAAAGGCTTACAAAGTGTAAAGATAGAAGAAACAAATAAAAAATTTAGAATGAGAATAATTTAACCAAACCTCTCTAAACCACATATTTTATCAGAGTGACCTAGTATGAATTCAGTTAGCTGCTTTGATCAAAGGATGTATTTCCTAGAGATAATCTATATTCGAAATATAATCCCGTTTTCGATAGTTTATGTATTTTCATAAATATTTAATTATAATTAACACAAACCGGATAATCTTAAATATATTGGCTCATTTCGGGTGTAATGTATTTCTAGTATAAACACCACTCGTCCTGATACATTGCTGATAGTGTCTTGAATTTTGTCATGGACTCCGCTAAACCCAATGGTTGCATGGTATTATTACATTTTATGATAAGTCGCCTAGCTATTACACTCTTCTTTTTTAGAATCAGAATCTTGATTGACCATTAAAATCCTCAACTTATTCTGTAACTGAAGTGTACTAATTAAAAATATATAATGGGCTATGAAGTGAATTTTAATTCATCGTTTACCTACCGATCTAATGTTTATCAAACATTCAATCAAATTTTACGTGAAATGGACAACATGACTTCACATTGAAATCCACATAACCTAGCTACTTCGCATTACAGCTTGAATTTTGTAAATACAGTGACTTCATTAGAAAGCGGTGGAAACCCTAGCTTTGATCAATAATCGTACAAATAGTATGTGTAAAGTATAACAATTTTAAGAAGCCCTATATCGTCTTAGATTCAAATCCAATAAAGGAAATTTGAATATGAACCTACAAAAAACAATATTTAAGTATTATTTTAAGTTTAAATACTATTTAAATTATTACTATATAATAATTTCATTTATATATTTCACTTTAAAAGAATATATGCTACGTATAAAATTAACTGAACACACTACATTAAGTGAGATATTTTGAAAATATTATGTACATCCAACTTTTATTTTTGTATTAGTTGACATCCTACTTAAGGATGGTTGAGTTACAACATATTTATTTAAACGTATAACTTCCTTGGTAGTGTTAATTGATTACTTATGATAAATCAAAATTTAAAGAATATTAAGAGTAAGCAATTTTAAAGTAAACTCTAAACAATTCAAATAAAACTGTAGTAAATATATCATCTAGAACATATTTTTGTTGCTTTATTTTTCTGCTAAAATACATATTGATATTCGTAAAAAAAGTTTCATAAAATAAGTTTAATAAATCGTATTCAATAAAGATTGAGATATATTTAAACTACCCTAAGATAAATAGGGGAATTCTTCACTCCCGTTCCATCTGTTAGAGAAACATGTTTATTGTGGTTAACCGATCCTAACCTAACCCCCACAGCTTTCACGTACAAAACATACTGTTCACATTTAATTAACTAAGAGTCTGAACCGTACCGTTCTCAAGTATTTCTTTAAAAAATTATACATAGAAGTTGGAAATTCGTATTAATGTATAAATTACCTTATCCATTATTAAATGCTTATTATTAAATAAAAGGAAAACGTACTTACATTTCAAACAAAAACTATCCATTTACTTAAGATGAAATTAAAACACAATATTTTAAATTTAAATTTAATTATGGAAACATTTTTTACAAATTGTTGATAGAGATTAGTATTTTGCAATATTATTCCTTATTAAATGTATCCGTATTATAAGTTTGTCGTAATTTTTAATTGTGTATTTAGATATATTTATGTATTATGTATGTTTATAATTATTAACCAAATTGGAGTTGAATATTTATAATCGTATATAAGTGTTATTTATTTAATTGTTGTAACGTCCTTATTATCCACCTTGCAGTTTTAATTTTGAAAGTTCCAAATGCCTTAATCATAGCCGTCCATCATGTGCTGCAACCTGGTAGATAAACTCTGAAGACGGCCTCACGCGATCCGACTCTGGACTTGACCCCTAAGAGATAACTTTCAAGAGCAGAGTCTATATAATACGGTTGAAATGTAAAGTCGTCCGCAAGTGACCATTTCTATCTTTCTTTCATAATTACAACAAGTTTTTCCAAAATTAGTCAAAATTTTTTGCGAAATTTAAAAAACCGATACTAAATTCGAATACGTGAACGTACATACTTCAATGAAGTGCCTACCTACCGTCATTCATCACATCCGAACATCATAAAGGGTTCATTTGTTCATACCAGGTAACTCAAAGAATTTCATTTTAGAGCAAATTAAGTTGACCATATTAAAGAAAATATGTATTTCTATTCCATGAATGTAAAATTTAGAAATCTTTTCAATCATAATTGAAATTTTAAGTTATCTGTAAATTCTTTCAAAGCATAAATTCATATAATCTTTATAAAATCAAAGTAATTAATCTTCATTATAAAAACAGTATAAAATTAAAATTATAATCTCAGGTAATTATAAAATCAAAGCATTAATTAATGAATCATTAAATTTAATTGCAACTAATATTGAATTGCTTGTAAATTGTACCAGTTTAAAATTCAAACAAAAAAAGCAAAAGCTTCTTTTCTATCTTTAATAATGCAAAGTCATTTTGTAATTTATTTGAAAAAAAAATATATATATAGCATTTTGCATTTAAAGAAATTGCATTTTTTTAAATATAACTTAATTACAGAAAAATATGTTTCTCATGAACCTGTCTAGAAGTGTTTGTGCTTTTGTTAATCGGCACATGTATTTTTTGTAGCAAAAGGCTGGTTTAAGCATGGTGTAACAAGAAACTGAGGTCCAGCCGAGTTTCAAGTTCATGCAAAAAACAAAACTGAGGACTTCCTAAGTCATAAAACAAAAAATACAAAAATAATGAACAATTTAGCCTGAGAGTTATCTTAATGAGAAATAAACTTGAACTGTTTCTGTGGAATAATATTGAATGTTTGATGAGCTAGACATAATACAACATTCTTTAATATATATATATATATATATATATATATATATATATATATATATATATATATATATATATATGTACAAAACGTAAAAAAATAAAATAAAATAAACAGGGATGGGATACGCATGCTTTTTTCGGCTTCACGACCCCAAAGGGGTTAATCTTAAAAATTTTTAAAATATTGACGTCAATATACTTTTTTTTAAATATATAATCAGAATAAGTAAATTTACTTTTGTTAAAATATATAATTAAAACTAAATTATCTTTTCAGTTGTCCAACTTACTTTTACAATTAAATAAATTATAAGAGTTACCGTCACAATAGTCTATGTTTGTCTGTAGTTATATCACTACGGCCGTTTCGGCTATTCAGCCATTTTCAAGTGTTATGCGGGTATTACCGTTGTCTTAGTTTAAAATCAGAAATTACGAACACACGACACATAACAAACACACAAGTTCTTTAAACATTTAAAACATGATGTAGTAGGCCCACTGTCACAACGTGTACTCAAATTACTTTTACAGATGTAATTAATTAATTGTCATATATCATGTGTAATTAATACGTTAAAAGTTGTTAACTTTAATATATATATATATATATATATATATATATATATATATATATATATATATATATATGTAATTTAAAAACTAAATTTTGTAACTCTTAATATTTTGATATATATATTTTTTTTATTTTAAAATTCACTCAATACTTAATTGTATGGGGGGGGGGGGATTGATTCAAATAATGTATAAAACTTTCTTTTTTTGGGCGTATAATAATATAAAATATATATAAATACTGTCAAATGTTACCTTTCAGATAGTTCTATTTATTTATTAATTAAGTGTATTCTGCTAATCTATGTTATATTTTTTTGTGTGTAAATGGTTAACTTGATTTTTTTCCAGAGTTAAATAAATTGCAGGTCAATTGAAATTCTAATTCTTCTCATTCAAACATGTTACCATACTTGGTTCCAAAATTAAACTTTTAAGAATCTCCTTCTTAATTCTAAATAATGGTAACATTGTAAAAGGAAAATCCTGCAGTATAGAATAAAAAGAAATATTGCAAATTAAATATTCTTTGGAAACGTTTCCACATATTACAAATATTAAATATGATTATTATAATTATGAACAATGTTAAATAAATAATATTGACACATTTCGTATTAAATCAATTATTATAAATATTTAGGTATTGCCTCATGCACATGCACTGTCACTTAATTTAATAAAATATATACAGAAGTACTAAATTGTGAACAAATGTATCTAAAAATCTGCTTTTCAAATGTAAATTGCAAGAAAAAGAGTTCTTTTAACTTTTATTAAGATTTTAATAACTCCTAATTCTCCTGGATTGGGAATTGCGCTGAACTTTAATTTATATTCTGATTAACAGTTTTCAATGTTAGGTAATTGAAAAGAGCTTTGTTCAGAGTTAAGTAAAGTGTTATTTGAGTTACTATTCTGAATCTATATGAAGAAAGCTATAGATCCAACAAGAATACTAAGAAAGATTCGAATTCATACATACTTTAGTGCACTCCTGAGAGGAGCAAACCTTTGATCTAATAAAACAACCACTTATGATATTAATATGAGGTTTTTTTATATATCCTGTATGTCACAAATTCGGAAAGATATCAAAACATCCAAATATGGATAGGTCCGTAAGTTTGAATAGACAACAGGAGCAAATAAATCAGTTAGAGGCATAAATAAATATAACGGAGGAAAGATAGGTAATTAAATAATATCAAATTTTATACGTAATTGTAAATTTAATTTGAGTGTGAAGTCTTTAAAACTCAAACTTAATTTTATTAAAAAATAGATTTTTCTTTTTTTCTGTTTATTTACTTATTCTATGTCAATATTTTCTGAATCTAATTTTGAATTTTCATTTAGTACTTTAGATATTATTTCATTTGATAATAAAGATTATTAAATGAATCTCTTTATATTTAGAACATGAATACTTCCCATATTAAAAGATAACTCCAAACACAATCAAAATAAAATTGTTTATAACTGGAAATTATTAAGGCAATTTCATTTAACATCACAGTACAAGAACAAATATTAACAACATTTCTCACATTAATATATATATATATATATAAACACAATTCATGAGGTAAATTTTAAATAAAATATTTGCCCTGAACATCAGTGATGTTATTTATTTAACAGTATATGTCCGTGTATATAGCTCATGGAATTTACTAAGATTTCAATTGAATATGTTATTACAGTTTATTATGATTCAACATAATCACTTTATTCCACTAGTATTACAATTTTTTCACGTACTCCAAAAATGTCCTAAATTATATGTTATTTCACTTTTTGCGTATTTTTTATTTATTTATTTTTTTTTTAATTCCTGCCACGCAATTTGTAGTTGCCTGCAGGTACAAGGCAATGTTGTAACACAAAGGATTAACACGTCTGTGTGTGACATTGTTTTTGTTTCCTTTGTTAATACTTGCAGATAAAGTTCTACAAATTTCTTTAGGCAACATAACGCTTATTTTTAATGTCCCTTTTGGAATATTTTGTTTTGAAAAATATATCGAGAATTCCCTACTGATACCAAATCAAATTTTTAAAATCGGTTTATGATAGTTTTTTTCTCACATACGATCATATTAAATTGTGTCTTATGAATACACTAGTCTGTAAAGTAGTCGTAACTTAGTTTTCTACTTATCCATCATTATTTATCTCAGCTTAATATTTCTTCATAAGTATATTTCTAAGTAATATATGATTTTTTTTGTTAAGTTTTATTTGAGAATTTTTAAAATACTCTTTTTATAAATTGTATGCCCTTTTAAAATATACACAACCCCATGTAACATTTATACAACTTTAGTTACAACTGTAATTAATACATTTCGTTATGAAAAGTATTATTTTAAAGATCAACATTTATTGTCAATTATAATCACAAGGCTTATCCTTGTATCGAAAGCTGATGACTACCCCAAAAGTTTAAATTATAAATAGAAAAAGTTTTTGCTATGACTCTAAAGGAATTTTTGTTTTTTTAAACAATTATTTTAGAACTACGTTTATAATTATTTGAAGCAATGAAAGAGTTCATAATGGATGTTTGTGAACTAATTCTTTTTTCTGAAATCTTATCGAATCTCCTTATAGTGTATAGGGTTTTCCTGCGTTAAAAAAATACATACTTACCTCAATTTTAAATGAATGTGAACCATAATAACAATATTTACTTGCTTTTTATGTTTGTATTGTATTTAATAGACTACTATTGGGTAATAACACCAACTCAGCTACGAGGTCTGTCGTGAGTGAAATAGACATAAATATACTTCAAGCTAATAACGATTGTGTAAATAACACATTGTAAGACAGACAGATGTATGCCCTAGGTAACAACAAAAAGATTGTCACGATTACTATATATTTACTGTATATTTATATGAAACTATGTCTAAAATAATGTGGTTCATTTACCAATCATTAATATTGTAATGTAATTTATTGATAACTTTGATAATGTAATTGGTTGATAAAGATTTTTTTTTTCAATTGCTTGAATTAGAATTAGCTATTTAATGTTCATTTCGTTTCAACGGAAGCTGAATATTTTATACATTTTTCAATAATAAACTTAATAAAAAATGAATTATTGCATTCCATAAGTTCAATTTTTATTAGTATGATAATATAAAAGGTACAATGAAAAACATTCATTTCATACTTTCATTATTAAATAACAAGTGCCTCTCACTAAGAATTATTTCCCAAACCTAACTCGATTCCTATATCTTATGTGTGTAAACGCTTCCTAAGTTTCACTTCTTAACCGAACCGTGTAATGTAAAACATACGGTAATTAAATACAAAACTATTAGGATTGTAATATCTGCCTTTGAATTATTTAGCTTAATAGCTGTAATATTAATTACATATATAAGCTTCTGGTCTATAACGAAATAATAATAATAATTTTTTATTAAATATTAATTAACAAGAATATTAATTTATAATTATCCTGTTAATACCATTTGACCTAATTTAAGTATATGTTCTGTTTTACTTTATTCAAATTATGTATTTGCAACTATCAGAAGGAAGACGTGTTGAAAAGAAACATACATTTTAAATCTTTTTCTCCTAATACAATGATATTATAATTTACATTTTAATTTTAAGATTTTTTAGGATTTTTTTACTCTAGATTTGTATACATCATTAAAATATTATAACACATTTGTTCATACATTGATTCAGATGAAATTATTTCTTCCATATGAGAAGAAAATTGATAATGGTGTGAAGCAATGCAGTCCAAAGAGATTAAAGAATAAGTGCGCTCTGGACCATAAAGTACCATGTAATAGTTAATTACCTGAAAGGAATTTTTAGAAAAACGAGTATATTGGCTAGACTGGAACTAATATAAGAACCATGTCACAACTTCTGGATATCGTGAAATAGTACATTCATATTACTCTTAACTATGACTTTGTAAAAGAAACCCTTATAGAAACAATTCCAAATTTCCCTCTTATTCTCTATATCAGATATAAACTGCTGTACTGTGAAAGCTTTTCTTATCTGTTCTTATTTAGGAAGAACGTTAAAAACTATTCATCTACTGCATCAAATCTTGAGTAGCCTAGTTATAATAAAGAATAAGTGCGCTCTGGACCATAAAGTACCCGATGTAGTAGTTCATTACATGCCTCACTGACGTGAAAGGAAATTTCCATAAATATAAGCGTGTTGGCTAGATTGGAATTGATATTGTAAAAATTCAACAATATGTCACAACCTATGGATATTGTCAAATAGTATAAGTCATAATATTCCAAACTATTCATTTGTAATGGAACCCATATAGACACAATTCCATAAATAACTCTTGTTCTCTATGTGATATAAACTATTATATTGTGAACTCTCATTTTTAATTTTCATAAAATGTTCCTAAATTTAAAAAAACGTTAAAAATTATCCATCGATAACAAATAATCGATTAACAAAATAAACACTAAAAAATTAATATTTTTATCGACCCATTATATTTGTTTCACGTTTCAATGTTAAATGAGATATTAATTCCTGGAAATTTTACTTAGAGGTGAATAATGTCTCTAAAGTCAGTGATTGTTCCAATTTTGGTCTCATTTCACTTATTTTTTAATTCGTGTGAAAACTGTTGTTCAACCCTGAAGATTTTTAAAAACTAAATTTAAATTAAGATTGATACCTTTTCTGATTTTTGGGCAGGTATATTGAATGAAAGGAATAATACGGTGTTTTATTTATGATCATGATTCTTACCGACTGCTAAGCAAAGGTGGAAGAATATATATTAAAATATAAATATCTTCTTTGTTTTTTAATTAGAAAAATCCATCACAATTACGATAACTCATTTTTATTATATGTAGTCGAAGTTAATTTTATTGCATTCATAACTTTAAACAATGGATGGTTCAATGAGAACTTTATTTGTAACACTGTTTTCAATAAAGTTTATGACATATAACCCTGTCCAGTGATTCCTTTTCATGTCTGAAATCACAAAGTTGGATGTTGATATACATCTTTCGACTTTATTTAGTTTATTTTTTCAAGCTACAGTACCCAAAGGCTATTTTAACTCCCCATTCGTTCCACACTACTCAGATTTATCAAGTCAAAAAGGTCCTGTCGTAATATCCGCAGGAAAAATTGCCTTACATTATTCTCTGCTTGTGTTATCTTCTTTTTGTTCTTTTTAGATGATTTAAGCAAATCGTACTGGTTTTTTTCTATTTTAGAGATAAACATAGTATAGTGTGCAAATTTATAATTGTCTACGGATGGAGCTATGTTATTAAATATGATTATTAGATCAAATATGACTTTCAAGTCACTCATGTTTACAATAATTACAATAATCTTTAGTAAAAATAAATATTATGATATACAAATTTTAAATACAATTATATTATTTATTTTATAATATTAACGTCAATAATGTTCTTAAAATTAATCGTTTTTTAACTAGTCCTGTAACAACAAAATTATTGATGTAATAGGATTTTCTATGTAACATTTAGTTTTGGCCTTTTTTAAAAAAAATTTATTTTTAAACAACTTATCTGAAATCTCAGTTATTGTAAATCTGTTATTATATGTAGGCCTACGTATACTTTGTGTTAAATGTCATCTCCTTCACCCCCACTGAAGATCTATTTCTTGTTCGAATGAAATCTTTTTCTTACAAAATGGTTCGTAATAAATATTTACTATAAAATTTTAGATGTTTTAATAATTTTTTGAAATATATATTTTAAAAAAAGTAAATATTTACCTCTGTAGCATAAAGTCATACTATACCTCGTCCTAAAGAACAATGAGAAAACTAACAGAATCTAAATAATTTTTTAAGAATATCATGAAAATTATACTCACACCACCTTCATGTAATCTGACCTCACCTAAAATGATGAAACTAAACGTCAATGGAGAGGCTTACAATAAATAAAGATAGAAATTGTAGTTATTATACTGAAGAAAATTGGCTCGTAATTTTTAATAGCTATTATGTTTTAACTAATTTGGTGCAACAAAGAGAATACATTTTAAATCACACAAAAGTAAAAGACAAATAAATTAATAATACAAGAAATTAAAAAACATGAAGCAAAATACATTGCATTACTTTTTACCTCTCTTTGGAATTCTGAATGTAAAGTTTTTTATTTCTAAATACTGTTGAACTAAGTGAGAAATCAGTAAGAATTCCATTTAAAAGTTGCAGCATATTGGAACAATTGGAAAGAAATAGAGGTGAGGTGTTCATCCAACAATAGTATAAAATGGAAAACAACAAAATGAGAACCTGATACAAACAAATTTTACATAGTGGAATCCCATTACGTAAAATTCAAGACTTGCAAGAAATATCTTCATGAATATTTAAATCTAGCAAGAATGTAGACATATTTTGGGTGGAAAATCAAGATATAAATGTAGGCAACTTTGGAAAGTACAGTGCTACATTTCACTATTTGAATTTAAGTTTTCATTATCCAAAGAATGATACATTAAACTGGATAATTAGTTTGTCCTCAATGTATAGAGAAGGTGGCATTCAACTTTAAATAAAATATAGAAACTACGATTTTTTGTATAACTTTTAACCTACAGCTATATTTCGAAATGAATAAATTGTTATTACTCTGGGTTAGTACAAGTTTTGTTCAATTTAGAATAATAAAAATATTACTGTGAAAACCGTGTCTCCAGCTAGGGAAAATTGGCCTTAAAATGAACTAAACAACATGATTTAGTGTGTAATTATAAAAACTGTCCTATGATTGTAAATAACAGTTGAAATAACTAGAACTCCTTATTTCATAAACCTACGTCTGAGAGGCCTAATAAACCTGCATATAGGCCTAATATGACATCACAGAAGGGCGTAGGTGGTCAACGTAATATATTTTTCTTTTTTAATATGTAAGTCTTAATTTTTTAAATTTTACTCTAAAGTCATTTAAATTTGATTATGTTAAAGGTAAGTATAGATAGGTTTATTTAAAAATTATAACTATAAAAATATATTGTGTAATTATTAAAAGAACAAAATAGAGAGTTTGTATTTGCGCTTCTGAAAAGATAAAAACCTCTTACGTGTTTCGAATGTCAATAAGGAGATAAATAATTTTAAATATTAATAATTGTCGAGTAATTATTCAATGTTAAAGATATTGAACACAAATAAAGGACAAAACATATCAGTGCTTATTTCATTTAACAATTTTTTTAAGATAAAAATTCAATAAGTTTTACCCAACGAAAATTTAACTCCCATCCATAAAAATGTAAATAAATTATTGTTTGAAACATCAAACCCATAACAAAGTTTTAAATTTTGAGTCATTCGAATCAAAAATTCATTAAAAAATATACCGTTATCTCTTTAAATCTAACAATTTTAAAGACCCAAATGCAAATTTTGTTCAAAGCGAAGTCATTCACAAACTCTGATTTAACTTTAAATTTTGCAATATATATTATCAAATTTCTTGTAGATAGTGCTTGTAGAAATCTATAAACAAGCACATATAGAAGGACAAAATTCCGAAAATGGTCTTAAGTATTTCTATATTAAAGATCTAATGAACGCGTTATTAAAACTATTACATCACACATTTTTGGATTGAAAATGTTGTATTTTTGCGTTTCAATAAATAAGATTTGTATTGACAAATATTTTGAACTTTAAAATTAGGCTACCATATATTTTTTAAGCTTGGGATTTATTAGAAAAAAATGCGTTATTTATTAAGATTGAATCAAAAATTAATTAAATTTGTAAGACAAATAAGACATGATGTTAGATGTTATGTTGTTTTAAATCACTTTCTCTCTTGTTTAAATATAAAAGATACTAATCTGTAAGATGCCACGATTGGTATACTACTGACAATGGGCGTAATCAAGTTGGAGACTTATGGCATTCATAACAAGTGCTTTCAAATCCAAACGCAATACTTCCACATATGATCACTATGCAACCCTATATGCAGCGTAACGTTAGGCAGACATTTATTGTTCAATATACATAAATAACTGACAAGTTTTGGTTGATACTGAAGCTTAAATATTGTTACGTCAATCACAATCGGTATTTCTTTATAGGTGAAAATATATTTTCAAGATATTTTAAAACGATTAAACAACTTTGTTGTACACCTTGTTGTTTCCGTAATGATTATTGGAGGAACTCATTTGTTGTCAGGAAACTTTATATTTTGTAACTACTATAAACTCTTCTATTAAATTACTCCCATACATACAAATTTAAGTTAAGTATCTATCTTGATAAAATTAAATGATTGTAAAGTTTCAATGAATACATAAGAAGCATCTGAGCTGCGTGATCAGAACTAACTAACCCAATTATTGTTCAAGCAGGTGATTAAGCCAGCCGTTAGTAATGAACTTGCAACTTGCAATTAATGCAATTAGGTTTCAAGTTTAATGTGTACTTGTATCTTTGTCGTTTAAATATTGTTTTTCTTTCTAATTTTGCGACAAGAATAATTAATTTCAACGTAAGTATGAAATTCATTTAGAATTCCGAGTACCACTGAAACTTTTTTTTATCTGTGCAAAATATTGAATATTTAGACATTTCTTCATTCATTTGATGATTAGCACTTTTGTCTTTTACTATTTATGACTTTTACTTGGAAGTGAGAAAAGTGGTGAAAACAGTTAAATGATTTTAACATTCTAAAAATATTTTCATAAAAAATAAGATATTCGGATATTAATTAAGTATGTTGTAATTCGTAAGTTTTTCTAATGAACCTAAATAAATATATGATGTCTTCGACAATATGAAAACGTTTCAATTGTAGTATTTTCATAGAATATATATATATATATATATATATATATATATATATATATATATATAGGCCTATATATATATATATATATTATATTATATTATATTATATTATATTAAAACAAACCCTCTCTTAAATTGATATCGAATAAATTTGCAAATCCAAAATTATACCTAAGCAATCAATACACCATTATAAAGTGATTTTGATGAATTAATCAATTTACCACTATATCAACACTGAATTATATATTTTATCAGCTGTTGTTCCAGGCGGTAATGTTGTACAACCTGATAATTGTATGCGTCGAGACTAAATTGAGTAGACGATCAATCATTACTGTTGACGGTTGTGTACACAACACAACTTTAAAGTTCATTATATGAAGTACAGATTGTCATGTCTATAATATTAATTTCCTATTTTTATAATTTGTTTCAAAAATATTTATCCAATAAAAATATTACTTTATTTTTAGTCACAGACGTTATAGAGTGCCGTGCATGCATTGAACATTTTTTTTAAATAAATATAAGTTTAGTTTGTATGTATATTGTTTTACATACCCCTTTTAAGCAATACGTTAAGAAATAAATTCGATGAATTAATATGATCTGAGATTCAGTTGTAACCAAACAAATACGAAACACAGCTGTGAAAACACTGACAGTTATATACATGCGTTAAAAAGAATGTAAAATTACTGTTACTGTGAAATATTACATACCGCAAATATTCGTATAAACCCACATGTGAAAGTCCCATAGAAAAAATAAATACATTGAAAGTTCAAGTGTTTCTGAATATCACGAATTTATAAAAGGAAAATGTTTAAAAAGCATATTTGGATTTTCAATTTCGAAACCATAACAATTAAAGGTAAAAATACTAAGCGCAACATTATAGTACTTGGTATATATTCACCTGTATCACGCAAACACATTTTACACTCCTTGTATCTATAACAATAATAATTTTTAAAATAACTACCACATTTTCTACAGATAGAGAGTTGATACTATTTCATGCAAATAAAACATTTAGATCTAGTTTAGCATTTTGTAACTTTAATTACTCAAAATATACGGCAGAGGGATGATATAGGGTGTTTGGAATTGATAGATTTAAAGAGATAACGGCATATTTTTTAATGAATTTTTGATTTGAATGACTCTAAATTTAAAAAATTGTTATGGGTTTGATATTTCAAACAATATTTTATTTATCTTTTTTAGGGATGGGAGTTAAATTTTCGTTGGGTTAAAATTTATTGAAGTTTTTATTGTAAAAATTTTGTTAAATAAGCACTGATATGTTTTGTCCTTTATTGTGTTCAATATCTTTAACATTTAATAAATACTCGACAATTAATAATATTTAAAATTATTTATCTCCTTTTTGACATGGAAACACATAAGAGGTTTTTTATCTTTTCAGAAGAGTAAATACAAACTCGCTGTTTTATTCTTTTAACAATTACACAATATATTTATATAGTTACAATGTTTAAATAAACCTATCTAAATTTACCTTTAACATAATCAAATTTAAACGACATTAGAGTAAAATTTGAAAATTTAAGATTTACATATTAAAAAATGAAAAATATATTACGTTGACCACATACGCCCTTCTGTGATATCATATTAGCCCTACATGTAGGTTTATAAGGCCACTCAGACGTAGGTTTATGAAATAAGGACTTCTAGTTATTTCAACTATTATTTACAATCATAGGACGGTTTTTATAATTACAAACTAAATCATGTTGTTTAGTTCATTTTAAGGCCAATTTTCCCTAGCTGGAGCCACGGTTTTCACGGTAATATTTTTATTATTCTAAATTGAACAAAACTTGTACTAACCCAGGGTAATAAAAATTTATTTATTTCGAAACATAGCTGTAGGTTAAAAGTTATATAAAAAAAAATTTAGTTTCTATTATTTTAAATTTTTTAAATTGTATGTCACCTTCTCTATACATTGAGGATAGACTAAGTGTAGTTTAATGTATTATTCTTTGGATAATGAAAACTTAAATCCAAGTAGTGAAATGTAGCACCGTACTTTCCAAAGTTGCCTACATTTATATCTTGATTTTCCACACACAATATGTCTACATTCTTGCTAGATTTAAATATTCATGAAGATATTTCTTGCATGTCTTGAGTTTTACGTAATGGGATTCCACTATGTAAAATTTGTTTTGTACAATATATCAGGCTTTTATTTTGTTGTTTTCCATTTTTTACTATTGTTGGATGACGACCTCGCCTCTATTTCTTTCAAATTGTTCCATTATGCTGCAACTTTTTAATGGTATTCTTACTGATTTCTCACTTAGTTCAACAGTATTTAGAAATAAAAAACTTTACATTCAGAATTCCAAAGAGAGGTAAAAAGTAATGCAATGTATTTTGCTTCATGTTTAAAAAAAAATATTGTTAGTTTAAATATTTTTAATTGCAATTCTTTACCTAAATATATTTTAGATAATCAATGAAAATAAATTTTCTAACAATTTCTAATGTTTAAATGGTAAGCATTAATACATTTGAGTTTATACTGTATTGATCTACATGTATCCGCCAAACTATTTAAATAATATAAAACTAGTTAACTCTGTGTGGGATAAAAATAATAATAAATATATTATAACAGTAATTACTAGTAACAGAAGACAAAATTATGGTATATTTCATAATAAAAATAAAACTTGAACACAATTTCACAAAATATACTTTTATTAAATCAATCACGTTTCAGCAACAACTATCCCATCTTTATGCATGGGATGAAAAATATTAATTTAATATTAATTTGTGACATTCCATGTTTAAGTTTAATTTCAAAACATCTAAAAAGTAAAACTTTTATTTATTTATATTTCATAATAATATTTACTATAAAAAAACTAAGCACTTTAATAAGTAAGCATTTAAAACTATAACTATATCAATTGAGAAATTCTATATATCATTTTTGTTATAGTCTGTTTTCAATATAGGTCTGACTGTTTGAACCTAATGAACCAATTAATGTTGTATTTTGTTTTCATTGCTATATATCAAATAATTATCAAGTATTAATATCTGTTATCTGAATTTCATATTTTTTAAATTGACAAACACCTGAGATTTAATATCGAGACGCTATTCGTGTAAATAAAAAACTAGAAACCGTCATTCTACTCTGGACGTAATTACAAGTAAGATTCATTGGATCTTTAAGCTGAATACTCATAATATTGATTGCATGTAATGGTAACCACATTAAAAATCATCAGGTTTTTAATATTCACTTTAATCTAAGAGTACTACACAATAATTAAACAATTTAGTTTGTAATGTACAATGGAACAAAATCTATAGTCTTTTATACCAATTTTTTTTTTTTTTTTACATAACTAAAACAGTTTGTTTTCTTTCACTGTAATCCTTTAGATTGAAACTCGATGGCAAAAGATTTCTGTTTGCTTAATATAGACACAAAGCTAAATGACATATGCAGACTGGCTGCCATTTCGTATTTTACTCAACACTTCTATTTGGGACATTGTAGAAGGAGGCGGGGAGGTGGGTAAATACAAAACTGTATTATTGTAAAAGTTACCTTGTACGTGAGTAAATTTTTAACTAAAGGGAGTTTTTCTTCTAGGTAGCATTGTGATTGTTTTGATGCTAAAGAAAATACAAAACATAACAACGAATTTATTAGGTAAAAATTTATTAGAATTTTATAAAGAATGGTTTCGAAAGTTATAAGTGTAAACTAAATTAATCTTTTGTAGTAAACAGCAAATGGGTTATAACCTCATGTTCTTGCACATATTTTCTAGGATATTACAAATTTGACTTTTTAGTGAAGAAACTAGTGTAGGAATTTGCTTTCTACTGTTTAATAAAATTGCAACATATTAATAACTGTGTAGTTTATCAATCCAGATTATAATTATTTAGTCATTACTACGCAAACACGTTGGTGAAAATTCTACTACACGTCTGAATAGAATCTCAAATAAAATACTACAGAAATTGTTACAGATTATTCATATCACAATTGGTTTAATTTATAAATCAAACCCAGGTTTGATTTATCTCACTATCAGGTTCTTAAACATAAATGTCTGAATTTTATTTCACTCATTAAAATCAAGGTGTAAAACGCAATAAGCAATTTGGAGAACTAATTTAATTAATTTTTAACTAGTAGATTTCAAGACGTTAATTATCCTTAAAAAGGAAAAACCATTCAGTCATAAATACTTTATAAATATAAAATAAAATAAGGACAATTTAGCCACCAAATACTTTAATAGAGACAAAATCGGAAATGAACTAGACTTAGTCAAGAGATACCTGGTAAAACAGAGATACCTGATACAGCTATGTCTCTCGGAGGTAGCAACGCTCTCACTCGCTGAAATGAGTTCATTAGGGGTCCAAAGATTTCAAATGCTTACAATGCGTTAAGATAAAAACTAAAAGAAATTTGGAATGAGAAAAATTTATTCAAACCCCTTTAATCCACATATTTTCATATATTAGCGTTACTTACTATCCACTATGTTTGCTACTGTGATCAAAGGATGTATTTCCCAGAGATTATGCAGTTGGACTTATTCGAAGGATTATTTATCTTCATAAATACTCAATGATTAATAATAAAACAACATAGGTATGGGAAACGAGGTAATTGTATATATATTGCCTCATTACTGAAGTCATGTATTTCTCCTTTATTGGAAATAGTATCCTGATTGTTTTCTTGGATTACACTAAACCCAACGCCAGCATAAGAATATTATATATGAAAAAAACCAACACAATATTTAGTAAATTCTACAATTCTATTGAGAATAAAATTGTAGAATTTACTAAATATTGTGTTTGTTTTTTCATTAAAATGGAGTTCTACCATTCTTCGGTCAATAGTGTAAATCGTATAATATTATATATTATGATATGTTGGCTAGGGATTATTTCTTTTTCCGGCATTAAAAAAGAAGTTATTCTTGAATAACCTATAGGGTTCTCGACTTGGTCTAGAACTTCAACTTATATAAATATAAAAGGACTATATAAGATATTTCAAATATCGTTTCCCTAACAACCTAGGGTTTAACCAATATCGCAATTGAATTTCAAAAAATATTAAATTATGAAAACTTAGTAGTGTTTATTCAATTAAATTTAACATGAAATAATCTCCTTGAGTTTGCGATAATAACCAACTAACGTATCGACTTGACATTACAGTCTAACTCGTGGCAGTTGAACTTCCATCTTTGATAACTTCAGTTACAGTAGGGATCCAATATTCCTATGAATACCCAGATAACGAACATACCACGGAGCATGTTGATGCTTACCATCTTGGTTTAACCTTTTCGCTGCGTATTAAAACCCATGCATGTCCCTATAAATTGCAATTATGAATGAAAAAAAAAATTTTTCATTAAGGCTTTTTTTATTTAAATATTTCTTTATTAGTGTATGTTACACTAATATATACTTTTAATTTTTAAATAAATGTATTTTTACATATGTAAAACATGATTTAAGCCCTAAAAACATAGTAAAATGTTCTTTTTTAAAAGTAAGTTTACATGCCTTGTAAATAAAAAAAACTCATTAAATTGCACTTACTTTAAAGAGAAATGGAAATACTATAAGTCTATAACACTTTAATTTTAAAACATGCATATATTTTTAATAATTGTGTAATAACTTACTCATTTTGTAAGAAGCGATGGTAGCACTATTTTTACTGATGTTAGAATCAACTGTGGTAATTCATACTTCACTGTCACAGTTTTACACTTTCACTTTTTGAGTAGGCTACTAAAAAACTAATCCTATCATCTAATAATGTTTTCTTATGTATAATAAATGTAAATAATATTGTTATTCAAAATAAACAAAAAAAGTATCGGTAATACAAAACTGATAATGAGTAACTGAAGTGAAAAAGTAGCCTACATTTTATAATATTGTTAGTTTTTGTTGTCTTTCTACCTAGGTACACTTACATATTTTTTTATAAACCTTTAGAGTGTGATATGTTTCAAAACATGGAATTATACACAATGGAGGGTTATCTGGACAGGTCTTACAGTAGTAGGTTGTTTGCTTCCTCTTACATGCATTTTGGCCCTTTCCTTTTTTGTTGCAGTTTGAAGGCAAAATACTACATACTGCACAATTAGGTTTATGCAGTTTATCTTCAAACTGGCTTATAAAATGCATTTTTCCAGATAGCCTATCACATAGGGGATTACTGTGTATTCTTCCACAACGAACCTTAGTACGTGATCTTTCCCAATTTGATAACAATCCATTGATGACTTTTTCACGATATTTCCTATGAGTTAGGGGTTTGACATCATTCTGCATGTTGAATGCTATACAACCATTTATCAAGGCTGCCTCTATTACAAAATGCCAGATAGTTTGGTACCATTTCATGGATCTGTGACTATAAGGATAAGTTGAACAGAATTTATCAAACAAATCAACTCCACCCATGTACTTATTGTATAAAATTTATACATTAGGCTTTGTTACACTTCTTTGACCTTTCTTTGACCTTAAATTTATATTTGTTGCTCCGGTATTTCCAATAGAAGAGAGCATGTTCACTTTTCCTGTATCCTGCCAGGAACATGCAAGCATACTTTTAGTTTTTGTTACCCATACTGTGGGCATATCACCCTTCTTTTTCTTTATGTTTTTCATTTCTGTGGGGAGATTTTTCCGGTTTGCTCTAACTGTACCGCAAGCCCCTAAACCCATATTTTTCAAATCATTATACAGATTTACACTACTATAAAAATTATCCGTATAAACAGTTCGGTGATTGAACTCAAAATCTCTTAGTAGCTCTTTCACAACCCGTGCACCAAGTCCTTCATCTTGAATCCCTTCTTCCTTGCCTGTATATACTTTAAACCTTAATAAAAATCCATTGCTGTCACACAGGGACCACACCTTTATGCCCCATTTGGATGATGGTTTAGAGGGCAGATATTGTTTAAAAGAGAGCCTCGCTTTAAATTTAATCATAGATTCATCTATTGACAGTGATTCTCCAGGGCTGTAGCTCTCTAAATATGTTTTGACTGTAAGATCAAGGAGAGGTCTGATTTTAAATAATGGATCATAATCTGGTTGTCCTTTAGGTTGCTGCTCTGAGTTGTCATTGAAGTGAATAAATACTTTTATCAGTTGGTATTGATCTCTAGTGAATATCTGTGAAAATCCTGGAGTTTTTGTCAGCCAAAAACTGTCCTGAAAATATGACTCTTCAGTTGGTTTTTGAACAAGCCCCATACCAATCTGTGTCGCCAAGAATGCCCTAACATGATTTTCGGTTATTTCTTCTACTTTATGAAGCCTAGAACGTTTAGGCACATCATAAGTAAAGTCTACAGATTGTAAGGAATAGATGTTTGTTTGTTTAGCAACAAGATCAAACACAGTCTCAGGGAAAAATTTATAAAAAACTTGTATTTCAGACAATTTTTCATTGAAATTAATTTTACTTTTTTCTGCACAATTTGGAATATTGTCTAATTGAATATTATCTGGTCCAAGAGAAACTTCTACTTCTTCCCAAATAAATTCACTACTATTGTTCTGAGTGGAGGTGCTTGGTGTGGTCCTACATGGGTCAATCGTAATATCATCGTCAGAATCACTTATTAAGTCGGTTTCAGTCAAATCAAAATCAGAATCAGAGTCCTCATTATTTCTATTTAAATACTGTTCAATATCATCTTCATTAAAAAAATTAGCCATTATACAAAAACAAACATAAGTAGGGGGGAAAAAAACAATAACAAAAGTCTAGTCTAGCTAACAATCCTAAATTACACTTCTTGAATTAAGATAATGTTCATAAATTTTGCTTCTAGTATAGAATATCGTAATAATAAATTTGTTATTTTGATAAATGTTATTATTATACCTAAAAATGATATAGAATAAAGCTCCTCTGTTGTTATTTTAAATACGATTTTTTTATGAAAAGAGGTTAGGATTAATCACCAATACAGTAGGGCCTACATACCTTATAATAATATACGTCCTCTTAAGCCAACACTAAATCACTTCAGAACTTTGATTAAATTTTAAAAAATATACACTGCAACAATTACTAGAATCATAAATAAATATATTTACAAACATAAACACAAAACTAATTGGAAAACATTGAAAACACAGTAAATCCTTCACTAAACGAGTGAACTCCCGCATGGAACGTCAACAAAAACATATGACACTACGAAGTTTCAAAGGCTTCCAACAGGGAGCAGCACATACTTGAGGCTAAATAACATCGTTTCTCTTCAGCTGGGACTATAATCGACTTACGCAGCCAAATGAGAAGTTTTTCTGAAGTCGTGGACTAAAGTCGATTTACGCAGTGAACGGTAAGAATGTCAAATCGACTGTAGTCGATTTACGCAGCGTAAAGGTTTTAATCAATAATCGTCCTAATACTATGTGTAAAGTATCACATTCTTACAATACTCTCGACATAGTCTTGGATTGAAATCAGCTAAAATAAATTTAATTTGTAAGTGAACTTAAGAGAACCATTGTTTAAGTATTATTTTAAAATTATATACTAATAATATTATTATATAACGTTACTAAAAATGTCATTACTAAATTGATTTGGTTAGAATGTTTCCTACTACATAGATATTATTACGTATTTATTTTTGTTAATATTTTTGCAATATTTTTTTTTTTTATTTTTTTTTTTTTAACTGGGCTGTGATAACCTCCATCAGAGGCATCACCGGCGTCGACCTAATGGTCTTTTGCCGCCCCAATTTCCTTCCTACACCCAATCAGTAATACCCGTCATCCTTATGAAGGAACAGATACTACCGATAGGGTTGTCTAGGATGGTTTCCATCTCTTTCCCCGGAGGGCCTAGAGAGTACAGCCTGGCTCGTCCTAGCGCCTCACACTCCAAAAGAATGTGTTCTGCAGACTCTTCAGCCAAACCACATTTCCTGCATGTATTAACTGCAGCAATTCCTATCCTGTGTAGGTGTTTTCTGAGGTGACAGTGGCTCGTTAAGAGACCAACCACCCACCTCAAGTTATCCCTTCTAAGAGAGATGAGTTGTTCCGCATGTTTCTTGCTTGGTCTAATTAACCTTTTAGCAAGTCTACTAGTGGTTGAATTCGTCCAGACCCTGTTCATCCCCTCCCGCATCCACGTATCAACCGCTGCCCTGGCATGTCCATAAGAGATTCCGAGCACCGGTTCCGGGCCAACGAAAGGGGATTCAGAGCCTGACCTGGCTAGTTCATCTGCTCTCTCATTACCATCAATACCTGAGTGGCCAGGAACCCAGCCAACAGTGACCGTGTTCATCTGACCAAGCTTTATCAATGATGAGATGCAGTCCCATACCTGCTTCGACTTTACCTTTGTCGTGTTAAGTGCCTTAATGGCAGCTTGACTATCTGTGAAAATCAGAATGTTCTTACCCATGTATTTCATTCTTTGATTCTCCTTGATGCATTCAGAGATAGCACCTACTTCTGCTTGGAAAACAGTAGCATGCTTACCTAGGCTCAGTACGATGGACCTCTCTGGGTTAAACCCATTAATGCCACCGCCTGTACCCATCTCTGTTTTCGAGCCATCTGTGAACCAGACTATGTCTTGCTCGTTGTATAGCTTCCTTCCAGACTCCCATTCTTCCCTAGAGAAGATCTTCGTCTTAAAAGGCTTGTCTAATGAAACCTTAGGTATCATGTAATCAGAGGGCATGTCTAACACTTCCCTGTTGACCACTTGATTTATCCTGCAGTGACCGATTGCAGGCCATCTCTTTCTCCAGCAACCCGTTTGCTGTAGTCTGTATGCACTCATCCTGGCCTGTCCCTGAATATAAACCCCTAGGGGAGGGAGATCCAGAAGTGCATTCAAGGTAACGGTTGGTGCAGACCCCATGGCCCCCGTGATAGCCAAACAGGCCACCCTTTGGAGACCATCCATTCTACTTCCAACCCCACCTTGTAGCGTCTTAGTCCACCAAACCACCGCAGCATAGGAGATTAGTGGTCTAATAATCATGGTGTAAATCCACATAACCACCTTGGGTTGCAGACCCCATTGTTTACCAACAGCCCTCTTACATTGCAATATATATATATATATTTTTTTTTTTTTTTTTTTTTTTTTAAACAATATTTTAACAAAAATCTCTGTTTGCAATTAGAATAAACAAACTCAACACACAAACTCAACACTTACTCAAAACGTAAGTCATTTTTCTCTGAACATATTTCCTGTTTGTTAGGCCCAAACTTTCAAATAGGTGGTTATGTTTCGTAACCTCGCTACCTGTAAACATCTGTATTTACATTCAAGAGTTTATCACGATTCTATGTACATGTAATTATGTTGGTTCCGTTGTAAGTACTTGTACATAAAGTTTCATAAATTGCGCCTACCAACTTAATTAATTTCTAAACTTTTTAACTTTATAATAAAATAGGTCACAGTTTCTCAATTAAAATTTCTATGTTGATAGTTTTTTTATACAATTTCATTATAATATTTTGTTGTTTTCTGCGAAATAATTATCATTAATTGAACAATAGTGACAAAATTTATTTAACCTTAATAAAATATTTCCTACACTCAAAGTTAACTGAACACACTACGTTAGTGAGAATTTTTTTAAATATTAGCTAATTATATCTCACTTTAATTTTTGTAGCTGACATCCTTCTTTTCAGCTGAAACATAATATGTGTTTCAAACACATAACTTCTCCAGAACTGTTGATCAATTACAGTTGCTTATGATAAATGAAAATTTAAACAAAATTCAATCAAACAAATTGTTTTAAAAAAATCTGAAAAGAATCAACGAAAACTCTAGTAATAAATCCAGTAGAACATATTCAATATTTATTTCTCTACTAAAATAAAATATTTTAATATTCATAAAATAAATTTGTGTTATAGATGTAATAAAAGGTCTTCAATAATGATTGAGATATATTTCAATTGTGATTTAAACTGAACTAAGATAGATATTGTAGATAGAGAAATTCTTCAACTTCCTGTACTACCCATTAGATTTTCCTTGTTAAATACATTTAATAAAGATTGTACACAACATCGTAATTTGAATATAAGAAATGTAAACAGAATTTTTATAACTTCCAACAATTATAATTTCCTTATTTGATTTTGCTTGGTTGCAAAGTCGACGGCTATTTATATTTCCATGTTGTTTCCGCACTAGTTGAAAAGTTTCAAGCCACCAGATTTATATATATTTCTCTAGAACACACACATAATACAAATATTTAGTTTATATATAGAGAGAATCCAAGATTTCTGTTGTTGATACAGAATTAAAATATTGGTAGCCTATATATCTAACGACTATACGCTGTTTTCAATATATACGTTAATATTTGTAAATAAATTTCGTTTTAGATCCCAAAGGTCATATAAACATGGAGTTTTATTCATATGAACAAATAAAAGTGTCAAGGGTGTGCTAAAACCATACCCCCCCCCCATATTTTTCTAAGCATAGAAGAACATTATTTATAAAGTTGAAGTCTTTTAATCGACCTAACCCAAAAGCATGACTTTTTCCGTCAAATAAACATAATATTTGTAACTAAAATAAATTATACCTTTATTTGATACCTCACACATAATATTTCCAAAAATAAAATGTTGCAATCCTATATTTTTAGCATCCTAACTATCCCAAGTTTATGTATCTTTCTTACCGCTTCATTTTTCCTTATAAGTGGGATAGTACAAAGAATATAAATGAAAGGTTGAAATATAATGAATGTAACATCTTGTCTATGTAAACTGATTGCGACTTACAGATAGACGGATATGCATGCGTGTGAAATTATAAGGCTCCTTTGTTTTCCACGTAGACCATATAAAAAGGGTTTTTTTGTTTGTTTTTTTTAGACGTTTTTCTTAAGTTGGAAGTAGTATGTTACTAACCCATACAGCCTCACCAAAATCTTTTGATTTAGTTTTATTACTTTATGGTTTGAAAAAAAAATCAAATTTGTAATTTCTAGTTACCGTTAAACTGCGACTATTAAAAAAGTATCTGAAAATGCTTGAGCTGCAGATTCACTATATTGCTTGATCATGAATTTTATTTTGATTAGAAATAGTTTTGAAACAAAACTTTATAAACAACATTTTCTAACTTTTAACTATCGTCAACAGATTTGTTAAAGTTAAATATGTGTCTATTCTAAACGCTGTCTAACATAACATATCTCTAGTCTATTTATGAGGTAATAGTTGCAAAATATATTATCAAAATATACTATTAAAAACATATTACAACAAAAACCTATTATCAATATGGCTTAACCTATCTCTAGTATATTTATGAGGATATAGTTGCAAAATATATTATCAAAAATTATTATTAAAAAACATATTACAACAAAAACCTATTATCAATATGGCTTAACCTATCTCTAGTATATTTATGAGGATATAGTTGCAAAATATATTATCAAAATATACTATTAAAAACATATTACAACAAAAACGTAATATCAATATGGCTTAACCTATCTCTAGTATATTTATGAGGATATAGTTGCAAAATATATTATCAAAATATACTATTAAAAACATATTACAACAAAAACGTAATATCAATATGGCTTAACCTATCTCTAGTATATTTATGAGGATATAGTTGCAAAATATATTATCAAAATATACTATTAAAAACATATTACAACAAAAACGTAATATCAATATGGCTTAACCTATCTCTAGTATATTTATGAGGATATAGTTGCAAAATATATTATCAAAAATTATTATTAAAAAACATATTACAACAAAAACCTATTATCAATATGGCTTAACCTATCTCTAGTATATTTATGAGGATATAGTTGCAAAATATATTATCAAAAATTATTATTAAAAAACATATTACAACAAAAACCTATTATCAATATGGCTTAACCTATCTCTAGTATATTTATGAGGATATAGTTGCAACATATATTATCAAAAATTATTATTAAAAAACATATTACAACAAAAACCTATTATCAATATGGCTTAACCTATCTCTAGTATATTTATGAGGATATAGTTGCAAAATATATTATCAAAAATTATTATTAAAAAACATATTACAACAAAAACCTATTATCAATATGGCTTAACCTATCTCTAGTATATTTATGAGGATATAGTTGCAAAATATATTATCAAAAATTATTATTAAAAAACATATTACAACAAAAACCTATTATCAATATGGCTTAACCTATCTCTAGTATATTTATGAGGATATAGTTGCAAAATATATTATCAAAAATTATTATTAAAAAACATATTACAACAAAAACGTAATATCAATATGGCTTAACCTATCTCTAGTATATTTATGAGGATATAGTTGCAAAATATATTATCAAAAATTATTATTAAAAAACATATTACAACAAAAACGTAATATCAATATGGCTTAACCTATCTCTAGTCTATTTATGAGGATATAGTTGCAAAATATATTATCAAAATATACTATTAAAAACATATTACAATAAAAACTTAATATCAATATGGCTTATAAAGATACTTGCTATCTTTTGTGAATATAAAACTAATACACTACGTTTGTAGAGTATAAATCAACAACCGTTATCAAGTTATAAACCTAGAACGAAAAAATCAAACTTATAATAATAGCATAGGGTCATTTTGGAAACAAACTAAATCTATATTCTTAGAATGTAACTCGGATCTAGATTTAGACTTGACCAGTGAAAACTATCACTAAATACAAACATCTTTATAAGAAACCACCAGACTTTTGCCCTGTGACTGCACATATAAATGTAGTAGCAAACAACTCACTGTTAAAGCAGTGGTGCCAAGAGAAGGTGTCCTAACTGTTTATCGAGATGCGCGTACGAGGAATCCTTCAAATAGATTAATCTACTATACGTATATAGTGGTTCTAGCCTACAGAATAAAATATCGGATATTCTTATCATAGCTATGTCACCAACCCAACCATGTTACAGCATTTACTCCATCCGTATAAACAGAATGGAAGATGGGTTTCTTCACTTCATCTAAGACTTTAAATGAACACATAAGTCAAACTTTAAATAAAGTATTGTTTTTGGTTGAACATAATTGATGTTATGTAACAGTATAGCTCATGGAGTTTACTTAGATTTCAGTGAATATTTTATAACAGTTTTAAACGAACCAAAAAATAACTTTTTTCCACTAACACTAGAAGTTTTCCACTTAGCTCTAAACACTTTCCTAAATTGTATGTTATTTCTCTTTGGGCGTATTTTCTGTTTGTTACTTTACAAGTGGTTTTCCTGCCACAATACTTGTAGATGCTAATAAGTACAAGCCAATACTCTACCACAAAAGGATTAACACGTCTCCATGCATGACATTGTGTTTTCCTTTGTGAACTCTTGCAGATGACGTACTATAAATTTCATTAGACCTTATGTTGCCATTATTTATGCTTTTAGATGCAATAATAATGGTTTATATAAGCTTTCGGACGATAATGAAACTATTATTTGTTTATTTAATATTTATGAGGATTTTTATATTAACTTATAATTATCCGGTTTATATAATTTGACTGAATTGGAATATATATTATTTTTTATTTTAATCTATTTATTTATTTCCAAATTCCAGAGTACAGACGTTTTAAAAATGAACGCCAATTTTAAAGTTTCATTCACCTACTAATATTTATATTACATTTTTAATATTATTATAATATCAAATATTTTATGTTTTAAAATTATTTGAAAATGATGGATTGTTCATAATATTAATATTGTTTATTAGGACATTTGTAATCACTTTTGTATAAAAAATTAATACACGACGTTTCGAGAGTACAAATCAACTCTCGTTATGAATAGTGAACGTCAAAGAGAGAAAAAAAGAAAAACACCAACATAACAACATGGCTCTAGGCTATGTTGGTGTTTTTCTCACTTTCATGTTTTAGTTTAATTCTTGATAACAAGAGTTGATTTATACTCTCGAAACGTTGTGTATTGACTGTCTATACAAATGATGGCAAATGTTCTAATAATCAATAATAATAACAGGAATTATTAATAATACATTTATATACATAATTAAAATATTATAAGAGGTTTGTTCGGATTACAATATTTCCTCGCAACCGGACTAAAATCGATAACAGAGTGAAGGAATACAGTCCAAAGGGAATAAAGAATAATTGCGCTCTGGACCATAAAGTACCTGATGTAGTAGTTAATTATATGCATCACTGACTTGAAGGGAAATTTCCTCAAAGACTAGGCTGGAATTCGTATTATAAAAAAATCAAAAACCTAGTCACTACCTTTGGATATCGTCATATAGTATACCTTACTCTTAAGTATGATTTCGTAAGGGAACCCTTATAGAAACAATTCCAAATTTCTATATGAGATATAAACTGTTGTAGGCCTACTGTGAACTCTTTTCTTATCTCTTCTTATTTAGGAAAAACGGTAAAAACTATCTATCAACTGCAACCAATCTAAGAACAAAATAAAATCCAAGAAGTTTACAATTGGCATTGTCACTTAATATTTGTTTCAAGTTTCAAAGCTAAAAGAAAGAGTCAGGTGAGAGATTATTTTCTTGTAATATTCTTTGGAGATGAAAATAATATCTAAAGTAAGTGAGGTTCCAATTTTAGTCTTTCATCTCAGGTGTCATAATTTGTGTAAATATGTATTTTTCAGCTCAATACATCTCTCACTATTTTAAACCGAATTTCAATTAATATTCAAACATTCTCTGGTTTTGGATAGATTCATTGGGGAAGAAAATTACTAATTTGATTACTGGTCAAAATTCTCATCAACTTTAAAGCAAAGATAACATATTATCAATTTTTTTAATTTTTTTAAGTATCAAATTCCAGCTCAAGTACAAATAACTCTTGTAATTAGTACTTGACGTCAAAATATTTAAATAATATTCATTGGTCAATTGTTGTTCAAAATTAATTACTTAAGGGTCCAATTTTTTTTAAAAATACCACGAGTTAATTTTTATTTTATTTTTTATATAATGTCATAATAGATTTTGACTAGATTATTCTGATGAGCAATATTCTTTAAATTAATTGAGTATAGTTTCACAGAAGCTTAATAAATAAATTCAACCTTCAATTAATTTACTTGATATGATCTGAGCAGAAGAACTGGCTTTTAAATTTGCGCAATAAAATTTATTGAATTATTTTTTTCAATAACCGTAAATAAATAAATGATCTCACATGTTTCAAAGATAATGAACAGTGTCCACTTTTAATTCATTGGAAATGTACTAATTTGACTACTTTGGCAGAATTGATTCCATTATTAATTTTAATTTAGTTAAGTTTTTCCAATTATTGTAGACTTTTAAATAATATGTATGCATCAATACTAAGCTGAAAATTTTAATTAGTCGGGTAGCTTATCAGTACAAAATCAGAGTTCATTTGCAACACCATTAAGCAGCTGTAACTAGTAAGTCTAGTTCTCCTACTTCATGTGTGTCTACAACTTTCTACTCTACAGTGTTTATCCAACTCAACACTTATCTATGGCAGTTAACATCCATTTAGGAAAATTATTTCTGCATCTTTCAATATCATGTCATAAGCATCCTGCATACTCTGTGGCTAAATTACTTTCGTACTGTACTGTCAGCTACCAAATTTGTACTAATTTACTTTTATTAATCAATTCGTTAAATATCATAGTTTCATCAAAATGACTAGTTTGAACATTTTTGTTTTATCTGTAATATTTTTAGATAAGGTTTCTTTCAGTTGAACTAAATTTCCACATTATTTTAGTTTTTTCTGATTGAGTAAACTCTTTCTTTTAATGCATAATTAATTTTGCTTTGTTAAAATCCATTTTTGAAAGTTGAGAAGTATATTAAATTTCCTTGTCACCATAACATTAAATATTATAAAATTAATCAGTAACAAAACTGTATTTTAACATACTTTACAAGTTACTCAACGCCATAACCAGCAGTTTTATAAATAGGTTCAGGTAATACCGTTTCATATTTACCAATTTTGCTCATATTTTGAATTATTTGACTTTTATTATTAAAAAGTTGCACAAGAATAATTTGAACCTAATCACTGATTCACCAAAATCAGTGAAATGCCAACCATACATATTGTTTCGATCTTTTATTTACCAAATTTTAGAAAAATCGTTGTAGTAAGTTGAGTAAATTTGAATGTTTAGTTTATAACAGGAACCTATAAATCTTGTGTTATCTAATAAATCTAAACAAAAGTCTATAAATATTACCTAAAGCCCTAAAGTAATCGAAATCAGTTCAAACTTTTAGTGATTACTAAAAAAGTGATTGTATAAACTAAAAAATGTATTACTTCAATCTTACTTCAACGATTTTTATATATTTATGAATCTATTTAAGAATCCCCAAAACAGTTGTATACAAAATAACATGTATTAAATTTATTTCATATTATCATACTTTTCACATAAGTTACTTCTGTACTACTAATGCTCCCCATTATATAGCCATGGATCAAAGAATCTTTAAATATTTCTTCTTACTTTTAGTAATCACTAATGAAAAATATAATATATAACTGTAAGAAAGTTACAATTGAATAATATTCCATTCAATATTCATTATTTACTTAAATTGATTTATATTTACATAGGAATAATTGTATTCGGTTATTTCTGACCTGTGTTACGTTTTTTCACTACTTTCCATTCCACTTCCTTTTCCTTAAATTAGCAATACAAACCAAACATTAAAAAGAAATTTACTTTTCATTATCCTAACAAATCGCTTTTCTTTCCGACCTCCTAACAATAAAATCATTTGGTGAAAAAAATTTCTCCTCCAAACTTCATCGTTCATGTTATTCTGAACGTTTTTGTTGGCGAAATAATTAATATTACGAGACACATTACTTCATATTTATATCTATCTGGATATTGTAGATAAAAGACTGGTTAAATTTATAGCTTGAATGAGCTATGAACGTCATAATAACTCTGAAGCTCTATGTATATATAGACAGACATTATTTACATCCTTGTCATTTGTTGTTCTTATAAAATGAGAATAGAAATCTCAATTCTTAACAGTATTTTGTCAATTTAGTATTATCAATATTATGTAAATAATGTGAGCTGGAATTTGTTACTTTTTTAAATATTTATTTTCATAGCATTTACCTCCACCTTTGCATCGCAGTTTGTGATAATATTACCGTAAATCAAACAGTATTATTCCTGCGTTCAATATAGTTTCCCAAAACCAGACAAGATTAAATCCTAATTTAAATTTGATTACACAATGTTCGTACTTCTGAACAATACTTTTTCACACGAAATTACAAGGTACGTGAGATGAAAGACCAAAATTTAGAAGTCACTGACTTTAAATATGATTTTTCACCACCAAGTGAAATTTCCAGGAAATAATCTCTGACTTAGCTCTCTTTGTCAACTTTGAAACATGAAACAAATATTACGTGCCGATGAAAATCGTAATTTTTTCAATGAATTTCGTTACAGCATTTTTGTAGTTGATCAAAAGTTAAATGTTATTCGTATATAAGAAGCGTTGATAAAAGTTAGCAATCAGTGTTCACAGTGCAATAGTTTATATCTCATAAAGAACGTGAATTAAATTTGGAATTGTCTTTATAATAGTTCCTTTAGAAAGTAATAGTTATGAGTATTTTTGAGTTACATTATTTGACGATATCCAAAAGTTGTGACATGATGATTAAATTTGTATAATATCAATTCCAGTCTAGCCAACATATAGTGAGTAGTGGATTTCAAGACGAAATTGTGGAATACATTTATTGTTTTATTTAGAAATAAAATATTAATGGAATTTTAAAATGTTTTGAATTAGGAAGAAAATAAATATTACATTGGGCACTATGTAGATATGAAGTACCCCTTATCCGATTATGAGCCTGGTAAGTTATGATAACTAATATAATTTCATTTTTAAAATTTGCCTGTAAATAACTCATATTTAAAGAACGATATTCACGTAATATTACCATTTCATATATCAAGATCACTGCTAGCCAACAATCCTTACTTTTATCTCACATTTCACTCACGTACAAACAGTAACAAAGTAAGCTATATTATTAACAATACCAGTATTATTTTTACACTCCTTCTCCACTCTCTACTACATTGTCCCCAATACAAGACGTGTTAAGTTAACTTGGAAGTGGCAGCCAGTCTCCAGATGTCATTTACTTTGATGTTTTATTTAACAACCCTTGTGCCCTAAGTTACATCGGGTTTCAATCAACACAGGTATACAATAAAATGAAATATACTGTTTCAATTTTATAATCAGAAGACAATCAGAAATAATATTATTTCTTAGTAATATTAACAAAACAATGAATATGTAAAATAAAGACAAAAGGTAAATTAAAGTTCAAGACGTAATTTAATATTGTAGAAATATTGCATGGCATTTCATCTTTAAAGAAACACATTACCTCACATTCACAAAATCTAACCAATTAGTAAATATTTAATTTTTTTGTAAATTAAAATAGTTTGTTATTAAAAAGTTGTTTTTATATTCTTCTGACTACTGGAGGAAGTAGTTTTTGAAAACGACATACATAATAGAGTATACATATATAGTATCAGCTGTTACATACGCTACATCAATTTTATGGATTCGGGGTATAGAACTGTATTAACAAAGTTCTCTCTCTCTCTCTCTCTCTCTCTCTCTCTCTCTCTCTCTCTCTCTCTCTCTCTCTCTCTCTCTCTCTCTCTCTCTCTCTCTCTCTCTCTCTCTCTCTCTCTCTCTCTCTCTCTCTCTCTCTCTCTCTCTCTCTCTCGATTTTATGACATTTATCTATAAACATTAAAAAAATTATAGCATTTACAAAAAATCACCTTTCTGAATTAAAATTAATTATTGCTTCAATGACTAGAATATTACTCATACATATTAAAAATAATGATATGCAGCACATTTAATTATAAACGACAGTATATATATTCATTATTATTATTATTATTTTGATTTAATTTCAACAAAACGTAGTTTTATTAAAATATTTCAAAATTACAAGACTGTGTTTGGAAATGTAAGAGCAACGAAACAAATACTTTGTCAAAACATAAATTGTAATACGCATTCAATACAAATAAAATATAAACATACACGTACTACTATGCTCTCTCTAAGAATAAAAACTAATACGATATGCGTAAATCACCAAAACAGAACGCAAGAAAGATAACACCAACAGAGAATAATGTAAGGCAATTTTTTCATACAGTTATTATGGCAGAACGGTGTTGGCTAGATAAATCTGGGCAGTTTGGAAGACGAAGACAGAATAGGGTAAAGTGGCCTTCGTACACTACATGAGATATATTACCAACGGTTCGTAAAAAGTAAAATAAATAAAGCTGAATACCAAGATTAACTGTGTATATTCCGTCATTCCATAGGTCTAACATGTGATAAAATCTGTTAGAAATAGAGTTTCGTTACTCAATTATCTTAATCAGGAGTGTTTTTAAATCATTTTATGGATATTTAATGATTTTAGTAATGTTTGTAATGAAAAATGTCTAAATATCTATTCCTGTGCGTGACAGAAACGTAATGTTACTTGTAGTGTTTAAAATACATCAAAATTATAAACCCTCTATTAGGATTCAAAATCGATAAATGTAAAACCAAATGATAAATAAAATTAATTTCCTAAAATAAAATAATGTTAATAATTAACCACGACAAATGGGTAAATGTCGACAATTACCATATTGATAAATAACCAATATTTGGAATAGTTAATAGTAGGAAAACGCATTGTGCTAAACACTATGTATAATGTATATTGAATGATTAAAATTCATTTATGTCATTGTTTTTTTATATTGGAATGTTATTGAGAGTAAATTATTTTTTATCGTCAATTTTGCTTAAAACATTTTACTTATAAATAATATAGTTGTTATTTTGGCTAATTATTGTTCAATTATTTAAAAAAATTTATATCAAAATTCATCTAAAGAAAAACATTGGTGAAAGAATTGAAGAATAAAGTAAGATTGAATGCCACAATGACAGGAATATGTCGCTTCACACCAAGCTCTAGGGATTTTAGATAAGTCTTAAGAAATGTGGCTTTGACCCAGAACAGGAAAAAGAATAAATTAACCCAAATATTTTTTGAAGTTCAGATTAGAACTTGTTGTTAAAACTTTCATTTTTGTAGAGAGAATTTACTTTACTTTCATGGCTAGTGGTATGGTATATATTTGAACATTGTGACAATATGAACCTAATTTCATTATAATTTTTAAAATATTACTTTTACATACTGTATTTATATTCACTATGATTCAGTTTATGTACTTTTTAAAATTCCATTTCCTCTAATATAGATTTTTACTTCTCTGAACACCAGTTTTATGTTATAATATCATAAAACAATCCTTACATTCTACATTACACATTACACAAAATTTCTTTTTGTTTTTCTTTTTTTTTCCTTTTTTCTTTTTCTTTTTCAGAATACACATTTAACGGCGGAACTTGAAAAAACATACATATTAGGTACAGGTTTAGTTTGTTTAAAATAGGTTAGTCGTTTCATGAAATTTGTTTTAATATTAGTTGCTTTGATTGAAATGGTCAATATTGCACTTTATAGATGAGTACATTCGTCAAATAGAAATTTTATAAGTTATTAATGTATCATATGTGAGCTTGTTTTCAAATATCTTCAAGATTTAGAAACTGATCTAATTTTCTTAATAAAATTGTTAACAAGAAAAATCTCATTAAGACTTAGAACTAGAACCTTTAAGAGTTACAAGTTTTCATAATAGATATCTTAAAATTTTCTGATGCTCTTAAAAATTGTTAATAATTATTTTGTTAACTGATTAGCGTCTTGTATTTTGATATATGTCACAGTGTGTCCCACTTGCTTTGATAATCAATATCTAAATTTCTCCACATGGGACTTTTATTCTTTTTAGTGAATACTTGTGTAAAACATATAGTGAAATTTGTCAATTCTGACAAACTGGAATTAAACGTGGGAAGCGAAAGGCGAGGCAATATATTAGATGGCTTATGTAAATCTAATCGGTGCCAGAAAGCAGTTTGTTAAATCATCATTTCAACAAATACAATGGATTAATAACATTTAGTTTGATTTAGCAATGTTTCCTCATTAAGTATTTCTTGAACCTGAGTATTCGATCTTTTTTCATTAATGAAAGATTCAAATGCAATTCATTTTTAGTTCATAATATTCTACAAGTTTCTTTTCACAATGCTGTGACAAAGTGTCTATCTTGTAAGTTGTCAACAATAGATTTAACTAATCCACACATCCTAAAATTAATTTCAACAAAAACATATTTCAAGTAAAACTATTAAAATCCACTCGAATTTGTTTGATACACTTTTAAATAAGTACGAGGCAGAACAATGACTTATAATCTACAATTTTATATTATACTTATTAAATTTACTCTTCTTTGTATTTAAATCCCTAAACATCTTAAACTGAAACATTCATGTAAACCATTTATGTATTTTAAAACTATTAAGAATTTAATGGAATATTTCTTTAAATTTCGATAATCCAAAAATTTATATTTAAAATGAATTCGATCATTTGGGAATCAACTTAAGGTTTAATACAATATGGCTGTTCAAATATCTACAAATTTTGGATTGATTAAATGTATTTGGTCCAAAATATATAAATAACAAATTGTAGGGAAAAAATCTCATCCAGTATATAATAGATTTTAGAGAAAATATACAGTATTGTGGAAACTAAATTCTTATGTTAAATAAATGTTTTACATTAATAAGTATAGTGAAACTGTAACAAGATTTGACTTGTACCACTTAGTACATCGTTCATAAGAACTAACAATAACCGATAAATGAAACTAAATTGTATTTTACTTGTTTACATCCTTTTTATTTTAAAATAATCAATTCTTTGCTATAAAATAATACTCATAAATGTTAAGTTATTATAATTATTTCTTAACAATTGCTGATAATATTTAGACATTTTAGCATCTTAATTGGAGTACTGAGATGTTTAATAGACAACATTATATTAAAATGGAGTTACTAAACACTAGCATTACAGCTTATATTTTGCTTACGACTTCATCTGAAGTTGTGATATAGAGTTGAGTCTGAACTTAGGCTTTAGTCTTACCTCTTAGTAGAACTCAAACTATAAGCCTTTAAAGCGTTACCACAAATCCGTCCTCAATTAGCTGAGAGTATTGTATATATAGTCTACGCAAGCGGATTAAAACATTTCTCTTGTTTTATCTCACAAGTTGCAGTAGTAATCTACAAGAACTCATTATTCCCATAATTATATATAATTTTCTAAATTAACTATGATCAAGTATTTAAAATACAAAAAACGACACTACAATCTGGAAATAAATTTACCCATATAACAAGAAATGGTTTTATGTTACCAATCACTGGTTCCAAACATTACTCGTCGGATTGTTCATTGAATTTAATCATATTGCAAACCTTACCCTCAACGATAAATCAATGGTTTACTGAAAATGACTGAGTATATTATAACTTTGTATTATTTTACAATGATGATTTTGTTTTTATATTGTTCATTCCAATCAGTAATTGTTTCAAGTATATATTTCACATTTCTATTGGGAGGTTAACTTTGACTGTAACGTTTCACTAAAGCTGAATAAAGAATCTTAGGTAACAAAATGTGTGCAACAATTTATTTATTTATGAAACAATATCAAGGAAAAGATCCAATCCATCCCGTATCGCTGTAAAAGTGATTAGTAGATCAAACTCATAATGGACTTCATGTTTAAGAAATAACTTCTAAAATTCATGAAAGCTTGTTTTGCACAATTTGTAAAACTAATTTTTTAAATAACAGTAGAGATAAATAATAGAAAGAGGTGGTAATAGAAATATTTAATTATATTAAAAAAATTAATTGAACTCATTAGATTTAAACATAAATTAATAAAAATGATTACAATTTAATTATATTTAAATCCGATAATTTCTGCTATGTAGCTCTCTCTTATCATTGGAGACTACAAGATTCCTAATGGACTTTTCGTGTTTCAACTGAGGAAAATATCTCTAATCCGAATTAAAATTAAGAAGATTAACTTTATATAACTCATTAAGACTTACCTTCAGTCTTAGTTACTGCACGTATGCAATGAAAGACTATATCTATTTCGACATTGATGTTATAACTATTACGAATTGATTTATAAACAACTTTGTTGTATTCTAAATCTTAATTCAGACATTTTTCGTTTTTAAATGTAAGAATGATCTTTAAAAAATATTTTTCTTTTACAAAATTACAATTTTGTAGTAATAAGTAAAATAGTAAAGTTGAATATTCTAAGAGAACACTCGCAAAATAATACATTTATTTACTTTATAAAGAAATGTTCAAATTAATTTGAAAAAAAACCTCTCTTACAATCTCAAACAAATTACTTGTGATCCGAGGGAGGGGTGCTAATATTTAATTAATTAACAGCTAAATTATATTTGAAAGAGTGCTAATTCGAGTGTGCTAGCATGTTGTAACGAAGAGTAGTTGACTGACCCGATCGTTTCAGCAAAATTCTCGATGGAAAGCTAATGGACCACACAGCCAGCTATCTGATAAACTAACGATAACTTGTACACACAGTAGCCCATACTTAAAACCAAAAACTTGATTGAATCAATAAACTCAACGTAAGGCCTATCTTAGACTAGGAATTGCAAAGTAAATGTTTTCTATAAAACCGTGAGTATGGATAATAATTCAATCTCATTAAATTTATACGACTCTATTCAATTAGGATTAGTCAATCATTATGAAACAATAAACACAATTACAAACTAAACGTCACGTACTACGCGACATATCTGATTTTGATGGCTACTTCTCTCACCCTTTGGCGCTCATGTCACATGACACATGCCATGCCTCAAAATTTACACTCTAGTTAGGAGGGCGTCACATAACCACGCTTAATAAAAGTAAAGCTCGAAATTGGTGTATCACAAATTGACGAGGGAGAGGATATTCGAGATTTCACCACAACCACCTCATTCGAGATAATATATACTATGGATATTCAGCATATCAGTATATCAGTTGTTAGAGTGGTCGCAAGGTAAAAAATTTACCCTAAACGCGACAAGGGATAACCATACAAGGTTGGTTCGGGACTAAACTATTTGGGCAACAGTCGGAAAGGAAAAGATGACTCATGCGTCCATCCTCATGAGTTATGAGGAACAAACAATATACAACAATTGAAAATTTAAAATAGCTCGTATTTTGAAATAGATTCTAACCTGTAATATTTAAATATTGTGAAAACTCAAAATATAAACAACTACAAAAGAAAATTTTACTGATGGCATACCTAATCCAGTGATGATCCATTACTGGGACTGAGAATTCCTCCTACGGTGGTGAGAAAAAAAGTATTAGATGGTTGGTGAATTGGTTTACATAATATAACTTATTGCATAATGGTTTAGACAAATAATTTTTACAAAGAAAAGTTGTATTCTTATGTGGTGGTTTTTTTATCAGAATCCTTATTTTCTTCGTGTGTTTTATATACATATTTTAGGGTTAGCAAAGTGATGAAGGGACGGTTTTTTATACATATTTTTGAGAGGACGTTTTTGGAGTTTTATGTTGAACAATATTGAAGAGCATAAAAAAGGTGTGGAAATAACTCAAAATTGAATGTAGTATTTGAGAAGGGGGAGATGTTAATCATAAAAGCAGGATTATTATTGCGATAGAAAGGATTATAGGAATACAATTGTTAAGGTTAAGTGTAGGATTATTGTTGCTAAATGAAGAGTTACTATTGTTGAAAGCAGGATTATTAATGTTAAAGGAGGGATTATTGTTTATAAATTCTTGATAGAACTTTGATACCAATGGAAGGTATGTCATCGGTTTTACTAACCGGTTTCTAGGTTGGTATCTTCTTCAACTACCTATGAAATAGTAATGATTTATTCCAGTCTAGTTTTGTTTTCTCAAAAAAAAATAATAATAAATGTGAACGAGGTGTATCATACTCGTATCTATAAAATAACGTTTATTGCTTCATAACGTAAAAAGGTATGGAAATGATTATAATGAGTGTGTGGGGTGGGTGTGGTAATTATTCAATACACATAATTATAACAACTATTTTAGTTTACTAAACTAGATAGACCTAGATAGGTAGATAGATGTAATAATGAATGAATTTTTGTATTGTTAAAATTAGGGTTGAGGCTAAGTTTGTATTTTTTATTTTTAATATAAGGTGAATGTAGATATTGTTTAGGTAAAAGTAGAAAGTCATGGGAGAAATATGAAAACTCTACATTACTAGTTCACCTAACTAGGTCTACGCGATCGGCTGAATTCATAGATGTTCCAGATGGGTGGGTGTTATTATTTTTTTTCAAATAGGAACCGCCCAATATAAAAATATATTATAAAAGATGACAATAATAGTCTATTTTGCAATAGAAACTAAATGTACCACATAACCACCTTGGACAAGCACCAAACCGCTAGAAACGTGGCGAGCTTCAAATCTCCACATGTTAAAAAAATGGTAGTAGGGTCTCCAATTCTTGGTCGATTCACAGCTCCAGGAGTTACGCCTTGGGAGAAGAAGCACATTAGTCCTACTGAGACCCATGGAAAATGCCTACATAAATGTAGTATTGAATAATGATAAAGAAGTAAGGCATAAACATAGAAATTTAAGTTTAATTTCACAAGATGTTAACGATGAAGACAATAGCTGTGATTCTAGGTTTGGGGTTTGTGATCTATCGAGAAAACTGGTTTAGCCGTGTGATAGTACGTAAAGGAAACATTTATTATTATTTTATACACGTTATAGGAAAGTTGTATTGAATTCTAATTTTATTTAGTTAATTTTGTTTTGTATTGTTATTACTTTGAACAACAAAAATTAAATTTTTGTAAGTAGAACCTATGTGGAATACGTAAACAAAACAATCAAGGCATAGAAATGACTATAAATAGATATAAATCTTGAAACATATAGCACATAACATATCACAACTGTGCTACTATGTTTAACATCTGACACCTAATATAGAGCACAGAGCCTTTAACATAAAATATACGACCGGCGACTTGTTCGAACATAATTGTGTTAATAAAATTGTATTATTTATTTGTTGTGCTTTTCTAAAATATATAGTGTTTGGCTAAAACCGTATTTAATGACGTTTGCGTGAGTCGCGTAAAAGGGAGATGAACCATGTCGGACTACTTAATTAATTATATTTCGAGATATGAGACATTTTAGCCAGTAGGCTATATTCAACCACTCGTAATATGGTTTGTCATAGCGATTGAATATTCTAAAGACAAAGTTTTATGAATTATAAATGTCTTTATTTGTAAATATAATGTATCACATTGCACATGTAATAAATACATCAAGCTATAAGAGTCATTTTATGGATTTATATTAAAGTATTCATAGCTTTTACCAAACTCTTCATTTATTTTATAACAAAAATAGGAATAGAAATAATAATATGAAAAATAAGATATACAATAATTAATAACACATAAAATAATGTAAGCTTAATGGGTAAATAAATAAGGAAGCTTTTTCAACGTGTAAATTTTAAAAATGAGCTAAAATTAGGTTAAAAATATAGCTTTGGAAATTTTGTCCAGTATAATAAAAATATGTACTTATTTAATATTGCTTATTTAAAATATTTCCTTTTAAAACAAAAAACATTAATACAGTAGTCAAACATTTTTAAACTAAAATGTATTTATACTCCCGCCAATGAACTCAAACGGATCCATTTGTTTCTCCTTATTTAGAGCACATTAGGGACTTACATAATGTATGTATTGGGAATAGAATAATACGAGAGTAAATGTTGGGAACTAAACAACAACACACTTTCGGAATAATTTCTAAGGGAAAACTTAACAACCAATAGTATATTACGCAGTATGTTTCACATCACATACTTCTTTTCACAGAATTTATTCAATATCACCTAATTAAATGACATTTCTTTTTTTTAAAGTACATCTATTTTTGAATGAGAAATATAATATAAATTTTTAATATTTTTTACCTACAATGTTAATGCATCGTTGTGAACAAGACATTACCTCATAAGAAAAAGTAAGTAACATTTGTTGCCTTGAATTCCATACCATGGGATAAGCTACCGTAAACACAAATATAAATATTTGGTTTCTGTCTGATATAATTATCAGGTTCAATTTAGGTCAACTCCCACTTCCTCCGTTATGTACATTTACTGACATACCGTTCTCAAGTAAAAGTCATTTATATATTTTCATTTATTGTGTAGCCGAAATTTTTTATCCACCAGCATGATATAAATTTGAAAAACTAAATGACACACCATTCATTTTTCTAAATAATTTTATTTTTGTTATCTGTTTGACACATGCCAATGACGTTAAAGTACTTGTTGCAGGACTTTGTAATGATTCCCTCTCTACGTATTTCTAGCTATCTTGCATCCCTCAATTCAAATTCAATGGTTTTATTGGATAATAATTGTTGGCTGCTATTTAATTAAATGTTTTAGTGCTAAACATACATAAATATACTGGGTAAAAGCTCAGGGGTTCACCTATATTGAATAAGCGCATGACAATCCCGAGTGACCCAGCTGGTTCTACTCTTTTTATATCTATTCGGGTTAATCCCCCTCTCTTTGTTCACTGAACTTATTCTCTTTTAACTTTGATTTTATTTGAATATTGAAGGTGTAAAAGGTCAACATTCTACGTTCTTTTTTAACTTCTTTTTATAAAGCGATGATGACCGAGAAGTTTTCCCCTTTAAAGAACAAGAAAGAAAACAATACTGGGTAAAAGAGTAATAGCAATAAAATTACACGTGTTCTAGCTTTAAAAGCAATAAAGAAAGACTACACAGGGGATTAAGGACAAGCTTGCTTTTATCTCCCCTTCTATCAAGGATTACAAAATTCAACTCTGAGCATCCCTATAGCTTATACTGCTCTATTTTTGTTGCAAAACAGAACAAATTTTGTATTAAAAAAGTGTCTAAAAACACAAGTTACATATACATGAAGTTTTAACTAATTGCGTGTTAAACTGTATGGCTATTTCTGTTTTTATATTCTTCAACGAAAACAATATTTAAAACTCGTCAAAACTCTTCTTATTCTCGTTTTTATGAACCTTACTTAGGACCTCCTTAAGAAACCCTCAGGAAACACTTAATTAAGAAATACTCAACGACTATACCTTTACACAAAGACATAACTTAACGTACTTCACACATTAAGAACACTCCTTAACATTTATATTCCTCTATCTTTTTTATTTCTATACTAAGACCTCTTGTATAAAGGAGCGATTAAAGGAACGCGAAAAAAAACTACTTTATTAATAAGAACCAATGACAGTTCAGTAATCACTAAATCTTGAATCGCCTAAAAGTAAAGTTGTCACATGATATATAGGAAAAGGGGAAAAAATATGTCAGTATTTTTTAAACTTGAAAAATATTTGGTTTTACTTTATTTAAAGCATAAAATATTAATAGAGAATAAAAGCACAATCAGTGCATTGTTGAAAAAGAAAAAAATTACTTGCAGCTCAAGACCAATTACTCATTGTGATGTAATTGTGTACCGTACAACAAGAAAGTTCAGATTTCAGTAATTTTGTTTCTCTTACGTGTTATTATTTAATAGTATCTACAATATCTTTATGTTTTTCTACATTTACGTCATGGAACAACCTTCTGTTAATTTTATTTCCGACATTTTATCGAAATTAACCGGAGTATACAATAACGGAAAAATAAGATATTGAAAAATGTATTAACTTTTGACCTTTTCACATTTGAAAATAAAATATCCTTTAAATAAAATAGTCCTAAAAATGAAATAACTTTTCAGCAACCATCAAGTATCTTCTCGTTACTAGTGGTGACACCTTATTTACACGAATAAAGAATTGTAGAATATAGTCTTGATCTTTCATCATATTCATAATATTTAATAACAACGCATACCGTGGTATAAACTACAGCTTTTAAAATATTGTGGTTTAAGGTAGTTCTTGATCGACCTTAGCCCTGTGGACTAAAGAAGTATCGTATGGAGATCTGTAACAAAGGAAATCCTAAGGAACATTCAATAATGTTCAATCATTTTGTCTTACATAATGACGTCATATTTAAAATTTTAACGCTAAAGATTAAAACGATATATAAAGCTTGAAAAATGTAAAACAGGCGTAGGAAACCAAATACTTTTGTTGTTTATTCAGTATACATTGTCTTGTCCGTGTAGATTATTCAACATTTTAAAAAATGATATGTTGGTGTAAATATTTTACATTTTAAATTTAAATGAAAATCCTCTGTAATGTTTACTCATACGCCCCTTTTTAATTTCACATATTTTTTATTTCCTTAAATTGCATATTTTTTATTAGTATTTCAATAAGCCCTTCCTTAAACTTGATAAATGAGTTGCTTGTTTTTTTAACAAAAAATTACCTGTTATTTCAAAAGGTTAGTCCTAAACCCATTATATTATTAGTCCTATCAAATTACTGTATATACATTGAGGCACAGTTTTATCTTTAGGTAACTTTCTTTGCTCACTGTAAACTTTATTGGTATTGGTACGTTAAATGAGTCCCAGAAAAATACCATAGATAAATTTTTCTGATGCAAATTTAGTCCTCAAATTATTTATATCTTCTTAGAAGTTGTATGTTTAAATTATAATAACATATAAATATTTTTATTCCTACAAATTTTTTTTGAGTAGTAAATAATCAAATTTTCTTAAAGCAAAAGAATTTCTGAACACTTAACATCACTCAATGGTTTTAAGTAAAAACGTATATACTAAAATCTGCTTAATTTTAACTAGATATGAGCTAAAAATGATTGGTTCAATTTAACTAACAAATAAATATTACTTAGTTTAGAGTAATTTTGATATGAAAGTAAAGTAATTCTCACCTACAAATGAATGGAAACTGTGATACAGAAATACCAGTTTATTTTTTTTAATTGTGTTATAAATACAGTGTACGGATTTGGCAAAGAAAGGTTTTTGCTTTTTTCAAAATATATTTTTAAATGGTAGAATAAAATCTTCCGATATTTTGATTTCTTATAAATAGTTTCAATTCATTTATTATGTAGAATATGTCAACACAAAAAATCCATATTATCTACTAAGTAGAAAATTGTCTAACACGTAATATTTTATGAAAATGATTGTACAGAAATTCAAATTTAATTTTAATAAATCGACACATATTAAAATTTTAAAACGTACATTGCAAACATGAGTGCTTTGTAATTAATATTTTTTTAATAAACACAAATCTGAACAAAAAAAAAAGTTAAATAATGGTCAATTATAACAAACATGTTGATTTCAATAATTCTAAGCAAATTTCGTAAATGAGTTTAAATAATTTCATATTATAATTTAATTTTAATAAAGCACCAAACATTTTGGAACTATAAAACTTAAATTGTAAGCAATTCAAATAAATATTTGGTTTAATAAATATAAATATAGCTCAGATAGCGGAAAATTAATATATAATAATTCAAATGATCATTTAACTAGACAAACGTAATGTTAAGAAGAAGTAAAGACATAAAGTAAGATTAAATGCCACAATCAGAGCAAAGTGGCACTCCTAAACAAGCTTAGGACCTTTAAGATAAGACTTTTAAAATATGGCTTTGACGACCCGTTAAAAAAGAATGAAATAAGCATGAATACTCTCTGATGTGAAACAGGAATTTGTAGTTTACTTGGGAAATTTCAAGAAAAGTTTGTTAGATGTACAAATTATTTCATTTCTTGACGATGGCCGTAATAAGGTTTATATTTACCACAATATATTAAATTTAGGTATAGATAGATAAATAAACAGTTATTCATTGCCATATAAAGGTGTGGGTTTTATGCCATTGTACGGTCAAGAATGTAATAATTTGTAAAAATAACGTCCTAAATACTTTAAAAACACACAAATCATCGTATTTCTTTAATTTTAAAAATATTATTATTTACGTATATGTCTGTGCACTTCATCTGTGAATGAATCAATATTTTCTTATATTTTATATTCGATACTGTTTAAAATGATATTATAAACTTCTTAAAAGTAAAGTAAGCTCAGCGTTAAAAGAGTTCTAATTTAGCAGTTGAAAACTCTGATGGTGATAACCGTATTTTCAAAATGTACATCAGGATAGTTCAGGACTTAAAAGAAATAATTATTATTGCAATTATTGTGATTTAGTTCATGTTCCTATAGTTGTGGTAAGGGGAATTACTAATTGATATTGTGAATTTTACATTGGTGTTCCCTGAAGATTGCATAATTAAACCATGAATATAGGTAGCATAAAAATGATGAAATTTAACTGTGTAATAAAAAAAAATCCCATTACTAATATGTAACGGGAAATTCATAAATGGAGGAAAGGTCGTTTTCTGTTCCCTTTCCATCTAGATATTTAGTGATTATTAATAACTTGACCAAATATAAGGCTCTAACATTCTTTATTTATACTGACTATTTAGTTATAATGAACTATTTCCTACATTTCTTGAACTAAACTTCCGACTATAAAATAAATCCATAGATAATAATAAAACAAAACATTACTTAAACGTGTCACACTTTGTTAAAATGCACATCAACACGCTCAAGAACTTATATGTACACAATATGAACACACACACAAATAACGTAACTAAATTGATTTGGGTAAACTTTAAATGAAGAAATAATATAAAAATTGGAAGTAAACTAAATGTTGAAGCAATTAAATACACTTCTCGAAACAACTTAATGTAAGTAATAAATGGGAAATATGTTTTTTAAAACAATATTTCATACATAAATAATATATACCTCACTTTCAGGAACTAACTATATGAATTATGTTTTCAATTGTTCTACCGAATATTGTAAACAGAAACAAAAAAAAGCTAGCTTTTAAGGCAGTATCTCTGATTATACTGTTAGAGGCTGAGCTTATCTAAATGATCATGATAATGTAATACTTTAATCCTTTAGGTTTACATTGGTTCAATTTAGTTAGGAGTAGAGCAATCGATAAATTTCACCTTTTTAGTTAAAGCATGATATATGACTTTGTAATGATTGTCCCAAGCTTATAATAAGCCCACTTCAGTTCTGTTCTGTATTAGAAAATAAGTATAGCCATACAAATTGTTGTTATTGGAATAATGTTATAACAATAATATATAATGAAAACATTATTTCATTATTAAATATTATTAATATAATTATAAACATTATTAATTTATTTTATAACATATGTGTACAGAATAAAAAAAGACAAGTATTTTCATCTTAGCATTAAAATAGACTAAGTAAGTATATTATAAAACCTCAAAGTGATTAAACTTTTAGCAAACTAAAACAAACAAAATATCAAATTATAATGCCTCGACATTTTTAAAAGTTTATTATATTTGCCTTTTGAAAATAATATTTAAAATCCCACATTACTGTGTAGAATTAATTATTAAATTGTCCTTGATATTAACAAAGTATAAGATAGTTATTCAATTGGCCCTTTATAAATCATATCACTGTAACATTTACTTTAGCTTTGATTTTTATCCCTCTAAGGATGGTAGCTGTCTTATCAAATGAACTCGTAAATGAAGGTTTTTAAAAGGCTTTTTATCGTTAATTATGTTAGTTTTTGATTTGTGATTTGGGGAATACTTCTTTCATATTGTTATGAACCACAAGGCTCATTAAATTTTTGTATTGGTAAAACTCTGTTTAGTTTAAATAGACGTAATAAACTAATTTGTCATTGTTAAAAACGTCCTTTTCCACAAATGCAATATCAGTGTATGGTTTATCTTGCAACATAAGAGATTGTAAAATTAGAGATTGATTTAGCTTACAGGATCAGCTGTTGATAATTTTGTAACAGAATACCAAAAGTAAACCTCTCCCTTGAATGATCTAAAAATTTTATTCGATTTTTTATTCTATTAAAAATCCAATTTTTTCAATATATTCTTTAAGATAAATATCAAACTTTAAAATGTATGTATATTTAAATTTGAGAAACCAAAATGAAAAATATTCCTGATTAAAGATATATTTTCCTTTTTACCTATTAAATATTCATAAGTATGTTTATGTAGAAAGTTTTAATTGGGTTTTGTCCCATTGGCATATACTAATATATATATATATATATATATATATATATATATATATATATATATATATATAAAAGTTATGAAAGATAATGGTAAAACTTGATAATAATATCTACAAAATCCTAAATAAATTGGTAAATTGAAAATAAGTATATATTTGTGTAATGTAAATTATAGCTATGTTGTAGTTTGATAAATGATCAATTCATGTATCATTCAAATTCATATTTATTATGATTCAACTAGTTTTTGTGAAAACTATAAATAGTGGATTATTTAATAAGAAACAAAACCATCTTCATAATATATATATATATATATATATATATATATATATATATATATATATATATATATATATATATATTTAAATAAAATAGAATTACTTAAATAATAATCAAAATGAAAACAAGATCAACAAACATAAAGTTCTTGAGATCTCTAACTTCAAAAATCACGTTCAATACATTTGCCCCTTACTTTGGTAATTACTTGTCTAAAATATTGCTTCTACAACTGTGCAACCTTTGAACTTCCGCTTTGAACTGTTGTTGTCACTTCTTGTGCGCACGTTGTAGCTTACTTTGGAATTACTTCAATTGATGACTAAATACAAGAATTTATCTCGATAGGGACGAATATGCACTTTCATTAAAATATATTTAAAATGGTTATTGCATCATAATCTTAAATATTATTTTATTTTTTATTAGAATTATTTATATCTGTCTTCTATAAACTAATAAAGCCTACACACAATTATAGTTAAATTATTAGTAAAGTTTCGTGTGGCTGTAAATATTTGTTAAATTTAATTTTCTAAAGTTTATTTATTCAATTTTATGTTTTTATACAAACATCTGTCCACCGGAAATTTATTTTTTCACCACCTGCTTTGTTACATATATATATATATATATATAAATTTGTATCAAAACATATTGTACAAAATAATAGTTTCTTAAACGGCATCAGATTATAAAATAAAAGAAAGTATTTAAGCATCCATAGAGACGGATACATACAATTTATCTTATATTCATTATTAACTCGTATATATTACAAATTATATACATATTTAAAAATGAAAGGAAAATGACATTTTTTCTTATGTCGTAAAAAAAAACTTGTAGTTTTTCAATATTGAGGAAACGTAAACATAACTTGGAAAAACGTTCAAACGTAATACGTAATAATAATTTCCCTTATTCAAGAAATTAAATACTTAAATATGTAACTATTTATTACCAAAAATTATGTCGAAATTTAGGCCGGTTGCCAAAGAATATTCATGTATATTATCATCAACTCTCCCTTAAAGTTATATTTTTAAGTTTTATCTTAAAGTCTCTGTATTCGTTGAACAGAACACTTTGCTCGGATTGTGACATTCAATATTTTTTTATGTTTTCACTTCTTTTACCAAGAGTTTTGTTTAGTTAAATGTTGACGTGAATTTTTATATACTACGTACAACATCCTTATACATAAACTGAATAACAAGCAGTTATGTAACAGAATATAATAACTAGTTTATCAACAATCACATGCATATAATAAACATATATTCAAATATTTATTGAATTAAGGTTTTATATTTATTAGTTGATACCCTTGAACTGGTTTTTTTTTATACTAGTCTTACGTTTTATTTGCATAAAGATGTAGAGGTGGTTTTTTTTATCGAAAATCTTTTATATTTACAAATTCTTCAAAAATGGATGAAGAAGAAAGAGTACTACATAATATTTTAACTTCCCACTCGTCTCACAATGTACAGATTCATCAAACCTAAAACTATCCCGCCACAATAATCCCAGAAATAAATGTCCTTAATCTTGTGATTTCAATTGACAATTTATGGAAATCGTAGAGAGATTTGAATACAAACATATACATATAACATTTTCCTCTGTCTGAACTACATTTATATGTATATTTATATTGATTTAAATCAAATATTTATTTTTACTGAAATTCGAGGAATACAAATATAAAAGGTACGTTAAATTTTTCTGAGAATAAATAACATTGGGGAGCCAATATTGCATCAAAACATTTCTGAATATCATTTTCTGGCAAAGATTTAACTTTCGTTACCAAACAAGGGATCGAAGAAAGTTCATAATATCCAAGTAATATGAAAAGAGTAAATTATCCATTTTGATTAGGAATAAAATGTTAAGAACAGGTAGTTTTTCATGAATAAAAAAAAGTATAGTATCAAATTTAAAACATGGGTTAATGAAAATAAGTGTTAATAATAATAATTAGAAACGAAAGTTAATGTTAGATATTAAATAAATATATTAATGAAAACCGTAATAAATGTATAAAATCACTTGAGGATTTTAACCTAAATTTATAATGTAAACTATTCTATCAATTGCATTGTCATTTTTATTTATTGAAATGTCTTTAGGACGTTATTGCCAAACGCTGTTTAAAAATCGTTTTTGTTATTAAAAAATTTATGATATAAACAGACAAAATAATAAATACCAAATATTAATACACCCAATTGGTTTACTCCGTTTCTTTAAGTTGTTCATGTTACATATTTCTTTTTAAACTCAAACTTTCCAATTGACCTCATTGTGTAGGACAAAATTTCTCAAGTCACTAATTTTCTATACCCGTGAAATTCTTGTAGGATTAGACTCAAATACAGTGCTTAATACATCTGTGCAACTGGTGCTGTGTAAACTCTATATCACATTCTTTAATCACGTGAATAATGGCGTCTTTCCGGGTTTTTAGGTTATTTTTTCGTTGAATAATAAAAAGACAGAGACCAACATACATATAACGATGCATTTAGTTAAAACTTCATACTTAAACTTAAGTTTTTCTAACTAAACTAAGCAATACAAATATAGGTTGTAGTCACACTCAAGATGATATTATCCAATCCGTGATTGAAGGAGAAATAAAATAAAGCTCCTCCTAAATCTCCGGTGTAGTCTTTCTTTATTTGTTTTAAAGCTGGAACACGTGTAACTATGTCGCTTTGTTCTTTCTTGTTCTTTAAATTAGAAAAACCTCTCAGTCGTCATCTTCATCTTACGTTCATCAAATGAACGTTAATTAAAGTACGACCTCTGTCCCTCGAATATTGCCATAGCGTCAGGGGGAAAGAACAAGAGTTGGTAAAGTCATCTAAAACGAAAGATGAAAGGGAAGGATCCAACTCAAAACTACATGAAACAAGGTGTAAATCCAGCTCTTGAGATTATAATCAAAAGTAAAGTCATAAAACTACATTCCCGTTTAGCATTTAAAATTTATATAATGTTAGCTAATGAAAAGTTGGCTAAAAAACATGTCAATACGTAAAAATGTAGTAACATTTATCTAAGTATTAACAGCTTTTGTTTAAAAACTATATATAGGAAGGGAAAGATAGTTTTGTCTTAACTCAGGCAATAGTTTCAAAGAGAAACCAAATATTTCAATTTATTTTTAAGGTGTATCTCCTAAACTATGAGATGCAGTACACAAATCTTACTTGCTGTTTGATGTAAAATAAATACTATGATGTTTTACGAATAGAAAATACAATCATTATCCTCATTCAAAAATAAATATAATCAATGAAAGGAAATATAATTTAAATTATGTAAAATTCATAAAATTTAATTGAAAACAATTATGTAATGTGGACAATAGTGCATCATTTATGCACGTCTGTTAAGGTTTCTCATTTTAATTATTCCCAAAAGCGTGTTGTTTATTTCTCAACATTTACTCTGACCTCATTTTATTCCCCTAGAGTAATTCTCTAGTGTGCTCTAAATAAGAAGGAACAAATGGTATCGTTTGAGTTCATTGGAAGGAATATAAACACACTCTAGTTTATGTTTGCCAATTGTATATTGGTTATTTAGTATTTAATGTTTTATATTTTAAAAGCAAATATATTTAAGAAGTAATATTAAACGAAATACATGTACTGTAGAAACATTTGTAAACGTTTGTTGTATATTTAACCTATTTTGAAGTTTTTTTTTAAATTTGCAAAATTCAAAAGACTTCCTTATTTATATTCCTGTTAGGCTTTTTTTTTATTTTATCTTAGATAGAATAAAACTCCTACTTCAAATCTCACAAAAACAACGTTTACTTAACCCTGTAACGTGTTTCAACGACAAAGTCGCCATCCTCAGTGATACATGAGCTACAATAGAAAAATTATAACTAGCCTAGCACTGCGCTAACCCCGGTATTTATACAATTTTGACGTTGTCGTTGAAACGTTTTTGATTAAGTAAATGAATTTTTTGTGAGATCTTGTGTTCGATTTTTATTCTATCTAATATTATCTCACAAGTCAAACTCAATATTTATTTACATTTTACCTTAATTATTAAAGAGTTTAATTCTTACATTTCAATACTTTTTATTCAGTTCGTATTGTCTTAATAAAGAAGCGTGGTAGAGAAACTATCAATAATGCATAATTTACCATAAAGCAATAAAAGGACACTTACCACTTGAAATATTTGGTGCATCTGTAACGGCGATATACCACATATTACGAATATAGAACTTATTTAATTATAAAAATTTAATTATAATTTTACATTCCAGTCATTACGTAAGATATTGTTGAGAAATATTTTATTAAATGTACATACTAATAAATTTATTTTCTATTTTAACCGGTTTATAATTTACTTTTAATATAAGCCTATATCAAAAATTGTTTATATATATATATTATTTATTTTCTGTCAAATGTAGTCTGTATTTGTATTTTACCTTTTATGTGGCTACATGTTTCACTGCCACAGGCAGCATCATCAGGCCAGCTTCTATGTCCACTCAAACACTTATATATACACAACACTTATTGTAACACATATTTTCATACATTTTTCGTACACGTCACATAAATAAATAAATTTGTTCAACATTGCTACACTTGAGAGGTACCTCATTCTGGTGTATTTCCTCTAAGACTGATTTGGAAAGATAAAGGTGCAGCTCTGTTCAATGCTTATCAGATTGTACCTTGTGCCCTATTAGATTTTATTATTTCTCCTTGATTTTATGTTGTTGGCAAAATATTAGATTATATATATATATATATATATATATATATATATATATATATGTGTGTGTGTGTGTGTGTGTTACTGTTAATATATACATAGTAATTAAAATACTTGAATAATTTTAGCGATAAACACTACGTTTATTCATTAATATTTTCTGATTGTAAATTCAAGGTATTGTTTGGAATGGCCAGTTCTTGAGATCTATAGAGATGGTTGGTAAATATATAAATTTAATAAATGTGTCGCTAGCTTCCTGATTCAAAAACTTAACAATAAATAATTGAAACATGCTATTCACACTGTCTCTTAAAGGTACCGATTGTTCTTTCAGTTAGAAAGTTAAAATAACAAACTCCAGAAATGGATGCAATTTATGACTCAAACATAAATTCGTAACGATTTAAACAAATTTTGATGATATGATGTAATAAAAAAAAGTAAAACAATGCCCTAAACCAGTTGTAAAAGAAAATTATGATTCAGGAGTGATTTTTGAAAATATCAAAATGAACAATAAATATGTGAAATTCGAGTAACCGTCAAATCAAAAGTGTTGTTATCCTACATATACGCGAGAAAAAAAACAAACTAGTAAATAATATGGTTGCTCTTCGTTCAATGAAAATATTGGATATGTAAGAGTGACACTTGTATAGGTCATATCAATATACCTACAGTAATTTTTTTTGTACATTTATTCTGTTCCTTGTAAATATGCTTAAAGGATGTAAGGTTCTAAATACTTAAATTAATTACAATTTAATCTTGTCCAAATACTTTAGCCTTCACCTACAAATAATATCCATTCATATGCTTCACAATTCGTAGCAATAATATTCACTAATATGATTTGGTTGCAATAAAACACGGAAAATTAGAAGCAGTTGATCCAGAAAAACATAGCTTATATTGGCTGTTGCATTATTAGTCTGAATAAAATACAGTAAGTATCAATAAGTATAGGAATTATATTGTAAAATAATTCTTACACAGCTTTCAACTAATAAAATAAACACGCAAATTTATACAACAAACAATTTAATTCTTACATAATGATGTTTCAACGATGTTGATAAAATAGTACTTCTAATGTTATCGTTTGTATATTTTAAATTTTTTTAAGATAATGACTTAGTTATTGAAACATTTTCTTGTTTAAATATAATTGTTTAATCTAAACATAGTTACGTTTCTATCATTTGGAGATTAAAATGTCCACAAGTGTTGAAAACACTGTGTGAAAACAAAGTAAAGGCTAAGTTTTATAGACTCAAGTAGTAAGAAATCATTGAGTTTTTATTGCACGGACCACTGTTATATATATATACACAGAAAATGTACGTGTAAATGGTTAGAGTAGGTTATTAGAAAAGTTATTTGTGTGTGATTGGTTTTTGAATCGAATGTTTATGTTAGATCCATGTCAATTATTTTATTGATCATAGGGATGGAGTAACTTCACTAACATACAAACAACACATATTGTTAAAAGTAAACCTCCTTCCATTAAAATTGGTAATAATATTTAATTTTGTTTAAAGAAATATAATTCTTACAATGTCCCAATTTTCGATAGTATAAATTTTAAACACACGCCTTAAAATCATAATAAATAATTGAAAAAAGATGAAAAATTAGATAATATTTTTTCTTTGACCATTATGTACTTATAAAAGGTTAACATTTATTATTCGAATAAATTTTGTAAATATATATAGTCATAGAATACTGATAATATAGCGTTCATACTTTATACTGGGGAGTCTTATGAGGTTAATGATGTACAACAAAAAAAACATTACCTTATATTAAAGTAGGAAAAAATCAATACAAAGGAAAGTTTAAATCAATTCAACACACATATTACCGTGGTTTAGTTCGTAGCGTTACTCCTCACAAATTTTATCAGGTGAGTCCCGTTACTTTGTCTGCAGTGCTTATACACGGTAATATAAAACACTGACCGACAAAAAGAAACTCAATAAAACGCAACACTCTGACACTAAGATAACAATAGAAGAATATAAAGTGAGGCATATTTCAAGTTAAGTGTGTAATACGTAACCGTCAGGTTTAGCGTCATAAAATGTACCCAGGGGAATTTAACGGTAATTTCTCTTTTTTTGTGTTTTCGTATCTTGATTTTCGTGAAGCCAATTTTTGTACAAGTAAAAAAAGAGGCGAAGTTGCATGCAGTTTTTTATTAAACATATATATTTTTAACTAACAGTGTACACATGTAACTACGATTTTACCAAAAAATGTACAAATACAAAATATACAATAAATAATATACATAACAAAATTTTTGCATGTCGACCTATTTCTGCTCCTGCTATTGTCACTTGGTTGCCTTGATTTGAGAATTAAATAAAGCAACATATTTTATTTCAGAGGATGTTCTTACCACATAAACCCACCCAGACTAAATTGAGTTCATTACGTAAAGATATTATGAAAAAAATTAAAAAGCTAAACAAACTTAAAATAATAGTAACAATTAAAAAACAACATAACTGAAATTATTAGAAGAAAGGGGAAAGAGATATAGTAATTTTTATATAATTTATAAATATATATTTTATCAAAGTTAAACACTTGAAGTAATACTGAAAGCTGAGATGGTAAATTTTTATAATCTTAGAAACTGCTTGTCATTCTATAGAAGTTAGGAAGGTAGAGATTTCTTAGAAGGAATTCATGGGGAATTAACTGAGTGGAAAACTTATAATTTTATTTGCAAACCAAGTAAACGTAGACTTGAATAATATACTCATTGTCGGTTGATACTATAACAGTTGAGTAGGTAAACAAATTATACCTGGTGTTTATATATGATGTGTTTTGTTATATAATGTTTTACAAACATGAATATAACTGGAAAAATTACAATTTAAAAATTCTTTGTGGATAAGTGGCAATTTGTGGCTTTTAAACAATTTTTATTTTCAGCTACAAACTCAGCATTCACGGACCTTTTAATTGATAACATACATTCTTACACCAGCATACAGGATAATATATATATATATATATATATATATATATATATATATATTGTTAAGCAGAGGAATGGTTTTTTGGGTTTTTTTTTACTGAAATGTGGAACGAATATTCATAAGACTTTTAACTAAGAAAACACGCCTGACTGAAATTTTTGTGAGAAAGATATATTTCTAACAGTTTTTATTCTAAGTTAAGAGTTGTGTAATCACTTAAAAAACACAGTTGATCTTGATGTTCAGCTTTATTCAGTTTTTTCACACCGTGTAGTGTACACGCGCTACTTACCCTCGTCTGTTTTCCCCTCTCCAACTGCCAAGATTTATCAATCCAACACTTTCCTGCCATAATAATTGCACGAAATGATTTCCTTACATTTTTCTTTGGAAAATTACGCAAATTTGGTAGTTTTCTTACTTAGAGAGACCATAGTAGTTGTATGTCTTATATTTGTTCCATTAAATCCTAAATATCTTATATACTATTATTAATAACAATAACACATAAAATTGAAGACTAAAATACCCTACGTTTTTTATATTTATTTCCAAAAAAAGTTAATAGCTTCACAGAAAAGTAATAGATTGCACATTTTGAACCAAATTCTCCTCATATCCAAATATAAAATACTAAACATTATTATATTTATATCTCCACGTTGGATTAACTCTTACTCCGTATTTTTAAAATAAAATGTAAAGTATGTTTATAGACTATTAAATGTATAGATATTTTTATTTTTTTGAAAATATGATGTAATTTTTAACTATTACTATAAGAAATAGTTAATACTTACTTTGTGACATTAATTATTTCCTTTTTATAATATTTTATCAACATAAATGTTAAAATATATTGACAGAATTTACTCCGACTTACAAAAACATTTCCTTATGTTTAGATTTACTTGCTAAAATAATATAACAAGAATACATTAAGCATTTACGTTGTGTGTTAAAGAATTAAGCTGTATTTATTTTACTGTACTTTACACACATATTCATCCCTAATCCCACAACTCCCAAAACGTAAATAAAACAACCCTCTAAAGTGCTCTAACTGTGACGCAACATATGAGTTTACTCGTTGCTATTGACAGGGATGTAAATGTACACCCCCTACACGGCCTGCTAAGTCACATATACGTGAGTACCAAATCAAATCTGATTGTTAGACACTCATATTTACATACAGTTGATGAGCATATAATTTTATCTTCAAAATTATTCCTAAACCTAATACTTTTATAAATATTGCAATACACTGATATATAAAGTATTTTCATTTTTATTTTATTTTATTTTTTATACAATAAAAATAATATACCGGGTGTTCAAAAAGTCTGGATACCCTAGGATATATATATATTGCAAATTGCAGCCCCTCAATTTTTGTTTGCCCTCTAGTGTATTAATTTTTACTACTATATTATTTTTACTTCCCTCTAAACATTTGCAGGACTATACATATTCTTTAAATATAATACATTCAATTTTTAATAAAAATGCGTAACATGCTCCGACCTTGTATTTGTAGCACTAAATAAGTAAGAGAATGTAACAACACTTTGATACACTTAAATGTTACATTTCGATACAGTGGGACGTCACGTAGGGGAAGCCGTGAAAATCTTCAATGTAAACATAGACGAGTATTGAGCAATTCAACTCACACTTGCACAAATTAACTTTTAATAAGTTTCAAAATTGATGTACCACAAGCCTTACTATTACATTTACAAGTATTGACCCCCTCCCATATTTTTTTAAGAGGGCAATTTCTATTTTCAAATGTAACTATCGTTGATCCACTAAGTTTCAATTAGATAACACTTCTGAAGTGTAGTGTACCTCTGAAAAAGATATCAGAGCTATCGAAATGTACATAAGGTAATATAAACGCATTATACAGTTTTGTATAGTTGTGTTATTTTGTGGTTTGGGGTTTTCCCTTGTTCATATACAGTCACCACAGTGCTCCATTGGTTTGTTTATTACTTCTAGCTATTTCAAAACGTATTTCAATATGACTGCTTATTTTCTTAAAATTATGGTTTTAGAATACACAGCTTAAAACGTTTAAGTTGAAAAGACAGTGTTATGGCTACAAATAGACTATCACAGACAGGTCATTAATTTTGTGGCAGTTCTCCTCCCGTCAGAACTCATTTAGTTAGAATTTTAGATCAATAACCCTAAGTTAATATTATTATCCGTAGTCCGATAGTTGTAGTTGCTGTTTCGTCGAACAGTGTCTACTTCATCAGGCACAGTAAACACATAACAAACACGTAACAAAAACACTAAACACTTAAAAATATTCCGGATGGAACTATTTGTAAAATAAATTAATATGCTATTCAACACTCAATAGAATGTTTGTACTTACAATTAGGAAAAATAAAATGTTTTAGTTCGATCCGGATACATAATTTCTATGCTGAAGTTTTTTGTTAAACGTTTCAAATGAAAAGTATAAGTTCCTGGGTGTGAAGAGTACATAACTGAAATATAATTACTGAAGACTCAAGAGAATATAATATTTCTTTCGTCTAAACATTTTAAGGTAATAATAATAACCAGGGTCTAATAACTCCAAGCTTGATTTTCTAAAACACAAATCTTCAAGATATCATGAACTCTAACGTTAAAAGGGGGAAATGTTTAAACGAAGGATATTTGTTGTTTGAAGAATGTTGGGGAAAAAAGTAAATTTACTTTTTAAGGTTTTATTGTATTTCTAATTGAAAGAAAGGCTAAGGGAAATGGCGAAGACGTAAAACTGGTCTCTCAGACCAATAAAACTGAAAACAATTATTAAATAATAATCAATTAATTTAAGTAAATAGTTTATCCTGAATACAAAAACTTTATAACATGTTCAAAAGTATTACAACTTTCTAACTGCTAGACGTTTTAGAACTATGAAACCTTTTCATTTCAACAATTTTTTATTCTTATTTATTTAAGATGGTGAGTTATTGTATACTAGTATTTACCCTAGCTTAATTATTATTTTAATATATTTTATAGTTTTTATATATTATCAATATGAATAAAAGTGTTGAAATCAAAAGTTTTTCGTATAAATCCAGTTTGAGGGCACTAATTACAAATGTATATCCTCCATGTGCACTACACTAAACCCTTGATCTGAAGTTTTTCATTAGGCGGAATATGTCATACTTTCATACTTTTGTTCAATTTCGTTAGACAACATAAGATATCCTCCTTTAAAATAAACACTAGAATTTTCTTAAAATTTAATATATATAGATTTTCTTCTTTTTTTTTTTTTACATATCGCTGAACAAATGTCCTAAACAATAATTGACCGTGTTTGTGTATACGTGTTCATTTGGTCATTAAGTCAAATTAATCTTATATGCATTTTAAAAGTAAAATTTTTAAAAATTGGAGTTAGTTATTTGTTAAATATGAAACTTTATTATCCGAACGATGGTTTCTAAATTGTAAAATTTCTAAATAGCACCCTCATTTTAAAAGATAAAAATTGTATGATTTTTTTTAAAAATTCTAAGTGGTTTTGTTAGCGATTAATTATACCTTAGTTAATATTATTAAAAAATTGAATTATCCCTCTAATTAGTACATTTCTAATACATCGAAAGAAAAATACACTTGAAACACAGAAGATCGTTTATTTATCCAGATCTTAAATAAAATTTATTGCCTCGAGACTAAATCCACTCCTCCTGTTAAGATTTAATTGAGTAATTACAAAGCTTATGTGAGACTATTTTTAATACAATTTACGAATATTGTCCTTCAGGTCAATCAAAATAAACATCTCAATCTTATCATCACATTATACATAAAGTTATCATTCAAAATTATTTGTTGTTGCATTATTTTAAAATAAAAAACCTTATAGCACATTAAGTAATTGAAACAAATACAATATGGTATATATTTTAATACGTTTAATTTTTTTAATTCAATTCTATATTTCAACAACAGGAAGAGTATTTATAAATACCATTTTAAGAGAATAAATGGCTATTGGATATTTGAATACAGAGGTCATGCGACCAACAAAATTCAAAAATCGAATCGGTACAGTTAAAGTATAACTATTTCAAAACAACACTAACATCTATTTACAAACTTAGAGATAAATATATTTTCTGGGCGTCTGTAGTAATATTATGAAATATTACTATAGTTTATAAATTGATTATTTACATCATTACACAAAATTCTCTATATCACAAACGCAAAGTAAAGTGCAAACATTTTAGGCAGTAAAACAATTTTGGTATTATGTAAAAGAAGAATAAAGTGAATAAAGACGTTACTTTCCAAAGACAGATTAACTTACGTAATGAAAAGTAAATTTGTATTAAATTTATAGACGAGGCGTGCTTTGCAGAAGGGTGTCAGCACAATATGGCTTTGATAGATGGAACAACTTTTCAACACTTATTTTTGTAATTCTTGTTAAATTACTTGAGGGAAGTTAAAGTTTTATTCTTTATTGTAAATCATCATCAAATGCAAGACTTGCAGAATTGATTTTTACTCAATCGAAAAACAAAAACTTTTTCAAGATATCGTTACCCAAATATTGGAAATAATTTATACCAAAAAAACTATGTAAAATTAAAACTAAATTAAAACAATTTGTCTAATTAATGATCCAAAGTCTTGAATTTAAAAACTCCTTCCATACCATTTCTATTGGGTTCGTTTTGATTAACCATAACGTTATAGGCCTACTAGTTGAATATGAAGCTCAATTTAGAATTTGCTCTTTTTTTAAATTTTAAAAATGAAGGATTTGATTTATTAATTTACAGCTTTACATAATCGACAAATAACAACTAAAATATACAAAATTAATTAAATGTATATGGATGTAAAACATATGATCAACGTACTTTTGGATTAATAACCAAATCGCTCTAGCTTATACTGACATAAAAAAAAAACTAAAAGGTTTTTTTTCAATAATTGTCTTTTATTTTATGTTTCTATAGCTGTGATTAAAGAAGTTATTAATTCATATTGTGAGTTCCACCTCGGTGCCCCTTGAAGATTTTATAATAAAAACCCAAATAAAGGCAGCGTAAAATTGATTAAATTTACCTGTCAAAGTACATAATTTTATTTTCTCATTAAAAAAAATGAAGAACAACGTGGTTTTCTGTCCTATTCCCATTTGATAAAACTAGATGTTAATTGATTATTAAAACTTGAACAACAATATTGCACAAACATTATTTGTATTATTATTTTTACTGACTATTTAATTATATCTATATTTTTTTAACTAAACATTCGACAATAAAAAAGGGGAAAATCCGTGAAAAACAAGAAAGACACTACTACTTTAAAAAGCGTGTAAAAGCTCGTTAAATTTCACACCGCTTTTTATACGTGAACATGCTCAAGAACTTACAACATATACACACTAATAACACACATAAACAACGTAAAAATAAACTACATTTGATTTTGGTAAAAATTAAACTTGGAAATAACATAAAACTTTAAATAATATTAATGTTTAAACAGTTAAATATTCTTCTTGAAGCAACTTAATGTAAGTAATAAATGGAAAATATGTCTTCCAGAAAAATTCATATATAAATAATATATATCTCACTTTCAAGAGCTTAAATTATAAATTGTGCTTTCAATTGTTGCAACGAAGATTGATTGTAAACAAAAATATAAGCTTGGTTAACTTAAGACAATATCTCGTCTTATACCGCTAGGGGCTGAGCTTATCTAAATAATCATGATAATGTAATCCTTTGTGGGGACCAAACGATAACTTTCACCTTTTTAAGTTAAAGCATGATGGTTGGGCTTTGCCACGATTGCCCAACCTCTTATTAAATACAATAAGACACTTCATTTCCGTAGTAGGAAAATAAGTATAATTATTATTAAAATAATATTATAAAAATAATGTGAATGGAAAATATTGTTTCTGTTTAAAACCGTGCTTTTTAACTAACACACTATAAGATTTGTCTTTCACCACAGCTTAGTTTAGACAGGATATTTTCGTTTAGAACGGCAGGTATCAGATTCAAATATGAGGAGACCTAAATAAATAATATTAACAAGACGGTACTTAATGTAATATATTTTTTAATTATTTTATCACAAATAATTGTATTAATTTTTTTCAGTTATTAATTATATTAAAGATAGTAAAATCTATTGGTTTATTTGAGCTAATTAAGCAATAAGTGCTCAAGTAGACAAAACTCAGCCACATATTGTACGACAGATTAAGGTCGACAAACGAGACAATAAACAAATAAAAACATGTATTTCACAATGAAATAATTGTTAGTTGTAAGTTTATATACTTTACTATGTAATTTTGATAACAATTTTAATTCAATTTTGTGATAGTTGGAATCTATTACCATCGGTTTTACTCCAATATTAAGTAAATATTGCGTTAAAATGTATTAGTTGACTAATATTCATAATAAAACTAGTATAAGTCATTGAAAGTCGTTATTAAAGCTCATTCTAAGAGCGCGAAGAATTAAATATGTTTATGTAACATGTTATCAAAACTCATAAGTAATACAATTAAAATTAAGCGATATATTAGAAAGATAGAAGTACGTAGAACATGAAAAAATCGTTCGCTAAATTATATGATCAACAGGTTTCGTCACGTATAATAATTATTTTCTTTTTTTCTCTCTCTTTTTTGAGTTGGAAAATGCGTTATGCACAATCTGTACGTAATCCTTGGTGTATGGGAATCTCTGGTCCATCCAAAATACCCACCTTCTTAAGAGCCTTAGTAACACCAAAGAACTACGTTTCAATTTTAACCATCATGGGGATTAAGTCACTTTTTTTGTCCGTTTCAGCCTTTCCTCTCCTAATTCAATCCCTCAGCTGAAGGATTTCTAATAACCTATCTGTGTGCTTAGTCTTTATTATTGTACTAATAAAGTATTCAATGGCATTCCATTTCTCCTCCGAATCCAGCATATGCTTTACCACACTCTAAGCAGTCAACCTTATTCCAACTTCAATCTGCATTTTCTCTCTGATCTTGTTCCATTTTTGCACTCAAAAAGAGTATGCCTCCCATCGTTACATTGCTCATTGCAGTGGTAGCATGCAGCGTCTTCTCTGATTTTGAAGCGCTTGTAATAAATATTGAAGCACCCGTATTCTGTGATAGCACTTGAGCGAGATACAACCCCACCTCCCCATGTTTTCTGTCCTACCATTCAGCAATATTAGGATACAACGTTTGCGCCCACCTTCCGGTTGTTTCCATCTGCAATTGCTCCTGCTAACTATCAATAAGGATATTCCTTGCTTTATTTCTAATGACTTCCATCATATTTGAGCAAAGTCTCTTGTCCTCATAGCCTCCTAAATGTCTTATTTTCCATGGCCATCAGATCCCATGGAGGTTGTCTAACAATCAACATCAATGCAATTGTTGAGACCGCTCTGTAGGCTCCACATTTATTAACTACTATAAATTAATTTTTCATATTTTTCTTAGCAAAAAAAGATGTTATTACTAAAGTAATCGCTTATTCCACGTAACGTTATTTCATGAAAATTTTTGTTTTCATTTTCAAATTTTTATATGATATTTCTATTATTGTATAGGAAGAAAACGATTATTTCTAAAGAAGAAAACTTGGAGGTAATCTGCTAGAAGGGGTTACTTTTTCTTATTTTACAGTTTTGACATTTTTTTTCTATAATATATTTACATTTTAGGGAATTGTGTAATTAAAAAATTACATTACCCCCTTGAAATAAAATAATGCAACCATCTGCATACGTTGATCCGTATGATGTCAGAATTCCAAAAATATCATTTGATCAAAATTACACATGTAATGAAATAATTAAATATATAACACGCTGATACTATAAACTGTGAACAACATTTAACTAAGATATTTATTTGGATGTTATATTCCTTAATGTAAAAGAGAGTTATAAAAGAGAAAACATATTTGTTTACACAATCCATACAATTTATGATAAGCCAATTTAAAAAAAAAAATTCAACTGTCTTTACACACGGCTTTAAGGAACATTGTGGAACTTTATTTTACTGTCATATCGTAATACTGTATAACCTGGATAATATTTTCGATCATTCAAATTGTACGAAATATATTTAACTCACTTCATCTTGTAAGTTAAACACATTTTATTATATTTGTTTTTGCTTCAAATTATTGAAGTTTTCAAAAAATTGCATAGTAAAAAATTGGAACGATTTTTGATTAGTGTTGTGAAATATTTAAACTAATATACTTCCTAATAATATTAATATTGTATTTTAATGGCTTATAATTTTACTTTTGTTAGAAGCATATATCAAAAGTTATTTAAAATGCACAAGTCACCACTTACACAGACTTTTAAAATTCCACAGGTAATTTTAGTTGTGTATGACGTGCGTAATACAGTGCAATACAAAAGACATCATAATATATAAACATCAGGTATACTTGTTAAATATATTCAGTCGTTTTACTATCAACTAACAGTAAGTATATCATTTACTTTGTTTGTGAATAAAAACAACAATATTTCCACTAAGTAATTTCCTTCATGAATTCTTTCTAAGAAATCCTTATCTCCTTCACTCTTAACACGCAGTATTTAAGCTTACACCAATCTACCAACTCATCTTTCAGCATTGCTTCAAGTGTTCAACTCTGGTAACATATAGTTATAAATTATTCCAAAATTACTACCTAACTTTCCCCTCTCTACTGATAATTTTATTTTATTTTTATTGTTACTATTATTTTTAATTGTTTTGGCGTTTTATTTTTGAACAATTTTCTTTACGTAATATTAATTTAATTTAACCTTTGTGGATTTATGTGGTTAAAGAGTAAGTGCTGAAACCTCCCCTTAAATAAAATATATTTATTGGTTTAATTCTCAAATCAAAGGAATAAAGTAAACTAAATAATCTGATAATAGCAGGAGTAGAAATAGGTATATATTCAAAACTTTTTGTATATTTTTTTTTATATATTATGCATATGTTCATCTTTTGGTCAAATTATATATATTTAATTATGTCACGAGTATAGTCCGTTCCTTAAATACATACATTTAAAAAACAATCGTATACAACCATACCTCTTTTTTTAGTTGTACATAAATTGAGTTCACGAAAATCAAGATACTAAAATACAAAATCAGGGAAACAGCTGTAAAAGTCCTTTGGGAACATTATGACGCTAATCCTGACGGTTACGTATTACACACTTAACTTGAAATATGCCCCACTTTATATTCTTCTATTGTTATCTTAGTGTCACAGTGTTGCGTTTACAATGAGTTTTCTTTTGTCGGTCATTGTTTTATATTGTCCAGTATAAGCACTGCAGACAAAGTAACGGGAACTACTCTATAATATCTGTGATGGATGACGTTATAAATTTAAACACGGTAATGTGTGTTTAACTTGATATTAACGTTGCCCTGTTTTTGAATATTTCTTCTATTTTAATATGTTTTTATTGCGTAACGTTGTATAACGTATGAGCTCCATATTACCAGTATTCCAGGACTTATATATTTACAAGAAGTATTCACCTTACTTATATTTACCTTTTAATAAGTACATAACAGTCGAGGTAACATTTAATCTAATTTTTCATCTGATTTCAATTATTCCAATCATATTTTAATGTGTGTGACATGATTTTTTACATTTTTAAGCATGTGATTTAAATTTATAACATCGAAAATTGAGGGATTATGATAATCGTATTTCAATGAGAAAAATATATATTATTGCAAATTGAATGTAAGACGGTTTTCAACCACATTCGCCTTTTGTACTTTAGTGAATTTATGCCAACCCTATGATCATTAAAATATTGTACTCGAATAGGACTTTAAACATCCGATTTACGATCTAATCATGCACGTATAAATGACTTTTCTTATAACTTTCTCTAACCATTTACACATACATTTTCTGAATTCCATCATCTATAATATAACAGATAGTTGTCCATTCCATAAACACTAAACTATTTTTTACTATACTGAATCTATAAGGCTTAGCCTTCAATTAATACTTTGTATTCAGACGGTGTGATCAATCTTATAGACACTTCAATCGTTAAATGATAGAACATAACTGTGTTCAAATTAAACAATATTTCAACGACCAAGTCACCATCTTCAATTGTTCATAAATACACTGGCAATAACAATAACAATATTTTTTTTTATATTCATCATTGAAACATCATCTTGTTGAAATTTATTTTGCATTTTTTTTTTATACATATTCTGATTATTCTAAAATAATGATGTAACCGCCGATATATGTTTCTCTAGATCAACTACTTATTATATCTTCTGATTTAGGAAAACCAACTCACATTAGTTAATGAAATATAAAGCGTCTGAGAATATTATTTGTAAGTAAATGAGAAAGTATTTGGACAACATTAAATTGTACTGAATGTAGGTATATGAAACCTTGAAAATAGATCCTATAAGCATATCAAGAAAGTACGGAATAAATTTTGACAGATAACTTATTATAGGTATATTGATATCACGCGTAATATATATTATCAATATTTTCATCTAACACAGAGTAGCAAGTTATTCTTCTAACGTTTATGTAGGATAACAACAATTTAGATTTGGCAGTTATACAAATTTAATTTCATTTCGTTTTCAAAGACATAGTTTGGTATTTTCAAAAAATGCACACAGTTTAGGGAATTGGGTTAGATTTTTCCATATAATCAAAATATATTTGTATCGTTACTGGTTTATGTTGAGCCATATAGCTCGGGAATTTTAATTTCCACTTTCTAACTAAAACAACAACCTGGACCTTTAAAGGGCAGAGTGACTAACATGTTTCAATTACTTACGGTTAAATTTTCAGAGAGTAGGTGGAACCAAAAAGTTAGTGTCAGATTTATTAAATGTAAATATTTACAAGCCATCGCTATAGATATCACGTCATTAATAATCAATACCACTGACCATTCCATAAAATACCTTGATTCAACAATCTGAAACTATTGATAAGTTAACCTAGATACTGTAGTTTTATTGCAAATTCAGTCATTTATATGTAAATTGGAGTTTTTATCTCCGTGAATAAAATTTTAAAACAAGTTTAATGTGACCTATTTAAACAGAATTCATTCTATTCTGTAAAGGTTTAAAGATCTGTTTCGTGTCCACCGGCGATTCCCACTAGATCAATATGCTCCTTCATTTTAGAATCCCTTTTATATGTACGTTTCACAATAGATTTGATATTTAGTTAGCCGTTAGGCAAACAGGCAAGCCATTGAAATTTAAAAAATTTAAATTTGTGATCTATCTTTAATATGTCTCCTCACATAGAGGAACAAATAGGAAATGAAGCACAGAAACTAATTCATATTTCAGCATTATTAAGAGAAGCTTTTATGATTAGACTAAATGTTGAGATTTTAGTTTTACTGATTCCATCTTATATCACTTATCATAACAATAAGGGCTAAGACAATTCTGTTTGAAAAACCCATATAATTTATAAAACAAACGAGCAAATTTGATGTAACTAGTGCTACAATATTAGAATCCTGAATAGTGTACAGATAAAAAAAAAACTGTATTTTTTTATCCTAAAGTCTTATAATAAATTGTATGCAAGTATTCTTTTGAAATCAACATTTTTAAAATTTCAAGACATCAAATATTACAACAGAGAGTGAAGAATTGTTATCTGTATACAGTAGGCATTCGATTTTATCGACAATTGAAATAAATATATTAGTATATTACACGTTATGGTTCTCTAAATTAATCTATATTTTATTAATAACTTTACTGTCTATACTAACGTATATTTAGTATCATAAGTACGTAATTATCAACTATTTAAACTATTCAAGTCATAAAGAGCCAAAAAGACCCTTTTGATTTTAAAAATTGAAGAGTTTGATGATGAAATAATTTTTAATGATTTTTCTAAATCATGATTTTTTCACTCACACAATAAAACCAATTAATTATATCACAATATTACATACAAATAGTCACAATTACATTTATTTCCTATTATAAATGAGATGGGTATGTACCTGAAATAAAACAATGTATCCTCACTTATGTATTATAAGCATCTAGACACCTGAAGATGATGTACACCAGGGCATCACATTATAGATCCAAAAGCTCTGCGAACTTAAGAACCTTCTAAAAGATTTTCTTGACGAATTGTTAGGCTCTTCTCCGCATGTACAAACATGCCTATCCTTTTTTTTCTCGAGACTGCTGGAATCAAAGAGAATGTGATTCAGTCTCATACTGAATTTCACATCTTTAGCACTGAAGTTCCGCTGTGAAGATTGCCATTCTGAGTAGTGGCCAAACAATGTAATCCAGTCTAACACCTTCCTTATATTGGACTAGCCTAACTAGATTTTTTTGTAGAGAGGGTAATAAGTGTAAGTTTACTTATTCTCAATAACGAGGTGTCCATCTACCTTTTCAGATACTCTCACTGAGCCCAAGTATTGATGGCCCTCTTCTTGGAAATTCCACAGAACGGTTCTGGCCCCGTGACCTTTGTTGCCGATGCTCTATTAGCCGGTACATCAGCACTACCACTCCCACTGATCCCCAGCATGTCTTGTCATACAAACATTGTGAATCAATCCACCAATAAAAGTGTCAGCTGTAACTTAAACTTCAACTAATCAAGCGCTTTCAAAGCTGCCTACCTGTTGCTATAGTTGCGAATTTCCTTATCCCTGTTCTCAAGTCTCAAATTATCTAGGGCACATTCAATTAAGGCTGTAATTTTGTTAAATATAGAATCTTAAAACAACTTGCATTTCATTTCATAAACAGAGGATTTTCGTTTGAACCATTACATTTAGAGGGAGTAATAACCAGCCAGTATATATTGGCTATGAAGGCTGATTTATGTAACCTTTCCTAAGCGCACTTCAGGACTGCTTATTGAGGAAAATGAACTATTATTTGAAATTATCCTTACCATAACTTTGTATGTGTGTATTTTTTTTCGTGTAAAACCAGACAACTGAACCTTCTACGCAAATTACATGAAGGAACATGACTTTTTGATTAAAATATTCGATTTTAGCTAAATAGATCTGAATAAATAACTGCAGAGTTATCGATTCAGTCAACGTATAAAACGGTGTGTAAAACCAAAAGTACTAATCGATACACAAACATACATACATACCATACATACACATACGTATAGAATTTAGGATCGTCATTCAACAACTAAAATACAGGCAGGTAAAAATTATGTGAGATTAAACGTGTAATTGAATTTGGTCTGAGAGACAATATGATTTTCGAATTTAACTAGTTATAACTGAACCACAACAAAAAAGACTGTAACATGGCTAACGAACGTTCTTTTTTATCTTCGCTTCTATCAGTGATTTGGTACTCCACCCAGAGTTGATCCATGGCTTACACTGTACTAGTTTGTTTTCTCCCAAATCGCAAGCTAGAAGAAATTAATATTGTGATTAAAAAATTACTGACACTGATCTAAATATCGATGCGTTTTTAATGAACTAACATTTCTAAGAAATGTCTTTCACTATAGTGTTAAATGAAAATTAACCTTAAACTATTGGGTACTAAGCATTGTCTTTCTATCTGTGATAGAAGAACCACAGAAAATTAAGGTGAGACAGAAAATTAGTGACTTTAGTTACAATCATTTAGTCCAAAGTAATGATCTTATATAAAAGTTTGTACTTAGTGCTAAAAGAGACATATTTTACTAGACAAATTCTGAGTAACACAACACATTACTTCCGTATTTTGTTCATGCAGTATGCAAATAAAATATTCAATAATAATTTACCCTCAGAAGGAATAAATACATGCAATTCAAATTCAAAACTCAATGTCATAAAAATCTACCATCAACTTTGTAGTTCATATTTTACACTTAATTTCACTTTTTTTTTTAACATTCTGAATTTTATATATTTTTACAGTAGTGTCGCGTATTCTTTAGTGAAATTAAACAAACTAAAGCTTTGTAACAAAATTAATTATAATAATACTAGTAAGGCATTTTACGAAAAATAAACTTACACACAAAAATTTCTTTTTTTCTGAATATGTTTTATATTCTTTCTTTTTGAAATTAATTTTATGTAAAACAATCCCGTTTTATATGAAATGAAGTTTTTACTGGCGATGATCTCATACATATATTTATAATGTCGACGCCTTAATTTAGATAGGCCTATATTTTAAAAATCTGTTTTATTTAATAAGGAATAAATTAAGAAAAATACACGTATCAGGATTAATAGATGAAGGTCTAGGTCACGAATAAAATCAAAATAGAGGGAAATTTAAATGTATTGGAAACCAGTGAATTGATTCACCAGTTCTAAGTGAATGAATGCATATTTATAAATAATAAGACATCTGTCACTCGATTAAATTATTAGAAAAAGAGGTATAATCAAGTTTGTGCAACGATTATATTTGCTGAACTTATGGTCCATATTCTACACAATAAGTTTCAGATGTGTTTTCAGAAGTTTGTTTTATAATACGTATTCATAAACTTAAAAGTAAGTTAAACATCTATATAGATAAATAGATTAAAAATATATAGAGTGTAGACTACTTCAAAGAAAAAACTTTATTTTTGTATTGCTTTTATGTTTGTTCAATGGAATTAGTTATATGGTATTTACCCCGATTAGGTTTTTCTTGCTCGTCTATATTTAAAAACGAGTAAAGATTAATATTGTTCTGCACTATTAATAAACACAGAGTTTTATTGTTTCTTAAGTGGCCAAGAGGAATAGTTAATTGTTGTTGGTCCCCTATAGCCTACCACAATAAAGGGCATCCCTACTAAAAGGGCTAAATTAAAGGGCCTTGTGAAGAAAGTAAGAACTCTGTAAACAAACCACTGGAGAAACCACACTATGTTATTAAAGGTGGTCTGTAAACTCGAGACTAATAATCCGGCTCTGCCTGCTCTGTGATAACATCAGTAATTAATCTTCCCACCTTACTGACATCTCTACTATTGTGCCCTGTAGATATGTGATAAAAATAATGAAGTTCAACCGGACTCTCATCGAGGATTTTAGCTTCACAAACCTTAATCGACCGTTAAAAGGAAATTCATGTTCGCTTACGTATGTACTCTAACATAGTGTTCATTGTAATTCATTTTAACTTTTACCAAATTATAATTCACATTTTAAAATGTTAAGAATGAGTTTCTATCCGGGCTGCTCTTCTATAAGACAAAACGGATTGTTACATATTTATAGGTAATACCAAAGATGATAATTAGCAAATATACACATGTATATCAACCATTTGAAATATTTCAACTTTTTTACTCCGTGTTTTTAAATTATTTTTTAAAATTTCATTGTCTGATTCCTTATTAAATAAAGGGGAACTGTGCCTTTTTTTATGTGAAGCTGCCGATTATATAAGGTCATGTGAAATACAACAAAAAAATATCTGCTGAAATTTAAAAGAGATATAAAGAAATAAATCTAAGTTAGTACAGGTTACAGCTTCACACAATCATCATTTCATTTAATTTCTTGTACTTCGGTGTGATTAAAATATAACCTTTACTTTAGAATTGCAATACTATTGTCTTCGTTTGTTTTCAAAAGTTTTATAATTATATTATATTAATGCCTTCTAGAATTTTGTAAACATATAAAAGAATATAATCAAATTTACGAATAGAATATACGCAAAAAAATTCAAATAGAGGTTTGTTAAAATGCCACTTAGATACAGAAACCTGAAAATATTTTGTTAAATCCAGACTTACATCAAAGAATAAAACCGAGTACCCTCAGTGTAAGTCTTCAACTACAAGTTGTTACAAAGGAATCATCACAATGACGTCATTGAGACTTCTTGAATTTGTGTGTGCTTCAACTCACCTTTTAACTCCAGATGTCTGTAAGTAAGGTTGTTAAAACCCATTTAACTTGTTGTAAGATAACAAATTGGAAATACTTTTCAAAAGAAGAGAAACAACACAAAACCTGAAAAGCATTTAAAGCTTTTGTGTACAGAATGTTTAACCTTGTTACAAACAGGAGTCATAAAAGTACGCGAATAAATTCCATCTAATCATAGTTACAACATCTAAAAGTATGAAATATAAAATATTTAGTTATGATTTTGTTGAATTTATTTTTAATTTAAAATTCACTTAGTTTAAGTGGTTAATATATGCTTTTAATTTAAAATAATATTAAAAATAATCTTAACAAAGCTTTTTTAATAAAATAAGTTTGGCAAAAAATGTAAAAGATGTGATATTCTGGCACATTTTAAATATCTTGCACATACTAATTGGAAGAACAGAGTCGAAGGTGGAAAACGATGAAACAAGTAATGAAACGATTGTGCACAATATCAGCTAAGCTTCTCTATGAACATGTTGTGTAGAGTGGATGCCACTTATAAAATAAAGCACCCGCTAATAACTACTATAATTACGTCAGATGGAACCGAATACCACATGAAGTGGAGACACTAATGTCAATTCTATTTACCGATTAAGGCTAGATACTCGAAAAACATGGATACGGTACTTAAGCGACTGACCACTATGAACTAGGTGGGTAGATTGGAGTCCAAACAAAATGAAAGATTCCCTTTTCCATGTATTCGGGTTTTACTCCACACTGGAAAAATACCATACTTCGATCGTGCATTTCATTGATTGTGTAAATGAAGTATTTAGAACAATAAATATTCTTTCCTATATGGACAAATAAATTGTCCAGTATAACAAACACTGTGATAATTAATTGTGTTCTGTGTGTTTGTTATACTGTATAATTTTTCTCATAAGTCAAGCTCAACATTTAATATAAATAAATTGTCATTTGTATAAACATTGTTTCAGACTAAATAATCGAACGGATCGCTCTATCCTAACCTAACCTAACCTAACAAGTAGGGTAGATATGCTTAGTTGGAATTAAATGCTACGATTCCAAATCTATTTTTGCATTACATCTTTTACACAGTAAAGTCAAAGTCACGTCTTCGCAATTTGTTACATTGCTTTGCTTTATGCAACCTCCACTTGTCACTTTAATAACTGAACCCTCATTTAGATTTTTCTGTTCAGATTTTAGTCCTACACAAAAATATTTATGTCTGAAAAAAATATTCTAATATAACTATTTATTCAAATCTAATGGTATAAATCATTTCCATCATATTTGGCGGGGGGGCATGTTCAAAATAGCTTCTTATTTTCTTTTTTCCCTGAAAATGAAACTAGATTTTAATAATCTGTAAACGAAGGAAATATGGACTTAAACTCAATTTACGAATATTTGCTAAAAAACTTTTGATTTTTAACATTCTCAAAAAATACGTATAGTGTATAAAATTGCAAACCAATAATGAAAATAAATCACAATTCTGTTCAGTATACTTTTTTTAATTTATAATTCGTCTTCGTTTTAAAAATTTAGTTTCGCCCTATTTTTCCAAATTGTATAAATTTCACTATATAGCGTTCTAAGTGAGCGTAATTTTCTTGAAAATTTCTGAGTTATTTCCAAATATACTGATACACTATAATTAATGAGAAAAGGGCTTGTCTATTTTGTAAACTATTATATATTTTCTTTATTTCCTGCAATACAGATCAAACCTTCGCTAACCCATATATTTCATATACATTGCAAGTTCAGTAATATTTCAGAATTGTATTTACCCCCTCCTTCTACTGTATTGTCACCAAATTAGTGTTACGTAAACTAAGCAGTGACGACAATCTACAGATTTAAATTTACCTTAAATTATCTAAGCAAACATAAATTTTTAGCGATATGTACTTACACCTGGTTCAAACACAGAAAAGAAAAAGCTTACAATGAAATAAAATATATAGTCTAGTTTATACAAACTATAATTTGTATAACTGTTTTTGTATGTTTCCAAAAAAAATAATAATAAAACAAAATATTACTCCCGTATTATTACAGAAAAATTCCAGTTAAAAAGGGAATTAGATCGATCATAATGAATGAGGAAAGCACTAAGTAAAAGAATCATAAAGTGAATAAAGATATTATCCTGTGAAGAAAGATTTACTTGGTAAAAAGTAAATTGTGTAAAAAATTTATAGTCGAGGCGTGCTTTGCAGAAGGGTAAGTCAGCGTAATACGGCATTGATAGATGGAGGCAGGGTTTTAAACTTTTAGTTTTTGTGATTTGTGTTAGCTTATTAAATAGAAATAAAGTTTTTTCTTCATTATAAATCATCAGCAAATAAAAGTATTGGAGTATTGGACGTCGCTAGGCCAAACAAATCCACATATTTTTTTCACACTAAGTAGATAAATATTTTATTAAACATATTACATAAAAACATTACAATAGTGAATAGATGTTCAATGAGCACTGTGGTGAATGTGAACACTATAAATCATTGTATCCCCTACCACAAGTTTGGTACAACAACACAAACAATAATACAAAAAAATGAAATATTTATTTGCCTATGTTATTATAATTCCCTGATGTACATTTCGCTAACCAAGTTACCATCATCGGAGGGATCTGAATTAATACTAACAATATATGAAATCTTAAAAGCTAAAATGCCATATTCTCCCCTCCACCCTACTTCCAGTGGTTCGGCAAATGAAACATAAGGCAAATAAATATTTCATTTTACTTTATTTGTGTTTGTGTTATTGTATCAAACTTGTAGTAGGGGATTCAGTGATTTATAGTGATTACAATAGTGAACAATTTACACAAGTTAATAATGTTAATACATTTTATCAGTAATATCATTAATCATAATTTACTATACATTGTTGTAAAACCGACAGATAATATGTCCATCTTTTATTCATATTTTAGAGTGAACTTTTCTTTTTAATTTGAAATAAACTTAATTAAGGCTTGCTGTATATTAAAATTATATATTTTTATGTATTAGTACAGAACAAATAGTATTTAAAACATTCTAAATTATATAAATGGAATATGGTTCTAGAGCATTTTTTAAACCTACATTTGGATTAATAAACAAATTTTTCAAGATTATGCTGAATTAGCAGTGAAAACATCAAACTAATACAATGTATCTCAGCATGGTTAACATCTGAAAAAGAATTGTTGATAAATAAAGTAGGAAAAATACAAATTTATAGAATAAATTCCTTATTAGTAGTCAGTAATTCGTGTTTTGATTCTAATATTTACTATGCAACTGGAGTATTTATATTTATTATATCATAGATTGTTAACTGTGTGATTAATTTAAGCCAACCATAAAAAACAAATCAAATGACAAAGACATAATATGGTGTATATTTATGATCTTACTACAAAAAAAAGAACACAATATTATTAAAATATTGGTTTGTATTTGTTGTAGTAGTATTTAAGCTTGGATTGTGAGGTTATTATTATTGTTTTTAATGTGAACAAATAGGAAGTAAATTTCTAATCTTTAAAAATCAAGTACTTTAGAAAAACTTTGGAAATTTAATTGATATTACTACAGTCTTTGTTATAAAATCTAATACATAATTTCTTACCATTATTTTGACAAGTGAGGGGGAGACTTGGATCGATTAAAGAAGTAAAACGAGTTGTCTGTTCCCCGCTTTAATGAGTATATATGTAATATACCAGATGATTTTTTAAACGTTTCCACCTCTGTTATTAAAAATACGGAGATATATATTCAAATTATGTTTACAAATAATTTCGTATCGGGGTGCTTTTCATTAAAACATCTCGCTTGTATTAGTTTTCTTTTCTTTTCGTATGCCCTTTAATTTGATATATCACAATCGATTAATGATTTTGAGTTCAAAATAGTTTCAAAAGCGTGTGACTAATAATTTTTTATGTACATATTGATTTGTTTGTTTTTTGTTTTTGTTTTTTGTAAAGGAAGGGATATCAAATATGTATTTCAAATTGCACGTTTCTGACGGTCCAATAATACAAAATCCAGAATTATTTGTAAGGAATACCCAACGAATAATTTCTGAAAACTCCACAAATTGTAATAAAGAAAATTTCGAATCGAGACATCATAAAGAACTCTTAAAATTTGGTTGTATCGCTGTGTGTTACCGAAATCTGTACAAAAAGCTGTATACACGAGCATAGCTATACAATAGTAGACATATAGGTGTACATATTTGTTATACATTAGTACAACTTAAGACTTCCCAGGCTGATATGTATTATGGTGAAGAGGAATGTCAGAGAGCATCTTTTACCGTGTATATCTGCCTAGGAGCTTTTCCGGGTCTACTAAATACACCCAAACAATCTGCAATGATTAAAATATTGGAAATGCAGTTGTTTCTGCAATTAAGCCAGAAATATTGTAGAGAATTCTATTAATGAATGTGAAAGAGGAGTCTAATTTATAGATTGTTGTGGTTATTTCACTAATACGCAGATAAAAACTAATGTACAAGTTCCTCTGTCTTAGGGTACTAATAACAACATAATTATAATCAATATTGTATGAAAATTTAAATGAATTGGATTATTATTTTAAGAAAATTGATGTACAAAAACAAGTTGCGTGTACTGTATTACACATATTAATTACTCTTAATTTATGTACACTTATGCAATACCATTATTACGATTCCTGTAAATTAAAATTGCCATTTATATATAGATAGGTTACTTAACTATAAAAGGTGGTATTGGTATTTAACTCAAACTGATTGTGTCCATAGTGTGTAGACTATGTAAAATTAATGTTCTGATCAGTTTTTTAAGATAAATTACATTATAGTGTAAGGCTCTATTAAGGAAATTGTTCCCTGATATAAAAGTAACATTGTTAAAAATTGATGTCCTTCTATAAATAAAAAATCAACTTCTACAACTTTTAACTGGTTCACTATAAAAATGCCAAAAGAATTCTCTTCTCAGGATTTATACTGTCACCACATGACTAAAAGAGGAATATCTTGTCAGGAAGAGCTTCAACCTTTCCGATGTTTTTTATAAAAGGCGAATCCTTTGTCATGCTTAAAGAAACCATCCCCAACTTATATCAGTTTTTGTCAATACTAAGTTAAGTGTATATTTAAATATTAGACATAATTTTATTTTAAGGTATGAATTATATTTAACAAAAGGATTTTTAATTATGATTAAAGTACGGTTAAAGAAACAGATGGTAAAAAGATGAAATATACATTTGTTAAAAATTAATAGTTATATTTTTCTATTTGAAAACTATATATATCGTAATTAAATTTCTAAATCTAAATGAGTTATTTATTAAAACTAATTCTAATCCCACAAATTTTATATAAATATTATATCTTTGTTTTGAATTAGAGGTATAACTAGTTACAAAAAAAAAATTCTTGCAGTTTTTATTACACCGTAACACTATTCACAAAACATAATCTACTTAAACTAAGTTAAAACTTAGTGTACTTGTACTCGATAAATCATATAGGCTATGATTAAAAATGTATTCCGAATTGATTGATCAATATAAAGCTGTGAGTTTCGTAAATAAATCCCTTTTAGTTGTCTTAATATTATTTATACAACTAAAAATTTAAGACAATTGTTTGCAGGGTTAGCCTATATAAAGCTGGACACTATGCAAAAAAAGTATTTTAGCATAAATTTGTATTTTTTTAAATAATGGTTTAGCAGAAAATGCTGAAAACGTGTTAACAGGTTCAAAATACAGCTTAATGACTACTAATAGACTATCTCAGACCGATCATTAATTTCGTGACAGTTATATTTGAGACATTTTTCCTCATAAACCCTAACGATTTTATACTTCTGAATGCATTTTCCTTAAATGATTTTATTAAAATAATGCATATTATAGTCATACAATTATTTTGATAAAATAAACATTGTATTATAAAAAAATTATTTTTTTACGATTTACTTTGTGACATTAATTATTTCACATAATAATATTAAATGTTACTTATGATGTTACAATAATGAGTTTAAAATGTTTATTTATGTATAAAATTGTACTAAAATAATTTAATATGAATAAATTAAACATGCAGGTCTTGTTTTAAAGAATTAAAATGTAGCCCTATTTATTTTACATGTGTTCATCCCTAATCCCACAATTCCCAAAACGTAAATAAAACAACCCTCTAAAGTGCCCTAAGAGTGACAAAACACATGAGTTTACTCGTTTCTATTGACAGGGATGTAAATTTACCCCTTACGTTGCCTGTTAAGTCACTTGTACAGGATCGCCAAATCAATTGAGATTGTTAGACACTGAAACTTGCATTCAGTTGATGTTCACATTATATTATCCTCAAAATTATTCCAAAGTACATAATTCTATTACTTTTATAAATGTCGAAATAAATTGAAATATCAAATGATTTCATTTTATTTTCTTCTATTTGTGATTGTTTATACAAACAAGTATATATCAAAGTAATATACAAAGTTATAAGTAACTTTAAGTCGTTTTTTTATTTTTTAACGGTTTTATATACAAAATTTTAACTTTTAGACACCTTAGTTAGAACTAAAAACCTTGAGACAAGTATATTGAATAATCTGGCAAGCATACTACATATATGGCATAAATTTAATAAATAATGGAAACTATTGACAAAATAATGTTCGTTAAACAGCAAATGTTAAGTGGAATTACAGTACTTTTTAAAGTTTTGTATTACTGTAAATATATATATATACTTTCTATGGGATTGATTTTTTCTAACTGAGTAAATATACTAAAATGTTATAAAATCTCTTGTTCATAATAATATTAAATAAAAGCCTAAATACTTTCCAAAATGAATATTTTATTCCCTTTTCATGTAATTTCTGTTTGTTACCTCACAACAAGTGGTTATACTGTTTAACCATCCTACTTGTAGACGCCTGGAGTTAAAAAGTAATGTTGTAACAAACGAAAGGTTAACCCGACTGTGTGCATGGCAGTGTGATGGTTACTTTGAGAAAAAACAGATTAAATTTTTAAGAATTATTTAAATCACAAAAGGACTAAATTATTTTCACTTACTCCACAATGTGAAATTATAAGAGATGAAAATTCCATTTTATACAGTATAATATTTTTGACTTGGAAAATCCGACACTTCAAAAGATGGAGAACTGACCGTTAAGGATATAAACTGTGATGTACGATTGATGCATGAGGTTTATTTAAATTATATAAGATTAAATTTTTAAACTATATAATTATGTATTTGAGTAAAATTAAGTTAATATAGTATGGTAACATTAAAACAATAGTTGCATAATCTTTAATTCAATTATACTGCAATCATAACACCATGTAAACTTAAAACAATTTTATTAAAATACAATTCCCACACTAAACACAAATTATTATTTAATAAATCAATTATATATTTTTTAAACTTTCCTAATAAAAAAGTTTTTATAAAATATAGGTTCCTCAATCTTGAGAAATGAAAATCTGTTTTAAAACGTATATTTTTCAGCTAATATTTATCATTCATTTTCAACATTTATAACGATATGAAATTTACTCAAAAATACTAAATTTGTTCTATAATACTATACTAATAAAATATTTTAATATAGTACTAAATATACTATAATATTTGAAATTTTACGATTGTAAATTATGAAGGTGATATATGAAAAGCGTCTATTACTAATTAAACATAGCCACTTAATTATTTATTTTTTTCAATATTTCTTCTTTATACATGCTCTATTGACTCTTTATTAAAACAGATATTTTTTTCAGAAAATTTCTATTATCATCGGTTTTTCACACTTAAGTCATGTCCTAACAAAACTTATACACAATATATTATTTTCATACATGTATACAATTTAATACTCGATGTTAAACTGGTTTATGTTTATCTCAAGTACTCAATATAGTTTTTTTAAGTTTTCTTTGAGAAATGAAAAATTAATAATTCTTTCTTTTCCTCTCCTCTTTTATTGCCTAAGTCCTAACGTTATAAGTAAATGTAAAGTAATTGGACGTTCCAATAAATGACATGTCATTAATACAGATTTTATTTATTTTTAGTTATTATTTGATATTTTAATTAATGGTTTACTATTAACTGTGTTTAAAGCTTCACAGGTACGTTTCTCCATTTATTTTCAAATTTGTTACTGTCACAAACTTTGCTGAATATTGCTAAATTATATGAGAATATTCATAACTATGTGAAATGTGAATGGTAGGAAGAAGTGTTTGTAAAAATCAAACCTGATATTTTCTGTCCTGTATGAAGCTTACCCAGTCTTATAAACCCTTCAACTCGGGTTTTATTTAGTACTACTTACTAACTGAGTTTTATAAAATATTAATATTAAATAATATTCTACATCGTGGTATCACAAATCTCAATTTCAATTTTCTTCAATATAACTTTTTCATTGGAAACATTAATTGATTGTTTTCCAAAAACTTACTGTCATGTAATAACGAAGGTTATAACTGCAAATTGTGTGTTATTGGTAGAAAAGAAACTATATACTATGTCCTAAACCATTGTTTTACACTAAATAAAATTTCATATTTCTTAAATATAAAAATACTATAGCTTACAAGAGTACTATCATCAGATGTAAAACATTGCAAAATTAACTGTATCAAAATGAAATAAACAGAAGTATTATTAATCGTAGTTTCATAATATGAGAAAACAAATGTAATTAATTCATGAGTATGTTTAACTTAATTACATAATAGTAAGATGAAAATGTTAAATGTTAAATGGGGACGATACACAAAGTTAATAATCTACGTGTATACTATTAAAAATGTAAAAGATATAATAATAAGTTTTATCCCATCTTTCATTATTTAATGGAGCTTACATATTTCCTATAAAAAACAACATCATATTTTGATGAAAGTTAAATTTTAAGCGGGACTTATTTTCTGAAAATAGTATTTATTAAATTGTATACGTATTAAAATTAATTGATAAAATACTAAAAAATTACGATAATTTTATTCAGATCATCTTAATTAAAATATATTTTATATTTTTAATGATGATTATTATAAGGGTAATGACATTAAATGATGATTGCGTTTATTTTTATGTCAATACATTAATGAACTACGATTAAATGAGAATGTTTTGTAGAGGAATTTTCAACTCTGCTGAACAGTCGTTCCTTGTTGTGGTTTACCTAACCTCCCAGCTTTCACCTGTAAAGAGAACATTTTACCTTTAATTAACTAAGAGGGTAAGACACACTCTCGGTTCGTCATTGACAGTCAGATGTCGAAATCAGAATATTGTTTCATTTCATTTAATTATTCGACGTAGACAAAAATTCATTTGTATGGCTTAGTTGTAGAGAAATATGCTGAGGTAAAATTTTATAAAAAGTAGAGAGGTAAAAAACGGTTCTAGCACTATTTTTTCTAAACTTTAAAACCTCGTTATTTTAATTTGGCATATGATAAACTTTTTGAGATCCGGTTTACGGCAGTGTGCTCTACAAAAAAAGACCTTTAATTGATTTACATAGCGACCTAAGCTCTCATTAAAAAATTTCTTCTGACTTCCTGTGGGACAACCCCAATTGGAGTTGGACAGACAGAGAGCACATCAAAACCAAGTTATTTATGTCCAATATGGATATGCGGAGTTTCAATTATCTAACTTAAACCATATAGAAAATCAGGGAGAAGGGACTTAAAGCTAACTCTGTATATACATGCATGTGTTACTACTTATTTGTAACAAATTTCATAATTAAAATATCTATAAAAACACAATGTAAGTCAAAGGCATGTGTTTAAAGCCAGAACTTTTAAATAAATATTTTCCTTATCCCGATTTTTGTCATATACAGAGTGTTACAAAAAGGTTGGGTTGGCTATACATTTTCATATTCTATGTAAGATTCTAAGCTGAAAATAACGAATAAATTTTTTTCAATTTCCAATTTGTTTAGCAGCTAGACGCCATTTTGTTTTTTTACAAAACTCACCGTAACTCTGGAAATAGATAAGATATCGAGTTCAAATTTGGAATAAGCATTTTGTATGTTACGATTTACAAGTATATCAAATGCAAAGAATTTATTTTTATAATTTTTAAAATGGCGGCCTTTACAAATTTTTAACGTGGACTATCTTGAAAACCTTAATTAACAAATTCACATGCATTATTATAGTAATGTGTTATAGTAATTTCATTAATAATTCTTTGTTATTGCCTAATAAAATACTTCTAAAACATTGCATTGAAAGAATCTTGTTTTGTGAATACTACAGGCCTTTTTATCTGATTTTTTTTCCATTTTAAATACTGTCAAATTAGTAGCCAGTTAGATTGCATATGAATAAATAAGGTTAATTTAGTTATTTCTTAACCGATTTTTACAAAATGTTAAACTGCATTTTAGAATTATTTTTGCATGTAAAATCTGATTCTGCGTAGCTCGCTACAAAAATAACTAAAAAAAAAATTGGTAAATTAAAAAAAAGTGATGGTTTTAGGCTAATTTTGGTTGTTGTAGACAATTACCAAGAAATTATGTTTTTAGTTTTTTGTCGATAACTCGGTTATCCTTTGACCTACTAAAACTACAAAAAAAGCATTGTGTCTACTGTTAAAAATAAAAATATTTTGTCTCTTGTACATTTTTTGTAAAGTTAACGGTTTTCAAGATAGTCCACGTTAAATTTGTAATGGCCGCCATTTTAAAAAATTTTAAATAAATTCTTTGTATTTGGTACACTATTAAATCGTAACATACAAAATTCTTATTCCAAATTTGAACTCGATATTTTATCTATTTCCAGAGTTACAGTGAGTTTTTGGTAATAAAACAAAATGGCGACTATCTGCTAAAAAAAGTGGAAATTGAAAAAATTGTATTCTTCATTTTCAGCTTAGAATCACACATAGAATATGAAAATGCATAGCTTGCCCATCCTTTTTGTAACACCCTATATTCACAATATGGCAAAATGTAAGTCGTCGTTATGAATTGATTCGTGGATGACAATATCAAAACTAAACGTGTTAACTTTACTAACTGCTCTAATGCACATTTAATGTTCAGTGTACATAAATTATCAACAACATAAATTTATCTAGGAATGATATACGTTTCCACTATTGACTGTTTCAAGTTTTTAGTATAATTTAGGCTGGTTAAATATGACAATTTATACAATGTGTCCCATGAATGTTGTAGATATATAAAAGTATACCACACAATTTTTAAGTAAATGTTGTATGCAAACAAAATGGCGTCTGTTTAAAATAAAACAGAGTTTTTGGCGTAGTAGATTATCTTATTTTTATGTTTGTTTGGTTTATTGTTGAATAGCTTTCAAATAATACAGTATAAAACCAATATATTTTGTAGTTAACCTCTTTTTTTAATCGTGGCTTTTTCAATTAAGCATATAGTAATGTGCTGCTTATGGAGAATCACTTATAATAATGATATTGAAACAAGAAGACGACACCAAGCAGTGTATCTAGATATTGAATCGCCATCATACAAATCAATAGCAAAATGGAAAACACTACTATTTGTAACTAGTAGTGTAGTGAATATAGTCAACAATCTAACTTGAATATTGAAGAAAATGTTTGCATTGCCTTGCTAAAACCTCCCACTAAACTGAATTTGAATAATGAAATATCATCTTCACATAAGACAATATTGATAATAAAATACACGATTTGTTAAATATTTTGGACATTGTTATATACTGTAATTTGTTATATTCACAAAATGAACAACACGATTGTATGTTGCATTTCGAGACGGTGTATTGACGTAATTGAACGAGAGAACATGGATTGAGGCTTTATCACATATACTAAAGGTTCATGGCAGGCCTGATAGAATACATTGAAATTGACATGCAGGTGGTTTATCTAACCTTTCTTAAGTACTATTTTGGAACAACTGAGAAAGGAACTCTGGGTTGTCACTACCTTATCCCAAATACCACACACTCGAGCAGGACTTCTTTCCAACACATAAATTATGAAAAAAAAACTGACTTCTTTTAAACAATAATATATTACAAGGACGAGAACAACAAAAGCATCTGACTTGATTGACGTTTTCAACAGTAAATGATACTTAACCCCTGATAGATGCATCCATATGTGCAAGCAAACCGACACATACACCAGTCTGCCATAATATAGAAGTAAATTCAGCATACATTTAAAACACCAGATCATCCATAAGTAAGTTAAAACTTTAAATGGTTGTGTTTTCGTTATTTTTGGAGTAGTTAACTATTGATTATTTATTTTTTATTATTATTCTAACATGACTTCACCTTTACAAACACGCATCCCATTGACTCAGTGTTATTATGAATCTGAATGGAGTTTATCAGCCGGGTTAAGAAAGTTTCGTATTAGCAACGATAGGATAGACCGTGCGGTGTAGTCACGTATAAAAACTTGTAAATACAATTGAAACCATCGGGTCCGTTGGAGATAGCAAAAGGCCAGGAAGACCCTCAAATAGTAAGAATTTTATAGCTGTAAAAGATTCAAAACGTAGCTGAGATAAAATTCAACGCGTTAAGAAATATCGTGCATTGCAGAGAGTAAAGACTCCAGGAAAATAATGGCAGCCACTTTGAATGCCTATCTTAATAATCCTAACAAATTTGGCTTAATAATAAGTTTTTTTTTCTCTTAACTAATTTCGGAGACGATTAGTTTTATTAGGTTAGTATTTTGATTGTATGAGAAAGTTATGTAATGTTTTGTCACTATTTGGTCTCTAATTGACTGTACGTCATTTACCTTTACGACGTTACATTAAGTTTAGCAATGTTGATGCAATGCTTTAAAACAATTTAAACTCAAATACACTTAAAGACTTATATTTTACTGTCAAGTCTATAGCCTGTATGTTATATAACACGACACTAGGTTTATCCATAGTTATTTAATTAAAACTGCTGTCGTATTTCATAAGCGACAATTTGAAGGCATTAAAGTTGTGGAGCTACTTGAAGCGAATGCGTAATTTTCTTATCTTCCGGCAACAAACACATCTGAAACTGTCTCCTCTGTTTTAACGTCAAGTTTAAAGTCATATCGCAAACACACAGATGCAGTAGCGCTATGTTTCAAACTTATATGTAATTATTAAACTATGCTAAATGTTACACTACTTGCTGTAGTTATTAATTACTGAAAGTCTAGCAATGACAGGACTTGTACGTTATTTAACTGCATTTTATAGGCCTAACTAATTTAATATTTAATCTTTAAAACACAAATTTGTTTAATGTACCAGAAATTCAAAGCTCAGTGTCATATTATATCGAAACCTAACTTACATAGCTTATATAAAAGTATATATATATATATATATACCGTGTCTTTCAAAAATAAGTTTAAACTTTAAATAGTTGTGCTCTAGTTATTTTTGTTGTTCAATCGCCGAGAATCGATCAGTTATATAATTTCTGCGTTTTATTAATAACTGTAGTTTTTTTTCCAACGTGCCAATATTCTTTTACTTATGCTATTTCTCGATAATGTGGGTGATTAACTTCCATATCCCAAACATTTTAACTACATTTTTAGAACTGATTTTGAGATATTAGGTTTTTAACATCTCGGTAGACGATTTATAGGTTTCAACTATTATTACTGTCGACAAATATTATCTAAGATATTGCATTTAAATAAGTGTTGTTTGGTTTTCTTTTGGCTACATTTGAACAAAATCGTTGAAGCCGATTTTCGGAAAATCATAATAATGTACTTTCATTTTAATGCAGCTACCACCAAATCACGATATCAAAAAAAAAATCAATCTTCCTGAAATATGGCAAAACTTTTTCTACATACCTAATTTGATTTATATTATTATTATTGCTTAACAACATTATTTTCTTACTGTTAAACGAATGAAGACAATGGAGTAGGTCAAACGCGGCGAAACTTACCTTTATTAACCGGGCTCGAAACTGAGCAATCTGTGACGATTCTTTAGTCCAAACTTCGACGAGATAAGCGTACGCTACACCAACTGAGCTAAACCTCTGTAATTGATAGATTATCCTTAAAAATATTAATTACAAAAATAGTTTAAGAAGTCAATCAATTGTTGCATGAAATCAATCAGCTGTTATATTTATATATCACTACCATTATTAATTTAATATATTTTATTTGTCATCTGATCTGTCCGTCTAGAATTTTCGACTATATTATTAATAATTGATGAGAAAGCTCGATTTATCGTGATTACAATTTGTTTATATCAGGAGATATTGCTTTCTGTCCTTTATGTCAGAATAATGTTCAAAATCTTGTTGATGTTTTAGATAGTGTCCAGCAACTGGTCTTTCTTTATTTTAATAAAATTCATTAAAGCTATGCACTGCTATGTATTATCATGTCACATATTTATATATTTAAATAGTGCCTAAACTTGTTTCGCTTATGCAATAAACTTGTTTCACTTATGCAATAAACTTGTTTCACTTATGCAATAAACTTGTTTCACTTATAAGTTAAATTGCTTAATTTTTTTTTATAATTTACAACACTAATCTATCATTCAATTTATTAACAAATACCTGCAAGCAAGCTTACAAAATAAATATGAGATACAAAAAAGTTCTTAATGATGACATGCTTTAAATATAAGATCTTATTTTAACAAAAAGGTCTGAAGTGTATTAAAGAAGACGAGAGTAATAAACCAAATAAGTACATAGATACATTACCCTAAGGACCTAATTGACAACAACAAGAACAGATATTAGTGAAGACATAAATTTAATCGAAATGAGAAAAAAAGAGTTTTATCGTTGCCGTGAAAAAACTGAATATAAATACGTGTCTAATATGAAAACTTCGTGTAAAGTAGAGAAATCCATATTCAGAAAGTTTGTACTGGAATTACATTCACTGAACTTATGCGTATTACTTTCGATGATGTATACAACGTTCTCCCTCGTTAAGATAACTCGTACAGTTGTTTGTTGGAGAACATTTTCAAGTCTACTTTATATTAAAGTATTGAATGAAATTATAAACAAACGGCAAAGTTTTTACCATACAATATAAAGTTTTTGTTTGTTTACAATACGAAAACTTAGACTTTAACGAGATTGAAATAAAAATAAAAATGCTAGGTTTTCGTATTATTTTATCGTCATGCATTGATAAATTAAATACTATAAAAAGATTATCCCCTTTAAATGTAAATTTAATAATTTATTAAGAATACAATATAAAATCTTAGTAAATTTATGATGATCATATTTTTGAGATCATTACACATTATATCTCTCTTCTATTATTCCTCATAGGCTCTTTTATAGAGAATCCTGAGGTACCTATCTGGATCTACACATTTTTCATCTAGTCTTGGGTTAGATCCCTCTCTTTCGTTTTTCCTGTTATGTATCTTTCTACCAACTCTTGCTTTCTTCCAACCATCGCGTTAGAAAACGCCATCGTTTCTATTCGATGGCACAATTAGTTTTTTTTTTTTTTTTTAGGGGTGATAATCTCGAAGATCCCCTTCAACCACAACCAAGCCCAAAACTCTATTCCTTCATGAATTTTTTTGCTTATCTACATAATAATCAATAATAAAGTTGTTTTATATTATAAAACAACTTTATAATTGATTACTATTGTTTAACTATGTAATATTATATGCAGTTTATTATTACTATTCAAAAGGACCATGGTCTAATGGATTCGGTCTGTGGATGACGTGCCTAACCGGGATGTTTGATGAACACAAGTAGTCTCTTGTGAGGGAAATATAAAGTGAAATATTACTACTTATATTTCTTGAAAAGTAGTAGTCTCTTGTGATGTTTGATAGGGGTGAAATATAAAGAGTAATATATTATATTTCTCATATTACCTATTTTTACATATGAATAACTTTCTAAACGAATAATTACAATAATTACTAGATTACGAATAAATAAGTACAAACACATACAGTTAGCATTTCTACCTTTACATACAAAAAAATCAAATTCCAATACTTCATTTACCTTTCAATGTTTATTAGACAATCTGAAAGTTAGATTCAGTCTCTTAATTAATTAAAGGAACAGGTTTCCCTTTGTAAGTAAATGTTGTGGGGTTACGTTAACCACAACATAGAATGTCCTTACAACAGTAGGTTTGAAGAGTTCCTTCCCTTTAACATTTCTATCTAGGTTCAAACTCTTTAAATTAAATATAATTATCATATTATTAAATTCCTTGCACTTATACCAGGCAATTAACAATAGGGCCTACTACAATTCAATTTATTATAAACAGTAAATTGTTTGTTGTTTTTCATCTAACGATATTACTCTCATTTCGGATAGTTTGCAGAGTCTTTTAGTTTCAAAAATCCTTCTAATTTTCATACAGTAGGAAAACATTAGTCAGATAATTAAACAACTTAACATAGAATCCTTAAATCAAATAATAAATACTTATGTTACAGTGTTATTTTATTAGATGACATATTTTTTTTTTAAGACTCATAATATAAGGTATGATGAATTTAAAATAAAGTAGTATACAAGGTTTCTTAACAAATATGATCAAGATACAGAAATCTCATAACTTTATAAATTACGAACAAATTTGAGTAATAAAATTCCCTGGAAATTATTTAAGTCACTTCGTCTACAAGTTTTACAAAGCACACTGTTACGACGACATCGTTATAATAGGCCCCGAATGTTTGTGGATCATTATATAATAGTCGATGATTCAGTTAATTATTAAATCATTACAATCTCTATTAATACAATTGATTACGTTTCTAATGCAATCGGTGATTCTCACTTAAAATTAACTACTTTTTTTGAATTTCTATCTTTAATCCCTGAGCGAAACAAATGTTACGAAAAAGTTCTCTTCGTATAAGCTGATTTATAACATAAGAACAGAATACACATGAATGTTATTCACCTCTGTTGTTGGAGTTTAACACTGTTATCCTTCGTGGTCCTTGTTTCCCTGGACTGTTCTCATGAAGACCCCAACAACGTCGATGGTACTCTGATTATGTCTGACGGTCTTGTCTCCTTTCAGCAGTCAGACTGCCTACCTTCGGTCCCCTTGCTGATTGCTTGACTTACCGGCAACACCGGGCCAACTCCGAGCGCCGATAACTCCCTGCTGACATCGGTTTCCTACCAACCTTGGTTTATATATCTTTGAATAATTTGTGACACGTTTGATAGTTGGAAGTTCAGCAATGCCCTAACTTTCCACATCCTATCGGAACTATTGTCGCAACTCTGGTAACTGTTCTGAGACTTAGAATGGAACTTAACTATCTAACCATAGTTAATATTCAATTCCTAACAATACATACATAATTTCCCTTTGTTTGTTACCACGTTGCCTTTTAACAGGCCTCTACAAGTAAGATAGTCACGAAATACGACGATACATCTCTAGTATTGTTTGAACAAGTACGTTGACTAAAACATTATTAACTTAGAAATAATTGTTTTTATTCAAGAATAACTATAGGTTGTACACTGTCATAGTACAGGGTGTTTATAAAAGAACTCCTTGATTTAAAAAAATCATAATTAAAAAACGAAACCAGCAATAAACTTTCGGTTTTCGAACTTGAGTTCAGTATATTGTCAAGATTTTTTGGCTAATATTCGATCGCAGTTGGCACCCGTGCATGAACTTGGAGCGAGCGTGGTGGGGGAAGAGCGCCGGCCAGTCACTATTCAACAGTCATGGCTACGCCACAGGAAAAAGCTCAATGTGTGATTTGGTTTATTCAATCAAGTTCAGTGATCACAGTTCAGCGTAATTATAGACGTGAATATGGCGGTGTTGCACCTACTAACAAAACTATTCTCAATTGGTATAATCAATTTCGGAAAACAGGTAGTGTCTTAAAAGGGAATTCACCGGGTAGGCCATCAGTCTCTGAACAGAATGTGGAACGAATCCGTACGTCTTGTACTCGTAGCCCTAAAAAGTCATTGGCAAGACGAAGTTTGGAGTTGGGAATACCTAAGTCTACCGTGTATAAAGTGGTGCGAAAGAGGCTTAAATTACATGCGTATAAGATTCAACTTCTGTATGAAATCAAGATCACTGACAAAGTGAAAAGAGTCGATTTCGCAGTCTTCATTTTGGACAGCATTGAAGAAAATGAGAACTTCCTGGAAAATGACATGTTTTCTGATGAGGCGACATTTCACGTAAGTGGGTCTGTCAATCGACACAATTGTAGGATTTCAATTGTACTAATTCGGTCAGAGCCACCGCATGAATTCATAGAACATCAGCGAGACTCGTTCAAAGTCAATGTTTGTTGTGGATTGATGCATGATCGTATCGTCGGACCTTTCATCTTCGCAGAGAAGACAATTAATGGGAATATTTATTATGATATGTTAGAACTATACGTTTTCCCACAAATAAATGATATTGAACAAGAAAAGGGACCAATTTTCTTCCAGCAAGATGGCGTGCCACCTCACTACAGCAACCGTGTCCGTGATGCCTTGAACTTGCGTTTTCCTAATAGGTGGATTGGTAGATGTGTGCCACTTGCATGGCCACCAAGGAGCCCAGATCTGGCTCCACTAGATTTTTTCCTTTGGGGACATGTAAAAAACATTGTGTATTCCGAGAAGATCCGTGACATTGCTCATCTGAGGGAGAGGATTGTTGAAGCTGTAGCATCCGTCACGCCTGATATGCTGCTGAATACCTGAAAAGAAACTGAATATCGTTTAGACGTGGCCAGGGCAACAAATGGTGCTCATAGAGAACTTTATTAGGTATGAAAAAAAACTTGAGAACATTCTCTTTAATAATATATAGGTTTAATAACTATTTATTTAACTTTACTGTGTACTAATAAAACTTTAAATCAAGGAGTTCTTTTATAAACACCCTGTATTTTGCGGGCATTTTTAAAATCCAATGTATTTCAAAAGTATTTGCTTCTGTAAAACATAAACAAGTTAATGTTAAATATCTTTACGTGCTCTAACATATTTAAAAAATATTATTTCACAATGCACTTTATTATTTAATGTACCATTATGGATTTGTGAGTATGTAAATTTCCAACCGAATATGTAAATTAATATTGGCCTACTTTTTACATAATGTTACATTTTATATCAATTTCTTATCAGCAAATAAATCTAAATCATCTTTACATGGTAACAAACAGAAAGACAAAATTGAACCCTGGAAAGTCATTAAACTTTTTTGTTGAGACTCTTTAACATTTATTGCAAACTGGGTGGGATACTTTACAATATTCAATAATTAGGATATTTATCAATATAAATCAATTCCTGTATTTCATCAAAAATTGTGTCATATTATACAACCATTTTAAAGGTAATTTATATTTAAATTTAATATTTAAAATTTGTATATGCTCTCCTATGCTCTTTTATGATTTTTTAAATTTAATATCATGTCGAAGATGTTAATGATGATATCATGTTAATGAGATGATATGGGAAGGAACTATCATATATCCGTAAATTATATTTTTACGAATGGTAAATGGTGGTGGTAGAAAATCATGGAAGGACTAATGAAGCCATTGAGCAGAGTACCAGATAGGATACTTTATACTCCCAACCTTTTGCGTTTCGTCACTTACGAGGATCCAAAAAAAACATTTATTTTATTTCCTACCGTTCATTTCCTTGTTGTATGAGTGTCAATCCAGTAAACAAACTTCTGACAATCAGCCAGGAAACGAAACCAGACTTTTGAAGACACGATATCATTGTAGGCCGGATCTATATCTGTGATTGATCTTACTGTATGCAATCTGCCAGATATGTAATTTGGAATTTAAAGTCCAAGTTAGACGTGCAGGTTTTAAAATTAACTTCAATGTTCCAGTTGGGATTGGGGATGAAAATGCATTTGACAGGTCAAACATTTTAAATATTTTGGATACAGAACCCTTCTATAATTGATCGAAATAATGAAATTTCAGTAACAAGCTGTTTGTTATGCTAGTCAAATGAAATGATAGAAAATGTGAAAATAATTTTTCAAATTATCATAAATTCTGTTGTATATACTCGTACATATTGGATATTTCATAAAACGAGCGATGGTTTTTTACAAAACATAAATTGAGAAGCAATCCTTCAAAAATAGTAATAGTCACCACAATTTAAATTTGAAGGAAACGCATTATAGTCACAATTATTATTTGAACGTTTACTTCTCAATTTATGTTTTGTAAAAATTATTGCTCATTTTATTAAATAACCAATGTTATTATATTATTTGTGCATACTCACGTCTCTAATGCTCTGATAAAGTTCACATACATTGAATTAACCAAGTGTACCCTATATATTACAAAGAGAATTACATTTTGCAGGAACATAAAGGTTAAAGTTCAATTCTCTATAAATCTTATAGCTTAAAATTAAGTTCGCTTCTCTCAAGAAACTTACAAGAAGTAATCCCTGACTTTATCCTCACCTTCGACAAAAATACGTGACAAGGAAGATTTAGTAAACTTTGTTTCAACTGAAATCTTAAACTTTATCGATTGTAATTATTACGATAAACTTTCTATATTTATTTCTAGGTGTTAATATTTAATATCTATGCATTTACTATTATGTATATAGATTAAAATATATTATACTAAAATAGATTGGGGTGATTTTTGAATTTATATAAATAACAATTTTACTAAATAACAATATTTCAGTTGAATATGATCAATGTTGATCCAAGAAAATGTAATGTTTATGTTTTAGTTTAATAGCACGTATACCAACTTTTTGGAATACGGATTGATCACGAAATACAACTTATATACCAAAATATATCAAAATAGTTTAGGCTGTTTTGCACTGTAGGTAACATTTGATTTTTTTTTTTTTTTTTTTTTGGTTACTTAGAATTATTGAGAAGGATAAACTGTGAACATAATATTTGCGTAGCCTGATTGTGAAACGAAAAAATGGACTTAAAAAATAATGAACGTTCTTCTTCAGAAAATATTAAAGACGATTACTCAAAATTTCTCAATGTTTGTTTATAGGAATAGAAATAATTAATGCATGAACAGAGTACTTTAGGGTTGTAAGATGAGACCAAAAGATTACTGAAAGCGATTTCTTAAAATATTCCCCTTAGTACTTTGCCGTGGTTCAGTTAAACCTAACCTGAACCCTCTTCTTAATATACAAAGGAGACGGTATTAACTTCACAAAATCTACACCAAACTAAACAAGTTCCAACCACAGCCATAATATGAATACATATTAACTTAACAGTGATTATGTATATATTTTACAGTTTGAACATGTGAAATAAGTATTTTTATGCTTTCACAACTAATCACCAAAATCGAATGCTGCACACAAAATTCCAAACATCGGAATTTGACACTTGAATAATTATTTTGTTTTACAAGTTAATCAGTCATAATAAAGCATTTTATATTTCAATGTTAAATATTCTAATAACCATTTTTTCCTTCCTTAACACAAGTATTTTCGACACCGTTGATAAATATATGCTGACGTGATGAAAACAGTAAAATTTAAATAAAGTTATGTATTCAAATGTGGATATAATTTGAAATAATATCCTTGAGGAATAAGTAGAAATTTTATTCCATTTCACGCATTGTTTACTGCAAGAGCATCAAGGAACGGAAGAGTACACAAAATGATTGTAACATTTTTCAAGATAAGTGTGTGATATATGACCGTTTTGTTGAAACTGTTTATAGTGTTGATCCCTCAGCGCGAATTCTCTTTACAATATCACATTCATTGCGTGACATTTTATTTAACAATCTTTAATATTGAAATATTCGCGATAATATCTTTTAAGACTTTTAATTCGTGAATGTAAATTATATAATATACGTTCATAATATACACATATACACATACAGTAGACTATAAATATAGATTTCTTTGATTTAAATAACATATTTTTATTTTCTTGAATTTAAACATTCAATAATATTATTTCAACTATTTCTAGTTAATAAATATTTTATTTCTTAACACATTCTTCGTTGATCAACTTCAAAGATATTACTAAATAAACACGTTGTGTATTCACCAAATGAATGAAAATGCAGTTTTCTATAAAAACCACTTTATTTGCACAACACAAATACAAGACAACATTTCAAACCTTGTACAGTGTAGTGTCCATGTAACTGAAGTCTATTACTTAGTTATTGAAACATTATATTTGTGTTGGGGAAATAAATGATTTATTGTAGAAAATTGTGTTTTCAATCATTTGGTGATAGAGGTTTTCACAAGTGTAGAAGTAAACATTACAGTGACGTTGTATATTTTTACTCTATGTAATTATATATACACCATTACCGTCTTGTAATGGCAAAATATCTTTGCTAAGAATTATAAACCAACACGGTTGAATAAGGAGATTTTAATAATGTATCTTATAGAATGTAAAAAAAAGTTAGTCAAACCAAGTAGTAAATTGTGTGCACAGAAAAACAACACATTGATTGAAATGACAACTTAACATAATTATATTTCCTTAAAATCTGGAAGCAGTACAATTTTGCGTTTAAAGTTGTACGAAAGTGTTTAGTTAGTACGATGTGTATATAAAAAGACACAAAATTGAAAGTAATTTTAAAGACATAAGCTTTTATGTGTTTAGCAGCTTATATAGACTAATAAAGTAAGAACACTTTACTAGATTTACATGTGTATTATTAGTAGCGATTCATTACCTAGCTAAACAATTATGTAGCTTGTATATTAAATTAAAATTAGCAACGAGTCGCTATCTAAGCTTGATACTCAAAGCTTGCAAACGAATCATTACATTAAATATAAAATTAGAGCTTCCATTTAATATCCAAATGATAATATATCCCAACACATTTTATTCGAGATGAAAATGATGATTTCGAGCATACATCCAGTGTTATAAACGGTGTTTTCAATTATTTTATACGTCCATGAATCAAAGGATATATTTGTCGATACTTTATGTTTCTGCGGCGGGATTTAGACGGGTTGGATTCTAAAAGCAATGAGTTGGTTTAATTTCAACTCTATTCCTCCATGTCAAAGTGTGTTATTATAGTGCGATTATCTGACATTCTAAGAGTTTTATTTCGAATTGGTCATATCCACAAATTATAAGTAAAAAGTCTTTTAAATTATAAATTAAACATACAGTGTTTTGCCTTTGTGACATTTACAGTAATATAAATGTGTCCACTAATTTATGACGGATGTAAGGGTTCATAGGATTATCACGAAATAAAACGTTACGGCTTAACTGGCCTAAGGTTCCCGTAAGAGATAATAAAAAAACTTAATAGTAATACCTTTTCTAAGAAGTATTGAATTTTTTTGTTTCTTATTTTAAAATTATCTTTATAACCATCCCTTACAATCACCAATCATTAGTATAACACACTTAATTAGTAGTCAATTTTCATTTTTGAAGCAGATTACCGAGGGTATCTTTTCTCTACTGGAACCCAGTCTGGATCTATTGTTAAATGTACGACCCAAATATAACTCTTCTCTAATAATTAAGCTCTTTACAAAACTTTATCAGTATTTTGGTATTACTATTGGTAAAGACAACGAAAACTTTAAGAATGCTGAGTCTAAATCTAGCTTCTTACGAAATTCATCAGGACCTTGGTATCACTATTGTTAAAAACAACGGCCCCTTTAAGTACGTTGATTCTAAGTCTAACAAACACGCAAAATGTGACCAAACATTTCGACTACTAATAATTAATTAAATCGAACAAAGTCCAGTTCTACCAAACCCATGATTCCTAGGTGGCAATTTTACTGGATAGTGTGTTGTTAGCAGACCTATTCGAATATTCGTCCCTCATCCGTGAGAGAGACTTTACTGCTTTAACGGAAACACTTTTAAACTTAAAGCTGATGAGGAATCTAATCTTTCAGTTTGATTTTCTTTGCTGAAACACAGTCAAAAGAAATTAGGTCGAATTTACGTCCCATTTACGTCATTGCAATAAATTATATTTGTAGAAATGAAGAATCTTGTTGAGATGAAGGTAACAAACTTCCTATTACATGATAAACGAAAATGACCGCTATAACACAAAACGTGTTAATATACTTCGATATACATAACACAATAAGGATATTATACACGTTTAGCTGTGAAAAAAAAAGTACAGGAGTACATATTTTATTTGTATTATTTTTAATCTGAAAACATACTGATACCAATATTGTCAAACTCTCTTACATTATTGAATTTTATAAAATTGTATATTATTTCAAAAATGTGTACTGAATCTTCATTTCTTAAATATAATTCGGATTTTCATATTGTAAATAAATTTTAGTCTCTTTGGAAAAGGGAAAATATTATAAACATAAAGTATTTTCTTTTTCTTTTTAAAGGGCGATAGATGAAAACATTTAGGAGTAAATTGTTTCTATTAATGAAAAAAAGTGATAAAAACTTATTAAATCCTGATTAAAAGTAAATAGAAACGATAAAATAAACATTTTGACATTTATTTTTGAATTACTATTACGATTAATGTTTACTACTGCGCATTATTAATTCTGTATAAAGGATATAAAGTAAATGCAATATTTATCAGGGATACAGTTGTACCAGGATTAATTGACATTTTATTAAAATTATGAAAATAGTTGCATACTTTCTGTGTATATATTTATTGGTTTTTTAATTCTAAAGCCTTTCATTTTAAATATTTTTTTTCAAAAAAAGGGAATGTGTGGTTAAAAGTTGCTGCCTTATCGAATAGACCGAAAGAGGAACTACAGTAGCTACATATTTACAAATTTGATATGAACCAAAATATCTCTGTCTCCTTTAAATTGTATAGTCAGTAACCATGGCAACATGACACATAACAAAGTATTTTTGATATTTTAGAGCTTCCATATTAACAACATAATGATAATTGATGTTATAATTAGTTTAGAACTGTTTATAGAAATGTTTATCCCGATTTTGTAACATGATTCAATATTGATCATACCCAAATTAGTAAACGAGTTCTGGAACTAATCAAATCAATTAAAGAAATTAACAATTTTTTTGAACATTCATAAATTAGTTTGCAACATTTAATAATTTAGGGCCATTTTGTAGATTAAATTAAGTTTAATAGGTTGATGAGAAATTATTTATCATTTCAAGATTAACTATACCGAGACAATGCTTAAAACCACAAAATAACTTTAAAGTTTTCAAAAAATCTCTTTATTATCATCAGATTTTAATATATTATATATGATGTTTATCGACACTCAATCTTGCTCTGGAGTCATATTGTTTGTCCCGAATCACATTCACCATGAGAGCGACTGCATTATTTACATTTCTAAAGAAAATATGCCAACAAATGAGGGTTATTGTTGTTATTGACTACAATGTCCGTTAAATAAAGTGTTTCTGTAAAATAGGTGTAATAAAGTTAGATTAATCTCAGAATTTAATGTATTTGCTTACAGCTAATCAGATGACACATAACAACAACCTTTTATAAATATACTCCCATGTTCAAGAATTCGGCATACTAATTTAAACAAAATCAATTATTCTCTACACCTTTTATCGACAAAGACCATTGTTTATATTCTCCCATTTCTTGACCTCTATTTCAAGATTATAAGATCCTTTTGAATTATTTTAATCAGAAATGTCATGTACTGATTGATGGCTCTAAAATAAGTAACTTATACAGTTACGACCACGCCTAAAATGTTTTCAAACTGTTGACAACCGACATTAATTATTCAATAAAAATGTAAATAATCTAAAACCATTGGCATATATTGACGATCAATTATTGTTAATCGTTATTCTGTCAATCACTCTCAGTATTACATTTGTTACGGCAGTATATTATCGTAAAAAATCTCTAGAATGACTAGACTGCTTTGTTGTTCACTTTGTTTCTTTACCTAATAATTATGGAAACCCATTTACGAAAATTAATTTCTTTGTCAGGAAATGACACCTTTTAACACTAAAAAAGCTGTATAAAATAACTCCTACAAGATACAAATACAATGATATAAATATTAACTAACTGATTTTAAATGATTGTAAAGTGTCAATGAATACATAAGAAGCATCTGAGCTACGTGATCAGAACTAACAAACCCAATTATTGTTCAAGCAGGTGATTAAGCCAGTCGTTAGTAATGAACTTGCAACTTGCAATTCATACAATTAGGTTTCAAGTTTAATGTGTACTTGTAGCTTTGTCGTTTAAATATTGTCCTCCATAGTAATTTTTCGACAGGGATAATTATTTCTGTAACTATAACAACACTGTAAACCTGGCAATAAACCTTAGGCTCCTAAAGTTACTTTTCCACCACTAGTAACCATTACTACTATTTTTTTTTTTACGCAATCGTATTTATAATTGGTATTCAATAGCTGTGTATTTTAAAATGCAACTTATCTATCGTATAAACATGTTCTCATCCTTTCTTTCTAAAGTTACAAACTAAGTGATCCACACCTACAATTAAAAAGAGAGAAAAGTGGATAACTTTCAACAATCTAAAAAGATAATGATGACACGGATTATGGATGACAAGATTATGAGACATTTAGATGTCTCATAAATCTATATTTTAAATGATTTGACTTCTTTACAGATCAAACTGATGTTTATACAATTTTTAACCAAATATTTCTGTGATGGCAGGATAACGTTTTTTGTTTGAAGTTTGAAAAATAATATAAAAACTTTTGCTAATAATAATTAGCATTAGGTTAAATTTGGAAAAATTGAGTTATTACTAATTGTTTGGTGAGGCAATGTGAAATCTTATACTAAATAGCGACTGTATACGTAAATGTTAAAAAAGACATCGCATAAATATAATCTGTGTTTAGTTTCTAAAATTATAGCTGAAGAATTCAAATTTACCAATTTGTCTTAAAATTCTGTTAAAAAATTAATTGAAGTTCAATATATGTTTTAGTTGACAAGTAGATAACACACAAATATGACAAAAGGTGGAACACAGAGCTCGATATTATTTTCATATATCAATATTATTACAAACTCAAAAAACATAATGATATAAATCAAACATTACACCGCAATACTGATCTAAGATGAGAAAAATGAACTCAATAGCATTGACAAAGACTTATCATTCCCTGTATACGGTCGGAAAACAATAGTCAATAATCGGATGAAGTAGATACAAATTTGATGTTGAGAAGAAACTTCACTACTCGATCTTACTCTAAGACTCTCTACAATAATTACAGATGAAATTACAAACGTTAAAGTCAAACTAGCAACGAAGCGAAATGTAAATTAGTCCTGAAAATCAGTGAGGAGAATGGAAATTATATTATATTTCATGGTGTCCAAAAAGTGGACGAATTAACGAAATATATGAACAGTCGTCGACAAAAAAGAAAAGAAAATAACCTGAAAGTATGATGTCGGTTTTCAATAAATACATTTTCTTTACATTATATTAGTAAAATAAACATTAGTCATTATAAATAAAATGATTAGATTATGTATATCAAAATTAAATAGAATTAAACTATAAATTACACACCATAAATTTAAACCGTAAAAGACATATTTTGATTGAATTAATCAGTGTAATCACATATTCAATACTGAAATATGCATGTTATCAGCTGTTGTCACAGGCAGCAATACTGTACACCTGATAATTACTGTTAGTTTGTTGATACCAGACTATTTGTACGGACAATCAATCATAACAAATGACAGCATGTGTACATGACACAATTGTTTAGCGCCATTATATACAGTACAGATTGCCAAGTCAATACTAACTTCCTGTTTTCATAAATCTGTTCGTAAAAGATTAAAAATTATTTATACATTAATTATTATGATTTTTTTTCCAGGTCTCAAATCTTTGTACAAAGTGATTTGCAAGAAACCAATCATATCTAAGCACACAACGCTATATTTATTTAATTTACAATAATATTTCAAGTGAAAAATATACGACCTAGACTGGGAATCGAACCCAGGACCTTTGGCTTTACGCGCCAATGCTCTACCAACTGAGCTATTCTGGGAAGCCCCAGTCCTGGGTTCTGGGTTCGATTCCCAGTCTAGGTCGTATATTTTCACTTGAAATATTATTGTAAATTCAAAAACGTATAAGCGGAAAAATCAAATAATTTAAAAATCTATATTTATTTACCTTAAATACACTTATTTAATCGCTCTCTCTAAGTTTTTTTTAAATGTATGACAATTAACACCTTATCTATCTTCGATCCTTTATTGAACACCAAACATTTATTGAGTCAACATCCTATAGTCCAGATAATGAAATGGGTTATCATAGGAATTTATAATTATATAGCTATGCGTGTAAATTTAATAAAAACATAAAAACACTGTGAATGGAAGTTTGATATTCGGATTATTACCTGTACATCCATAACTTTAAGAAATGAGTAGATACAAAAATAGGTAATTTAATGGAGTAAGAAGTAATGTGTTAAAATGTGTTTTAACGTACCTAACCTCAATTATAGATAACATATTATTGTAAGCAAATAAACGCATAGGCAACAGCTTGCTATATTCTGACAATAGTACGTTGAAGAATGTATATTTACGGTTACTATAGAAACCCGTACAATACCATTTAATAATATATTTAAGGTTCACAAATACACGATTAATTACAATAAATAATTAACTTTTACACAAACGTATTCATTTAAATAGATGTTGTAATGTTTCGGAAGAATTATTTAATTATTTTTGGTCCATGTGCAATATGCAGCATTAAACATTATGTAGTTTTAAATCAATCAAACTTTAATTACTAAACCATGTTATTGTAAAACTTTGAAAACTTTTCTTGTCGTCACTCAATACATTTTTTTAATAAGGACGTACTTAGAAATTCATTCTGTGGTGGAATTCTCCGCCCTCTACAGTGGCATCGGTGACTCAAACATTAACAAACCTCGAAACCATTATATTTTTGACCGACCGTTGGGGTTTTAAAGTACAATTTCTACAATTACTTCATTTTTTTCCACTGTAAGAGATTTTGGTTGGACTTATTACTTGATAAATTGATATCGTTTAATTTGCATTAATGAATTTGTATTAAATTGTAAGTTATTTTGTAATATTTTTCATACTTTAACTCGGTGTCTACATAAGGGCATTCTCTTAATTTCTGTAGCTACTTAAGTACAGACAACTAAACCGAAAATATCAGATTGCAATCCTAAAATCACTTTTTGTCGGTCTAAAACGGAGTAAAATCTTTTACAATTACCCTTACTTATTCTATACTACGTATTATGCACAAATCAAATAAATGATAAGGTGTCACAGGGTAAGATGACCATACAAATTATTAAAATTTATTATACCTGTGTAATGGTGAATAATAAGATTACCAAATATTATTAGATAGCTAACAAAATTTAATTATTTTAAAGTAAATAACAAAATAAGAAACAAAACAAAAAGTAAAACGCGTTGTATTATCCCATTGTTACAACCACCACCCACCCACCCCTACACACACACTTGTAAAAATATGACCCCTTTTCTCCTGGAAATGTTAATATTGTCTAAAATAAATAATATATATTTTGGTATATTTGGTCGTTCACCTTTTATTACTTCAAAGAAAGACATCAAACAAAAAATCATTCCAACAATAAATCTCAATTAATTATAATAAAAGATGAAAATTTCAGTAATCACCGACTTTTGATGGAAGGAAAAATTAATGAGACAGTTTCTGCAAATATCTGCTGACGTCGGGACTAGATGTAGGAATCAATTGCAGCTCAAATGTGCTGATACGCGATAAACTCTAGTTATTTCTTGACGTTTATCTACGTTTAAAAAAATTTTAATTCTATTTTAATAATTAAATGTCTTAATTCAAAATTATTCTCTAATACTAAGTTGTTATTTTTATAAATAAATAAACAAAATAACATTCAAAAATGCACTGAAAATGTTAACATGAATATTACTATATGTTACTCTTTTGTTATACTATTCAGAGATATAAAGAGTATATTAATGAGTATGTACATACATAAAGACTTAAAAATTATAACGCAATAACAATTTTTAGTATATTCTGAACGTGAAAAATTTTAACTAATTTTTAAAATTTCCCACAACTTATCTGTCCCGAAATTTATAAACGAGATAACTAAAAACTCAAAAAATCTGGACGACTAAAAAATTCAGTTATCTAATTACTTCCCATACCAAAGACGTCATTGTTATTAGACACTCGGCAATCAAAATATTTTATAAGGGCTCACGTGCGTTTACTAACTTAATCACAAAGTGAGTACTCAAATTTTGTATCAAACTCCAGCCTAAAGTACTAAAAATTAAACGTTTACGTTATTGAAACTGTTGGTTAGGTATCTACTATTATTTAATTAATATTATGTAGCTGTTTGGCAAAATAAAACTAATTTTTCAAAGAAATATTTCAAGAGAGATTCAAACACGCCTAATCTGAAACTGAAACTACCCTATGGTTTCTTCAAGTGGTACTGTACAGGCTATAAGTATTGAGAATCTCGTTTGCTCAAGATATCAGAAAGGCTATTAATCACTCGGACTTGAGAATGTCTCAAAGAATGAAGTCGTGAACAAAACAACATGATCGAATACAGTAATAAGATTGGATTTATAAACCTAAGAGAGATACAAAGGTAATGAGGCATATGAGACTGATATAAAGAAGCTCCTTATCCTTCATTTTGTAAGGCTACATTAAGTAATCGAAATATATGGTTGGTGTAAACTTCTTATAGGCCTACGTTAAGAGAATAAACCTATTGAATGGCATAGCGATCAGTCAAAGGATTGTTCTAAATTAGTATTAGATGAAGTACGTACAATCATAGTACTTCAACTAATAAAAGTAATATATCAACTAATAATATCTCTTAAATTAATAAAGTTTTTGTCTTGTTGCTTAAAAGCGACTAAAATTAATTGATCATCATCGCCTTATAAAAAAAGAAAGAAAAGACTATAAAATAAAGACTCCTATCCTTCGAATACTCTAACAAGAAATGGTCTAGATAGACTTGATAGTAAAAATGAAGAGATTACATGAGAAAGGTAATCCCAATAAGGATCTCTCTGGATTATAGTGAGCGCCTGAGAAATCCTATAAAGTTAATAAAAGCTTAAATTCTGCGAATTTATTGTAAATGAATCAATCTTGTCGATCAGTTAATTTAAGGCGGCTGGGTTATCTGTTACTCTTTAGATAGATTTTTTATACAATTTAGTTACGAGCTAGGTACATTCATTTTACATTACTTCAATTCAAGAAGATATTGAATTGAATTGAATTATTTTTATTTTGGAGCAAGGTTAGGACAACATAGGCCTCTTTATCTCTACCACCTAACCCCATTATATAACAGCACATCAAATACAATGGACAATTTAAAATAACAAAGAATTTTTTTTTTTTTTTAATAACAGAAACGTAATTTAAACTAACAGCAAACTGTAATTTACAATTTACGATAAAATGTTTATTTAAACTATTGGCTATATATATATATATATATATATATATATATATATATATGTGTGTGTGTGTGTGTGTGTACGATATGCGTCAAAATAAACAGTACTGAAACTGAATCAGTTGTAGCTGCCTTCTCGATCAGCTGTGTCAACATTTGATTGTTGCCACGTCTTCGTGATTATTATGTCTTTCTTATTTGAGGTTAGTTTTTGCTGACATGGTGCTAACTACATGTATTTAAGCATATAAATACACATATAAATATATATCACACACAGACAAATATAGATATGACAAGAAAAATATGTCTACAGCAAGAAACGTAGTTATTGTAAAACTATGTTTCCACTGTGAATATTTATTATTTTTAACACTAGCAAATCTTGTTTGGGTGAAAGTGTCCTTGAATTTTAAAGAAAAGAAATAGGAATTATCGGCGATATACTGTATATGTTGACCCAATGAAATTGTGAAGGGAGTATTGACATTATAATTACCAACGTTAATTTTGAAAATAAATTAAGTTAATTCTATTCGAGATTTTTTCTGTAATATTAACTGTATAAATATGAAGTGGATCATTTCTTTCCAAATTCATTCTCTTGATTAGTTGTTCACCGCTTACTTCTTATTTTTCCCAAATGGGTAAAAAGGGAGAGATGTGATTTATTTTATAAATTTTAGCATTTACTAATTCAAATTTAGAAATTTTTATGGTAAATATCTTCATTCCTAATGAAATGTGTTATGTAAAGTCTGAAGACACGAAATCTTTCACCAAAGTTTTCAGTCAGGATTTCCAACTTTTTAAGTTAACTTCTACTTATTCCAGTAATATTCAAATTCTTTTAAAAATCACATTCTTTAAAATTCAAAAGTTTTCCAACATTAACTTTAAATAAAGTACGTTGACTATCCCGGTTAATTTATTTTCTGAACATGGACTATTAGAAAAGTTAGGTTATATTCGATGAAAACTTTTGATTCCCGCCAACAAATGAAATCTCTCACGGGCGACCTTATTGCACGTGACGAATGTTCTGTTTCCGGCCATTTCATTGAAATATTCTACAGACGTCAGACTTTTCTTCTTAAGTAAAATCGAATCGACTTCTCTCTTCCCCCAAATTTTACATATTCGTGTTTGTATTTTTCCTGTATATGTATACAATTATATAAAAATCTAATGGTGTCTGTATGTGTGTGTGTGTGTGTGTGTGTGTGGTGTTACTCAATCAGGTAAAACCTACAAGACCCATTGAGCTGAAATTGTACATGGACATTCTAAGGGGTCTGGTTAACACATAGGCCTACTTTTATTTAGAAATTCCTTCAGGGCACCGCCCCACTGGCCTTGAAAACTCCCTTAACACTCAATTATCTATACTCCATTCCCGTACGAAGGACGGGTACTCTGCTAGTTATAAATAAATACATGCATTTGTAATGACTTATATTAATCTTGCTAAAAACATTAGCTGCGTTCATCGAAACATTTCTGAGTAGTAAATTGTATATATAGCTCTAGTTATTCGTTATAATATTTTCGGTAGTTATGTTCTTGTTGTTGTTTAAAGTTGAAAAAAACCCGCGATCGTGATGGTCATGTAAAACAAAAAAAAGTAAAGAACATAAAATAAAGACTTCTAAACATTGAACATTCTGATAACGTCAGGGTCGGAAATAACAAGAGTTGGTCAAGAAAGATCTGATTGTAATGACGATTAGAGAGATTGATCAACCCAAGACTACATGGAAAATGTGGATTAACCTTGGGCCTTTTGGGGTTGCGCCCCTGTACTAACTGTTCGTGAGCCTCTAAGGATATTATAATACAATACTCGTGTTTGTGTTTCAATGTCTTTGTGCAAATTATTTTTGTGTATTGTGTTTGTTACGATTAGTAAATATCATACTGAAAACATCAATGTATCCATTATTAATTTAGAAAGTACAGTTGATAAACAAAGACCAGAGCACTGTGGTGACAATATATACACTTAACAGTACAGGTGTTTGAACTGTCAACCCTATTGTTGATAGATCAATGCACCGGAGGAGTGGTGTAAAGGAACTAACTGGTCACTTTAGATGTAAATACTGTAGTTTTAATTTAGTCTTTGTTAAGATTCCCTCTGAAGATGACAACTTTGTTGTTGTACTAGCTATAAGGGTCTAATACGAATAAACATTTTACTTTTGACAAAAAGTTTGTTTTTTGTTATTTTGTTTATTCCCAAGTGTGGTAAGGGACTTTTGAAAGTGTAAGTACAGTTGACACTGTTTTTGATATATATTTAGAATAAATTACAATCACAAACGTTCATTTCATACTTCAGTTATCATAAACTAATTGTAGCTTTTCTGGAATATGATCTTTAGAAACTTTGCAATAATAAATAAATCAAAATATTCACACAAAAATGTTAAATAAGCATTAAAATTTACCTCACAAACCTACCCGGTGTGTAAATAGATTTTGCATTAATTTACTTTTGTACGATGTTGTAAACTACACGGTATTTTTACTTAATAAACTGTCGATTGTATACGTAAATACAAATATAAATTATTAACAATTGTTTTAACTGTAATATTGTTCACATTTATTTTAAGATGTTTTATTTTATTTCTTGATCACTCTATTTTTTAACTGTAACTTTGATATTATCATACTCATTTATAAGTTGCCAAAACTATTAGTGCCAAAGTCCAATATGTTCTTATTTACTTAAAAAATGATATACTCGTATATTATGTAATATTTATTTCAGTTGTGGACTTCTATAATAATTAATCATATTTGGCATAATCGACAAAAGTGTCTGTTTTAGTTATACGTTGTTACGATAATCGTCCCCTTTCCATGTAGACCTTTTATTTTACAAACCTGCTGGGCAGGTCGTCTACTCTGCCCCCGGACATAAACATTCTCATAGCTTGATCTGTCTTATGGGCAGCTATGCATCGTTAAAGGGGATAAACATAGTTTCGTGTTAGTTTTTAGTCTCGTGATCATCATTGCCCCCAAACTGATCAGCTAGGGACCCCGAGGTAATTTATAATTTGGGCATTCGTGAATTGGATTTACGAGTTGTCAATTGGTGAGATTTTGGTCTAAGCACGCCCTACTCGGTTTCTTATTTGGATTGAACACCATGTCTGTGATTAAGTAATTAAATTGTTAGTAGTATTAATGTTAATTGTATGAACTTTATTAAAAACTGGTTTGTGTAGATTTAATTTAGTTTAAGTACAGATAATGGCTGTGCTGCAAAACGATTTAGCAATACCCGACCCCCCACCCCCTTCTGGATATTTGTAGCAGGTTGGTGCAGATCTTATTGTACATTTGATTCCATAATTATTCTATTAATAAGCCTTCATTCCTTGGTTACGTTTACTACTCAATACTAGAGGTCAGCAAGTACTTTGAATAGACACGGTCCTAACCCAGTACGGAACCCTAAATTTAGTTCCAAAAATGACCAAAACTGAAATTCATCTTCTAGAACCATGACTATCGAGTATATTTTGTTTTAAAGGTACACGATGACAAATTAGGTTTTCGACTCTTCAGGTAGCAATAAATTCTAACATTTAGATTTTACTCCCAAAATAGATATCAATGAATGTAGATTTTTATGTTATGGAAAATAATTTACTGTGTGACATAAATAGTGTTGGGTGACTCTTTAAACACTTTTTTAATTCATTAATAATTATTATTTAATGTACAAAAAAAATTTAATTTTAATTTTCTTTTAACAAAATATTTCCACGATTGTAAACCCAAAACTATACACTAAATATCAATAAAACGGTCAAATATTTCATTGCTAGATTTATTAATACACACTCACATATTTGCATTGCACAAGCGCGTGCGTGTTTGTCTTTGTGAGAAAATAGACATAGAAAATTCTTTATACTTTGGTTTATTTTCAAAACCTTTATTCAAAGTATAAAATAGAATTATTCTTAATAATAATATCAACAATTTGATTTATACTTTTGATGAAGGTTGTGAAAATAACCGGAATTATAAAGTTTTTTTTTACTTTTATTGCATTTTTTGTTATATTTTATATACTCACGCAATCAGGTCGTTCCTGCCAGTTTTCATATACCGGCTCTATATTCTTTCCGCTTTCATTACAATTTTTCCGGCGGCTTAAATCTCGATTGCTACTATAATGAGTTTAGTCTTGAGTTTTGATTATTTAGTGTGTCAATTAATAAATATGAGCTTGACTTGTGAGATAAAATTAGATATAAAAATTTTTTTAACTTGAACACATGATCTCACAAAAAAATGCGTTTACTTAATCAAACGCGTTTCAACGACAAAGTCGCCATCCTCAGTAACACATGAGCTGCAATAACATAACTATAGCTTAAACAATAACAGTTATAATTTTGTTATTGTAGCTCATGTATCATTGAGGATGGCGACATTGTCGTTGAAACACATTAGATTAAATTAACGTAATTGTTGTGAGATTTAGTGTTCGAGTTTAAAAAAAAATTTATATCTAGGTTGTCAATATTAAATGAATGGTTTGGAACTTATAATATTTATTGATTCTTTTATAATTATTATATTTTGTGAAATTACAAGCAAGTCTTAATCAAATTTGAGTTTTAAAATGTAATTGATTGAAAATGTATCAAATATTAGTGATTAGTAAATAGTATATTTATATCATTCTTGTATTATAAATCTATTTCTAATTGTATCATGCTTTTATACTTTTCTAAAAATTGCAAGTTAGTACTTTGTAAGAAAGGTTACTGGATTAATAAATTTTATTTTCCTCAAAAACTCAGCAGTAATATCTTTTTTAATAGATTTAATTTTTTTTTTATGATCGTAATTATATTTTAGTTTACATGAAAACAAATAAATTGGTTTCGTAAAAATAATAATAAAAATAATAAATAGTAGAAAAATCTGTTTCACAGATATCAAACGACACCAATAAAGAAACTCATATCTTAACATATTATTAGTGATATACTGAAAACGGTACTAAAAAGATGAAACCTTTTCGTTATACAGAATTTTTTTATGGGTGGGGAAAAGGAGCAGAAAACGGTTTTTTTAAAAAGAATGTATAATATTTATCAAAAAATAGAACACAAATTATAGTTTTTTAAAAGTTCCGATACGAGGACGAAGCAATATCATAGGGCACTTTGGAATCTTACAAATGTTACATCGAATTTTTTAACTGTTGTAATATATATGGAAGTTTGTTTATGACTATCTAAACTATAACTTGTTGCTAATAAAAATTGTAAATTATCCATAATGCTTAAAGATATTTGTTTATAAACGTGTGGGTAAAAGTGACTTCAAGTGGAATTACTTGAAAAGAGGAAATCTTTGTAAAGATTTTTGTATCCCACAGATTTTACATTGGAGTTTTCTACTTGTTACTGACTATATTTTTTGAAAATATACAATATTTCTCAAAATTTGGAATACTATCATCACAATAATTGGTTTCGAGTCGAGGTCGTTTTTAGATGTTTAAGTATTTACAAAATACACAAATTTATTAGACTAACTTATCTGTATATGCCTACACAACAAACTTTATTTTGTAAAATAATAATAATAATAATAATAAATAAAAACACATATTCATTCAAAAAATAATTATATAATTTCAAATATACAACGGCAGTTGATTTATATAATATATATTATGTGTTAATTATTAGTGTCTGTTAATATTATGTGTCTCTTACTTAGGGTATATGTTCATCTTTTGGTGAAACCATATAAATAACTAATTTATATAAAATAGGAAAGAAATGTAAAAAAGAAAATCCTTTATATTTAAATTTATTAAAACCTTTGTTAAAAGTTCAAAAGAACAACAGAAAAATAAATTGATTGTTTTTTCCTTTTCTTTTGGTCTGTTGTCTTTTTGAAAAAGGTTTTAATAAACAGCAATATCAATTGTTTTCAATTTTTATTTTCATTTAATTTAATTTTTGCTTACAAATAATTTAATTACAAAAGCCTTTTGATATTTATGAAGATATCTAATAAAACCTTTTGGTAATTATACAATATACCAATGTCAAACTAACAATATGATATTTAAGAACGCTATAAGTGTTCAAGTTACTTATATTGAAGAAATTATTCACACTTCAGAAAATTTACAATGAACTTTATCCCTGTGTAAAATTGCTATTGACTTGCCCCAACATGTCAATATGTTTTGTTTTGCCGAACCGGAAAATGTAATACTGATAGGATTACATGGTATATTAGGCGGGAGGGAGGACTTCCCTTTATAGTAAGCTAAGCTTGTCAGATTGTCCTATCTGAGATACCACTTATAGTTTCACTTTTATTACAAAATACTACTTCTATCTAAAAAATAATAATATTTCTTACTGGGCAAATATTGCAAGACCAATCAAGAATAGTAATTGGAATATATAATAATAAAAAATGCCTCAATTTCTTGTTTGTTCTTCATATATTAGTGGTCATAACATTTACCATAGAAACTTACTATTTATGAAATGGGTTTCTTGTAAGCTGAAAAATGGGTTACATAAAATCAATTGTGAATGTTAACCTACAAACTCCGGTTGTTTTTATTACACTACAAACTGTTCTAAATTAAACAAACTGTTGGTAAAATTCTAAGAGCCTTACCTTGTTTTTTTAGCTCAGATTAAGTTCTCCAAATGGCTACCATTTATTTCTTGGCAGAAATAGATTCTGAACTCAAAAGCTTGTTGTACATTTCGTAACATTTCCGGTGTAATTATTAACGTAAAATTCAAAATTCAATTGTTCGCTGTGTTGGGTAGGACAAACTTAGAGACCTCTAGTTTGCGCTATTATTCTTATTTTTACAAGACCTTTAAACTGAGATATCACTCAATAGGGGTTGCTATTTAAAATTCTTGACTTACCACAGAACTACCTCATTTTGGGAGTAAGGGTCGAAAATTTTGATGCTTCAAAAAACTCCTCCATTGGTTATATAAACTTTCCCCAAAGGAAATCTGTCTATTTCTATTAATAATAAAATATTAGGTGGTGGGACTTTTGGGACACAGTATAAAAACTTATTTTATAAAGTATAATGTGTTGCCTTGGACTGTTTAATATATAATATAGTTAATTACCTTAGAGGTTGTCCTCAGTCCTTATATTGGTTATAGCTACAGCGCTGTTTCGCCGAACACTGACGGCTTCATCAGGCCCGCACTAACACATAGACACGTAACACAACACAACACTAACACATATAAAATCGGAGTATGACTCGTCGTACATAAATAATAAAATTGTTTGTGGCCACATTATATGTCTTACTTGTCCAGCTGCAGGTATGGTACTGGATCTATACAGCAGTTATCAGTATGATACTGATAATTAAGTTTGGTTGAAATGAAATGTAAACATGTTTGCTATGTTTATTTAATTTTAATTTTTGTTATTATATCATATATAGGGTTGGAAGAAAAGTTCAGTTTGTCATTTTTCAATAATATTAAACTAATTTCATCTTTCTTCTTATATAGATTTTTTATTTCAACCCTAATCCAAGTTTTTACTGCGGCATTTTTCGCTTTTTTAGCTGCCAAAGATTTGTTGTTTATTGTGACGCAAACATGTTTAGGGACCAAGTTATTATTCAAACATGTTTTATTAAAGTGAATGTTAAGCGTTGTGAATTGAAGTTTCGTTTTCAGGTTAAGTACTTGTAGGCAATTTTTGCGTGACTAGCATTATTCATTTTATAAAGTATAATGTGTTGCCTTGGACTGTTTACTATATAATATAGTTAATTACCTTAGAGGTTGTCCTCAGTCCTTATATTGGTTATAGCTACAGCGCTGTTTCGCCGTAACCTGAAAACGAAACTTCAATTCACAACGCTTAACATTCACTTTAATAAAACATGTTTGAATAATAACTTGGTCCCTAAACATGTTTGCGTCACAATAAACAACAAATCTTTGGCAGCTAAAAAAGCGAAAAATGCCGCTGTAAAAACTTGGATTAGGGTTGAAATAAAAAATCTATATAAGAAGAAAGATGAAATTAGTTTAATATTATTGAAAAATGACAAACTGAACTTTTCTTCCAACCCTATATATGATATAATAACAAGAATTAAAATTAAATAAACATAGCAAACATGTTTACATTTCATTTCAACCAAACTTAATTATCAGTATCATACTGATAACTGCTGTATAGATCCAGTACCATACCTGCAGCTGGACAAGTAAGACATATAATGTGGCCACAAACAATTTTATTATTTATGTACGACGAGTCATACTCCGATTTTATATTTGTTAGTGTTGTGTTGTGTTACGTGTCTATGTGTTAGTGCGGGCCTGATGAAGCCGTCAGTGTTCGGCGAAACAGCGCTGTAGCTATAACCAATATAAGGACTGAGGACAACCTCTAAGGTAATTAACTATATTATAAAAACTTAGTAATAATAACGAAACAATTTAAAATTGCTGTCAAATTAAGTAGTCTGTTGCCTAAATTGTTTTTTCTGGTTCAATTTTTAACACATTTCAATATCATATTTTCAGATTTTTAATTTACAATTAATGGTGTCAGTGTTATTAATTTTTCTTCCATAAAAACGTAAATGAACTTATCCTAATTTCGGGTAGTGGAATTCTCACGAAATCTGGATGTTAGTTATAAAAACATAAATTCAATGCATTGACACAATTTTGGGGTGTAGTGGGCTTTTTTCATACACAGTGTTATCTAATTATCTCCGAAATAACTTTCATAATCATTTATCTTCCCGTTGATTATTAAGTTTTTTCTAGTTTTTTGAAGCAGGGGGGTTAGTTTTGACTCTCTAAATAAACATTTCTTGAACAAAAGGAATGAAATTTGGAAATTTCAGTAAAAAAATTTATTTAAAAATCGGAAGTCAAAATCAATTAAAAAACTTCAACACTCTACCAAGTAACAGAAAATGCAATACGCACTATTATGGTACTCTCTCAGTCTATATAGAAATATGGGAGCGTATACATCCATTGCAACTAATGCCTCGGCGCTTAACTGTGGAAAGTTATGGTTTCCTTTCCAAACTTTTAAGTTAGGTAATTTATTAGTTTTTACTATCTATATTACGTAGTATAAGAAAAATTACGTGATGAGTCAAAAAAATCGATTTCGATTTTTTTGTACATATGTCCATTTTGAGGTCATCTAAGTCCAAAAAGTAATCTGTCTTCTGTGTATGAAGTACCCTACAGACCAAACAAGTCTAAGATTTTGATTAAATATGATATGTGGGCATATTTTAGCCATATCTCAGGAAGTCATCTTTCAATTTTATGTTAAATCAAAATGTGGAGTAGTTTCAAAAGGAAACATCATAATATTTCGCTCAAGTGTAAGATTCTAATAACCTAAATGTATTGTTCCCTATTTATCCAAAATGTCTCTTTGTGAGTTTGTTATCAGTAAATCTGCAATGAAGCTACAATAAAAATGCGTCGTTTCTCAAAATCTATTGTACCGATTTCGTATAAATAACCCAAATGCCTGTCCAATATATTATATTACGGTTAAGGATTAAATGGCAAACACAAAAAAGAGCCATGATCACAGTCAAATACTATTTACACTGAATACGCGTTTATGACAATTAGGCCGTTAGCAAATCAAGCTTAGACCGTTTTATTTATAGATTTTCATTTTAAAGATAGTGTCCGTGGGTTCATTTTCAATGCCAACTGCCGGACATTTGTTGACGAACAATTTTAGTTGTTTTTACTGGGTTTTGGGGACTGGCAAGTGAGAGAGTTATTGGACTATTTATGATGTAGTTTATAGTTACTTTTGTCATAATAGAGAGTTTGACTTGAATTTATTTTAACACAATTTAGTTGAATTAATCGACAATATGGTTAAAATACTATTTATGTGGCACTTACATACGAGGATTTTCTATTAAGTTTTGAAATTTTTTTCAATATGAGCTTACGTAATTTCTACCCTTAAAAAAAGTCGCTACGTCAGAAGGACTTTATGGCAGAAAAAACTTTTTTAAATGCCTAGTAACAAGACGGGGGTAATTCATGAATTACTAATTACTAATTAGCCAACAGGTGATATTTTTTAATGAAAATTAAAAAGTTAATGTTGTTTATATAGCCATGAGAATAACTAGTTAATCCCTTTCAATTCTTATGTGAGAAAAGTAGCTTTATAAAGTTCATTCCTTATCAACTTTTGCGACATTTGTTGATTTTTTAAATTTTGTTAAAAACAAACTTTTCATTGGACTGCGAGGTCCACAAATTTACTAAGAAAATCTGTAAAGTCAGAATGAAAATCATTTAAGCCGTTTGGGTTTTAGTTCTGAAAGTATCGTACATTCTTAGATTTGGTATGGAATTAGTCTCAAACAAGTCTGAAACGGAAAGTTTTATTCTTGTAGAAATATCATGTACAAAATTTTAAAAGCATAATATTCTGCCATTTTTTAATACAATTGGCACTTTTAAATAACGTTAATTTTTTGTTCTATGCTTACCTAGACATTGATTAATAAAAAAGTTGTTGTTGACCTAAATATATATTGTTGTAGAGAGAGACATTTATTCTTACTTGTTAGGTAAAATATTTCAGAAAGAGATAACTGTAATTAATTACCATTTTCTAATATGCCTAATAAAACAATCATACCATTTATTTAATAATTATACTAGACAATAATTTAAACTGTGAGAATCCGCAAGTTTTGGAACACTAAAAGCATACTATAGATTACACCCAGCCGTTTCCCGAGAGGTGGATGGATCAGGATTTATTGTCGATTTGGGAAAAGAACAGACTTGATGTATTCTCTGAAGCAAAGGAAAAGATACTTTGACTGATGTATTTTGCTTTTGTAGTAAAACTTCAATCTGAAATATATATATATATATATATATATATATATATATATATATATTACATATAGAAAAATGTTTGTTCTGGTAACATTATTAATATGCTCCTTTACATGGTTATGAAAGGGAAAATAAGTTGGTGGTTTATTGTCAGAGTAAATATGTGACAATTAGTTGTGCCCATATAAAATTAATATTTTACGAATCTCACATGATAAAGTTTTCAGTATTTAAATATCATGACCTCAAATTTTCTATCCTTGTTTGCAAATAGCATTAATTAACCACAATATCGAACTCTTATAACAAATCTACTAACAATTCATCTGTGTTCGGGATCTCCTATGGACATGCCAGAGCAGCGGTTGACACCTGGACACGGGAGAGGATGAACTGGGCATGGATAAGTTCAACTACAAGTAGACTTGCAAAGAAGCTACTTAGAAGATGCAAAAAACATGCTGAACAACTAATATCTCTCAGAAAGGAAAACATGAGGTGGGTGGTTGGGCTTTTAACGAGCCACTGTCACCTCAGAAAACATCTACACAGGATAGGGATTGCTGCAGATAATACTTGCAGGAAATGTGGTTTGGCTGAAGAGTCCGCAGAACACATTCTCTTAGAGTGTGAGGCGTTAGGACGAGCCAGGCTATACTCTCTAGGCCCTCGGGGGAAGGAAATGGAAACTATCCTAGACAACCCTATTGGTAGAATCTGTTCCTTTATAAGGATGACAGGTATTACTGAGTGGGTCTAGGAAGGAACTTGGGGCGGCAAAATATCTCTAGGTCGACGCCGGTGAGGCCTCTGAAGGAGGCTTTCACAGTCCAGTACGGAAAAAAAGAAAGGGGGGGGGGGAAACAATTCATCAGCTTGGAACAAAGAACCAGTTTTTAGTCATCGCTATCGATAGTCAATGTGTTCGACACAAAGCTTAATTTTGAATTTCGGCTATTTATATTCAAAATTTGAAATATATGACATTTAAAAATCATGTTTATCACAATGTAACAATTTCGTTGGATACAAACCAAATACGAAATGTTGGCAACAAAAAATGGGGAACATTTATTTAAGTGAATACCATTCAATAGACTACGATAAACTCAAGAAAAAAGTTACAGGATCTAACCTGGTATTTTTCCATCACGTCTATGCAAACTTATACCACAGACAATAAACAATATTTTTTATTTGCTATGCTTATATTACACTTATATACAAAATTCCACGGATCCTTGATGAAATTACAGTAACATCCACTCTCTATGTGTTATCACTTTTATGATAAAATCTTTATATTTTATGGCAGGGAGTAAGTTGGTTGAATAAATAAATATTTAAACGTGAAAATATGTTTTTCATTTATGAGATATAACTATTGTATTAAGAAAATATAAGAAGGAAAATCTATTTAAAATATCCGAAATTCAAGTTTAATGGTCGTGAATTTAAATAGGTTCCCATATGGACATGGAGCCTTCCCCCCTACCAAATTTCAATACCAGTTTTCGGGGTAAGTTTTCTGAACTTTCGATTTAATCATCTCGATCGTCAGCATTTAATATGATGTCTTGAGATGTTTAGCTAATTATGGGGGAGGGAGTTAATTAATAAAAACAGAAAGAAAGGTGTCATTTTTAGGGTAAGTAGGTAAGACAAAGGACTCTTATAATATTAAGTCCGTCTGTCTATCTGTAAGTCACAACCAGTCTACACAGATAAGACGATAAATCCTATATAGTATTTCAAACTTTACATTTATATTCTTTGTATTGTTCCACATATAGGTAGCTAACAAAAATGCCTTTGGGGGAATTAAGGGGCAAAACTTTCGAGTAAAAAAGAATTATTTTTTGAAATAGTATGTTTGAGGTAGGCTTACCAAATAAAACTGGAAGTTATTCCGATTGCGAAATTGTATGTTTATGTTACGAAGAAATTAATATGTTGACGCCTAAAGGACGTCGACTTTACATAAATAACTTTCACCATTCCTCACGGACCCTCAAAGTCTTGAGATTTTACAACACACTTGAATCTTCCATTTTTAAAAATACGATGATTTCTAAAAACCTGTATTTTAATATTTGGAATTTCAATTGTAAAATACTTTATACGATATTAGTTTTATATCTGAATATGTAAAAAACCAATGTTGTTTTGTTTTTATAACTCACAGTTTCTGTCTACGTTAAAATGGTTTATAAAAAGTTTTTATATTTTAATATTTCTATAAATATACAAAGTGACACTGACAATATTTGAATCGTTTAAATGAAAAGTGCTTTAAGGGATTTTGAAGATAAATAATTACACTACCACAATGGAAATTTTCTTTTCTTACATTATAATAAATATTGTATACAATTCCATTTTATAATACCGATGTTGGTGAAGAACAAAAAAAGAATATATTGGACTATATTTACATACATCAAAAAATACAAATTTTTATTGAATGCAAATAGGATTAATGTCCAATTGTTATTTAGATAAAATAATATTGTTCTTCATGATTTCAAAATATGGATTTTTATTTTTTATTTTTTGCTGTACTCGTGTTTCTTTTTATTCCAGATATGACGTGGTCCATGTTTATCATTAAATTTTCTAAAATACGTGTTTTTAGAATTTTCGTTCGCGAGTTATTTACAATTAAAGCATGTGAAATTCGTACGAGTGATATGGGATAGTTTCAGGGAAACTTTTAAAAGGCCAAACTCGGTAAAATTTTATCACATTGAATGGAGTAAAAAACTAAAATGTTGGATATTTGATGATCTGTAAGAGTTGTCTTCGAGATTTTTTCGTAAAATTCAAACTTTAAGAGATAATATCAAAAACCCAAATTTTAACTCTTTCACCCTCTCCTCTTGAAAAATATTTCTGAGGAACTTGGAAATCTCGATTTCTTCAAAAGTAAGTATTTTAAAGAACTTCCTATAGTTTTGTGGACATTTAAATTTTTTATTTTTTTAAAATCTGTTTTTACTGTACTAATGTTGATATCTAGTGATCGTTATAACATGTCTGACGAAAATGTAACGTTTTTAAGAAAATTCTGTTTGAAAACAATTACTTTTAAGAATTTATAAGCTCAAACATTTAATTTTTTAAACATCCAATCCTAGTAAGGAGATTTACAGAAGGTATATAGCCTACTTTTAATTTACTTAAATCCCATCATGAAACTTTCGACAGTATAAACACAAATGGCCTACAGTCAGACTTCCGTTATAAGCCTTAAAGTTTAGACTGTCAGCGACAAAGCCGTGCTTAATTAGCTGAACGTGTCAAACAGTTAAACTTAGCGAATGAGAATAGATTCAAGGTTTGAACGTTTCTCCAAGGTTTGCTAATAATTTAGCGAGAACCTATGTATTGTCTTCTTTTTTCCCAGTGGAAAGTAAATGATTCTCGTAAAAAAAAACACATCAACTGTTGCTACGGTTTGTATTATTGTTGACCAAATTTCATGTTAGTTTTATACGAATAAAAATATTATTAGTAATTGTATTTTTCTTTTTTAAATACATTTACTGTTAAATTTCACAACAATTTGAACATAAAAGAACTAAATATCATAGTTATGTTTGACTTTATCACGATGTTATGCATAGATTTAATTTTGAGACAAAAAAAACATAAGCCTACTTCTGAAAAAATAGATATTAAAAATAATTTTATCTACAGATATAGATTTTAAACATTATAGTTAAGAAGAGATTACTCAAGTTGTAATAAAATGTACTATTCTTTAACTTTAACCTGAAAATATTTTCTTTATATTACTTTAAAGAATCTTTCAGTACGAGTATTAGACTACAGAACCTATAAAGCAATTTCTAAGCAAATGATGTTAAACGATGAAAGTAAAGGCAATAAATTCCCAACCTATCTAAATATCTCCCCTTCCTCAATGAGAATAAATACCCCATCAAAATAAATAAATTTATTCAAAGTCGTAAGCCGTTTTTCCAAAGAAAAAATTAAACACATTTGCCCATATACATCTTCTCTTTCACTTTCTCTCGAACCTAAACAAATTTATCTCACAGCCACACATCAATAAAAACCAACTGATAAATTTATGTATTCAATTTGTGGTTAAACAGATCAATTCAAAAGAGACGGATGAGACTATTTTTCAGTTATTCATAATATAGAAAAAAAATATGAATATTTTTTATTTATTTATTTTTCAGGAAAAAATTAACAACAAATTAGTATTCAGCTTTCCAAAATTCAATTTATACATAAACAAACAACAATTAAACGATGGCCATTTGGAATTTTTGATGCAATTTAAAGATCTTACACATTTTGTATAATTTGTTTGACTACTAATTTTTTTGAACTTGTCAGACTGTTAATCATAAAACGGTTGAACACGTAAAATTCTCATTTAAACCAATATTAATTTTTAAACAGATAACTTAAATAGTATTTTTTCAATACAACAAAGACAAAATTAAACAAGTTGATGGTTGGCATCATGGTACTTATGTATTACCATCATAAAATGTAATACAAGCTGATACTCTACACGTAATGTCCAAAAGCTAGTCTCTTGGCTTTGTAGTAAAATTTACTTTGTACTGGTAAATCAAGGGATGTTATCCAGTTCAGTATTTGTTATTACCAGTTGTTTCACATGTTTTCTTAACTAGGTAATTGTGTATCACTACTTTCTTAACGTCAACTAGCCACTAATTCACTACGCTCGTGTCAGTGTCTCGCCCCTGCCGGATCTCATAACAATACGTGTATCATATTTTCTTGGGAAGTCATGACTCGAAATAACACTTTTGACAATAACTTTCCTCTATTCATTGTGTAGATTTGGGGATTATACCATCTGAAATCTGCAAATTGTTATCTAATTTCGTTTTATAAGTTGAATAACACACGACACATGCACACGAAATTGGGTTAAAATCGCCGCCAATTTGACATTTCAAATTCGGTTTTTCTCAATTTCATTAGGGTTTTATACGCGCACGCTAGAGTTCCACACACCAAAGTTCATGTTCCTATCTCCATATGTGTGGTCACTATTGTGGTTAGATACAGACGACAGACGAAAGGGATGTTCAAAATCACCATTTCTGTCTCCAGAAGCCGTTCAACTTCGTATACTCGATATGTAATAACCGAGCTTAAAATTACACAAATAACAAACGGAAGAAATTTCAAATCTGAAACTGCTTAAAATCGGTTCAACTGTTTATGCTTCAGAGTCTAGCTCAAAATCATAACAAACGTATGGGTGACCAGTGATATACCACAAATGCTATTAACGTTTCTTAAAACCACCAGTGATTATTTTCATATTGTACTAATAATATAAATCTAGGCACAATACCTCACTACAATACATCGGTATTATATTATTGCTATAAACAAACACAAAGCAATCAAATAAAACCTCCCTCGGGCTTTGGAGTCCCTACGAGGTTGAACTTCATCGGATTAACTCGCTTCATCTAATTATGCCTTTGTAAGGGCAATTTATAAGGGGAGAATGGATCTTGGCTTTGAACGTATAAAGTCTCCATTATAATATCAATTATCTGATATTATTATTGTTTATATACACTTTTATGTTCTTAGAAAAGCTATGAATTAAATTTATTCTAAGAACTCTCTAAAGCTTTAAAAAATTTAAAAATTTAAAAAATTCTCTAAAGCTTTATATTTTTCTCGACGTCTGTTTACAGAGAAAATTCATTGAAATCCCTGTATTAGATTGTAGCCTGATTTTGGTCATTGGCTAATATTGTAATGAGATACAAATTTTTTGCTTCAACATTCGAATGAAAATTAATATTTGGAAGTTGTACATATTGTATGCTGATGTAAATATATTATGCAATCACGAATAATAAAGGTAAATGAAGGATCATTGTATTAAATCGAGGATCTATATTTAAAATATATTACAATATGTTGTACGTTATATTTACATTAAGATTTAATTTTAATTTTAATATTAGGCTACTATTATTAATATTATAATGTAATTATTAATATTACATGTTAATAGCTATAATCTTCTAGTTATTTGATAAATACCAGAAAGGCTAATCCTAAGTACTGAATCTTAGTTTAGAGGGAGTTTAATTCTTAAACTTACCCTGTCTAGTTTTCCAAATTCCCTACCCCATTCTGGATAGAAGGCAACTTTGTCTTATTTCCCATATACATTTTTCTCTCTTCTCTATTAGTTCAACCTTCATTGACACTATCAAGTCTTCCTATAGTTGTAAGGGCTCAAATACCCTGACAGTGTCAGAGTCGGGGGAGAACAAGAGTTTGTCAATGACCTGATAAAAATGATAAAAGAGAAGAATCAAACCCAATACTACATTTTAAAAATCCAGCAAGGGTCCCTCGGTATTGCCATGCTCATACTCACAATAATTGAACTCTATAGGGAAGGACCCGATGAGATATGAATGTACTCATGAACACAACAAAACAATAATTTCTAATTAGAAACACTGATGTGGTATGATGAATGAATCACATTATACCAAAGACGACTGGATAAAGAGTATTTAAATACGTAAGAGAGAGATCAGGCTACACGTCTGTAGAAAACCAGCGTGTTATCCCACTAAGATGGAAAGGGACAAATTGTCTGAGATTGGATGAATCAACCATAGAAACCAGACCTCAATTGCAAAGCTAGGAAAGAGTGCGATGAGCTTCAATCCAAGACTACAAAGTTCAATAACAGACTGATTAGAGTCCAACTTATGCAGCGGTTGTAAAACATGATCACGACCAACACACAATGAGATGAAATTGTTTCAATAGTATGATATTATCATCAAAAAGACAATCGTAAGATGTAAGCCCTTTTGAAAATAAAACAACGGAACCCTGATAAAATTTTGTGAAGATACTTCTTGTTTTGTTTCAACTGTTCCTGAGCAACCTCTTGGCCAATAAAACTGCAACAAAAAGTCTCTCATTTCACTCAATTCCGTTCAGACTAGACACATTGAACAAACAAATTTACTTAATAATAATAGCCCTCATCTATATTTGAGCATATTACAAATTAATCTTCTAAATTAGATTAAACTTTTCATAATTCTCCGATTAATAGGGCTTACTACTCCCTTTGCAATAAGTTAGAGGTAATAAATTCAATCAGTTTCATATCAGTAATACAAGACTGTGGTTATATTGGACGAACGTGCCACAAACTGCGTTTCTTCTTACAAAGAATACGATCAACATATATATCATATCAAACATACAAAGGATAGTTTAATCAAAGACACGTAATACCCTATTTCCACGATACTACAACTATTAATTTGTATCGACCTATATGCATTATATTTACTTATTGTTTAGCAGTAGAAGTTCCTTCAAATCAACCGTAATTGATTATATTATTATACAGAAAACTAATATTACCATCTTATAAAAAATAATCTAATAAAAACCGTTAAAATAACTGCGTCAATTAAAAGATAACTTATCAATCTAACTAATATAGGCACCTGCCTATAATATAATAATATATATACACTGTATTATATGTAATAATAGTGTGAATTTACTGTATATTAGACAGAAGATGGGGATGTCAATTGTATCATAATTTTTAGCTTAAAATAATGTTGAAAGGAAAGTTCGCTTTACCAAGTATAAAAGGATTTGACATTTTGTTTATGATTCTAAGCGAAAGAGGCTGTATGTACAATGTTTCCATTATATTTAGTTTACAATACGTGATATATTAATGTAGTCAAAATAAAAATTTATGGGTGTAAATTTTTGGAAATCTTGAAACTTTGCATACATGATCAAAAGTACGTACTTTCAATGGAAGGGGGAATAATATGAAAAACATTAACTGTTTTTTACTTAAAAAAGGAAGAGAGATAGTAAAGTTTGTTTTTCATATATCTCGAATAGTAACTAATTTTGAGAAAAATGTCACGAAACGTTTTTGACGGTTCTAAAAATTATTTAATCGTGTGTGTATGTTTTTTTATTCTGGTTTTATTTATTATTGTTCAGAAAAAGTTTACTGATGATAAAGTTTTCATCTAAAACACAGTATCAAATTTATGACGAAATATACAACAAAATAACAGGTTAAGATGATATAAATTTATAAGAAAAGATTAATTCTTTAAAGAGTTCTAAACAGCATGTGTTACCTGTAATTTACATTATACAATAATTACATAATAGTACGAAAATGTTAGTTTGACTCATTTTTACTGAAATATAACTTTTCTTTCCTCATTTCCTACAAAAAAAATAGTTTAATAAATGACAGTCTGACAGTTCATTATAAAGGTTAAATCCTTTAATAATGAGTACAGTCTTTTGAAAATAGTCCTTTGAATTAATAAGGCATAAATATAAATAGTGAAATTTTAATAATAACGCATTAGTTATTATTATTATTATTATTATTATTGTGTGTACATCAAAATATACCTTCATAGTTATATAATTCGGGATATTTTTATAAACTATATTATCTTTTAAATATAACTGCGTCAACTTAGCCTACTTGTAATTTTTGTGAATAACTATCAACGGGTAATATCAATTCCAACATTTTTTCGATTAGTACCTATAACCATTTGTTTTAAACAAATTTACGAGGATTTAACCTATGTAGAAATATTTGTCGTGTGCTACTTCATTACCAAGAAAAATCGAAGATGAAAACAGTTATTTTTCTATTAATTAAAGAAGTACATGGATTTTAAAACAACCTGTTATAGTGAAGTTTACAGTCCAGTAATACACAAAAATTAAACTAAATTTAAGTAAGAGTTCAAGAAAGTATAAGTAACATTTCACTCTAAAATGCAAATTTTTCGAGATATTTGTGTACACCATTTTAAGCCATCTTTCTAGCATAAATTAATTAGTACATTGTTATAACAGTATTTGTTTACATTAAAAGTAAGATTAAAACATGTAAACAGTGTTTCATGACTGATGGAATTTGTTTCACAATAAATTTATTTTTAACTATTTTTTCTGTACTAAATCTCGATGTTTTGAGCTCCATTTGAAACATTTTAGGAATGATAAACATTTCATTAAAAGTGAGCTTAAAAAAACAACATAATTTTAACAAATATTTCATAGAGTATAATGTTTATTGGGAAAACAATGAAAATATTTAATTTAATTCAAAATATTGTTACTCTGATTGTAAATACTTTTCAAGTATTTCATTAAAATCGATTACTTCTGATTTATAAAATAATTCAATCCACTCAACAACTGAATAAAATTTCATAACTTTTGACAACTGTGTATCTGGTTTTTTTAGCAAATATAATTATGCATGTCTTTCTGTGGTACAAGGCTTACGTTAACTAAACATCTCTCAATTATTGAGAAGAAAGATTACCTGCTTGTGATCGATGTGGGTTTTATGAAACAGACAATATGACTATAGCAGAATGAGATATAATGAACTCAGTGTAGACATGTTGATGTTAAAACTGCAAGATATCTACATTTCTAATCTAATAAAATATATCAAACGAACAAATAGATTTATTTAAAAGATTGTTATTTGGAAGAGGTGGTGGGACGTAATGCCGTTCCATTATAGAATACGATACTAGTAGCACACATACTCTTGAATTTATATACAAAGACGTCAATACAGTAGCCATGTTAACATTAGCCTAAATAATATGCCTGACTTAATAAACAAAAAGGACTTGAAACATGAGCAAGGTCCAACTGAGTAAGATTTTAAATGAATACTCAGTATAGATGATTATTTTGATTTACTCTTGTTGTGTTATTACTATTACTAAAATTTTAGCAATCTAATTAAGATCGCTTAAAGTTTTAAGTCTACTATTATAGAAAGATCGCTTTTATAAAAATGCCATAAATATATAGAAACTTTTTATGGACAATAAATGCAAAATTACAAGTTTATTCTAAACCTTTACATGTTTTGCTACCTTGTATTATGACAACGTAAGACGTTTACGTTAATTCGTATTTAGTGTAAGATATGTAATATGGTGATAAGACTTAGCAAAGTCTATCTGTTGTTGGATCCAAAGCAAACTGAAACTGACAAAACTTTGATACGAAGTAAAAGCTTCAAGTCTCTACACGTGAACTGTTTGGGGATTCAGGGGAGGTAATAATTCAAACAAACTTGTGATTCTTGCTAATAGAGACTCCCGTGGCGGTATTGTTAACTAACTTAGCTAGGACGCTCAATATCCTTTCCTCTATTAAAGAATTTTCGTTTAGACAAAAAATCTGTTGTAAACACCCCCAAGTTAGCAGTAGTCCAAGGGAAAATATAAGTTAATTAGAACACAATATATATGTCTCTTTTGGATTTCCAAATTTCTCTTCCAATTATGGTAATAAATTTCAGTTCATTCACATTATTTTAAATGCAGTATGGCTACAAAAATTTATTATATTTCCAAATAATCTTCACCAATAAATATAGTTTTAGTTCCATGCCTCGATAACAAGACTGTATGTTCTTGTACTACTGTGCATATGGCCCTATACTATCTTTGCTTACACACCCAATTCGACTTTGCCTTACCTCATTCTTGTATCCTTCTAATGACATTTACTTGCTCCAACAATATCTTGTAAGATATAAATATTCGACTTGTTTCACTTGTGTAACTTATTAGAACCTTGTGGACCTCATATGTGTACTTTTCTTATCAAGTTTTTTTCCAGTTTTGTTCGTCATTTTATATCTTATCTATAATCTTATCAAGGAAGAAGATGACAAAACATGTACAAACATTTCATTAAGACGGTACTATACAAAATATTAAAAGGATTTCAACAAGTTTGCATCACTATATTTTTAATAGGAAAATGTAGTTAGGCTATCTAAGTACAAAACAATTTAATAAAATTCCCTAACTGTTACAATCTACGCCACTGATTTTCAGACATCATGTTGTAATGCAAATAATCTTGGCTGCGCCATGTAAACAACTATGTTAAGTAAATATAACTTAACTAAATATATATATATATATATATATATCGGAATACGTTATATTATTATGAAGAAATTAAACTGTGTTAATTATTTAAAAAATTTAATTTTATCGGCTATAGTAAAAAAATGAAAATACAAATGATAATAGTTTTATACTAGATTTTAAGAGATAAGAATACTTTAACTAATATTGATGAATTTCAAATAGTATGATTAAGAAAGCATTTGTGTTCAACATTCGATTCAACTGTCATATTGTAGTGTATATTACTCAGCTGTAATCTAGCTGTTCCTCTAAATGGGCACATTTTTTTGAGAAAAGTGATAATTTATGTCATTAGAGACTCAAATTGATATCCAAGCCTTTAATTATGTTTTGTCTTTAAATTGTGTTGTTTGGACCAGCTGACATAAATCGGAAATGCTATTCTTTGGCTATAAGTATATTAATATTTACGTAGAATTTTAGAAACAACAAGGCATTATTTTTTAGATTCGTAATATCCCGAGTGGAAAGTTTAATTACCTGTAGAGATTATCTGGTAGTTTCCTTAATTGAATCAAAAATCAAAACATATACACTCCACAAATAACTCATTCCTGGAGTTTTAAAATATAGGAGAAGGATAATTGCATTATAAATAAAACATTTTGAGCTGTAATTAAAACCTTGCCCCACGAGAAAAGAGAGTGGAAAACTTCCTAATTAGTTGGAAGTTGGGATTAGGATAAAACATCGAACGCTACAGGAAGAAATTTAGTTTAGCGGCACACTTCTGGATTCAGGACCATAAAGGGGAACAATGTTCAACGTTTCTAGAATAATTCAGGATAAAGCTCCTGGCGTTCGTACGTGCTTTACTGTATGTTTATTTTATTACAACTGTTCTTCCCAAAAGTAACGTTTATGGAGAAAGAATGTCTCTGTGGTTTTAAATCAAAATGATCTTAATTATTTAACTAAAACTTTCCAAATTACTGTTTAATTTATGTTTCTAAGTTTGTTATTTGTTATCCGTGACCTGTAGATTTGAGTTATCGATCCGTGTAACGACCATCTTAAATAATTTAACCAATTTTACTCAGATTTGTTATGTGGGCATATTTATGGTTGAATCTCGTCGTTAGAGGATTTAATTTTTTCAACTGTATGTAATTACTTCACCACCCTTATTTTATCTTCTTTACTAGTTTCTCCTAATAAATAATCAATTGACTAAAGAAGACGTAAAAACACATATCCATTTTTTTTCTCCAAATTTGATCAAAATCTGTAGAGCCGATTAAAATTGACCTATTGAGGCAAAACTGTTATTTTATTTGTTTATTTTTTAAGTTGTTGAGTTTAAGGAAGACCCGATTTTGGGTAACATTACTTTGATGGGATGTAATCACTTTAAACGATGAGAATATATTTAAAGACGATGTAGAAACTCTGATTAAAACTGATAGAACAACTCAAAACTTCAGATCACTAAAATCAGCATAACATAAGCTATTCTCTAATAGTAATAGAAGTATTAGAATGTACAATTGAACGAGCTAAGTGTACCATCCCCCCCCATCCATAATTACTGCCTATATTCACGTAACTGAAGATATATCCTAAAAATGACACTGCAATCTTGTCTACTGTTTTCAAAGCTTTTCCAAAAACATTGTGGGCAATACGTGACAAACTTTTATTATATCCTTTAAAAATCAAAACAACATGGTGATTACATGACAATGTCGACTATTACAACCCAAAACACGAATTTATAAATGTTTGCTCCTCATCATTGAATCAAACATTAATAGCACATTAGGCTATCGGGAGGAAAGATTTCATTAGACGATGATGACCGAGAGGTGTATCGACTTTAAACAACGAGGAAAAATAAGCCCCTGACTGATCGAATAGTTGACAAGCTCTCTTCAGGAGAGAAAGTTTCCGGATTCAATCCCCGAAGTGGCTCAAATACGGTCTTGACCCATTATTTAGCTACAATTGTTAGTACGTTTCATTAACATTTTGTCCCGCTGCCAATTTCCTAGAAAAAAGAAACATTTCGTCCCGATCAGTTTTACAAATGATTAAACGAACTAATTACATCATCTCGTAGTGGCGAATGTTATTACCTTATTCGTATGCGTGACTTCATGAGCTTCACGTCTCTACAGTTATGGAGTTCTCTACAACTAGAAGAGGTAAACCCTGTTTGCTGTTAAACGGCTATCGTTTTACCAAGAAGAAGTGCGGTGAAGTTGTGTGGCGTTGTGTCAATCGTTCATGTAACGGGAAAGTAGTAACTAGTATCAGTGACATTATTAAAGAAGAGAGTCATAATATGTGTGTGCTCGATGTAGCTGGAATTGTTGTACAGAAAGCTATAGAACAGGCAAAGAAGAGAGCCCGTGAGGAGTCGCCTACACCTAACCTAACCTAACCCAACTCCCACGCTCGTGGAATCGGGACGAGATGTTCCGGGGCGAAATGTTACGACACCGTTAGTACACTCTGATTGAGAAGGATAGAGCAGTATCGACGAGAATTTCGATGTCCTAAGCACACATTACCCCTACTGGAAACCGGTTTAGCAGGCCTAAGCTCTACACTAACTGTTCAGTTTTAACACCACGGAGTTTAGTTTTCAATTTTTATTTTACTTTATTTTTATAGTTTACGAGAGGAAAAATTAAAATTAATATTTGTGTCGGAATAAAATGAAAATAGAGAAACAATTTTTGACTGCAGAATTTTAATTTTTAAAATTGCTATTAATAAAATCCAATATTAATATATTGGCATTTATTTTCAAATATGCACGAATTTTAAATGTATCCTATTTTACCTTTCAATGAGCTAAAACATTGTACATGCATAGGAACAGATAAACAGACAACACAGACACTGTGACGAAAACAGAAGGAACTCATCAAATAATACAATATTGAATTAAAAACCAAATTCTACGGTAGGCTATGATTACAGTTTATTCTAAAAAGTTGCTTCTTTTAAGTATACAAATAGACTAAGCTAGGAGTTTAATAAAATTTAAGTAACATTCCTATCTCACAACAAGCTATGGTCACCCTACTCTCACTAGACGGCGTTTCAGTCGGTTAATGTTTATAAAGATCCCGCCCCATAATGCTAGCCTTCACAACCAGAATTCGCTACTCCTCAATCAACTACACGATCTTAGCTCAACACCGTAACTTTCTAACCTTCACAGGTGACACACCACACACTAGCTGCTAGGCCTACTGAAAGTACAAACTGCATGTTATCTTAACACTTCTATTTATTATTTTATTTTGTTTTCAAACTGTCAGAAACCATAAAATAATCGTTTTTCAAAATTGCACGTATACACTATAATCTCAGGAAAGAAAAGCATAGTACTCATAAGTACGCCTAAGTGTTCAAACTTAATTAAAATACAGATCATTAATCTTCACTATCTTCTCAAACGAGTAGACAGCCTAGAATGCGCATTTATCTGAGGGGTATATACACCCACAACAACTCTTCCCGTTCTATACGTTTCTTGAAGAAATTTCGCCAGCAAAGCAGTTTTTTGCTTCGTTGCTCTTGTTAAAGACATAATTTATCAAACAATGTCAACTACAGCATTTCCATTGAGACGAGATCAATTGTTTGTTTCGTCTCATTTATGAAAGGCCTCCCACTCTCCACTTCCCTTCTACCTCCCGTTTTCTCTATCTCTTGACAAAATAAATACAATATTGTTAAAGCCCTACAATGTCTTATATTTATAAGGTATATTTCTATACTCATATTTTATGCCAACCTAGTTTTACACACTTGTTCTTCTTATAAATCACAATTTTTTTGTAACCATTTTCTAATTTATTATTATTTTTGAACCCATGGTCTAACGTTAATTTTTATTTGTGATTCTGAATTATATTTCATCTCTCTCTCTCTCTCTCTCTCTCTCTCTCTCTCTCTCTCTCTCTCTCTTATTTTTAAATCTCTCTCACTCCCTCCTTAAGGACAAAATTACCACTTACTTAACCAAATGCAAAGATAAACTGAATAAATACGGAAATTTGTTTGTATACACTCAAACTATTGTTTTTATAAAAACACAAACTTAAATTGAAAATATATTATCTAAAAGATAATATAATTCAATATAATATAATTAATAATATAATATAATATAATTAATAATATATATTTATAATCAATAATATAATTCTAAAAGATAATATCAAATGAACAGCAAGGAAAATACAACTTTATGCTAAAGTAATTATAAACAGCCAACAATTTTAATTTTTCTAACTTCTGGAATCTATACTAAAACAGTTTTTTTTTTTTTTTTTTTTTTTTTTTTAATTTCTCTTTCTACAAATAATATGTCTAAAATTAAATGCATCCAATTCGATCAATGTACAATGATAGCAAATGATTGTCTAGGCTCTTTGGCACATCGTTTTATTTTAACCCAGAGGTGCACTCTTAATATATATTATCCAAACTCTAAATTACTCATAAATTAAAAATCATTTAAGAACGTTTTCATTAGATCGGTTGCACAGTTTTTATCGTTCAACATGGAGATACTTGAGACATCATTAGATCGGCTGCAACAAAAATTTTTGTGTTTTTCGAAATTTTGTTTTCTTTACAGTCTAATTGTGGTTGTGCACTAAGATTCCATACTCTTTGCATAAAAGAAAGTTATATGGTAGGTCAAAAAATCTGTATCCAGTATTTTTTCTGATACAGCCGTTTCGATAACACAAAAGTGATGTTTGGAATGTCGTCTGTGAATCCTTTACCAGCCCAATTTTAATACAATTTAGTATTTGGACATATTTTTGTCATATCTCGGGCATTTTTTTCATTTATCAATTACTCGAAATTTGAGGTTAGTCATAATATTATTATAAAAATGTAATTTCTTAAAATTGGCTCTCCAGGTTTCTTTCACAAATGTGGCCCAAAACCCCGGGTATAAAATCCAAATAAAAAGTTATTACGATACAGGATTAATTTGTAAAAAATTAATTTTGACCGCATTAAAAGCTAGAATTTAATCAAATCCGATTTAGGACGCTTTTATGGCACATGAAAGCAAGTTTTCATTATTTAAATATTTTTGAAAAACTTCGTCCATAGTTTATTTTCACATTTCATTGACAACTTCAGAATTTACATTTTTTGTGACGAATAATGTTAGTTGATTTTTATTTCATTTTTTGGAGGTCATGAATGAGCAAATTTGTCCAATCTCAAATTAACTCAAACTTTTTGTGTTAACATATTTAAATTCTGTAAGGGAAGTTTCACAGTTGTTGTCTGTTCTTAAACACTATATGGTGGCAAAACTTAACAAAAACAATAAAAATTAGGCATTGGAGATTAAATGATTAAATTATCATCCATACAAAACCTATTAACAACTAACTCTCCAACGCTATGACGACCATTTATTATATAAGTAGGTAAAAAAAACAGAAACTCTCCAATGATAAATTACTGAATGGCTACCATTTATATCATACGTAGTTCAAATAAGAACACATTAAAACCGTATAAATCAACTCTCGTTTATTAAGTGTTAAACCTAGAGTATAAAATGGGAAAACAACATAACCTAGTAACCTAAGTCCAAGTTGGATATAAAACTAAATCTACAACGTAAGAAAATAAATCAAACCAAAAAACTAGGCCTAAGCAGTCAAAACTTTATCACATAAAACCACAACACACAGAGTCACATCTAAATGAGATGGAAATAATGACTCAATCGCAGACTAAACTCTTGGAAGAGGAGGGACGTGGTTATTTACCCAAATAAAGTTGTTAGGATTACTTTCTCTTAAATGCACCCCTTTAATAATAGGTTGTTTGCAGTCTTTTGTGTATTTCAGGCCTATGTGTGGTAGTTTTAACTAATCAGATTTGTATTTAGTCTTAGCTTTGACTGCGTGGGCCAAATTCTAGGCTAGAGTTCTTTTCTTTAGTTCGTCTTGATTACCAAGATGACCCTAGGCTACTAGGCTATGTTGATGTTTTTTCTTATTTATGCACTAGGTTAGACACTTAATAACGAGAGTTTATTTTACTCTCGAAACGTCGTGAATTATTTTTTATATACACAAATGATGACAATTATACGAATAAACTATATTAGACTAATAATATGAAAAATCCATCATATTAAATAACTTTAAAAGAGTTGCATATTTACAAATTTTAATATTTCATGAAATGGTATTACCCCGATAAAAATATATTTCAAATAAATGACACATCATTTTTCATTCACCAAATAATAAGTGTGACGTAAATGGTTTAGAAGACACCTTCAACCCTAGATAGCAATCTCAAAGGAGCAGGTAACACCAAATACGTTTTGGCATTATTAAAAATACTTTATTTTTCCCAAACTTAAAATATAATGTAATCTAATTATTGCTCCCATAGCCTATTGAAAATTAAGTAGAAAAATTAATTGATAACAGCAAAAATTTCACTTATTTTGATTCTTTTTAAGCCCAAAAAATACATCGTTCAGTACTACAATCCATATGTATGAGTGTAGATACTGATTTTTCAGACACAAGAAGATTTTCGAAGATTTTTTGATCGTTCGCGTAAAATATAAATAATGACTGTACCTCAAAAATTAGGAAATGTACATTTTAAATATATTTTCTACGTAAAAGACAAATAAAATCTAAAACCTAATCTGCTCGACTGAAACGTTATTAAGATGAGCTGTCACCAAAAGTAAAATGTTTCATAAAATTCTTTAATACGACACCGAACTTCCAAAATTAAAACTCGAATTTTAACAAATTTCAGTTAGTAAAACTGTAACTGGTGGAAATTTTGGATTTTACTACCTCTTCACGTTAAAGTCGTCTGAGGTTTCCTTATAAATATTTTATTTCTCTATTAGGATTTACCTTCAGGAGTTCGTTATGACAATCCCGAGAGATCCTGGCTGGATCTACACCTATTTCATGTAGGCTTGAGAGAGATACCTCTCTTTCATCTTTCCTGTCAGGTCTTTCTTGATCAACTCAAGTTCTCTTCCAACCATGGCATATTTTTTTTATGTTCATTTTCTTTATTTATAAGACAATGATGAATCGCCTTGAACAAGAAGAAAAGAAGGGACTTGAGTTCAGTGTGGGAATATATGTTTGTAAACTACTGCGAGTATTTTTCGATTAATACTTTTCAGTGTCAATAATTGTATTATTCCTACAACAAATAAATCCGTAATATGGGAAAAAAAATAGAGAAACAAATAGAATTTTAGGACGTGTGCTATGGATGAAAAATAAAGAAAAGTTCATAAACAAGGACTATCTACAGGCTCCTCAAAACTAAATTTCTAATATACACGATAATTCAAAAATGATAAAATTTGTTTTTTGAGAATTTTTAAATCTATACATTGTAATATTTCTCCATATTCATTTTCCCCTTCACAGTCAAAAATTTTAGTTGGAAAAAGTATAAAAAATGTTAGTTTCCTTAAATTTAAAATTATTAAAAAATATATTTCATAATTTTTTTAACACTCTTTATATTATAATTTTAGTTTTGGAGCACCTTGTAATAATCCTAGATCAGACCTTTCCAACACCGTTTTTCCGCCTTTCTTTGTCATCTATAACCCGGTACACAAATTATACTTCAGATATATAAATGCAATACATCAATTTTTATCGTTGATCAGCTGTTAATACTACCAATTTGAAAAAAATCCAAAAAACTATTTTTCTAAATTATTACTTAGCTTGAATGTTCATTTCTTATTTTAATTTGCTTAAAAAAATTAACCAGCGTTTTAATTAGTTTTCTTTTCAGTTTTTTATTTATTTTTAAAATGAATTGATTTTGTTGTTGTTACTGTACATAGATATTTTCTAGTATTAATGCATCTTGTTTTGTATTAAAATTATTTACCCACCACATTTCGATCTATTTTTTTTAGTATATGTTGAATTTCCGTAACTTGTGTTTGTTTTCCATATACTTGATATTCAGAATTAAATAAAAATTAGTATAATTTACAGAATATTTTCATCTAAACTAATCTTGATTATTGTAGACAACTATCAAGAAAATATGTTTCAGGATTATCCTTTGATTTATAGAGAAAAATAATAAACATTTTATTTAGTGTTAACAGAGGAAACAATTTTTTGTCTCGTATTTTTTTTGTAAAATTAAATTTTTTTGAGACATTCAATCTTAAAATTGTTTAATGTTAAAATTGTAATGATAAAAGAAATCAGTTCATAGTTTTTTCCATATTTGGTTTTTATTATAGCATGCAAAATTGGAACTCTGTATCATTCGCCGTTCAAAAGATTTTATTTTTTGTTCAAAACACAAATGAAGGCTAGATATAGGAAACTGACCAGTTTAAGACATATGTTTACATGAAATTTTTATTTGTATTTTTATCCATGTAACATGTTCTAATTTTTTTCTGTTTCTCTTAGAGACACTTTGCATATAAAACCACCAACTAATTCGGTAATTAATAAGTTTTTTGATGAAATTTTATTTTTTAATATTTATTTATAAAGTTGCAACTTAACGAATAAAAGGTCATTAATATGATTTATTCCTTCAGAAAAATCAGAACTAAAATTTCTACCTATGTCTATTATATAAAGGCGTTTGATATTTAAAATGAAAACAAGTATATTATTAAATATTTTGAAGAACTATAACAAACAAGGTGAAGTATAATGGAGTTATTTAAAGAAGATATAATTTTCCCGTTTTACATTATTTTGCTTAGATATTATTTGCTCTGTCTATTGTGTCCCAGTATATATTATGAAGTAACCAGACCGTAAAATTGTTGCTGACTTGCCACAATAGGTTTTACGTTTGTGAACCGGAAAATACGATATTGATAGGATTTATCATGTGTAGAGAGAAATATCATCATCCTTGTTAGTGGAGAAGCTAACATCTGATAAATGAAAATTTCATAAAAATGAGTTTTTTTTATTTGTATTTTAAACTCTAAGCTCATGTTTAATCATTATTCCTAATCAAAATTTTATAAAATGTTGATTTTTATAATATTTTGAGATTAAGAAGTACATAAAATATATTTTGCCTCTGTTTTTGCCATAGTTTCGTATTCTAATCGTGATCATTAAAAAGTAAATCGGAGACTTGAAATTCAGTTTAGTTTTTAGGACTTTTGTGTGAACACATAAAAACCTATTGAAATTCATATTAATCGAAATACATAAGTTTAAACTAGCGCCCAATTTAAACAGTTTTCCCCCAAATCGTTTCAGTATTGTAAACTTTTGAAAATTAAATTGAGTTTCAACTTCTAAATTAAGTAAGACAAAATTTGCAATATTTTGTATTTTGAGTCTACTGTAAGGACAATATTTTCAGAGCCCAAATCTGGACGCTCCTGAAAGACATCCGATTTGGGGTGGGGGACTGTTGGAAGAGGGATATACTCGTACATGTTGATACTTACAGGTAAGTGAATTTGATTATTGATGTTCACAATTTTTTTTTTTAATTACAAACACTTTACAAGTTTTAAATTAAAGGTTATTTAAATTTAACCAAAGCATTTTAAGTTAAACTATTTTACACTAGATTTAAGAAACACTAACTCACCGAACGTACCCAAAAAGTGGAGAGAATGACACAACTCATATATTTCCCAGTTCCTCCAGAATAATAATTTTCATAATTAAATTACAAGTACATGGTTTGCTAATATTGTTTATTGTTATGTTTTAAAGTACCAGTATGACCCTGATATTTAAGAATAATTCTCTATCAAATGCAAAACCGAGGGAAATCACCGTCCCGACCTTTGAAAAAAATCCAGGAAAAGTCCCCAAACATCGGAACTATCCCGACCAAATCGGGACGTCCGGTCACCTGAGTCTAATGTTACTAACTCCAAAACTCTAAAATTAAAATAAATACTTTTGGACAAATTTTAATTACGGGCGCTAATTCACAACTCAAGGAGCAAAGTAAACTGAGTCGCCATCAAGTGAATAGCGATATTAAATGAGCCTCAACTGACCTATGAAAGAGTTGGTTTGTTCATACCTAAGTCTGGGTGAGTTCCATGATGGCGTCCATAGACATCTTATATTTTTTGGGCAATATTTTTTTCAATGAAAACTTAAAGAAAACACATTAGAGTTTGGAATTCACTCCAATTTAAAAACGCGTAATGTCGCTAACGATCTCATAATTTAAACCAGCCTAATATAAATACATTAATTCATAGATTGATAGCAGTTTATAGTTAGTTTGATGACATTAGTTACTTAGTTTAAACTTTCATCACAAAGTTTTAATATATACAATTCAGTTAAATATATTTAAAAACAAATATTACAATATCACATGTTTAGATGTTTAGTGTACATTATAAAACACAACACTAGATCTATCCCTACCTGGATAGTTGTTTCGTAAATCCTTCAGTCATATTCATGGACACCAATTTAGAGGTATTATATTTGTGGACCTACTTGAAGCGAACGTGGAATTTCGTTATCTTCCACCAACAAATAGATCTGAAACCGTCTGCCCTGTTTTATTAGCAAGTGAAACTCATATCATAAACACGCAGATGCAGCAGTACCATATATCAAACTAATAAGTCATTATTAAACTATGCTAAATGTTGGGGTACTTGCTGTAGTTATTAGTGACAAATAGTCTAGCAATAGTAAGAACTTTAACTTCAATCTAACTACATTTTATAATTAATTTTAAAATAATGTATTGTTATTTATGGACACTTAAATAATTCATGAAATAGAAATTTCATTTACAATAATGGCTGATTTCATTTCTTTTTTTTTTTATATAGTACAACATTTAAAGTTCATCGCTATTCTTACGGGTGATAATATCCAATCGTAAAAATCACGAGCCATAGATTTTGTATGAGATCTAATTGTATCTAGTCCTAATATAAATTTTAAATTAGTAAAAATAAGTAAACACATCAAAATAAATTAATTCGAGTACGTTTTCTGGCCACCTAGCATTGTCTTAACCTTTTCTCTCCCGTTTAAAGTAATAATAGAACCTGATTATAGAACATAATTATTGTATTAAAATCATCCCCATTTGTCCATACTCTAGTAGGCTAATATTTGTCTTATGTTTATCGAACAATATGTACTTTTGAATAGTAAAAGAATTTTCCAAATCGGTTGAATAGTTTGTGTCTTACAAATATAAACCTATAAACTTTTTCTTTTAATTTATTAGTATAGATTACAAAAATGTGAGTGTGCCTAAGTATTTAATAGAGTTTATATATATGTGAGGAATTGTCTGCAATTAATTTCACTTACCTTCATTCTTTTATAAGTACAAAAATATATAATAGTATTTTTTTTTTAATTATTATTATTTATAAACAGAGGAAATGCAGTTAAAGGTTTATACAATTTAAAAGTATTTAGACACTGCTGCTTCGTACAATAAAGTAGGAACTACAATATAAATCTACCGTTGTAATAAAACACTCTATGGATTAGATAATGTCACATGAGACTTAAGGGTTGAGGTAAGTTTTGTTTCTACGTCTAGTCTAGGGGATTATACCAAGATAACCGCTCTCTTATTTTTAGGGTTTATATTTCTATACAACGCATTTTATCTTTCCTTTCAGTCAGTTCAAGGTCACTTTGGATTTATAATAAAATCAATATCCTCTGCAAAAACTAGTTTCAATAAATCCCAAACGTTGTTATTTTTAAACATGATCCGAAAAATGGTTCTTGTAATTAGACTGATAATGAATTTCAAAAGTTTTTGAAACACAATAATGAAATATCTGGTTTTTTTTTCACTTGGTTTTTCAGTTCACTAGCAAGATGTCAATAGGATTAATTATATATATATATATATATATATATATATATATAATTATTAAAGAAGTGGACAAACATATCACATTAGTTATATAAATATATTGAGTAAAATTATAGAATATTAATAATTAAAAGTTACTGAAAAGCTTGAATTAGCCCAACAAGGTGCATACTAACAAGACTTCCCTTTAATGTCTAAGTCATCTTCACTCGTTCACATTTTCAATGTTAATAGATTGTGCACGAGAACAATTTTGAAGATAATGGCATAATCATTGGAACGCCGTCTTAGTGTGTAATTTCTTGGGCAATTAATTGTAACCGGAATTCACTTTAGTAAGTTATGTTTAACTAATCATTGAATATGATATTTGGTTGCTGTTCGGTATATAGGACCTAAATAACCCTAAAATAACAATTTTTGCAGTTTTAAAATGTGCACGAAACAAGCAAGGTCCGGGGTATGCAGTCGAAGAGATGTTTAATAAACACAAAAATAAATTCGCATCTTATCACTATTATAATACTTGTATGGTTTTTTATTTCGCTGTTTCAGAAGGTGAAGTCTTCATTATTTACATGATTAAAATAAGTGAGCTATATTGAGTTTAAAGATGGCTGCAATGAAAAGATACCTTTTCACATGTAGGCCCTATGAAGTACAGAAAATGTTATATGTTGGTCAAAAATCGATGTCCTGAGGTCTCCTGAGTCAAAATAATGGTTTTGGAATGATATATGTCTGTCGTCCGTCTGTCTACCCAAAGGCGTGGACCGATTTTAATCAATTTGAAATGTGGACATGTTTTGCATCGTTTATTTAACTTTAAATCGGAGATCACTAGTTGACGACTCTTAACTGAGAGAACTTTCTAAGGAGACTTCCAAAACTCAATGTCACAGATAACTTGCTAAAGTGTACCTTTTGATCTAATTTTATTTTCAGTTCTTATTTTGTAGCGTTCAGTCTTGGACCGTGAAAGAATACATGTTAAGAGTGTCTCATAGAACAATCAAAATGCAAGATATAAGACTAAGTAAATAATATGTCCAGTTCTTTCTCTTGGTGAAGAAGTGAAAATAGAGCGAGGAATGTCACTTATATATTTACATCTAGATACTTTAAAAAATTTTGGATCTGACGTCACCTAGTCTGGTTATTCAAGTGTTTCATTCACTTTATGTCTTAGAAGCTAATCGTACGCCTTTCAGTGATTGAAAAAAAACTTCCAAGATCAGCACCTATACCAACCAACCTATCAACCTCCTCATTACATTGCAGTCTACAAACTCCAAATACTCCGTGAAATCAGATCACCCAAAATCCTTCAGGCTATTTATCATCCTACCCGGTGATAGTAATTTACAGGTTTGTATTTTTGTAAAAGTTGAAGTGCGCGTTTACAGTTGGTGAAGATGTTTTCTTTCTCTCCCTCTTTCATACCATTTGCAATAGTTCTATTGATGGGTCAGCTATAAGTCTATGCTCGACTTTGAAATTGCTAACACAAAACAAATAATATCCAAATGTTTTCTGCAAAATACTCCACTACAGATAATTATAAGATTAACCAAAAATAAAATATAATCTTTTTAAGAGGTAAGAAAGAGAACACAAACATTTCTATGATTACATACATACGTATCAAGTAACTATAACATTGATAATGGATTCGCTAAAATCGGCAATGGTATTATTTACGCAACACTAAATTATTTTAAGGATTAAAAAAAATTAATTCGTTTAAGAATTTGGAAAGCTAAAACCTCGTAATACTCATAAAATCTAATACCCACAATTTATGAAAACATCTTAATTTTAGTTTTACAAAGTCACTATTTTCTATGTCATAATTCTTGTCAGAAAAGAAAAAACTTATATAAATTTAAAACATTACTTCTTTGCTTCATATAAGGAAACAAATAACTGTAATAAGTTTAAGACATAGAGCTGACACTTTTATTAAACTGTGATGAAAATTATATCAAATTTCAGCAGTTAATAACTCGAATCCTTAAATATTATTATTGCAAGTAATCTTAGTCCATGAGACATACTGAAAGCAATCTATTTACTAAGTAATTAATGTCAGTCACTTTATTCTATAGTTGTCAATTTTGAAAAGAAAAATGTTCTTCAAGAGACGTTTTTAAATTGTCTAAACTTTCATAACAAAAATAAATTTCATGTCTTAATTTTTTATGACGTAATTACACAACACTATTGACAGGAGTACAACTAAAAATAAAAAATCGACCAATTCTTGAATAGCAATGTCATTTGACACAAGTGAAAAAAAATTAACAAAACTTATTTTTAAAAAATACAAATTTAATTTAACCTTAAGTGACCAGATATCAATTAATACAAATAATATTTCATTACTAAAAATATATTATTAATAGTTATGCAACACTAACTAACATTTATTATTAAATATATTATCTTCGGCAAAATAATATAAATTAGAATTAATAAATTTACCTTTATACAAAAGGTACAATAATCAATATACTTTCAATCTAAACTTCTATTATTAATTATTTATGGAAAAATAGTTTTGCATTTTTTTTTTACCCTTTTACCACCTCCACTTAAAAATCAACTATTCAGAACTCGCTAATATTCGAGTTCTTCATAAGCAGGTATATTAAACAACTTCCCACAGTTTTTTATAAATTTGTTTACCCTTTAATTATTTTCTGTACTATTGTACAATGTAATTCTCTCCACTTAACTTCATAACAATAAACTACTTACCAATATTTGCACATTAATACAATGTAAACAGGTTATGAACACAGAAACTATGTGAATAAAAAGGAAAACATAAAATATGTATGGAGTGGAAAACAAGGGAGAATTAAAGACACAGGGAAACAAATTTCTTAATTACTACGAACATAAATTATAATTTAATGAGAAAAGACATGTTTATGAAAACTAAGATAGCGAGGCTAGATTGCAATATGTCAGCAAAAGATATATGACGTTGTAAAATATGTGTCCTCATATTAAATCTATTACACATAAACATTCCCTGAACCCTTATGTTGTCGATCGGCTCTTCGAGTTTGGATCCTTAATCCGCTCCACTCACTTTAATAATATTATTGCTGACTAAGTAATATTATTATTATAAGTAATAATTAAATAGATCGTCGAATATAATAAACTTTAAAGTTTTTTAATTGTAAGAAATAACAAATTTAACTTAAATTTAAATTTCAAATTTTTTCTGGATATCTTCAATAAAATTTTATGTAAAACCATTGATTTGTAAAACCACATTGATTGTGGAGTACACGCTTCAAAAATCAATTTCTATTATTTGGTATATTGCCAAAACCTACTTCCTTGTTGATCTGTGCGCCATCTGCACACAACAGAGTTAATCTCTTTCTCTATTCCTGACAATTGTTTAAAGTTTAACCATATTTTCACTCAAATGAAACATTTGTTTTAAATTCTACGCTGGTGAACAATTTTAAACAGTGGGACATGAAACTGTCACGAAACAAAATTTGTCAGAATCGACCAATTTCATTCAAACTTGTGTGAATATTTCAAACAACCCGATTCCAAAAACAACCTTTCGTCATACTGCTTCAAAAGCAGCTGTTTTCAATACATGCATTGAGATGCTAAAGTTGTTCTTTTTAATCTTAGGACCTAAAAACATTAGGTGAGGTCGAGGTCATCAGCTGTTACTTTGTTTATAAGAATTAATTAACGATTGTAAAGATTCTATACAAACAACCAATACTCTCGATTGTAAATAACATATTAAACAGCTGTTACCATCGATTTTATAAATAAGTAATACTAACGCAAACTAAACAGCTGTATAGCTGCAAACTTGTGTAACTTGTCCAAACTTTTGGAGGTAAATAGTTACAACATTTATGTTTTTTTGAAGTTTTTTTTTATCTATTGTTTGCAGTATAACGAAAAATATAGTTCATCACTAGGACCAAAAGAAGCTTTTTGATCCTCGCTCATTTTCAAGTTAAACTTGAGCTTGTGTCGAAAAGCTTAACTTTTGGTCCTAGTGATGAAATATACTATTATGTTGCCTAAGGAACCTTAAAAAGGACTTATCCAAAAAAATCAACATTTATTTTTTTAACCAACGCAAAACTATACGATGTATTAGAAAGTAAAATGAAATGGAGAGACTCCCAAACAATAAATAAATAGGTTTTTCTTTTAGGCAGAATAAACATTCTTAGCTTCAAGTAAAATGAGAAGGAGAAAATTGCAAAAAATAAATACATAGGGTTATTCTTTTAGGCAGCATAAACATACTTATCTTCAACTAAAAAGAGAAGGGGAATCAAAAACAATAAATAAATAGCGTTATTGTTTTAGGTAGTATAAACATGTTTAGCTACAAGTAAAAAAATAAGAAGGGAATTGCAACCTAACCTAACCTAACCCAACCCAACTCTCTCTCTCTCTCTCTCTCTCTCTCTCTCTCTCTCTCTCTCTCTCTCTCTCTCTCTCTCTCTCTCTCTCTCTCTCTCTCTCTCTCTCTCTCTCTCTCTCTCTCTCTCTCTCTCTCTCTCTCTCTCTCTCTCTCTCTCTCTCTCTCTCTCTCTCTCTCTCTCTCTCTCTCTCTCTCTCTCTCTCTCTCTCTCTCTCTCTCTCTCTCTCTCTCTCTCTCTCTCTCTCTCTCTCTCTCTCTTTCTTGAACATTTTTAAGTTCAATTTACCTTTCAAGCACGCTCTACCACTAAAATGCAAACACACACATACCCACATATTTCAAATTTACTGAACAAGCATACGTTACGAAAGTGTTCCTAAGGAAATGTCATTTACTGCACTTGTTTATAATTTATTTTACATTTCCGACCCTACTTCCAGCACCTCTACTGAGGGGAGAAATCAAATTTTAAATCATAAAGTATGCGACCAGCTGTTACGAAATGTTTTCGTGGTCAGGGGTCTTGAATTATATTCTTTTAGTCTTAGTAATAAGAAAAGTTCCCTCCTTGCAATAGTCTTTAAATCAGAACTTTAACGGTATATTGAAATTGAAGATTTACGTGCTTAAAAATGTACTTGAAAGAATGTTGCAAGAGAAGAAATAAATTACTTACAAATATATATTTTAACTTGCCTAAAGTACCTAGTAATATATTATGATGTGAATCAGGTTGTTCAAAACTAAGTAAACAAATTCATAAAAACTTGAATTTGTAACTATTAAAAATATTGGAATAGATTACTGCAACCGTTGTATCAATTTTCAATCAATATTGTTTGGAACTTAAGTAATTTTGTTTTGGAATTTCAGTAGTAGGAAAACAAGTGCTCTATTTTTAAAAAAATTAGTAACTACCACAATACTGTCACACAGTTATTTTCAATCCATCGCATAAATCAAACACTAACACGAGTGACTAGTTCTATGATCATGTCTCAAGTACAGTCTTCTTTAACTAGTAACTCTTATTATTTGGTTACCTTTTAAATGATCCCTTTAAATTGGTTAAATAAATTGACAAAAACATAAGTGTAATACTCTAAAGTTGAGTGTTTTTCTTATGGCATATGTATTTCGTTATTAGCGACAACCAACAAACATTACATTATTTAAACTTCGTTACACATACAAGCACTAAAATATTGAATTGTTTACACACATCTTAATATTGTTTAGTTACCCTATACACTTGAATATTGATATTGCTAAAAAACAAACCCAGTATTTACTGTATCGGTTCATTTACTAACAAAATCGATAACTTATGTTTACCTTATTATAAACTCACAGAGTTCAAAGTACTTCTATTTACTGTATAATTTATTTACTGATATAATTGTATCATATATATATATATATATATATATATATAATTAGAATCCTAATGTAGCTTGTCATTTAGTAAATTGGAAGGCTTTGTTTAAAGCAATAGTATTTACTAATTACCCTGCAACGATTGTAATAAGGAATATATTAGCCAAACGAGCAAGACATTTAACCTTTTTGAAAGAACTCCTACCACACAAATATCGTAAAAACAATACATCCACATATTCAGAATATATATTATCAACACTTATAGCAGCACTGATAAGAAATTCTCCATAAAAAGTAAACACATAAATTTAAATTTACAAACATATGAAATATATTTATATTTTTAATAAAACCACTCTCAGTTTACTAAATGGCAAGCTAAACTTCGACTTTAAATGTATATTTGATAACAATTACATCATTTAATAACACAATCAGCAAATAGAAGAATTTTGAACTCTTGAGTGGTTTATCAAAGTCATAAACTATCCTGCCAGTAGACCATAGACACAGTAAATTATCCTGTATCCTTAGACATAGACTGTATCTATCCTTAACAATTTCAACATTGCGGCGTAGAGTACTAAATAACAATAGCCTATTATGTATTTAAGTGTATAATATAATCAATAAGCAAGAAAGATCTGCTATTGACAAAATGTATATCATCAAAGTGGATCTGCAAATCCACTATTGACCTATGTGATTATTGAAGTAGTTTTAGCAGAAGCTTGTGTAGCAGGTTTTAAATTGAACTTTTGAATTACATCTGAGCAGCGACTTTGAATTATGGCCGATGTTTCTTATATTATATATATTATTAATATATAATATAATATAAATTATATATTATTAATATATAATATAATATTAATTATATATATATATATATATATATATATATATATTTAATAGGATACTTAAAAAGTAATATGCAAATCATGTACCATTTTGAATATATTTCAGCCTCTTATGTGACTGTTATTGGGTAGGATATGATGTAGCAAACACACAGTCCCAGAAATAAACTGATAAATCTTAATCAGTTCAAAAGTATAATATAATTTGATATATAATGTTTTTATAATAATAGTTATTTATACATACAAAATTGTAAATTCATGATTCCTAGCATTGTCGTAACTTCTGTTGAAACTTCTGATGAACTTAATTTTCAAAGGCTATTTATATACTGTTTGGTCCTTCAAAGATGTCGTCTTATATAACCCTAGTAACCGCCCTCTTTTCCACCTATAGGCTCCTCCCTCTTCTGTGATTGATTGACACAGTTCTGCTTCGTTATTGGTTAGTTTCCGAAGTTCACTGTTTCAGCTAAGCTTTATCCAAAAGCGTTAAATTATTAAACAATAAATCTGCCTGATTATTTATGCATTTGCTCATTAATAATATTTTATCCTTTAATTTTACTTTGAATATTTCCAAATTTTCCAATATGTTTAGAATATGTTAGGATGTTTGACCTTGCTTCGGTAATGTAATAATTTCATACAATCTTTCATTCCTATTGCGATATGCTTTTCTTCTACCTGATGCATGCAACATTTTAATTCTTTCTTTCATATTTATAAAATGTAATATGTTCCATAATTCGTGTCTAAGCAATAACATAGCAACACTATGTCAACCGGACGGAGCCTCTATGTGAAAAAGAGGGCTGTTAGTTAGGTTAGATAATACAACGCCTTTGAGGTATTAAATAAGCTGTTTTAAATGTATTTCGTCCGAAACGCGTTACTAGAAGTTAACATAATGCTAATTAGAATGTTCATTTTGTACGTCCTAGCTTAAATATAGATTATAATACTAAATTCATGACTATTTTGATCATAATTCATATGTGTAATGCAAGATTAGAGTACAAACTAGTTTTCTTTTTCATAAACATCCATACTAACATTAAAACACCCAAAAAGAAAATCAAATTAAATAAAAAACCTGGGCACTGGTTCTTGTATCTGGAAATCTTTTTCCGTACACTTATTCATTTTAATACTTACTGAAAAGAAACCATAACCATTAAATTTACGTAAAAGACGTTCCCAGTAACTATAATGGAGATGAATATAATATATTCCTTCTAACCGTCGCTGTAGAATGTTAGAATATAAAAACAGGAGCTCGAGAATAATAAAACAAAGAAAACGATCAGATGAAGAAAATGAATACAAATTGAATAAAACATAAACGGCAGATACTCAATATAGCATCGTAAAGGCAAATAAATAAAACATGAAAAGTCGAAGTCGAATGGCAACTGTTTCTATTAAATTTGGTATTATATTTAGGGAATGACTTTCCTATAGTAAAACTATTCTTTCTTGATATATAAAGTATCTCTCTTAATACAGTAGGCATACCATTTACTTTATGTCAAATGATGTTTTAATATTTACTTTCTGACATAGGCTATTAGTAAGAAAAATATATAATTAGAAACAAACAAAGAACCAGAAGCTGAAAATTGGTAGAGATGGTTTCAGTATTTCCCTTGGTTTCAGAGATGGTTGAGAGTGAATTTTTCGTAAATACTTGAAATAAGATAGTTTAATAAATAAAATACCATTATTTTGGTCTCAATACTTTAAAATTAGCTATTTTATTTTCAATGATATTTAATCAAAAAATATAGCACTTTCAAAACTTCCATAAATTTGTATGAGCTTACATACAGAACTAATTATGTGTATTGGTCTGTAGTCGATTTTCAGATAAGCTGCATCTGATTTTTTTAAACCTCAAACCTATCATTTTTACACGGATTTATTTGCTCGTAAAGATTTCTTAAAATGTACTCCTATATTGGACTCCAAGAAATTAGCATAGACACATTCAAATAGACTCACTAATATTTTTTAAACCGAATTTTAATGATCATACTCTACATTTATGAATAGTAAACTAGCTGTAGAAATTTCATCAATATTACTACAAAATTGATTGTTGGTATTCAACAAACGCATCATTAGGCTATAAAAATATTGTATTGAAAACAGATAAAGTGTGCAAAAACATTGCACGATTAGAACAAATTACTAATCGGTCACAAAAATGTTAGTTCGAACGTTGTTAGTAAAAAGTTATAATCAACTTTAGACGCTGTCTTAAATTTTACGGATTATTTTAAACAATAAATATATATTTAAGATCTAAACTTCCTTCTCTTTTATCATAAACTCGTCTTTCGTAAAAATATTTTTAACAAATTTAAATGCGATCAAGATTGTAAATTATTTTTTAACAGCAATTTCTATTCTATGCAATTTTTCATATTGGTACAGGTGATAACTCTTCACATTTCACAAAAATTTGAATGAAATCGGTAGAGCTAATTATGAGAAACTGCGTATTTTACAACAGCTGCATGGTTGACTTTTTAATTTTACCTAACTTAAGAACCATTATTTTTGGAGATATGGCGACGAATACATTATTAGGGGCTATATAGGACTACGTTTTACCAAAATTTGATCTAAATTGTTATAAAATTTAACTATTTAAGAACTATTGACTATTTTTAGAAAAACAGGAAATTTATATTTTTGTCTTATGGCAGGTACCCTACTTCCAAATTTTGAGTTTAAAAAAAAAATCCCGAGATATTTATATTTATTTATTTATTTTGTACAGTTTACAAAAACCTAAAACAAAAATTTTGAAATAGAAAAATATAATTTTAATCTTTAACATCAAATTAAAAATAAACAAAACAACAATTTACAAATAAATAAAAATAAATTACATATAATGTAAGTTATACTAACTGCACAAAAAGAACAAATAATTGTAGGCACCCACAATAGGCATTTCAATAGGCCTGTTTCGAGGCTATCAACCCTTATCTCTCTCAAGTGAGCCAAAGGTCAAAAGATATGACCAAAAAATGGCAACATACCAAATTTTATTAGAATTGAACCTCTTCGTTGGGGTGTAGAGCAATGCATATATGACAGATGTCATACAGATAGATATTCCCAAAAATATTTTAGGCTCAGAGTACCTCAAAACAGTTCTTTCCTTTGAAAACTCGAAGCTGGTTTTTTGACACATCACATAACTTTCTTTATGAAACAGTAAAATCAATGTTGAGAATTTCGTGAACAGTTTCGATTCTCCAATATTATTTTCCAAAATGTCTGCGTAATTATAAGTAACTCAGCATTGATTTTTGTATTACCACTGCAAGTTTTGTTGAAAAATAATAAAGATTAGTTTTAGGGATTTAATAATTATGCAAAACATAAATTGAACTTAAACTATGTTATTCATAAGTTATTCTAATGATGTTTGATATATGCCCTCAAATATAGCACCTAAGGTCCCATACAAGAACTTATAGAAGTCGTTTGTAAATGTTTTCAAAATACCTTTTTTCATTGTAACAATAATACAATATATGAAAGAACTAAGTGCAGGTCTACATAGAGTAGGCTGTGTCTTGTATTAAGGTAGCCTCAAGCTGTATCTTGTAATCAAGTTAGAAGAAGCATCGACATCCACAACCAAGAAGTAATTCAATTAGAACAAACAATATCCTCAGGCTGAGTTCATTTACTTTTCTTTTCTCTTGCTTTCTTCTACGTCTCTTCTTACACAAACTTAATGTAATTTTCAAGCAGTGTTTTCTTCTTTTATGAATTTAAAAATATATTACTTTATCACTAATCACAGTAAAGAGAAATTATGGATTTGAAAAGATACCTTAAGACGTTGGTTATCTCCAAATGAGATGGTTAAGATGAAGACCTTTGGTTAATAGTTTTTCCCCTTAAAAATTAACAAAATTAGGAGATAATATTTTAAGATTTAGGAAGAAACCGACTATGCGAAAATCAATATTTGCTTAACTAAATCGCCATAACTAAGAAAATGTAAAAATGTTTAGTTAATATAATTGCTGCTTTTGCCCACAAAAATGGTTTTTCATAATTAACTTCATCCATACCGATCCTCTGATTTCACTACTGATGTAGGGTTATTAACCTTCTGTCTCATCTATCACCCCTACCCACTCTTCACTGGTGTGTAAGAGGAGAGGCAAATAAAATGTATTTCTTATACACAGCAAGCTCATACTTATCCGCATCTTGTAACTGTTACATTTCTAGGAACAGAAACGCGGTTAATTTCAAACTATAAATTATCTGCTTATCATCCAATACCTCAATCAGATACTGTGAGCAATATAAATGGAGCTTATGTTAAGTATATTATATATTTCTACGGTGGCGCCATATTTCCGCTTAGCATTTTCTTCCCCCCTCTCTCTCTCTCTCCCCCCTCTCTCTCTCCACTCTCTCTCTCTCTCTCTCTCTCTCTCTCTCTCTCTCTCTCTCTCTCTCTCTCTCTCTCTCTCTCTCTCTCTCTCTCTCTCTCTCTCTCTCTCTCTCTCTCTCTCTCTCTCTCTCTCTCTCTCTCTCTCTCTCTCTCTCTCTCTCTCTCTCTCTCTCTCTCTCTCTCTGCTCTCTCTCTCTCTCTCCTCTCTCTTTCTCCCTCTTTCTTACCCTCCCTACCTACCGGTATTGTATGTATTTTCCTCTCTGAAGCGTTCTTACCTCTTTCTTAGCCTATTTTTTCCTCTCTCACTTTCTTAACCTCTCTTCTTTACTGTCTCTTTCTCAGTCTCTCTCGCTTTCTCTATTTCACTTTCTTATCACATCTCCTTACAAACAATCTATCTATCTATTTTTTCATTCTCCACCGTCCTTCTTGCATTCTTTGTTTCCCTCAATGACGCTATTCGTTCTATCTCTGACGGTCTCCCTCTATCTTTCACTGACTGTCTCTTTCTCCCTCTCTCTCTCTCTCTCTTTCTCTCTCTTTCCGTGTCTCACTTACAACCTTACCATCCTAATATCTTCTCTTTCACTCTCACACAAATAAAGATTCTGCTTCCATTTTATTTTCTGTATAATGGACCTTCCTACAATAGAGACGGTTTAGCTCTGCGGTTCACGTATACTTAGCCCCTTAACTGTTCGTTTCGCAATATTATTTCAGAATGAGTGAATCTTCAATTCAAATCAATTTACATTGGCATTTTATGACAAATATTAATTTATGTAAGACATTAAAACATCCATCGTAAAAACAATTATATATTCATAATATAATAAAATCATGAGCATTTGCGAAACATGAAAAAATATTGACAACAAAATTTAGAAAACAAATAAGGAACAACAAAGCTTAGAATTGAAAAACATTTATAAACAATTTACAACTTAAAAGCATCATTATTTTTAAATAGACAAACCACAACACTACAAAAATCATAGGAATATACAATAATAAATAAATAAAATTTACAAATATAGCCTAAATTTATTGGTGAACTAAAGAAGTCGATGATTGCATCTGTTCTGAAACAACAAATTCACATTTAAACATGCGTTCTTTACAATCCATTTTAGTTGGCCATTTTCTTCTGTTTTACGTGTGACGTTTATTGTTTAAATAGTTTTAATTTTGTCCACACGATATCAGCACTTGCCGGGTGCAGTATCAAACTCATCATCCAATCAAGTAACTGGACACGCCGTGCCACGCCTCTTAAGTTTTATCTATAGTTATTAGTTTTAAGTATTGCCTATTTGTATCATTACTTGTCAAGTAGTAAGTTTCAATGCCTACTTAAATAGATTTGCTTTGTAGTTAAACTACACGTACCAGTATTTCAATTACAGCTATCCAGTTTATATTTATGGAATGGTTATAAAGTGGAGTCGCTTTAGCTTTGCGAGTGTCAGACAGCGCTGAGAACCACTCCTAATGCAGCCTTGAAGTGCACATAGAAGTCGAAAACAACTACAGCAATAATAAAATGGTCAATACGTATTTTGTGAAATCTGTTTTTTTTTTCAGGAGTTTAGTGTTTTAAAAGAGGACATGAACAACGAACGCGATCATAAAATTTTGATATTACAAATTATAAAAATTACATTTCGAAATTATATTTTTTACAGTAACTTCTCTATTTGTAATATTAGAGATGTATGGTCTCGTTAGATTATATGCACAATTGAAATCTACAATTTTTTATCTATATTAGTATGTTATAAATTGAAAAACACACAAGATGTAAACAAAACCTTATTAAAATGGAAGCCATTTTTAGAATTTTAATTACATTTTTTTAAATAGGGATCTATATATTGTATAGTATATAACATATATAATATATATAGTATATAAGCCCACTAGAGTCCCCTACACCAAATTGTATGTCCCTATCTTATTTGTCGTGGCTGCTATCGTGCTTACGTACAGGCGACAACGACGACAACGGACATGTCGAAATTCACTTTTACGCATTCCTGAAGACAAGAAACATGAAACGAGTCAAAAAATTAGAAAATATTTTTGCGTTTATACTGAGCAAGTAATATTCTTAAACCAAACAATCCCTACAGAAATAATGAAACCCTTTTCAAAACTAGAAAGTTTGATCAAATAAAAGGAAATATACAAATTTCAACAACAACAAATTTATTTTGTACAAAATGACGTTTCAATGACTAAGTAATCATCTTCAGTTTACATATAAACCTAGTTTGTCCAATTAAACTTAAAAAGGTTAGGTTAATGCTTCTGCATTTAATGATTGAATTTCCCACAATTGTTGCTTATTTAAAGGTAATTATTTGTTATATTTAACTTAGTTCTTTTCTTTCTGTTTTTTCTCTCTTTAACTCTATGAAGCATTCTTACTCTTATGCCCTCTTTTTAAGTCAATCATTCAATCTCTCACTTTTTAATCCTCACTCTCTCTCTCCCTCTCTATTTCTCCCTCTCTCTTTCTTCATCTCTTCCTTCTATTTCTCCCTCTCTCTCCCAATCCCTCTCTCTCCCTCTCTCTAAATGTAGCTAAGGTCAACATTAGCCTTTTTATCAATCCTTTTTTCTATGAGCCCTGTTGAAAATCTTATCTCGTTTCGTTGATGCAACGCTTTTTTGATAACAGTATTTTCTCATAGCAAATTGTTGCAAATATCTCTCAAGTCATTTCGCGTATTTCAAGTTCTCCCGTTTAACAATTTCTTTCCACCTTAACAACTCTATTTTTTAAGGATATGTATAAAGTATATTTGATCAGTATGTTATTAAATTCCAATCATTTCGTAGCAACGCGATTTACACAATTGTTTATTCTAATTTAGTTTTACTATAGTTATAAGCTACGAGTTAACTATAGTTAATTATCGTAATTGTTCCTCCGGACATAGGATATATTAATTCCTTATACATTTTATTCTCCAGGCTGAGATTCCACTATTTCATTTGTTATTTACAGTTGTTTAAAACTATTATAAATTCAAAAATCTTTCTAAATAAGTAACTTCATTTACGTTTACTCATATTCAACATAGTAGCCAAAAACATTCAATATTTTTTTCTCAATGAGAAGATGCAAATAACAATCTATCAAAAGTAAGTCTACTCAACTGTTTTTCAAGGCAGTTCTTGATCTACCTCTCAATTGCATTATGTAGAAGTTTATGAATTTCTTATTTTTTATGTATATTACGGTGATAAATGTTATGTTTTTAAATAGGTTACGAGTAGATAAAGTTATTTGATGAATCAAGAAATAGATACCCAGTTTGTTTGCGGATATATTGATTGATTTTGTGGACCCCTGAGTTTAATAAGTTGCTTTTCAAATAATATCTATGTGTCGTCTGTGCAGTGCTCTACAGCCACATCGTGTACGAGTTTTGTACGTGGGTATATTTATATTTAGGCCACGTAAATCTATAAATCCTCAAATTGCTTTCTTTTCGATAACTCATAATTCGAGGTTAGGTGCTATAATAACAAATCGCAATATTAAAATTATCTTGAAGTCGGGTGTAACAGTGTTGATATTTTTTTTTTCAAAAAAAGCCTTAAGAACTACTCAAAACATATTGGTTTCCATCTCTCCAAAAATTCCCGTTCGTGAGTTATCGATTTAAAAAACATTAACATCAGCTGTGAGGCTGTTAGGAAAACGTAATTTCTCAAAATCTGCTCTACCGACTTCGTTTAAATTTTAGGGAAATGTAAATATTAATGACCCAAACCTGTGTGCAAAATCCCAAATAAAACATATAAATGTTTGATGAAAATCAAAAATAAACCTCAGCGCTGTAATTAAAAGTTCAATTTAAATGAAATACGTTTTACGCTAAGGATGTGTTATGGCACATGCAAAACAAGTTTACGGTCGATTTGAAAATATAAATATTTGTTCGAAAACGGCGTCTAGGTTTATTTTCACTTTTTAATTACCAAACTATTATTTTTGGTAAGGCCGGTATTACACTATAATAGTTCTGTCATATATCTATTATCAAATATCTGTGATGAAAAATATTACAGTGTAATGGAGCAACTATTATAATAGTTGAACTATGATCATATGTCTATGATCATATGTTCTCCTAGAGAGAACATATTATAATATTTCTAATCAAAATGGCGTCTAATAAGTTTCAGTGGACGGTAATAGCTACAAAATTTCTAATTTCGAAATACGAGGCAAAGGAAATGCTGTGTAATGTAAAAAATAGTGACTACAAAATTTAGAAAATTTAGACTACCCACAATCTTTTCCTTTTATTTCTTTGATTTATCTGTTTTTTACGTAACAATAAACAAATAATCATTATAAAGCTTAAACAAGCACCAAAAGCAAAAAACTGTTGTTCATCCATTTTGACAAAACAATGTGATCAAATTAATGGCAAAACATTTTTATAATATATTACATAATATTTTTTCATCATACCTTTATCATCATATATTTGATAATAGATATATGACATAGAACTATTACAGTGTTATACCGGCCTAACCAATAATTTTGTTTGGTTTTTGAGGTTGGATGAGTAACAAATTTTGTACAATGTTTTGGACTTTGAACTTTTTATTTAAACTTCCGTGACGATATACCGTACACAGTGCTAAATATTTTTTGTGATATAAATCCGAATGAACTCGTAAGTACAAACTAATGAATATTCTTAAATAATGACGTACAAAATACAAATCGTAATTTATAATACAAAACGCATAAACCAAAAATTAATTCTACGTAATTTATAAATTGTGACATATAGTTTTAATCTGATTTCACACTTATTATGAGCATTTATCCTATACCTGCGATTTCATTTATTTTTCCTCCAAGCGCTTTTGGAAATGGCCCATCATATATCAGTTAAATGGTTCTGTTACAAAAGGTTCTACGACAGAGAAAGTAAAGATTAAAGGAAGACAACTGGAACGTTCTTCCCACATTTAGTAATAAACCACTTCCTTAGATTAAAGGGACAGAGGCCCTTAAAAGGTTAAAATTGCTGTTCCAGGAAATCCTTTTCATAAATAGCACACATATTGCACTTTCTCTCGTAGACATAAACAAACATAGACATCATTTGTGAAATGTCAATACCTAATCACAGTCATTTCTAAACACTGCCAATATTCAATTAATGTCCAATTAAGTAAAGATTTACTTAAATTTTATAGTGGTGCACTTAAATATCTTTAACAACGGTCTATTGATAAACGGTAAATTGAGACATTATTTACTGCATATATTTGCACATACTTGAATTTCAAATTCTGTCAATGACCGAAATTTGTACCCACGACGAAATGTGGGCTGATCAAAATACCCAAACCGCGGCTTGGGTAAACACTCATAACGCATTCTGGGTTTGCTGATGTAGTCTTACTTCGGTCGCTCCGATTTTGGAGCAAAATGATTTACGCTTTCTCAATATTGTCTAGCCTAATTGCTCACAACCAACGCGTTGTGTGTATGCTGTAGTGATCAATAAGTTTTATTTCTAATATTGGGCAAAATGAAAATCTCACGACGCGTTGTAGCCAAAATACATATCCAGAACTCTTTATGGTCGTTTAAATCTACACACATCACTTTGTGGTTAAAAAATTCGGGAAGTGTTTTAATTGGCCGACTGCGGCACAGATATTACTTCTAAAGAATATGAACTTTGAAGACATTATATTTTCAATTTTCATTATAGAGTATTAGTTTTTATAATTGTTAGGATCGCTTCTTTAAACTGCCTAGGTTCTTTATTTTCATTATAATCAAATGGTTCAATACTCAATTACCTTTATTAACAATAATAACCATCTCCTATTTTATTACAATGTTACAATATTCTTATTATTATCATATATCCAGAATGACTCTAATTGTTGCGACTCACAGATCTGATTCTAAGTTATAGTTTAATTATCTGACTCTGGAACAATTACATGTTTCTCAATACACGAAGTTTACTCAGCCTGTTTCCAATTCTTACGGATCCTCGTCTGAAGTCTCCTAGGAAGCTCTTACTCGCCAAGTCCGTCTAACTATCTTCAAGAATTCCTGCAGCACCTCCACTTGATGAATCTTGACCCACTGACCACGTTTCCTCCCACTCAAGGGTTTATATAATGATTGTTGCATTAAATACGTCTGCCTTGCTTGCATGGTAAGCAATTCGTCAGATTTTGAAGTCTGTAACAATAATTTTTCTCATTCTGGGTTCTTAAAAAGTACCTAGACTCTATTTCTAACTAAAACCATTATAATTCCTAACATAATGAATGGAAATAATTAAATATATATTGCTTGATATGATTTTATCAAAATCTGTTATCCAGGCAGTTAAATATATTTGCTGGAATTGCTCGTACAGAACATTGTTGGGATGCTTTTCGGGATTTAGGTATTCTGACAATTCCGTACATGTACGTTTTATTTTAAATAAGAGTCCTTGAAGTTAGACTCTTCCTGAAAAATGAAAAAGCAAATGACGAAATGTTAAATTTATTCTTAATTTAATATAAGCTAGTAAATTTTTTAATAACGATATTTATTTAAGTTAGTTTTAAAAAACGGAGACTGATAAAAAATATATGGAATTAATATGTAATGTTATTCACTCACTACAGCGAGGCCCGAGGGCACAGCATTATCCAGTTTATGTCATTTAAATATCATTTTTTCTTGCAATAATGAAGCTTGTATCAGAAAATATTTGTATCAATATTACCAAGTATGAGACAAAATGGATGACATCTTCCCTTTCTTTTACAAAATTTCACATTTCACAAAATTCATTCAATGTACCATATCTCTTCTAATGTCAAATCTTTTTACCATATCTTTTCAGATTAAGAGTTCCTCCATACATTTAAAAATCTATTACATTTGTCTCAATAAAAATTTGAAGATGAACCGGGTCTTTGAAAGGTGAGTTAAAACTTTAATTGTGTTAACATAGAATAAAATGAAGTACATACATTCCTTTGAAAATAAATGGGATTTAATTTTTTAAAAGCTCAAACCTAGCCCAAATTCTTACTTGATAAGGTTATTAAAACAGGTGTTTGAAGGATCCACCATTCCCTTCCTGGATAAGAGCTGTAGATAAAGTGCTGGCGCGCCAGCGAGGCCGTGGTGCGAAGTTTTTGCCTTGGCTGTGCTCTTTCTTACCTGACCTAATCCCCTATTCCCTTCGTGCTGCGTGCTGCATGCATTAGATTTATATTCACTGAACAATTGAGATTCAAAAATAACTCACCTTGCACTGCAGCCATGCCTCCGCCGCCTTTCGCACACCTACTTTACTTTGCCGCACATTCTCACTTTATTCTTGATAAATTTTAAATTGTTAACTAACAGGGCACTACCACCCCGTTGAGTAACCACAATCTCACTTACTAAGCTATCCATGTTTACACTTGCAAAGTTGGCAACAAACTGCCAAATTTTTGCAAAGGATGGTGTAGCGGAAGGGTGGTTGGCATACCAGAAGAATACAACCACATTCCAGCGACCGACGACGCCGGTCAGTAAACAATAGCAGGTTCTTTCCATGAACGTAGGTGTTCTTAGTTATAAAAACGACCGCAGAAAACAGGACTTACACTCCAAATCACATAAACGCTACGGCAGTGATTCATACTTTGGTTTCACAAATCACGTCGGGATTAGGTCAGGTAAGAAAGAGTACAGTCAAGGGTAACACTTCGCACCACGGCCTCGCTGGCGCGCCAGCCAAGGGGAGCACTTTACCTCCTCCCTGGAAAAGCAGTCGTCTATTCTCTACGCTATAGCGGCAATTCTTTGTAATAACATATCTCAGCTACGTTTTGAATGATTACTTCTTTCATTTTTCACGATTTCAACTCTAACAAGTGTAAGTCTTCCTGACCTCTTGATGCACCAACGGACCCTGTGATTTTAAACTTATTAACAAGCTTTTTGTACTCGACTACACTGCATGTTCCGTCTCTCAAACCGTTGCGAGTACGAAACTTTCTCAAATCGGCTGACAAACTCCATTCACATTGATACTACCACTGAATCAATGCGATACGTGTTTGTAAAGGTCAAATCATGATGTAACAAAAAAAGTCATTAATTTGTTCTATATTACTACAAGTTTACTAGCCTACCTAATAGATTCCTGTTTGAAATTAGTCAACAATGAGAAAACTCGTTGCTATGGCCACAAATAAATAGCAATGGAAATAGCAGCTGGTGTTTAATTAAATAAATCCCAATTATATCTGCATACAACAATAGATATTTAGGTGACTAGTGTAATAAGAGCACAATTATAGCACGAGTGTATTGTATGAGCAACGAGTGAGTACCACGAGTTGATTAAAGACACGAGTGCATTAATTATGTGTTACGACAAGTGTGTCGTATAATATTTTAAGTACCCCCACATGTTAAACCACCCTATTAAAAGTTTTAAGTAATCGACCACAACGCTACCATTACGTAACGATTTTGACAAATTGCCGCCGCAGCCAATGAAAACGTTCAAATATTGTTTAATAATAACAGCTGTTTTTAAAGATTATGATTTTGTTTGATGGTAAGCAACGTGTTCAAAATAAACACAAATACAGTTATTCTGCAATTTATTATATTAACATGTAAGATAAATCTGTTCTTGAGAACTTTATTGTAATATCTTTTTTATATGTGTAGACCTTATTTTGTATAATACACTCGAGCTCATTGAATATCAGTTCTTATTAATAATATGTTTTTATTTGTTAAGATCGTAGCAACGTATTTGTTTCTATCAAACCTAACCTACTAGGCTAGCGTCGTAGGCTTTTAAATTTATATTGAAACTTATAAATTATTTTGTAACAGTAGAGTTAGGTAAAATATTGTACGACACATTTGTAATAACGTAAAATTAACGTAATCATTGCTCAAACAAAACACGCGTGCTTTAATAATATTCTTACTACAATAGTGACGTAAAGAGATATTCTCTTGGTTTGAACAACAGATAAAGAAACACAACTATTTCAACCTTTAACTTAGTTTCATAACACCCGTATATGAGTTATGTAAACTGTAATTTCTATATATGACACTGCTCATAAAATTTCTGATACATTAAACAAATTTGTGTTTTAAAGATTAAATATTAAATTAGTTAGGCCTATAAAATGTAGTTAAATAACGTCCAAGTCCTGCCATTGCTAGACTTTCAGTAATTAATAACTACAGCAAGTAGTGTAACATTTAGCATAGACTAATAATTACATATAAGTTTGAAACATGGCGCTACTGCATCTGTGTGTTTGCGATATGACTAAACTTGACGTTAAAACAGAGGAGACAGTTTCAGATGTGTTTGTTGCCGGAAGATAAGAAAATTACGCATTCGGTTCAAGTAGCTCCACAACTTTAATACCTTCAAATTGTCGCTTATGAAATACGACAGCAGTTTTAATTAAATAACTATGGATAAACCTAATGTCGTGTTATATAACATACAGGCTATAGACTTGACAGTAAAATATAAGTCTTTAAGTGTATTTGGGTTTAAATTGTTTTAAAGCATTACTTAACATGTTTAATTTAATTTAATGTTATGTCATAAAGGTAGATTTTGAAACCAATTAAACTGTGTAAAATATTCATTGCACAAACTTTCTCACACACGCATTCAAAATCGAAATGTTAACCTAAATTAATTGTGATATATAAAAACTTTCCAATATACCCTGCTGCTGATTAACGTTAATCTTTTTAAAACACTAGTACCTGGAACATCTAAAACAGTAAAACAAATTTGAGTAGTAAAAGAAGTAGGCCTACTTTAAGACAGCAATATTTAAATAGTGGTATATATTATTTTTTTAACATGATCTGTTAATTTAATAACATAATAATAGAGAAAATATCATTCTGTGGATAAAAGCATTTTTATTTCAACTTTAAATATAAATATTGTATAGGCTATTTATTCTTAACAATAGACACTTATTTATTTAATTTTAAAACATTTGGGGATTTAATTTACATACTTCAACCTGCATTCAGTTTATAATATATAAACGATTAATTTATTACGGTACTAGTTTTATAATTAAAATTTAAAACAAAATTATTTTCAATTATTTAAATTTTTAATTTTAAAATGCAACTCACACCATGACAATAATAAATAAATAAATAATGATAATAATACAATAATGAACAACTTACCGGCAGTCTTCTCCAATAACTCGCGTAGGTAATGGTTAATATGCTCCTCACCTCGCACTTTCTTATCTCTTATCACTGACTGTTTCGTTATTTTGTTTGTCTTGCAATTTGACTAATCATTGTTGTTATTATCCATGGTATTATCCAAAATGTATATTTAAAACTAATTAAACTTGTTTATAACAATATCCTTGCAAGACGGACACCTTTTCAACTAACTATAAAATGAAGTTAGTAACAGTAATCATGTAATGTATGTTTAAATAACCAGAAAGAACCAGTTTAGTCCAGGAGTAGTCTAGTTCTTGCCAGAAACTCGTTGGAAATTATATCACCAGATAGAGCTAGTTGAAAAGAACACGTAGGACATTCAAACTCAAAATGTGCATTTTTGGACTTGTCTGGTTTTCAGAATCAACCCCTCAATTAATTTAAATAATATACGATTTACGTAAAGGATGCGTTTAACGGCATCAGCAAAGCAAGTTTGGGCCTTATTTAAAAACATAAATATTGTTTTCAAAGATGGAGCCCATGGTCTATTTTTAATTTTTGACTGACAACTACCGAACTGATATTTTAGGTTAGGATTAGTTTCGCTTCTTTTTTTATTTGGGGATGGATGGGTAAGAGAGTTTGTAAATTTTGTTTAATGATAGTAGTCTATTATTAATGTAATAACAAGAAGACAAAAAATAAATATTTAACCTAACTTTCTTATTTTTTAATTTCTAATAAGAAAGAAGCATTAGTAATTCTTCAATTAGATTTGTGTCTTGCTATCATTAAAGCTCAGATATTATTTTCTCTTCTCTATTGTGTCCCAGTATATATTATGAAGTAACCAGACCGTAAAATTGTTGCTGACTTGCCACAATAGGTTTTACGTTTGTGAACCGGAAAATACGATATTGATAGGATTTATCATGTGTAGAGAGAAATATCATCATCCTTGTTATTGTAGAAACATTTTAAAAATAGTGAGGGGACACTTCTTATACCTAGATATAAGTTTTACTCAAAATTCAAACCCTTAGCTTATGTTTGCTAGCTTCTGTGAATACCGTACTGTATTTGTTTGTAGTCAAATCTGTTTATAGAAAATATTTTGTTAATACACATATAAAGGAAATTTTCAAAGTTGTACAAATGTTCCAACTGCTTGCCTTCTCTGAAAGCCTGCATTATGTGAAAAAAAAAAAAAAAAAAAGAAAAGAAAAGAAAAAAAAGTGCAATTTCTAATACATAACACTTTAAACACCCTTGTGTCAATATTTCATATTTAAATGAATGATCACATACTCAGGGTCTATTTCTCAACATAAGGATGTCTGCTATTGAGTCAGTTAAAATCTCATCTTAGTCTCATTTACGAACTTACTTAAAAAGTATGATTTTGCATTATTAATTGCTATCTGCTCTCAATGAGTGTTATAATTTGAGTCAACAATGAGTAAAACACTTTATTTTTACTGAAAAAGGCTTCTGAATACAACCATAAGTCTTTAACAAAGTTTTGAATTCTAATTCATCTGTCACAAGTGTAAATGAAATATTAGATGCGGCAAAGAAGTTCTTATATCTCAAACTTAACATAATACATTTTCGTAAAATAACCACAACCAAATATAATAGAAATCCAGTTATGCTGGAATATAACAAAAGCTTAATAAACCATAATTTCCCTTGAGGTTAACTTCAGTTTTTTTATAAAGTACATATGAACTGTAATTTTGTGTGTATAAATGAATAATATCAACCTAAATTTTTAAATAAATTAAATTATTCCAGTTTTGTTTAATTAAGTTATATTTTAAATAGTGGACCCTAATTCTAAAAAAGAAAAAACCTATCAATGTGCAAATTTGATTTACATTATCTAATAATTTTCCAATTATTGTAAGCTTATTCAGAATACTATATTAAATTTATGAAAAAAAAAATTATAATTAATTCATACTTTAATAAATTATGTTCCCAACTTACCTCATTGATTGAGATTTCTTAACTTTTTGACTAATTTTAATAAATGGAAGCCTACCGTTTATTAAATTTATTTATTTTTAAAAAAAGACCAACTACAAAAAAACAAACTAAAAAAATTATAAATAATAACTTTTAATAAGAATATAATTATTATGAAGTCACAACTGCTATTGTAAAAAAAAAAATTATTTACCAATTTCTGTAGTTTGTTTTTTTTGAAGTTGGTCTTTTTTTCTTTTATCCCCAAGTACTGGCTAGCTAACATAAACATATACTATGTTTGCATTTTATTCAAATGTAATTTTATCAATATTAAATCAAAATATTTCCAACTAGCTTGTGTCAATCAGGCGGCATTTTGGCTTTTTTTGCAATTACTGGCCAAGTACTGGCTCAATGAAGTCAGTAATGAAACTGGACCATCTTGGGAGCATACCCTTTCAAATGAAACCACCTCCAATGAAATCGGTTAAGCCGTTCTAGAAATATATGCCGACATACATAAAAAAAATAAAAATTTTAATCAGTCTGAATACAGAACCTCCTCCTTTTTTGAAGGTGGTAAAAAGACAATTTTATTTTTAAGAAAGCTGTTTCAAAAAATAAAAATCACTACATAATTAGAACATTGACAATATATTTATTTTCTTCTTTTTAAAGCTATATAACAGAAAATACTTTGAAATTTGACATCTTTAAAAGAAAAATAAATGATAGTAAATCGTTTGCCAAATAGGGTAGAACGTTAACGCAATTAATTATGCAAATCCCTCAAGTCCTGAGTGCCTGTTAAACCCTTGTCATTTGGCATTGCCTTAAGTCCGATTTAAATGTGTAAAATGTCCTCCCTTCAGTTTAAAGTAAGGAATGGTTTTATAACAATGTCACGTGGTACTCTATAGTTAAATGTTTTACCTATATTCCAGTTTAACACTTCACTTTTTGTATGGTATACACTACACGTTTAAAACAATAATTTTAAAGACATTTTATAGATAAGTTAATACTACAGTTTCTGAGATGGCAATAGTTGGATATGTTTTAAAATAATGAAGGTTAAAAAAAAGTGTGAGTGCATTTTGTATGATTTCATAAAATGGTTATCAGAATGATTTTCTTAAAAAAAAATATGGTTTTATTTTTTACCGTTCTAAAATTGTAAAGTGGTTATTCCTAAATAATCAAACTATGTATATGTATTACAAAAATGACTATAACAACATAAATACTTGTAAATCTCCTATATAATAATAGGCTATTCAATCACAAAATCAAGTAATAAATTCTGAGGTTAATAATGTATCCCAATGTTACTAGAAAACCAATTGCCCAAGCAAATTATAATTTAGGAAGTCTAGGTAAACAATCTAGTCAATCCTCTTTGAAAATTAAATTAAAACCAAATAAACTCTACAAAAACAATACACAAAATCTTTCACACACACTCAGATATAGGACCACTACTAACAAACAAAACAATGAAATATTTTATAATTGAGTTCCTCAGATCCCTGATTAAATTAACTATGGTCATAAATACCTGTTACAATCGTAACGTGATCTACTGAATGTAATGAATTTGTTACTGCTGATTGCAATGTGTTCGACATTCAACTTTAGATGGTAAGTACTAAATGATTTATTCCCTCACACGAGGTCATCAGAAAAACATTTAATTGCAAGTAATACACACACAAACAAAAGTACTATACACTAAAACCATTGTCTTCAATCCTAACATGTGGTATCGGTATCCTACTACAAGGTACATGCGATACCACACTGCAGTAGCAAATTCATTATGCTAGTGGATCATGAAACAATTGAAACAGGTATTTATTACTATAATTAACTTAAAACAATTAAACATTTCATATAAGGTCAAATTAGACAACTCTATATTACAAATCTATAATTAATTATCATAAAATGGAGTCAAATTTTGAGTAATAGGAGTTATTATTTATTACTTAATCACCCATAACTGTTTATATATTGCTGTTATTTATGTTTCATTTTATTCACTAATTTGTAGTTAATTTTTCCTCTCTCAATGAGTATCAGTATCAAAAGTTAATTTTACGCAAACCATCCAAATAATTAGGTTCTGATTGCATTTTTTACTTGTTTTGTGCAGTCCTAACTACCTAAGGGTGACAGTTTGTGAAAAGGAAGAGAAGAAATTGTGTGTACGCCAATATAATCTTGCTTTAGTACGTGAGTCTTGGACTAAGTGGAAGAACGATTCTTGAATAAAGAATCAGTACTTTTGATGGGGTTGTTGGGGGAGGGAAAAAATAGGGAGACACTTGTCTTTGCCAAGTAATGTTTTATTGTTTGGAATAAAATCAATAGTTTGTACATTGGTCATAGGAACTGCTATTGAACATTTATCATTTTTACAAGTTTATCCCTTACAGCAACAAACAGAAATAATATTAAATCATTATGGTATTATTTGAGTAACTATAAGTTATTATTATTATTATTATTATTATTATTATTATATAGTCTACTATTAAGTTTTATCAGAGAAACATAAATCAAATAAACGCTTATCAAACTAATCATGAAATACTTCATTTATTTAACCCGAATATCTGAAATACAATTTTATGAATTATGCCAAAATGCACGAGTAAAACTAACAGAAACTTCATAACCTGACATATAACCTGACGTAACCTTCAATTTATCTACCTTGGAGATTTTCAAGCATTAGCATACAAAATAATTCAACATTTATTATAGAAATTGGATCAAAATTTTGACAGCTACAAGGAAAACTATATATTATATATATAAAACTAAACGACCAATTCATGCTAAGGTGTTCATTTCACAATCTAAAATATTATTTAATAATCATTATATAAATGCATCAATAATTTTATCTTCAATATTACAAAATTAATCCAACAAATTACCTTGAAAAAGAAATTTTCAATTAACTATGAAGTTAAATTTTTAACAAAAAAATTAGTTATATAAATACCCTTTAGTGGCAACAGAGGTTTCGCTACTTACTAGTAGTATTTTCATGTCTACACAGATCACATTATTTGAACTACATTTTTACACATACATACACTAAAACAATGAATTTGTTAAAACGCATACTGTATTATTGTTATTTAGTACCCTGTAAATGTCAAAACTGAAATGGTTAAAAAGACACATTCTATCTGTGTCTGTGGTTACTATCGCGGTAAGTTGATGACTTGATGTTTACTTTAATAGAGACCTCAAGAGTACAGAGCTCTTTTATTTAGAGGTTAGCTTATTTAGTGATGTAATGGTTTCATAGATACAATTAAATATGAAGTTTAGCTTAACATTTAGTAAATTATCAGGGTTAAATTTAAAATGTTAATATATTTCATGTTCCTCTAACACTGAAATAATATGACGTGTGTTGGATTGAAAATATCACCAAATAGTGGTAAAATATATATATCATCAATAAACAAGAAAGAACTATCAACTAGAGATATAATTAAAATGATCAGTTAGGTCATAAGGTATTTTTTTTTAAATGGAAGTTATTAATAAATTTAATTTGTTGTATTATTTGTACAACAATGAGAGAAAAGAAACAGGCAATTAGGGTTCGTAACATTTAAAATATTTAATCTATACTTTCATCATTTCTGAAAAAGTTAAAATTTTAAATATGTTCGCTCAATTGAGCGGATTTTTAACCTCATTTTTTTGTAAATTTAAAGTATTTTAAATGACATGAATATCTGACAATTTAGAAGACATTTCTTTTTTTATCTTATACCAAAAATAGACTTTAAACTTAGTTACTTAAATTGATTTCCAATGTAATCAAACTTTATTCCTCTGCTGAAATTCAATGATTGGAAAATCTTTTATTAAAAGTATAGCAAACAAAATAAAGGAAATTGAATTGAATTAAATTGACATGAAGCAGTCAAGTAAATTTACTTTTTAAATACTTTCAGCTTTTGTATATCCTTAACATTTCTTTGGGTTTCAGAAAGTAGTTTTAGAGTTATCTAACTATAAAAGTTATAATAGGAAATTTAATCAAATTGAAAAATACAGTGATAATAGTGTTAATAGTTTATATTTATTTGTATGTAATATTAACTTACTGGCTCATTGCTCAGTAGAAAATAATACAGCTATTTAGTTAGACATGTCATGTCACTGACATACCTATATCACAAATAATGTGTAAAATTTACTTTTACTCATTATAAACCTAAAAAATATCCTTGCTAAATTATGTTAAATGTAGTTTTCTGTTTCAAAGTGCAGTAACTATGACATTTTCAACTTCTAGAACTGTTTTCTCACCCCAAGTAGCATGCCAAGTAGGATAATCTTGCCAGAACTTTAACATACCCTGAAACAGAGATGTGATCAATTTATAAAATATCCTTGCTAAATTATGTTAAATGTAGTTTTCTGTTTCAAAGTGCAGTAACTATGACATTTTCAACTTCTAGAACTGTTTTCTCACCCCAAGTAGCATGCCAAGTAGGATAATCTTGCCAGAACTTTAACATACCCTGAAACAGAGATGTGATCAATTTATAAAATATCCTTGCTAAATTATGTTAAATGTAGTTTTCTGTTTCAAAGTGCAGTAACTATGACATTTTCAACTTCTAGAACTGTTTTCTCACCCCAAGTAGCATGCCAAGTAGGATAATCTTGCCAGAACTTTAACATACCCTGAAACAGAGAAGTGATCAATTTATAAAATATCCTTGCTAAATTATGTTAAATGTAGTTTTCTGTTTCAAAGTGCAGTAACTATGACATTTTCAACTTCTAGAACTGTTTTCTCACCCCAAGTAGCATGCCAAGTAGGATAATCTTGCCAGAACTTTAACATACCCTGAAACAGAGAAGTGATCAATTTATAAAATATCCTTGCTAAATTATGTTAAATGTAGTTTTCTGTTTCAAAGTGCAGTAACTATGACATTTTCAACTTCTAGAACTGTTTTCTCACCCCAAGTAGCATGCCAAGTAGGATAATCTTGCCAGAACTTTAACATACCCTGAAACAGAGATGTGATCAATTTATAAAATATCCTTGCTAAATTATGTTAAATGTAGTTTTCTGTTTCAAAGTGCAGTAACTATGACATTTTCAACTTCTAGAACTGTTTTCTCACCCCAAGTAGCATGCCAAGTAGGATAATCTTGCCAGAACTTTAACATACCCTGAAACAGAGAAGTGATCAATTTATAAAATATCCTTGCTAAATTATGTTAAATGTAGTTTTCTGTTTCAAAGTGCAGTAACTATGACATTTTCAACTTCTAGAACTGTTTTCTCACCCCAAGTAGCATGCCAAGTAGGATAATCTTGCCAGAACTTTAACATACCCTGAAACAGAGAAGTGATCAATTTATAAAATATCCTTGCTAAATTATGTTAAATGTAGTTTTCTGTTTCAAAGTGCAGTAACTATGACATTTTCAACTTCTAGAACTGTTTTCTCACCCCAAGTAGCATGCCAAGTAGGATAATCTTGCCAGAACTTTAACATACCCTGAAACAGAGAAGTGATCAATTTATAAAATATCCTTGCTAAATTATGTTAAATGTAGTTTTCTGTTTCAAAGTGCAGTAACTATGACATTTTCAACTTCTAGAACTGTTTTCTCACCCCAAGTAGCATGCCAAGTAGGATAATCTTGCCAGAACTTTAACATACCCTGAAACAGAGATGTGATCAATTTATAAAATATCCTTGCTAAATTATGTTAAATGTAGTTTTCTGTTTCAAAGTGCAGTAACTATGACATTTTCAACTTCTAGAACTGTTTTCTCACCCCAAGTAGCATGCCAAGTAGGATAATCTTGCCAGAACTTTAACATACCCTGAAACAGAGAAGTGATCAATTTATAAAATATCCTTGCTAAATTATGTTAAATGTAGTTTTCTGTTTCAAAGTGCAGTAACTATGACATTTTCAACTTCTAGAACTGTTTTCTCACCCCAAGTAGCATGCCAAGTAGGATAATCTTGCCAGAACTTTAACATACCCTGAAACAGAGAAGTGATCAATTTATAAAATATCCTTGCTAAATTATGTTAAATGTAGTTTTCTGTTTCAAAGTGCAGTAACTATGACATTTTCAACTTCTAGAACTGTTTTCTCACCCCAAGTAGCATGCCAAGTAGGATAATCTTGCCAGAACTTTAACATACCCTGAAACAGAGATGTGATCAATTTATAAAATATCCTTGCTAAATTATGTTAAATGTAGTTTTCTGTTTCAAAGTGCAGTAACTATGACATTTTCAACTTCTAGAACTGTTTTCTCACCCCAAGTAGCATGCCAAGTAGGATAATCTTGCCAGAACTTTAACATACCCTGAAACAGAGAAGTGATCAATTTATAAAATATCCTTGCTAAATTATGTTAAATGTAGTTTTCTGTTTCAAAGTGCAGTAACTATGACATTTTCAACTTCTAGAACTGTTTTCTCACCCCAAGTAGCATGCCAAGTAGGATAATCTTGCCAGAACTTTAACATACCCTGAAACAGAGATGTGATCAATTTATAAAATATCCTTGCTAAATTATGTTAAATGTAGTTTTCTGTTTCAAAGTGCAGTAACTATGACATTTTCAACTTCTAGAACTGTTTTCTCACCCCAAGTAGCATGCCAAGTAGGATAATCTTGCCAGAACTTTAACATACCCTGAAACAGAGAAGTGATCAATTTATAAAATATCCTTGCTAAATTATGTTAAATGTAGTTTTCTGTTTCAAAGTGCAGTAACTATGACATTTTCAACTTCTAGAACTGTTTTCTCACCCCAAGTAGCATGCCAAGTAGGATAATCTTGCCAGAACTTTAACATACCCTGAAACAGAGATGTGATCAATTTATAAAATATCCTTGCTAAATTATGTTAAATGTAGTTTTCTGTTTCAAAGTGCAGTAACTATGACATTTTCAACTTCTAGAACTGTTTTCTCACCCCAAGTAGCATGCCAAGTAGGATAATCTTGCCAGAACTTTAACATACCCTGAAACAGAGATGTGATCAATTTATAAAATATCCTTGCTAAATTATGTTAAATGTAGTTTTCTGTTTCAAAGTGCAGTAACTATGACATTTTCAACTTCTAGAACTGTTTTCTCACCCCAAGTAGCATGCCAAGTAGGATAATCTTGCCAGAACTTTAACATACCCTGAAACAGAGAAGTGATCAATTTATAAAATATCCTTGCTAAATTATGTTAAATGTAGTTTTCTGTTTCAAAGTGCAGTAACTATGACATTTTCAACTTCTAGAACTGTTTTCTCACCCCAAGTAGCATGCCAAGTAGGATAATCTTGCCAGAACTTTAACATACCCTGAAACAGAGATGTGATCAATTTATAAAATATCCTTGCTAAATTATGTTAAATGTAGTTTTCTGTTTCAAAGTGCAGTAACTATGACATTTTCAACTTCTAGAACTGTTTTCTCACCCCAAGTAGCATGCCAAGTAGGATAATCTTGCCAGAACTTTAACATACCCTGAAACAGAGAAGTGATCAATTTATAAAATATCCTTGCTAAATTATGTTAAATGTAGTTTTCTGTTTCAAAGTGCAGTAACTATGACATTTTCAACTTCTAGAACTGTTTTCTCACCCCAAGTAGCATGCCAAGTAGGATAATCTTGCCAGAACTTTAACATACCCTGAAACAGAGATGTGATCAATTTATAAAATATCCTTGCTAAATTATGTTAAATGTAGTTTTCTGTTTCAAAGTGCAGTAACTATGACATTTTCAACTTCTAGAACTGTTTTCTCACCCCAAGTAGCATGCCAAGTAGGATAATCTTGCCAGAACTTTAACATACCCTGAAACAGAGAAGTGATCAATTTATAAAATATCCTTGCTAAATTATGTTAAATGTAGTTTTCTGTTTCAAAGTGCAGTAACTATGACATTTTCAACTTCTAGAACTGTTTTCTCACCCCAAGTAGCATGCCAAGTAGGATAATCTTGCCAGAACTTTAACATACCCTGAAACAGAGAAGTGATCAATTTATAAAATATCCTTGCTAAATTATGTTAAATGTAGTTTTCTGTTTCAAAGTGCAGTAACTATGACATTTTCAACTTCTAGAACTGTTTTCTCACCCCAAGTAGCATGCCAAGTAGGATAATCTTGCCAGAACTTTAACATACCCTGAAACAGAGAAGTGATCAATTTATAAAATATCCTTGCTAAATTATGTTAAATGTAGTTTTCTGTTTCAAAGTGCAGTAACTATGACATTTTCAACTTCTAGAACTGTTTTCTCACCCCAAGTAGCATGCCAAGTAGGATAATCTTGCCAGAACTTTAACATACCCTGAAACAGAGATGTGATCAATTTATAAAATATCCTTGCTAAATTATGTTAAATGTAGTTTTCTGTTTCAAAGTGCAGTAACTATGACATTTTCAACTTCTAGAACTGTTTTCTCACCCCAAGTAGCATGCCAAGTAGGATAATCTTGCCAGAACTTTAACATACCCTGAAACAGAGATGTGATCAATTTATAAAATATCCTTGCTAAATTATGTTAAATGTAGTTTTCTGTTTCAAAGTGCAGTAACTATGACATTTTCAACTTCTAGAACTGTTTTCTCACCCCAAGTAGCATGCCAAGTAGGATAATCTTGCCAGAACTTTAACATACCCTGAAACAGAGAAGTGATCAATTTATAAAATATCCTTGCTAAATTATGTTAAATGTAGTTTTCTGTTTCAAAGTGCAGTAACTATGACATTTTCAACTTCTAGAACTGTTTTCTCACCCCAAGTAGCATGCCAAGTAGGATAATCTTGCCAGAACTTTAACATACCCTGAAACAGAGAAGTGATCAATTTATAAAATATCCTTGCTAAATTATGTTAAATGTAGTTTTCTGTTTCAAAGTGCAGTAACTATGACATTTTCAACTTCTAGAACTGTTTTCTCACCCCAAGTAGCATGCCAAGTAGGATAATCTTGCCAGAACTTTAACATACCCTGAAACAGAGATGTGATCAATTTATAAAATATCCTTGCTAAATTATGTTAAATGTAGTTTTCTGTTTCAAAGTGCAGTAACTATGACATTTTCAACTTCTAGAACTGTTTTCTCACCCCAAGTAGCATGCCAAGTAGGATAATCTTGCCAGAACTTTAACATACCCTGAAACAGAGAAGTGATCAATTTATAAAATATCCTTGCTAAATTATGTTAAATGTAGTTTTCTGTTTCAAAGTGCAGTAACTATGACATTTTCAACTTCTAGAACTGTTTTCTCACCCCAAGTAGCATGCCAAGTAGGATAATCTTGCCAGAACTTTAACATACCCTGAAACAGAGATGTGATCAATTTATAAAATATCCTTGCTAAATTATGTTAAATGTAGTTTTCTGTTTCAAAGTGCAGTAACTATGACATTTTCAACTTCTAGAACTGTTTTCTCACCCCAAGTAGCATGCCAAGTAGGATAATCTTGCCAGAACTTTAACATACCCTGAAACAGAGAAGTGATCAATTTATAAAATATCCTTGCTAAATTATGTTAAATGTAGTTTTCTGTTTCAAAGTGCAGTAACTATGACATTTTCAACTTCTAGAACTGTTTTCTCACCCCAAGTAGCATGCCAAGTAGGATAATCTTGCCAGAACTTTAACATACCCTGAAACAGAGATGTGATCAATTTATAAAATATCCTTGCTAAATTATGTTAAATGTAGTTTTCTGTTTCAAAGTGCAGTAACTATGACATTTTCAACTTCTAGAACTGTTTTCTCACCCCAAGTAGCATGCCAAGTAGGATAATCTTGCCAGAACTTTAACATACCCTGAAACAGAGATGTGATCAATTTATAAAATATCCTTGCTAAATTATGTTAAATGTAGTTTTCTGTTTCAAAGTGCAGTAACTATGACATTTTCAACTTCTAGAACTGTTTTCTCACCCCAAGTAGCATGCCAAGTAGGATAATCTTGCCAGAACTTTAACATACCCTGAAACAGAGATGTGATCAATTTATAAAATATCCTTGCTAAATTATGTTAAATGTAGTTTTCTGTTTCAAAGTGCAGTAACTATGACATTTTCAACTTCTAGAACTGTTTTCTCACCCCAAGTAGCATGCCAAGTAGGATAATCTTGCCAGAACTTTAACATACCCTGAAACAGAGATGTGATCAATTTATAAAATATCCTTGCTAAATTATGTTAAATGTAGTTTTCTGTTTCAAAGTGCAGTAACTATGACATTTTCAACTTCTAGAACTGTTTTCTCACCCCAAGTAGCATGCCAAGTAGGATAATCTTGCCAGAACTTTAACATACCCTGAAACAGAGATGTGATCAATTTATAAAATATCCTTGCTAAATTATGTTAAATGTAGTTTTCTGTTTCAAAGTGCAGTAACTATGACATTTTCAACTTCTAGAACTGTTTTCTCACCCCAAGTAGCATGCCAAGTAGGATAATCTTGCCAGAACTTTAACATACCCTGAAACAGAGATGTGATCAATTTATAAAATATCCTTGCTAAATTATGTTAAATGTAGTTTTCTGTTTCAAAGTGCAGTAACTATGACATTTTCAACTTCTAGAACTGTTTTCTCACCCCAAGTAGCATGCCAAGTAGGATAATCTTGCCAGAACTTTAACATACCCTGAAACAGAGAAGTGATCAATTTATAAAATATCCTTGCTAAATTATGTTAAATGTAGTTTTCTGTTTCAAAGTGCAGTAACTATGACATTTTCAACTTCTAGAACTGTTTTCTCACCCCAAGTAGCATGCCAAGTAGGATAATCTTGCCAGAACTTTAACATACCCTGAAACAGAGATGTGATCAATTTATAAAATATCCTTGCTAAATTATGTTAAATGTAGTTTTCTGTTTCAAAGTGCAGTAACTATGACATTTTCAACTTCTAGAACTGTTTTCTCACCCCAAGTAGCATGCCAAGTAGGATAATCTTGCCAGAACTTTAACATACCCTGAAACAGAGAAGTGATCAATTTATAAAATATCCTTGCTAAATTATGTTAAATGTAGTTTTCTGTTTCAAAGTGCAGTAACTATGACATTTTCAACTTCTAGAACTGTTTTCTCACCCCAAGTAGCATGCCAAGTAGGATAATCTTGCCAGAACTTTAACATACCCTGAAACAGAGAAGTGATCAATTTATAAAATATCCTTGCTAAATTATGTTAAATGTAGTTTTCTGTTTCAAAGTGCAGTAACTATGACATTTTCAACTTCTAGAACTGTTTTCTCACCCCAAGTAGCATGCCAAGTAGGATAATCTTGCCAGAACTTTAACATACCCTGAAACAGAGATGTGATCAATTTATAAAATATCCTTGCTAAATTATGTTAAATGTAGTTTTCTGTTTCAAAGTGCAGTAACTATGACATTTTCAACTTCTAGAACTGTTTTCTCACCCCAAGTAGCATGCCAAGTAGGATAATCTTGCCAGAACTTTAACATACCCTGAAACAGAGAAGTGATCAATTTATAAAATATCCTTGCTAAATTATGTTAAATGTAGTTTTCTGTTTCAAAGTGCAGTAACTATGACATTTTCAACTTCTAGAACTGTTTTCTCACCCCAAGTAGCATGCCAAGTAGGATAATCTTGCCAGAACTTTAACATACCCTGAAACAGAGATGTGATCAATTTATAAAATATCCTTGCTAAATTATGTTAAATGTAGTTTTCTGTTTCAAAGTGCAGTAACTATGACATTTTCAACTTCTAGAACTGTTTTCTCACCCCAAGTAGCATGCCAAGTAGGATAATCTTGCCAGAACTTTAACATACCCTGAAACAGAGAAGTGATCAATTTATAAAATATCCTTGCTAAATTATGTTAAATGTAGTTTTCTGTTTCAAAGTGCAGTAACTATGACATTTTCAACTTCTAGAACTGTTTTCTCACCCCAAGTAGCATGCCAAGTAGGATAATCTTGCCAGAACTTTAACATACCCTGAAACAGAGATGTGATCAATTTATAAAATATCCTTGCTAAATTATGTTAAATGTAGTTTTCTGTTTCAAAGTGCAGTAACTATGACATTTTCAACTTCTAGAACTGTTTTCTCACCCCAAGTAGCATGCCAAGTAGGATAATCTTGCCAGAACTTTAACATACCCTGAAACAGAGATGTGATCAATTTATAAAATATCTGTGGGATTTTTGTTAACATATAACTTTAATTGTTATGGTTATTTCCTAGAACTTCTGGGTTCACAGGAAGTGGAACTGAAACCAAAATACCTCTAACTATTGTTTCAAACTTATATCAGTTCTTTTACATATTAGCAACCATAAACCAAATATCAATAATTTTCTCAGTGTCATTGAATTAATAGAAGTAAAATCGATTTCAGTTCTTTATTTCTCAAATTCCTAATAACTCAAACATGTATGTGTGTTTCTTAATCTTGCCTATTCTTACAAACTTTAGTAACTTACTTCATTATATGTGTTATTTATTCAGTTAATATTCTCTGCAAATTTGAAGAATATTTAAAGAATTTTTTACCAATTAGTTAATGAATTCAAAATCATTGTAGATTTCCTGTAATAACAGTTTGTAAACTAAAAATTGTAGTCAAGTACTTGATTGCTACAATAGATAAACTGACACACAGATATGTAAACAAAAAATAAAGAAATATTTCAAACTCCCAACAATTCCCTGTATATTGGCATATAGTATCAGTAACATATCTAAACCAACGATTAGGAGATTTAGTAAATAACAGAGAAACTCAGAAATCCAATTAGAACCAAAGCCATTTTAACGAAAATAAAAATATAACCAGAAAAATAATTTAGGACTAAAATAGTCTCAGAACTTATAATAGATAGTTTAATTCAAATTAAACTGGGTTAAAAGTAAAACCATTCCACCAAATAAAATAATTTGACAAAAATTATTTTCTCATATTCAATAGGTATACATGTTTTACTTACTTACATAATTATATGTAATAGAGAAAGTTATGCAATAGGACAAAATTGTGTTATCAAGTTTTTAACGGAAATAACCATTTGAGGTCCTCCGAGTTCAAAAAGTAGTTTTAGAAATGATATCCATCTTTGTGGTAACTATCATCTGTGCAGTCCTCTACAGCCCAAGTGAGTGGACTTATTTTAATCAAATTTAGTATATGGAATTATTTTGACAATATCTCTGGATATTTTGTTTCCCATTTTTTTAAATAAATCAAAATTTTGGAGCATCTGCCATAAATAAAGAACATAAGACGAAAACACAAAATTACAATTTTCCAAAAATCGACAATAACTATTTTTATAAAATTTTCATTAAATGTAGCCCTTACTACCAAAACAAAATCTATTGATTCCCTACATCTTTCCAAAAAAACTCAGTTCATAAGTTGTAGGTACAAAAAAAACTCAAATATGAAGCCTATATAAAAGATATATTCATCAAAATCAACTCTACCAATTTCATTACAATTTTGGTAAATGGTAAAAATTAACCAGCCACCACACCAATATGAAAAAAATGTATAAAATTATCATTAACCCTTTCAGACCCAGTGTCCTCTGCAGAGGACATCACATTTAGTGAATTTTCTATTTTTTCGTAACATTGTTTGAACATTTGAAACCTAATGTCCTGTCTGGAGGACTAGTTATGAACACAAAAATAACACTACCAGCTCATTCTGTTGGATTTTCTCTCAACTACATCAAAAATTCTGAGCCTTTGCACAACATCAGATTGCCTCCTTGACATTGGCCATGACAAGGCCTCATATGTTTGCAATAAAGTACCAACTAAACAATATTTTCTGAACTCTAAGTATATTTTTGTGATCGTTAGTGATCTGTGGATCATTTTATGCAGTTGGCATAAATTAAAGTTTGAAAATAAAGTTTCTGGATTTTTTTGTTTGTTGATGTCCTCTGTACTGGACACCGGGCATATATTGAAGTTTGCGATCCATTTTGACACAGCTGTTCGAGTAATCAGACTTCACTGACAACTTGTTGCTGTGAATATAGAACAACCTAAAAGAGTTATATAAACAGAAAAATGAATGACAAAGATATTTTAGACATTCTTAGGACGGAAATATTTCTGATATTGATTATTTGAGTGATAGTGACAATGAACAAGTTGATGTTAGTCTTCTTTTCGGTGATGACAATTTTAGCTTAGGAAGTTATTTGAATGAAGAGTATAATGCTTTTCCTAGGTTAGGCCTAATTGACAACGAAGAAGAACTTGATGCTACTGACTATTGAAAATTGAATGTGAAAATGTATAACAAGGGTAAGCCGACACCCTATGGAATAAAAATTTATGCTTTATGTGGCAAGTCTGGCCTTTTGTATGATTTAATTTATATCAAGGGGGGGAACAATAGAAATTCACCCATGGACTTCTTAATTGCTTTGGTCAGGGTCCAGCAGTTGTCATGCATTTAGCTACTCAAAATCTCCTTACAGGAAATCATTCCTTGTTTTTTGACAACTACTTTCATCCTAATTGTTTGAAGCACTGAAATATCATCATATCAAACAAAGCTGCTGGAACTGTCAGACTGAATCGCTTTGGAAATCTCAATAAACAGAAAAATATTGATAATCGACATCCTCTTAGAAGTGAAAAAGAACTCAAAAAATGTGGTAGAGGTACTATCGACGAGATCTAAAGCACTGACAAACAGATTGCATTTGTGAGTTGCAAATGTGTCAATCTTAGATCTAACTTTATCGCATCTGGCAATCCTAAAGATATTGTAAATAGAATTACATAATTCTTTTTAAATCTAAATTATCTATATCGCTACTTTAAGGAACGCCCATTGTCCTCTGTAGAGGACATATCTGTAAAATGATATTCAAATAATGCAAAAAAATTAAAATGGTCAAAACATCATTAAAATACTTTGAATAAAACATATTTGAAAAACAAAAATTTTTTTTCTCAAAAAAAAAAATTTGGGTCTGAAAGGGTTAAGGAATAATTTCCAAAAACCGAAAACAAACTACGACTACCATTAAATACTTGATTTCATCTTATATTATTTATTCTTAATTGAGTTTATATCACAAATGAAGCAATTTTAGACCTTACTTAAGCATATAAATATTGTTTAAAATAACTTTTACCTTAACTTCCCCATTTCTCCAAGGCTTAGGCTTTCCATCATTAACACAATTATCATCAAACTCCCTCAAGCCTCCAACAGAAACTCCTATGCTGATGTAGAACTGTAACATTTTATTAAATGATTATATTATCTTCCTTAATTTTTCTAAAAACTCAAATTCGAAATTCTTTTTAACCTCAAGCATCAAAATTTATTATTCCTTGTGGAAATTATAATGGCTTCCATTGTTTCTTTTTGTGTTTTCATACACTTTTTTTAATGTTGGATAATAATTTTTAATTAGATGATTGGTAAATGTAGCGTTTGTTAATGATTTTTTTTTTTAAATTTTAAATAACGACTGAAATTGAAAGAAACCCAATAAACAGCTTTTGCCTATACAAGCAATGTAGTTATTGTTAAAACAATGGTGTTTGTTCCATTACAGATTTGTGTAAGCTTAAACTTACAATAAACATTTGAAGACACTACGGTATTTTGTGTAGTTTGCAATGCCACCATAAAAATCAACAGGTAATTGCTGCAGCAATGAGCTTATTTAAACAACAAGTGTAAGTTTATATCAATACAAGATTTAATAATAATTCACAGATGCATATTAAAAAAATAAATAATTAAGAAAATAATGCCTGCAGATGTTTATTGTGAGTAGGCTATAAACTAATTATTAATGTTAAGCAACATTAACAATATATTCCAAATTATAAGTTTTGTATATCTGAATATTTAAAATTTTAGATAATGTGTTATATGTTATAATGTGTAATATATTTAATTATTGTATATTACACTTCAAGTTTTTATTTATTTTATAAATATGTTTGACTAATGGAAATTGTTATGAAGTGTTTGACTAAATTTTATGACATTTAAACTAATATACTCAAATATACATTTGATTTTTTTTACATATTTATGTCTCATTTATTAAAACTTTATAAAAAATAATTAAATAATTTTAACATTAAACTAAAATAATGCCATAAATTTTAATAATTTAATAATTATTATTTTTAAAATAATACAATTTAAAATCAATCTTCTTCCAATTTGATAAAAATTAAAATTTGTACCTCCTTATCAAATGGTGCAATTTTGGAACCTTTCTTCCAGATTTCAGATTCTTCAGAAGTAAAACCAACAACTTCACTGAGAACAGACTCAGAATCAGGAAGCAACTCTTTTTCTTGTATATTGTCAACAACAAATGAAATCTTATCTGGTAATAACAAAAAACTTTAATTGGTTTTTGATTTGTTTTTTCTTGCCTTAAATCTATAATTTTTTTTTACAACACAAATAATTTTATTAAACTTAATACATGCGTACCTAATGGGAAATATCTAAAATGACAGTCTTAGTAATTTATTTATTGTGTTTGTCTGTAAACTACTAGAAAAGTTAAATGTTATAAAACATCTGGATTCGTTCAACACTCCAGCTTGTAACTGACATTTTTAAAATCCATCCACAAAGTAATGTATTTTTAATATTCTCTGTAATATTTTTTTTTTTTTTTTAGTTTTTATTAAAGAATTAAGTCCTGTGGATATAAAGATTTAAAATGTGGATAGTTTCATTATTTTCTGTCATACAGAGAATATTTATTTATTCCATATTTGTAATATTGATAATATTATTGTATTAAACAAAAGTATTAAGATAAATCTGCCAACCTGGAGCCCAATACACAGTGTAGTTATGGTACTTATAATGCCAGGGTTTGTCACTGCTACGTTTTATAGTCCTACCCTTCACTTTGTGCCCATCCCCAAGCAGAACTCCATGCTCCACATGATTCAGTCCTAAATTCTGATCGTCACACATTAAATATTTGTTTCCTTTTACAGTTCCAATGCGTATTATTCCAGATTTATAACTTGGACCATAACTTTCATCTTTAGCTCTTAGGTAAAATTCTGTAACAATATGGATAATGTAGTGCTTGATTAAACAATAAATTAATATGTTTAACTTAATTAAATGTTTAAAATTAAAATAATGATAGCCTTATAGTTGGTTTTCACTTATATATAAACATTTAGTTCTCCTGTTTTTTTAACTATAAGTACATACATTGTAAGAAACAACAAGCTGTTAAAAAAATCATTTTTTTAACTCAGTTGGTAGAGTGTGGGCACAAAGTGTTGCCTCAATGTACAATAGTGAACTGTCAAAGGTTATGGTTTGAGCCTGTTTGATGGCATAGCTAATTTCTGTGTCTTACTACTCCCCTGTCTTCATTAGCGTAATGGACATAAAGATATTAAGCAATAAAGTAATATATACCCATTTAAAGTTTTGATTGTTGTTTAGTTTTTTAATTTTTTGTAAGAGTTGCTATATGTTGCTCTCGTGGAATAGTTATATTTGTTTGGTTCAATTTTGTTTCATTTTTTATTCTTTTTTCATTATTTGTTATTTGTTGTTAAATATGAATATTTTCAATTTATTACCATTATGAAACAAAATTATAGTAATTTACTTATTACAGAATTAGTACTGTTTGGACTCACATATTTTCTTAAGTTTGTTCAAAATAAAATGTTTTAATGATTTTCACTAACATCCAAAATTATCTTGTGGTAGTTGTTCAAAAGGAATTTTTAAAGTTAAGTGTTCCTTCTATCAATAGTGCACAGTTGTTTTATCCTTCTTTCTTGATCATGTATGTAGACCTACTTTTATGTATATATCTTAATCTAAACACATGTTTATGGACTACTAAAATTAAGTCTTACAAAACCGTCTTGGTGCTATATCAAATAATTTTATGCTAAATGTCTAACCTAAAAATAAAAATGCAACAAAACACAATGTGTTTAAGTTTTATAAAACCATTTACCGTTTCAAAATGGAAACAAGTGTCATATGATTTCTTTGGTTGTTTATAAAGTAAACCACTGATTCAGCAAGTCAAGTCTTGACACAAACTTCTGCTACACTCATTTAAATAATGTAGCAATATATTATTCTCAAAGCAAGACTAGATTTTACTCCATATTTCATTCTTATGAAGTTTAAAAATTTAGTTTAAACATTTGACATTAGGTACATTATCAATGTTATTCAATTGTGATCCATTTAAATACTAATTTAATGAGGAAAAAACCGAAGACTTAGTTTAAAATATTAAACTAAAAGTAGTATAAATTAAATTTTACAAATCTATACAAATATGCATAAATACAGATGCATAAACACCAACAATTATAATCAGTATTATTGTCAAACCTTCAATTTAAAAATTAATAATTAATTGTATTATACAAGCATGTTGCATTTATTGCTTATTTACTTTGGAAAATAGCTATTTAGTCCCTTTCTCAACAAAGTTGAGACTTGGGAACATTAAATGACCACCAATCCATGACCTCTAGAATATGTTTTTGATGTTAATTTAAATTCAATTATACATACATAAATATATATTACAAATTAATAGCTTGGACATGTTATTTGGCTAAAATAATTTTAAATTATAGAAACATAACATAATTCTGTGCATTTTTCAATTTTCAAATATTTCTGGCTAAAATTTTAATTTAAAAAATATTCGTATTAAAAAAATACAGATCTTTTTATTTTGATTTTTGTATTTTTGAAATATGTATTTAAATACCATACATTAAAAAAGTAGTAGCATAATTAAAAATGTTTACCCATGATAATAATGCTATGAATGTCCAAGTAGTTTTATTTTTTTCCACCTGTGAAAATTATAATGACTATTGTTAGAAACAATTAAAATAAACTCAATTTAAAAATGATCCATTCTAATCAATTCATATCATTTGTATCCAATTCTCTAAACCACTTTACAAATTATCGCCAAAGACTTGCCCAATAGTGACCTCAAACTATAATAAAGAATGTAGAAAGTATGTCTTCTCTCTGTTATTAAGCCACTAGTTTTGATTATAACCTTCAAATGGTAATAGCATTTTACAGTAATTGCTACTGCATTTTTTTCTTTTTTCTTTTTTATAGTTAAGGTTTTGTGATGTTTGATAAGTAATTTCTATTTGTAATTTTTAAGGAAATAACCAATTTGTTTATATTATTAATTTAGGGAGTTCCTTTGAACAAAATTTAATAATCTTGTGCTACATGTTATAATTATGTAGTACACAAATTGCTTATATATCTCATTGTTTTAGATATGAATTATAATGGCCTCAAAAATAGTTACAAACCATCCCCATCAGGTTTAGACACAAAAAGTACTTCATAGTATATGTTGTATTCTTTAAAGTAGGCACTGCAATTCCAATACTATAATATAGTGTCAGATGATTGAACTGCTTTCCTCCTAGTGATTGTTAAAAGTTTACAATTTTCTACCTGGGCAAACCAATTTTGATTCTATACTTAAGGTACCACTTTATGCATAAAGCAAATATTTCTAAAGGAATTTCAATATAAAATTTTTGGCATGAAAATATATTAATATATTATCTTATCTGAGGAAGTGAAAACATTAGTATAGTGTTGGAATTTGTTCATTTTTTTTCTTTTCTTCAGCTTTATAATTTCACTTTAATATTTTATTAATATGGAAACTCAGTGCTCCATAGTAGTTTTAACACATTCGCTGCGGGCCATGGTCAGGGCTGTAGTTCATGCCATGCGTACCACAGTCAAGGCTGTTCTATTCTCATTTAACTTTATTTATTTACTATGCTATGCTCTAACAATTTGGACTAGACAGTTGAATTTGTAATACCATGTAACTAAAGTCTCCGCCTTTGTTTTGGTGACAGTCGTTTCTAGTTTATCTGGTGTTTGTGTTGTATACTGTATGCTTATTTGTCTAAGATTGTAATTAGTTTATTTGGTGTGTTTCAATAATTAGTTTAATTGTTTCCTACCTTGTTTTTAAAACTTTATATTGAAAAGACTTCTACTTCAAGAATGACAAGAGTTAAGGAACATGAGTTCAGTAGTGATAATGAAATTGTTTTGCATGGGAGTATTGATGACGTTTCTTTTCAAATTGGAACTAACAGAGATAACAACCCTGATTACGATATATAATGATAAAGTAGTAAAGACTTACCAAAACAAAGGCAGAGACTTCAGTAACACACTATTACAAAATCAACTGTCTACACCCAAGTGGTAAAGATAGTAAATTAATAAAGTCAAATGGGAATAGAACGACCTGGACTGTAATGAGCGTGGCGGTGATTGCATGAAATGCGGCCCAGGCCGTGGCCCACAGTGAGTGTGTTAAGTGATGATAATAGTTGTTATAAGTATATTAAATTCCAAAGCTAACGTAAAACTAAACTGAGCTATCTACTTTGTTGTAAAAATGGTTTAATTCCAATGACGATTTATAATGGATGTTAAATATCTTCCCGAGTCTTTGTGTTGGCTGCTATTTCAGAGTGGCTTTTTCTGGGATTAGACTATCTCCCTTACTTCTTTATCAAACAAACTGAGATTATGTGTTATGAGAAATTCAAAAATTCTGGCTTGAGCAGAGATTAGACTGTTCTTTCTTTCTTACCATTTTATCCTCCGTTCCCTGAGACAAAGGACATTGTGGTTGAAGAGCAGCTTCTTTCCCAAGATTACAAATGATTACAAACTTGAAGACATACTATTACTTAAAAAAAACAACTTACTTCAAATAAGTAATTTTTAAAAAACACAGTTACTTACGTGGCACTATCCAATCACCAACAGGCACTTTGGCTCTGATGTTTACAATGCCGTATTGAAAGTTAAAAGAATGCTTTGTGTTAACACTTGCAGATTGAATTGGAGGAATTATACTGTATGCAACAGCTTTCCGATCACACTGCTCTGTTGCTGGGTTTCCTGTGCAACTGAAAAAAATAATATTTATATTATTATATTGATAATATTAGTCACTTTATAGCCTACACTAAAATATATACAGTATGTGCCAAAATAAACAGTACTGAATTTGTAAGATTTTATTTATATAGTTTTGCCGACATATACAAGTAAAAGGAAGCAAAATCGGTTAGACTTGGGTAATAAAATGTTCAATCTAGCCTCTGCTCAGTTTTAGGCAACACATGTACAGTTTTTGAAGGTTTTGCATCGTTTTGGTAAAGAGGGGTTGTTTCATACTCCTTATACAAATGATTATTTTTTCCTGGAGTTGGACAATGGCACTGGTGTGACTTCATGGAAAATCCATCTCTTTCAACATTCACCAAATGTAAGTGTCAGGTGGTGTAAGATCGGGGAAGTAGTCTGGGTAAGAAAAGTTTGTTCTAAGGAAGATGAGACAGTTGCCAAAAGATTCTTGAAGGAAAGCAATGTTGGTTATAGCAGGTTGCACCATCTTGCTGAAACCATTGTTAACGAAAAATCAGGTTTCGGGCACGACAGTCTCCTGAGGTCTCCTATAAAACTATCAAGAATGACCCTATATCGGTCACGATTTACAGTAAGAGGATTTCCATTATTGTTTTCAACAAAGTATGGACCAATTATGCCTCTCTCTGACGCAGTGCACAAATGGTTACACGCTTACTATCCTGTGACCTCTCTACAACACCGTCAGGACGTTCAAACCCAAGAAAACGTGTTGTCTGCTTGTTTATGAAACCATTAAGGTGCACATGACATTCATCTGAAAACTAACATCAGTCAGAAACTTAGGTTCTCTATAGCACATTGCTAACATTGAAGCGCAGTACTGAACTCTGACTGTTTTGTTTAGAGTTTAAAGGTCGCCCTGTTTGTATCTTGTAGGGTAAACCACCATTGTTTTTAAAGATTCTTCTCAACTACGTATTGCTTATATTCGGTTTTAAAGATGTTCGGTTTAGGCTTCTTTTCGGTGACTGTAACACTTGCTGCAACATTCTTCAGTGGTTTTCATTTTACAGACACTAGTTGGGCGACCTGAATAGCCCTTTTGCTGCGTCAAAACACTACCTGTTCTTCGAAATTTTTGAAAAACACTAATAATCACAGCATTACTAGGAGGGTTGTTGTGAAAATGTAATGCCGTTTGTAATAAACTTGGCCCACCCCCATCTCCAATTCCGTATGAGCGAAAATAATGCTCTACGATAAAATTTTTCTCTGCAGTAGTTAGCACCATGTCAATACCTATGTCAAAAACTAACCTCAAATAAGAAAGAAATAATAATCACGAAGACATGGCAACAATCAAAAGTTGACACAGCTGATCGAGAAGGCAGCTACAGCTGATTCAGTTTCAGTACTGTTTATTTTGGGGCATACTGTACAAAGAAAAACTAATTATATTTTTGTTGCTGTTTGTTTTGTTTTTTTTTAACAAACCATAGTTTAGAAAATCCAACACTACACTATTTATATTAAAAAAATTCTTTTTTTAGAATACCTCACTACACAGCTACCTCAACATACTTGAAAACATTTGACAGCAATATAATATGAATATAACTTTACTTAACAAAAGCAAAGTAACACATCTCTCAAACTGTGCACTGTGGTGCCTCAGCTGACTTATAGGGAAGCCTTGAAATATTCACTGATTTTCCTGATTTCAGAATCAGGAATATGTTGATGTAATGAAAGGAAAATTATCTAATGGACACTGTAAAAATCTCTCAAGGCTGTGTAACATACCATAGTTTGGAATAATGGTAGGAAAAAGTACGATTTTCTTGAAGAAGAAAAACACAAGTATACCAAACACTTTCTGAAATTAAGTTTCTTGGTCAAAGTAACAAACTTGTGCGTTATCTTTGAAAACTGTAAGATGTCGATTTAATCACTACAAGGAGACAACATGCATATTTTGAGATTGGTTAGAAAAATCTCAGCATTCGGAAGAATAACAAATTTAAATTATAGCTCTGGAGAAGAAAAAGAAATGAAGATGGTACAAAAAGATTGTTTTCTTTTATTGTTTTTTGCATCATTTTATGATCTCCAATGAATTATTTGATTACTCTCGCAACACAATATCTGTTTTTTGAAGAGCACTTTTGTATGTCTTCAACCGGATTGAAAAAAACTTTCAAGATTATTACATGGACAAGTTCTTGTGAAGTCCAGTTCTGCTAGAGCTTCATCTGAATTAATTTTTACAGAAGAAGAAATCTTAATGAGCTCTCTTTGCAATGATACATTGAAGACAAAATTTGGAAGCATGGAACTAATTAATTTTTGAATAGCATTTTTAAACGATCATTGTCAGCTGCTAAGCTCAACATATTTTAATCCAATTGCAACACCAAATTTGTTGAAAGCTGATTTTTGGCAGTTGATATTGGAAGAACAAGCATTGTGAAAAAAATCAACATAGTACATGACATGTGGAGGTCTCAAGTTTTATTTCAAAAAATTTAAAAGATAAGTTGTGAATAACAAACAAGCTTACCCATCCCACTAATTATGATTTTTTTTTTATGCAATGGTGTGATTGTTCAAAACATGTACTAATTTCATTCTTTTTAGACAAAATGTTTATCAATTTTAAATGAGAATCATTAGTATTTTTATTAATTGTGCCTGTAACTGTTAGATAGGGCTATTTTCTGACATTAGTCAAAGTGGAAAAATTGCTGATACACTATTGGCACTGATAACAGAAAAAAATCGGAACCACTTACGTAGCTGTTATTTATAAAGACTATCCACAAAGTAAGTAGTGGAGGGTTCACCACCATTTCCTTTCCTTACAACAATCTAATATGGCTCATCATCAATAATAAGAAGATGACATTGCTGTTACTAGTTATATAACTATAAATGAAAATATTTCTGTAAATTTTTCCAGTTGTGAGGTATGCTCAGTGATAAAATTTGTTTTATACATAATGACTGACACCTTTATATACACTTGGAAAAATTTCTTCTACTACAGAGCTTCAGATGACAAAAGTTATGAAAAGATGGTTGAAGTTCAAAATATAAATATATACAATATATGCAATGATGAGATACAAAAATTGTAAACTTCTAAAATGTTATAAGCAGTTTTGAAGAAATATTATTTCAAAGAAGCTGTTTTAATTTATACATAATGGAAATGTTGTAAGTGTGTTTATATTTTTAATAGTATTTTCCGGATAGCCCCGAATATAAACACAACTTCCAAAACCTCTCTGACCTCTCGAGAGTTAGAACTTACAGGCTCCTACTTTAGATGTAAATGGTAAAGAAAAAGTGTCATCAATGTGTAACTATTATGTCCCAAAAATCTTTTATAAATAAAATATCTTTATATGTTCCTTATATAAGAAGTAGTCCATAATCAAGCTATAATTTTAATTTGTAGCACCAAAATCTATGTTATTTCATCAACACTAGCAAATAATAATTCCCCGTACATGCCAAATTGTATACTTATACGTCACATTTTATTAGAAATAAATAATTAGTCAATAGTTATTAAACTTAAAATGATAAGTTTTTTAAACTTTTATCTAAAAACAATGATCAAGTATAGAGTTTGTAATAGTGTACATTTTCAGTTTTGTAATCTTGGTTTGAATAGAAAATAACTTTGACTCGAGCAATGAACAGGAAATGTGTTCAGTTTTTGAAATAAATAAATAAAGAAAGAAAGAAAGTAATTAGTAATTAGTACTAAGAATGTATAATTAGTACTAATCAGAGAAATTTGTTAAAAGTATGTTAATAATAAAAACGTATGTAATGTTAGTTATAAGAAAATTGTGACATCAGCGTGGGGAGACTGTTACCAACCAGGACCAGCTCAGTGAGAAATATACTTTTGAAGAGTTAGGGTGTCGTTTCAAGTATGACAAATCAGACAAAGTAGAAGAAAGAAAATGTTGTCAAAAGGACTAGAGTTTCTATTTAAAGCATTATTATGTGACTTAATAATTTAGTTTTGAATAAATGAGAAATAAACTTTCAGAGATAGAAGGCGTTGTTTCAAAAATGAAATGGTAGACAAAGCCGTACCGCGGAAGGAGGAAAACGTTTCTGAAAGGACAAGTATTTGTGTTTAAAGAAAAACTATGTAATTTAATAAGTTTGTTTTGAGTAAAAGAAAAAGTAAACAATTGTGATTATTTAGGAAGTGAAATGTAAAACTGAATAAGTTATATTTTTTGAGAGAGACGGGATATGTGTTTGAAAGATGACATGTGGTTCGAATGAGGAAGTAGTTTGAATAAATTGAAAGTTTTAAGTAATATGTACAATTTAACTTCAGTGTATAACTGCATGCTTGGTATAACATGCTCAAATTATGTTTTATAAAAAATTAAACATAAAAAATAACTAGAACTTGCAGTGCATTAATGAAACTTGTATAGTATGTTTGCAGAATTATCACGTGGTTTTTAACAAAGAAAAATATTTTATTTGAAGATAATGATTAAAAAACTTTAATAATAAAACATTCATTGGTTGATTTGTTAGATTAAATGATTTTAAATATATATATATATAAGCTTTTAGTAAAAAAGATTTTGTAATTTAATAATATTGCACTTTGAACTATGAGAGATTTTATTTTGAAATTAGGTTGCAACCATAAGATTAATCATAAATTAAATATTAATGAATTATAATTTTAGGTTATTATAAAATATGTGATGATTTATATATCTTTATCTTTTCAGGAAATATTCTAATGTATGTAATCTAATATAAATGTTTATTAATAATTAAATGTACATTTCAGAAAATTGGATTCAGTATTTTATTTGAAATTCTCCAAAGTACACTGTATAAAGAACTTGCGACCTCAGAGAAATTTTCAATGCTTTCTTCAAGAGTATTTCTTTGTTAACATTTTTATTTTATTTTTTGTAATAAATATTACAAAATGGCGCCCAACTTTTATACATATTAAGCTTATCACAACTACTAATAAATTTGAATTATTTCAAGTTTTATGTTTATTTATTCACTACTGTTTAAAAACCAACTTTAATCAGTTTCCTAAATTTGCACTTAAATCAAGTTTGATATAGGACTAACTAATTTTTATCTGGATTATTTAAAAGATATTTCATTGTTATACTACTCATTAAATTAATCTTACCCTTCTAATTTCCATTCACCATTTCTGATGATATCTTCAGATAACAATGTAGGCTTAATTTTTAGTCTACTGTCACTGACATTGATATGTGCCATATCTGAAGTATACGTAACAAATTCATATTCCTGCAAGACATGATAGTAATATAGTTCATTTATGCTCGAATCAGATTAAAAAAACAATTTAAAACATATATAAATAAACATAGTGCATAACACATCCACATAGTCCATGTAAGTATCACACACATACATATTCAGGATTATTGTTTTATGAGGGCTTGTCGAAGAGTTATTATCTCAGTCGAAGAGTTGAAGATACTTGAAATAGGCAACATTTAAATAAAGTTATGGTGAAACATTAATAGAATGAAAAATGTTTATTAGATGTAGTGACACAAATTTCGTTTATGGTAATCTATACTTTTTGTAAAATAATTAAATTTTTAAATGAATTTATCCTCTGCAAGAATAAAATGGTGTTAACATCACAATGACTCAAATTTCAATATCTATTATGATTTTGATATAAACCCTACACTCTTGTCACAAGGCTACAACTATTGTAATGGTTACCTTAAAATACCCTAAATAACTGAAAGAGTTCGATTTCATATGTTTGTTAGGAACATAATAATTAAATTATCTTATAAAAACTAATCTTGAATCTATGCTAAGTTGTAAGGGGGATTATTGTAATAGTTTTATGTCTGGTTAGTATTTGTTTTAAAGAAGCTAAATTTATAAAACTTAACCACACATACATGAACCAAAAATGTATGAAACAAGTTGAATAGACTGTGAACTCTTTCTAATACTAACTACAAAGTAAATAGGACCTTAGACCTGGTGTGTCTTCTATTAAAGAATCAAACTACTGTATGTGCAAAAATAAAGAGTACTGAAACTGAATCAGCTGTAACTGCCTTCTCGATCAGTTGTGTCAACTTTAGATTGTTGCCACTCTTCCTGACAGTGTTGTAGAGAGGCCACAGGATAGTAAGGGTGTAACCATTTGGTGCACTGCGTCAGGGAGAGGTATAATTATTGGTCCATACTTTGTTGAAGACAATAATGGAAATCCTCTTACTGTAAATCAGGACCGATATAGGGTCATTCTTGATAGTTTTATTGGAGACCACAGGAGACTTTGTCGTGCCCAAAGCTGTCTTTTCGTTCACAATGGTTCCAGCAAGATGGTGCAACCTTAACCAACATTGCTTTCCTTCAAGAAACGTTTGGCAACTGCTACATCTTCCTTAGAACAAACTTTCCTTACACAGCCTACTCCCCGATCTTACACCACCTGACACCTACATTTGGGGAATGTTGAAAGAGATGATTTTCCATGAAGACACACCAGTGCCATGAAGACACCGAAACGCGTTACTAACACAAAAATTTTAACTAATAGTGACCTGGATACTGAAAATGAATTCATTATGATAAAAAAAGAATGTTTTCTGATGTAATATATATATATATATATATATATATATATATATATATATATATAACCATAGATATAAAGGATATTTTACTCTGTACTCCAGTGACATATTTCTATGATAGCTACCAGTGTATATAGTACAATGGCGGCACACAAAGTGTTAATATTAATAAAAATGTTTTTATAGTCTTTTTCATTTGATAACTAACCTCGTCTCCAGAAAATCTAACAGAATATTGCCACTTAGATTTAAGCAATGAAGCTGTAGCAAATGTATCTTTGAATATCACAGCACTTTTACAGACGTTCACTCCATTTACTTTGGTGAGAGACTTCACACAGTTGGCAGCACTACCTGCAACAAATTAAATGTGAAATTATTGTTTTGCAACAATGATTAGTAATGTTTTATGTAGGCAATTAATATACTCCACCATCATTATCAGAAGGATTAAATCCAGTCTTATAGATGAAAAGTCTCTGATCCCCTCCACACATCTGCGTCGGAGCACCAGGACAGATCGTATTGCATTCTACATCTGATACGATCTGTGGATTCACGGGAGCTGAACTTCCACAGAGGCATTTGTAGCTGAAATACAATATTTGAGTTTATTAATACAAAAGTAGGTAATGAATATTTTCCTATGAATATTCCTTTAATCAATATATAATTAAAATAAAATCATTAATCATATTAGAATCAGTTTTAGGATTATTATTAAAATAAATTCATTATAAGTTACATTAGTTGTATTTATTACATGACTACAATAATTAAAAATTCAATTAAAAACTTACTAAATAGTTTTTACACACATTAATACATAAGTGGAAAGAACTTTCAAGAGCCATTTCTTTGATTTATTTTACATTATTAAAAGAATTGCTTCATCATTGTACACTTTGAATTCCTTACCCATTTCTCACACCAGCATAGACAAAGCCTAATTGGAAACAAATATTAAGACACCGATCTGCAGAATTTGTAGCAGTCAGATCAGCTTTGTAACCATCAAGAATGGGGTATGTTTGATTGTCCATAAAACATCCAATCCTTTGACCAGTACGAGCTAAACAAAACAAGGTTATTACTTTATATTACATTGCTTATATGCTCAATAAATAACTTTACTAATAAAATATTCAGTATATAAACGTTTTGACATTAACAGTTGATTAGTGAATTAACAAAGAATGTTTTATTAACACGTTAACCGCCACGCCGGCCCGATCAGGTCGGCACAGTTTCTGTGGGTAGAGCAATCTGCCGACCCGATCGGGCCGGCATCTCAAATACGTCATTGTTGTTGTTTTGCTTGACTGCAACACTACAGTGCATTCTAGAGGGGACAAACCGTACTATTTGGACATTGCACACCCTATGTTTAAACACAGAACACTCGGTTCCCAGTTTAGATTTATTTTTATAAATCACTTTTCGTTGTTGAAAAATGCAAACTTTCGCGGTCCTATCGGGTCGGCACTTTTTTTTTAAAGATAAACCAACTCTAGTCATATGAAAACTGGTTTCAAGCTGTTAATATGTAAACAATTAATATAATGGTATACATTAGTTATTATAAAAGTGTTAGTAACATATTTTGGTTGATGTATTATACCAAATTAACTAACAAAGATCTGAGGCGGAAACAAGTCGTGGCCCGATTGGGTCAGCGCTTTCACTTTTAAGCAAACTTGCGACGAAAAATTAATGTGCCGGCCCGATCGGTCCAAATTACCTCCAATTTCTTCGCATGAATAATTGAAGAAAATGTAAATAAATAGCCTTTGTAACAATAAAAAATCGATATCAGCAACAATACACCAATAATTCAAGTTGGCACTACGGGATTTCGTAGGACCCTCTTATGGTTGCAGTTAACGTGTTAATTACACTTATCAATTACATGATTTATAATTTATTTAGCTACTATTTCAAAACATTAAATTCTTCAATTTTATCAAATGTTTAATTACAATGTGACATATTTAAGTTGTATATCTAAGAATCCAGTACTAATCTATATTTTGTTTTTTTCCAGTATCAGGTATTCATGTAAAATGTGTGGTATCGCTAAAATTGTTAGTTTAAGATATCCAAGTCAACCATCAAATTGGAAGACGAATTAGTCTATTTTTGTCTAATAATGGTTTTATACTTATTTCCTGACCTAAACAAGATTTATATAATATTATGTGCTTTGTTTTATTTTTAGGCCAAACTAATGTTTACATAAAGATCATATGACCAATTATTGAGTTTAAATTTAAGATTTTCTGTTAAATACTAAGTAAATTATATACTATCTAAAGATTTTAATCAATATTTTATAACCTATAAAAGATTATGTAGACCTCTTATATCTTAACAATAACAATTAACATCATGAGACTTATTATTGTTATACGACTGCGTATGATCTTCTGTTGAATCTAAATCTATAATATAGTTTTTGTTAGAACTTTGACAAACAAGGTGTGTATTGGCTTTTAATTTTGTAAATTATCTCTTCTCTTTTCTTTTTGTATCATTCAGTCTGGAAGTAATGTTAGTCCTTTTGATTCTTATAACAATAATAAACATATTAATACTTTGATTTCAAAAGATTAACACGTTAGCTGCCACGATGACCCGATCGGGTCGGCACAGCTTGTCTTGTTAGAAATATCGGCCGACCCGATCGGGTCGGCTGCGGGATTTTATAGGGCTTAAGTAAATCGATCCGTGACGTTTATCAGTGGTCTTTGGGAACTTTTTAAAGAGTTATAATTTGAGAACACAATACTAAAAATGTTATTGAATGTTAATTTCGTCAACACATTTTTTTTTATTTCAGTTATATATCATCTGCTAATAAACGATATTTTGCCGACCGATCGAGTCAGCTTATAAGTTTTACATTATATTTAGTGCTGAAATATGAATAAAACTTGAATCTATATGTAATGTTTTTGTTAGGAATGTAATAAATATAAAACTGAATTTGTCAGAATATTTTTTTAATTTGGCAACACATTATGCCTATGCTAAATTATACTTTCAAATGAAATGAAGTTATTTATGGACAGTTAACATTACATTATTTGCTACAAAAGCCGTAACAGGTGTTTTGTCAATAAAATGCGCGTATACAAACATGAGTACTACACATCTTAAATATAAAAGAAAATTTCAAGTCGCATCGGAGAAAATAAAGCACAAAATGTGAAAAAATACAACCTTACAGAAAAACTACCAGAGTTCACAAGGACCTTGCCTATTTATGTAAGTTCTTAAAATAATCTTTGCAAAGAAATGGTTTTCCAGGACACGTTTCACAAAATGTATTGATCTTTTTGAGGTTCTTAGTTGTTTTTGGTCTCCAGTTCGTGAAGCTCTTGCATAGCACACTTTACAGTTCTTCCGGGCTCTCCTTTTGTTTTTTACCCTCGCCTAAAAAAGTAAAAATACCGCCGTTTCAGACAAGTGGTGATGTGCAACATGTTTTACTGGCTCGATTTGTCCGTTTTGAAACCTTAGTAGTGCGTACACAATCTTTTTCCTGAAGGTCGTAATGGAGTAGAGATGCTTATTCTTACTTTGAGAGTTGACCCCAACCTCTAAAACGAAATATACGCCAGTATGAACGTGCGACCAATCGGGTCGGCAAGTTTTTTTGTCAATCAATATTCAGTGAAAAAAATCGCGGCCGACCCGAAAGGTAACAAATTTTTAAACAATTTATTTTAACAGTTTAAAGTATATCTTGTTGTATTAGTGTATTATAAACACAATTAAAGTAAAAATATCAAAAAATAATGAACAGTAAAAGTTGGCGTTACGCCGAACATTCGAAAATAGGCCGGTGGCAGCTAACGTGTTAAAGCTGTTAAAAATTAAAACTCAAATATATATTTTATATCAATATATATATACAGTATTATAATTTATTATATTTTTTTCTGATTTAACCAACACAGTTATTTCTATCATTAAGTTACTCAAGCTACCATTCAATATTTAAATTGTATGTATCCAGGCTAAACATAACTTAAATTCACCTGAGTTCACCATCAAATAAGATTAGAACAGACATCTAACCTAAGTTATCTTTTAAAATTAACAAGTCACTCGTTAGTGGAGACAGAACTGATCAAAGACTCAGAGAGTGGAGTGGATTTCCATTTACTCAATTTCATTTAATTGAGTTGCCAATTCCACAATATACATTGAAAGATCTAAAGATCAAGCATCTCTTTACAGTATTCACATTATATTAATAGTTGTGATAGCTGCCACTATGTGATTATTAAATCACATTATTTTGGCTTGCCTTCCATATATATATATATATATATATATATATATATATATATATATATATATATATATATATATATATATAATTAATCATAAAATAAAGATTTTCTCAGATTAATCATATTGAACATAAATAATAAGAACCAAAAAATTTATTTTTCAGTTCTCAAAAACTCAAGTACGGTGAAGAAAAATGAACATCTAACACACTGTATATTGGCTCTGGATACCAAAAGGCTGGGCCAAACAAATTTGTTTAGATTTTGAATAAAGTAATTTTGGAAGTACCCATTTAAGGAAATTAACTCAAATTTTGATTTTCCCTAAATGGCTATATCAATTTTAATTTAATTTTGCACAGTCCTTATGAACTTTAAAATATACACGGTATTTGATTATCTCTCCAGAAATATTAAATCAAAAGAAATTCTAAAAACCAAAACAATTTTTTTTAATCAGTTCTTCCCATTTCAATCAAATGTTAATGTAATGTAAAATGTTCAAATTAATATACCAAGTGAAGAGAAAAATGTTTGACACATCATTTAAAATTCCACACCTTAGAAAAAAGTAAGTATATTTTTTCTATAGAAAGGATTACACTTTACTATTTTTCTGGACACTTTTTGTTTTCTGTACATATATTTGTTTGTGCGCTGTTTATATTATATTGAAGTTTATGAAAATTTCAGTTAGTTAATACAATATTATACTACTTGAAACTAGAACTAGGAGCGAGTAGACAAATAAATTTTGTAGTTTACGAAAATGAGCTAAATGGTGTTTCATGTATTCCTTTATAACCAGCCCAACTTGGTGACTAAGTAATTTATATTGTCTAGACTGAAGATAAGTGATACTAATTAAACAAAACATTATGGCACAAGAAACTGCGAGAACTTACAGTTTTAATTACACCATGTATATATCCTTATAGAAATACTATGAATCATTGTACATCTATTGTTTTTTATAAAAAACAATGACATCAATACTTTTATTATTATTCTACTTATCTATCATACTGGACTCATTTATTATATTATTAACACACCCATCTATCATATTAAACTAGGCCCTACCTAATATTAGGAATTAGAGGGAGGGAAATATGTAAAAGTGTTGTGTAACATTTTTGGCAACATTAACACAGTCAACAGTACACTCTATCCAAATCACTTCATTTTCAGTGAGCCTCAGAAATGATTAGTACATCACTTGAAATACTCATAGGTCTATGAACACAGTATGAAATATTCTGGGATGAGATTATTACAAATTCTGTTACATATTTCATAGCCACACTACTAAGGAGAGACTAGTTGAACCAAACAATAGAGATGTTCTTTCACTTAGTTTACCAAAATTTCTAGAATCAGATATAATTAATGCAGTTTTAGAATGCATTACAAGTCGCTTCAAATTACAAATGAATAACTTTATGGTTAATTCAGAAAATTTTATTGTCAGAGTGAAAAATGAATTTCATGAGTTCAAACAATATTTTTGACGTTGTAATTTTGTACAGAGAAATGTTTTGTACAGAGATATGTTTTTCGATATCTTGAAAACTAGAAATTAAATGGTTCACAGTAGTAGAATTTCTTCAGAAAAATCCCCAAGTGAAGAACATGCTTCCAGATTTAGTAAAGTTTTTGAAACTCCTTTTGACAATCCGTGTGCCAATTAGAACAGTATAAAGGTCATTTTCCAACTTGAAAAGACTGAAAACCTACTTGAGATCGACAATGACTCAGAGCCGTCTTAACAACCTTTCTATCCTAAGTATTCACTGAGAGGAGCCTATTAACACTTTGACATGAGTAATCTAGCAAATGAATTCATATCAAGATAAGAGATACAAAAGTCAACCTTTGCTGTAAAGATTTAATACCATAATATATGTAGAATGTATAAAATAGTGTATTTGTTAATTTCTATCTATTTAATTCAACCTTTATTATTTTGTAGCTGATACAGCAAAGTCATTCTCCATCCCAGCTAACTCAAGATCAAGGACGATGTAGTCATAAATGAACCCATAACCATAACACAGAAACAAGTCAAGAAAAGATATGTACCCTCAACTATTCTAGAAATGCACTTCAATTAATAGCAAAGTACTATCAAGTTAAACCCTCAAACTACTATCATTGAGTCAAAGATTTACAGTTAATTTTACAAAACTTAAGTGACAGATATTTGGTTTCAATAGATACATGAATATTGTAGACTGCAGTGAAATTAAGCGGCAGATGAAGTGTTGGGGTGATAGCTGAATTGGGTCTAACGCCTGTTAAGAGTCTCTCTTTGAACGTTTGTTTTACTGACTGTAAAAGAATGCTGGGACTAGTAGTTATCAAATACACTCCATCCGTAAAGAGCCAAAAAATAATATTGAAATATATAAAACACATCCTCCTAGACTTGCAAATTTATATCAAGAAGAAGAATTGGACATTAATCACTCAGTCCTACCTGTTCCATTTCAGACTAGCTGAATCACCCACTTATCTGATTTGTCGAGAACAAGAAGGAACCCTTAAACATATTCTCTTTCGGTGTTCAAGGAAAATTGTTGTCAGAGAAAAAACAATGGCAGAACTTCAATCAGACTGCACCCTCCAATGGATTTTGAGCCACATCACCCTTTTGATACTACTTGCAAGTATGAGAGACATTATGTGGTTGGCATCACCTTATTCCAAAAACAATATGTGGTAGGCAACACCTGATGCCAAAGACATGCCCAAAAAGGTAATTATCTATCATACTGGCATTGCTATCATAAACTACTATATATTTCTTAAATATGCTCATAGGAAAAACTCTCAAGAGTTTGCATCTAGGAGGCAAAATTTCTTATTAACTGTTTGTTCCTATCTGACACCATCAAAAGAGTGTTGTATACACTTAACGAGAAATATGAACTTATACCTTATAATTCATATAATATAGAATCTAGTGGTTGCATCACCTCCACCTGTTAACATTGCACACGGTATTCCAAATCCTTTTCTACACTAGCTGATTAATATTTATATGTGCACTGAAAATGTAATAGGAATCCAATTTATAGTATAGAAAACTCAATGATGGTTTTTATAACAGATGACAAAACACATTTTCTATATTTCTTTATACTGAATTATTATATCATTTCATTGTATCTAAAACATTATAAAAACTAGGCCAATGAAGCACAAATACTATTTATACACAATGGAACACGATAAAATACACATATTAGTTTATATTGGTTTGTTATATATCAAGTAAAAAATGTACAGAGAAATTAATTAAACTACCATCCATGATAAGATTAACATTCAGGATTTGGTTAGAAAATAATTCGTAAAGGTTTTATTTTGAATATAAATTAAATCATTAACCCATAGCTAATGGCTGATACTTATAACTGGAAGTAATATTTACTCACTCTAAGTGGTTGATATCTGAGGACATGGTATGTCAAAAAACTCCTCATAAATGGGAAGTGACTTCAGATGCCCTAATATTTCTATGAGGTATGAGAAGCACTGATCAAATGAACAATTGCTTTGTTGTAAAAAGAAAATTTTGTTGGCCAAGTTTTTATAATGTTTTTAATATAATGGAATGTATATAATTTATATTCAATTCAAGAGTACAATTAAATGCCCGAACAATAACCTAAAACATAAAATGTTAAAAATAAATATACAAACCAAGATCTAAAAAAAAAGTATATAATTTTACACCTCTTTGTGCAGCACTTAATTTTGTGTGAAGAATTGTGACAATCATGGGATCCCATAGTATTACAAAAATAAACATAACAATATATTTTTCATTTCCTAACATTTCTCATGTTAATAATTCTCAAATTCTCATAACATTGTCAAAGTTTAAACTAGAACTTACGTGATATTCCCAAACTGTATCCACTAATTGCATTAACACCACCACATTGTTCTGTAGTTGAAACATCTCCTGGACAACTTAGGTTACATCTTGATTTATCAACAGATTGCAAACCTTGGGCAGAATTTCTACAATGACATTCTATTCTGTAATTAGGAAAAAATATCTTATAATAACAACTGCATGTATATTTGAATAAAATAAAATACAATAAACATAATTATTTAAACTACATTTTTTTTAATAATAACTACATAGATTTTAATAACCTGCTGATGTAATAATTGTAAACAGTAAATATATTTGTCATGTACTTATACCCAAGTTTTATTCCTGCATAGGCATATCCCAGCTGAAAACATTTTATCATACATCTATGTGGTGTTGTGTGATTCCCCATATTTTCCATATAATCACTTACACGCCCACCTTTGATAGTAAAACATCCTGCAAGTCCTGCAGGAGGAATTTTATCAGGTTCACCTGCAAAAGCATTATATTGGTTAAAAAGACTATTAATTGTTCTAAACATTTAAAATTTATTGAATAATAATAAATTTTTATTTTATTTCAATAATAAAATGAAATATTATATGATTAATAATTCAAAAATTTTAAATATTATATTATGAACCATATTCAATTCGATAAAAAAAAAACTCGAACACAAGATCTCGCAAAAATTACGTTTATTTAATCATACACGTTTCAAGGACAAAGCCACCATCCTCAGTGTGATACATGAGCTTAATAACAAAACTATAACTAAACTAGCACTGTGCCAACCCTCATATTTATACAAAACTAAATTTATTTATGAGATCGTGTGATATAAATGCTACAAGTTCTTTAAAATATTTTCCGCAAGTGTAGGTGAGGTATGTGGATGACATTTTTGCAGTGTTTGATAAAAATGAAAATCTCGAAGAGTTTTGTGATATTATTAATGGATTTTACCCAACTTTAAAGTTCACTACAGAAGTTGGAAAAGATAATAATCTTTTCATTTTTTGGATGGAAATGTGTTTAGAAAAAGTAATAATTTATTGTTTAGTGTTTATAGAAAGCCTACACATAACTAAGGATAAATATATAACTAAGTATTAACATCATTCACCTGTGCATAAAAGAGCAACTTTTAATTCTACGGTTCACTGATTAATAAACTTACCTCTGTCTAAAGAATATTTTTATAAAAAGAACTTCAATATATTTATGGTGCTGCAATTTTTAGTGTTTGTCCAAAAGAAATAATAGATAATATAAAAAAAAGCCAAAATTTTTTTTTAAATAAGGAATCGAAAAGTACACTTGTGGGTAGTGTCCCTCGACAAAAGTGAGTTAAAATTACATTTGCTCCTCCAATGTCAAATATTGTAAAAAAATCACTAAGAAAATATGCAAATTTAAATGTAACCATGTCAGTTGAGAATAATCTTTGTAAAATTTTGGGAAATCCAAAAGATAAAATTAAGGAACACGATAAATCAGGAATTTATTGTATAAATTGTGAAATATGTCCGAAAAAATATATAGACCAAACAAAACGAAATGTCAGGATAAGAGCAAAAGAACACTTTGCCCACTTCAAATATAATAGGCCTGATAAATCATTGTTTAGAGGGAAAACATTAGTTCAAAATAGAAAACTCTGTGTTGATAAAAAATGTTATTAAATTAAACGCAATAGATGCATGGGAAACTTTTTATATTAACAAGTACTATAATATAACTGTTAATAATGAATTAGGCCCGATACAAAATTCTATATTAAAGTAAAATATAAAATGTAGTGTTAGATATAAGATTAGTTAAGAATTATTAGTTAGATATTAACTTTAAGTTATTTAGATTGGTGCTAGGCACTTGTTAACGCCTTAATATTAGAAAGTAGGTTTAGGCCGCAACCCTATAGTTTTTTAAAATATGGGGGGGGGTTGTCGCAGAGCTAGTTTTGTTATTGTAGCTCATGTATCACTGAGGATGACGACTTTGTCATTGAAACGCGTTTGATTAAATAAACATAATTTTTGAGTCTGGTGTTTGAGTTGTTTTTTTTAATCTAATATCTCACAAGTCAAGCTCAATATTTATTTATACATATTCAATTCAATAAAATCAAGTTTAAAGTTTGTGGTATGCTGTAAGGTTGTGCAACAGATGAATGGGAGCAATTTAAATTGAGTAATTAGAAATTATAAGATAGATCTGGTAAAAACATTTTATATAAAGATATAAAAAGAAATGAAACATTCAAGGAAATATGCATTGGAAGATGAGAAAATGTTATAAGGAATATTTTTATGAAATATGAAGAGGGAATGAGTTTATATCTTTTTTTTTAGACAGTAAGCATCGGAAATGTATATAAGACTGGTATTATTATTTTAATTGTAAAATTGCCATTATACCTGATGACATGAATTCTCCCTGTTTGATGTCTTTTTTTAAATAAATTAATTCAGTGTTAATGGGTTAATTTAATTGATAAATTGTTAATAAAAATTTTCCTTGACTGTTTTCTCCATAAATACTGTATATTGTTAAAACTGCTAAGAAAATGTTTGTATTCATAAGTGTTCAAGAAATCAATAAAAATATTTAATGTGATCATCACATGATTTTGAATTACATTAAGTTTCATAAAAATCATTGAAATTGTTTTGCTAATATTGGATTTATTTTTACTTGTCCAGGACCATTTACATAAAAACTGATGTTAAATTTAATCTCAACATATTAAAACAAAATTCAAGATAAAAAGCTTTGGATTTATTATGGATTTTGAGATGCACATAAATCAAAATATTAATATAGAAATTTTTTTTAAAGTTTGTTAATATTATATTAAACAGTTTGTTATTACCTACATTAATTTACTTTAATGTATTTTTAGCACTTTTAATTTTGTAATAATAATCACAATATAATGATTGTAATTTTTAAAAAAAATTCATGGTTAAAGGTGAAAAATTTTTGGTCATCTAATTTTTAACCCTTCAACGCGGTGAACCGTCTATAGACGCGGCCAAACTTTCACCTTCTGGCGTGGCCGCCCGTCTAAAGACGCTAAATGTCGCTGCGGTACATGCTGGATTCTAGCATCTAAATAAAGAACTTTTATGAACTGAGCGTATACCCAGAACATTGCCAAGAGAAATGCCATCTGTTGAGTTATTGATTTTTATTTCTAGACCACCGTGACCTTCAGAAAAGGAAACAACACGTGGCTATATACAAACAGATGATTTACTCAGTTTGTGTAGCGGGTTTGTGGAGGGCTCTCGTGTGTTATAGGTTATTATAACCTCATTTATTTATAAGTGTAATATTTTTAACAGTTCGACAGTAGATCGTGTGATTAGTTCTAGTGTATATTGTGTTTTAGTGATAATGTGGGGACCGCAAAGTGATAATATTTGCGAGTTTTTTTGGATTACGCTCAAATGGAGTTCCATTGTGATCCAAATATTGAAGGTAATCATGATAGTGGTGATGAAGTTGTAAATATATGCAATGTGGCTAATGATACCGCAATAATCTTAGATAATGAGGAAGTTACAGTAAATGTAAATACGTATAATGTCCCGCCAGTCAATCCACAAGAGAAGGACATGTTAGTCGACGATTTTCACTACCGCACCAGAGGGTCTAGCGCTCGGAACGGCTTACCGCGTTGAAGGGTTAAAAGTACAGAAATAGCCCTCGAAACTCTAATAGCATCACGGCTTGTTTATTATTATTTTCCATAAATTTGTCCAGTTATATCTCTATATCGCACTAATTTTTAATATTTTGTTACGCTACTTTCATAAAAAATTGTGCTCCAAAAGCTGTATGCTTCTGACCCTCTAATAAAACTTTTCGTCCCTTGCCTCTGGTCACAATCATCTTGGACAAAGATGCAAAGAAAAACTAAAAACTTAAAAACACAAAATATAAAATATTTTCAACATCAAAGTGTGGATCACAGAAAGAAAAAAAATCAATTATTCTTTAACCCACATTCTAAGCCTATGAATCACCTTTCATTTCTGACAATAGTGAATTAAAAGGCTTTCTATATTAGCTCTAAAATAGATCACAAGATAGACAAACCTTTTTTTTTTTTTTTTTTTCTTGTTCACCTATAAAGGCGATAAACCTTTTGATCACAGTTGTCTTATAAAAAAAAACTCATAATAAAATCTTTAACAGTTTTAATGGAACAACTTAAAGTATATACTTTAATGTGAAGATTGAATGTACTCAAATTTTTTTTTCTTTGTAGTTTTTCTCCAAAAACTAATTTTGATGCTAAAATCAAAATGATCTCATAATATTGTTAACACTCTTGAACCTTAGATTGAGACAAAAATATATTATTATCCTAACAGATTAAATGGTGTTATTAAGGTAATCTCGTCAATGATACCAGTAAGAGATCAATTATTCTAGAAAATTACTCATAATCAAAAGCCTTCTCAGTCTCAACCAATGGGTCTCATCCCACATTGGAGTACACTAACATGACAGAAATAGTTAACCAACTGGCAAAGAAAAGTACTCCCCTAAATCATCACAAAATCACTATTAATCCAAACTATCTTAAAAAACACTGACTAAGAGTGTAATAATTATAAAAGGAATGTTCCATAATAATAGTTGATTTAAATCTTCTAAATAACTGATAAAGTTAAGATTATTAGTAATGTAAGAAATTACCAATGACAGATAGTGATTACCAGTTCTGAAAATTTTTATATTAAATTCTTCGCCACAATTCTGTGTAGGGTCTCCAGGACATGGCATGTGGCATTCAGATTCATCTGTTTCTAAGTTTGTAGAGTTCTCTTCAACAGGTACATTAAATTTATTTCCACAATAGCAGTCATGCCTAAATGAAATAAACATTTTTTTAACCAAATATTGGTGACTATTATCATTTACTTTATTAAAAATAGATATTACTAAATCATTATATATATATATATACTGTAGAGTAAATAAAAACATGGTATGGTCTGTTTTTTAAAATGACATTCGTCGACCTTCCTACATACTAAACATTTGAACAACACAGAAAAACCTTTCCAGATGAATGTTTAAACTGTGTAAAATTATCATATTAAATCAAATTCAGTTACATTCAGCAATTAAACTTAGTGTTATTTTAGTCAGTTCTAAAATCCAAAGTAAGCCTATTTTTTATTCCATTAATGTTTTGAACATCAACCTGATATCTTGTCTTGGTGTAGTATACAATGTATCAGAACCTATTTTGCTGATTCCCTGTTGTAGTACGACCTTTGTGAAATGTTCGTTCTCTGCTTTAAAAGTATCATTAACTATTGCAGGTGTACTCAAGATTAATAGCATTTAAGTAACAGTTAATTTCTATTGTGTAGGAAATGTTGCACAAATTAAGATTAAAAGCTAGGTTTTATGATCTAGTGATTAAGAAATTTTTGACTAGAGAAAGAAGGCTAGAAATCAGTTCATAAGTGCATAGAAATATATGTAAAATGATTTAAAATTAATTTTAATAAATATATAGGCCACAAGATTAAATTTTACTTATGTTAATAAAATATATAAAGTTGAAATAGTTTTGTCAGTTTTTTCCTGTTTCGTATTTAAAATTTTTTTTTTTATTTAATTCTTTTTTGTTTCTTTATTAATTATTATCATATTCCAATTATTAAATTGTCATTCTATAATATGATAATTCCTATTTAAATTAATTGTGTGTCAAATTGTATTTATTTGCTGACACTAAATACATTGTTTGCATCACAAACAACGACTGTATTTAAAAATATTACCCTGTACCATACTGAGCTCACAAAGAATAGCCTCAATTTAATTACATCACATCCATTGTTTAGAAACAAGATATGCCACTATATACAAGTAAGAACCGAAGATCATGACATAATTATTGTTTTCATTAATTTGGTGTTGAATTATAGCTTCGATAGAGTTGTTATACATAGTGTTCCATTTGCTCTCGGGACGTAAATTTTCGCTTATAGAAATTGAAGTATTTGGCATAATTAAAATAATTTGATACGGACATACCTTGATATGGGAAATGGGTGGTGGAATAATGTAGGGCAGTGCGACAGACTTTCTAAGCATGTGCATGTGTAAGTCTGTAATTTTATGCTATCATAAGTGGCTCTACAGACTCTCTAGGTGTGCTCATTGCAAAGTGCTATTTAATGCTATTGCACAAATGCTTGCTTATTTGTTACAAGAGTGAGTTTACAGTCCTGTTATTGTGTCACACAGTATGTAGTGGTTCCTATTTTGAGTACAGTATGATTCATTATTCAGTAGACCGGCATGTGTTTATCTTTCTACATATACTGAAAAACGCAGTCCATAAAGGCTTGGCAGCGATATTTTGGAACAGGAACATAGTTGGATGTCTATGGAGGAGAACATCCAAAGCTGCCAGAAAAAACTGTACAGATGTGAAAAACAGATTGCTGGCCTCAATAAGTAAGGTCCTTACATAGACTGTCACAGAAAATGGAGGTGTCAAGAATCACATACCAACGAGCTGTTAAAGAAGCAAAGTTGTATGAATACTGTGTAATTGCTATGCAAATATTTCAACCTCTTGACAAACAGAAATTAATGCCTTACTGTAATAGGTTCCAGCAGTTTGTCAATGCACACCCAATAATCCTTGACTACTCACCAATCATTAAGGAAGTCTTAATGGTGTCATAAACTCGCAAAATACCCAGTTATGGGCTAGTGAGAATCCTTACACCACACACGAGAAACCGGTTTATGATGTTAAAATTGTTGTATGATCAACTGTTGGAACGCAATATTGGCCCCATATTTTATGAAACAAAAGTAGATAGGAATCTTCAATGAATTAGTATATCAGTTGGATAACGAGCAACTCCTTACTGGCTATTTTCAGCAAGATGACGCCATTTACCACACTTCCAACGTCAGCATGAAAGAAAGTGAGTGCTTCTTTGAAAATTGAGTCATTTTCAAGGGACTTTGGCCACCGAGGTCACCTGATCTTACCCCACGAGATATCTTCTTATGGGAAGATATAACGCAACAAGCCATGGACTCTCATGCAACTGAAAGACACATTTAACAAGAAATTGATGCATTGCCCCCAATATTTTGATGGCAATCATTCATAACATGGAGAAGCATGTGTAGTCATGCTTTGATGCTAATGGTGTTCACTTCCAACTCTTGCTGTGATGTCGGCAAGTGGAACACCACACTTTTCACCCAGCAAGGTATATTTGTAGCAAATTTAATTTAGTTATGACAATTACTTCGATTTCTATAAGCAAATATCTGGGTCTGAGAGCAGATATCTTGTGTTTATCTTGTATACGGATGTGTTAGAAAAGTAATGTTTGTCTATTAATTTTATTAGATAAACACTTTTGTTATCTAATTTGAACAAATACCAGTATCATATTATATATAATATGTAATAGATTTATTTGCAGAAAAATTAAAAATTTCATTTAATTTTGTATTTTTTGAAAAATTTAAGTTTAAATATTTTGTATTTCCTCTATCACTACAATAATGCTTGTATAAAATGTTTTTCAGTACATAACAATTTAAATTTAAATAAAAACTTACGAATTTCTTACACCTGAGAATTTAAACTTCAATTCTTTGCAGACATTTAGACACTTTTGAGGAGAATTAGTGTGGTTAAGTTCAAATCTACTTTGGTTAAGTATATTTTGTTCTCCATCATCAATATAGCAACCCAACGATTTACCAACAGCAAGTGAATCTATAAAAAAATATTACTGTAAAATGTAAGAATAAACTTTTTGTTATATGTAATAGTTTAATCAGATGAGTATTATGATAATAACTCTACACTATTACAGGTTGCACTAGTGCATCAATTTTCCCTTCTTAAACTAACATCCATCAGACACATAATATGAGGACTCAAAGCAGTATAGTCACCACTGATTTTTTTTCCCCGATCTTCATGCATTTAGTATAAATTCAGAGCTGAGAGTTCAATCTTTATTTTGTATATCAATAGTTTTTTGTTTTGTTTTTTAAAGTTGGTAATGTTTTACAATTTTGTGTTTAATTCATCACTTGCTCTCAACCCATTTTTTTTTTTTTTTTTTACCTTATACATACAGGAACGTTTTAATACATTTTTTAGTTATTCTGTCTAAATAACATATGATTTTTTTTTTTTTTTTTATTCTCCATGATATTATGGACATTTTTACATGTCCAAATTATTTTTTGTATAATTTTGGAAAAAACTAATTTTCATCTTTATCTAAGTGGTACAAAACATAATGAAAGGTATTAACTATTGCATAATCATGTTATTTAGAGTTTCTGAATAAAATAATATAAACACTTTGTATTTTTTATTTTTTTTTTAAGATATAATTTTTTTTAACACTGCAACATCCACCAAAACCGCCTAGAGTTTGTAGAAACATTATTACCAGTAATGGTATTAAGGTTGAACAGAAATTATATAGGTACAATTGTAACAACATTTGTAATATTAAGTTGTTAATTGGATAAGATTGTAATAGTAAAATACAAGAATGGTGAAGAAGAATATTGCACACATTATATATTTATGTTTCTTTTTAATTGTCGTTTTATACTGTTTAACTTAAATCCATGGTTTAATAGGCCTGATAAACGGCTTTACAGATAGCTAATGTGTGGGTAGCACATCTAATTCTCACCAATGTTGTTCCAGAATTCTTAATCCATGTTTGCTTTTAATTATAGCTTCCCAATACCCATGATACTGGGTCAACACTGTAAATGTTAGAGCCCCCATGTGAATTGAATCTGAACCTTTTACTCGTGAAACAAGACCATTAGACTAACCAGGGGCTCTTTTATATGGTTTGTTATGCATCAAGCTGGGTTAACATAGCCAGAATATGGTTTGAGTAAGTATAATATTCTTAAACAAATTAGTCTAATGTGTTTCCATGTTTAAAGTACATGAGTGCAAGAGAAATGGTGGAAATTATAATTGTAGTTAGTTTTGCAGCCACAGAAGCTGAAACATTAACTTTAAAATCGTGGAAAAAAAAAGAAAGTTATAATCCTCTCAATGATTCTTCAGTCGTCAGTAATTTTGTAATTCTTATAATTTTCTGCATGAAGTAATTAAAAGGGATAATCCTTCAAGAACAATCTAAGACTAACTGTGTAATTTAGGAAGACTTAACTAAACGAATTGTTTATTCATTTTAACTTTTGATCTCATATTGGTTTTTATACATCCTGTCAGTTTTTGCCATTATAATTGCTATTCGTTCTACTTGCTTGAATAACAAGTTTGTTGTTAAATTATTATACTTGGATTAGGCAGTTTTAACACGTTAGCTGCCAGCGGCCTATTTTCGATTTCCGGCGTAATGCAAACTTTTACTGTTAATTATTTTTTGATATTTTTACTTTAATTGTGTTTATAATACACTAATACAACAAGATATACTTTAAACTGTTAAAATAAATTGTTTAAAAATTTGTTACTTATCGTTTCGGTCGCAATTTTTTTCAACGAATATTGATTGACAAAAAAACTTGCTGACCTGATTGGTCACACGTTCATACTAGCCATACTAGCGTATATTTTGTTTTAGAAGTTGGGGTCAACTCTCAAAATAAGAATAAGCATCTCTACTCCATTACGACCTTCAGGTAAAAGATTGTGTACACACTACTAGGGTTGCAAAATGGACAAATTGAGTCAGTAAAACATGTTGGACATCACCACTTGTCTGAAATGGTGGTATTTGTAGGTGAGGGTAAAAACAAAAGGAGAGCCCAGAAGAACTGTAAAGTGTGCTATGGAAGAGCTTCACAAACTGGAGACCGAAAAACAACTAAGAACATCAAGAAGATCACTACATTTTGTGAAATGTGTCCTGGGAAACCATTTCTTTGCAAAGATTGTTTTAAGAACTTACATAAATAGGCAAGATCCTTGTGAACTCTGGTAGTTTTTCTGTAAGGTTGTATTTTTTCACATTTTGTGCTTTGTTTTCTCCAATGTGACTTGAAATTTTCTTTTATATTTAAGATGTGTAGTACTCATGTTTGTATACGCGCATTTAAATGACAAAACACCTGTTACTGCTTTTTGTAGCAAATAATGTAATGTTAAACTGTCCATAAATAACTTCATTTCATTTGAAAGTATTTTTTAACATAGGCATATATAACGTGTTGCCAAATTTAAAAAAATTCTAACAATATACGGTTTTATATTTATTACATTCCTAACAAAAACATTACAATTAGATTCAAGTTTTATTCATATTTCAACACTAAAATTAATGTAAAACTTTTTTTTTAAAATATGCCGACCCGATCGGTCGGTAAAATATCGTCTATTAGCAGACGATATATAACTGAAATAAAAAAAATGTGTTGACGAAATTAACATTCAATAACATATTTAGTATTGTTTTTTCATATTATAACTCTTTAAAAAGTTCCCAAAGACCACTGATAAACGTCAAGGATCGATTTACTTAAGTCCTATAAAATCCCGTGGGTCGGCCGATGTTTCTAACAAGACAAGCTGTGACGACCCGATCAGGTCGGCATGGCAGCTAGCTAACGTGTTAAGGTTTCGAAACTACTACTAATTTTAATTGTAAACTGTTGATATTATAAATTATTGTTAATATTGATGACATGTTTAAAATACAATGTAATAACATGCTATAAATTATTCATATTTTTATGTTTTAATACAATATTTCTTTAACCCTTAAATATTTTGTTACATTTATATATTTAAATTATGTTTAATTTAGTTATTTCCATAAATAAGGTAAAGGATATGTTTTTGTCAGAATTATAATATGGTAAAGAATTATGGAACTAAATAATTTCCAACTAGCACAGAAAAGTTGAGTTCCTACATTAAAATGTATATATCCTAAATTCAACTGTTATTAGATCAATCATTAGTATTTGATCAAATTATAAGTATTGAATATATAACATAATATTCTAAGTTCACTTACTAGAAGTAATAGTTTGGTAAACACTGACTACAAACTCACTACCACACTTTTGTAAAGGATCGCCATTGCAAGTTATATCACAGCGACTCTCTTCAACTCTCTTTGGTTCATTTTGTGTGTTCTCATAATTTACACAGAGACATTGATCCCTATACATAAAAATTTGATGCTGAAAATAATATAGAACATTTTAAACTCTATCACAAAAAAAACAAGGATTGTTTTTAAATAAAAACCATTTTGTTACTGACCACAGAAAATGTTATTAATGAACAAATTTCAAACTACAACATTTCTTTACGTTTCTATTTAACCTCCATAAATATTTAAGCACTTATTAAAGTGTGACACAAATTTGGTGATCCCCTCATCATAGAATTCCTTTAACTATTCATTTAACTAACCCACAACTGATTTTATAACTTCATCATCATTTGACATTCACTTTCCTCCTAAAATTCCCTTCCAATTTTTTATACTGGAATCTAACCGAAATAATATATTACATTATTAGAGATCGGGAAATATTAATTTGAAGGAAAACCTTGTATGGTTTATAAATAGTAAAATGCCTGATTTCACAAATATTCCTATCAAGTCTTAGTGATAATAGTTGGCTGATCAGATTGTAACTTTACTTCAGAAGATGAAGGCTGTTTCTTCCTTCATTAAACAGCCTACTATTTACTCACAATTCCCTCATTCATAACTCTTTACTTATACACTTCTACAAGTTATAAATTAATTTCATCAGGATTAATATTTAGTACATTTAAAAATCTAATCACTAACCACAGTCCATAGGATTAGTGATTAATGTTTCACAATTTCATTTCATTTCTTTATTTAGTCCTTTAGACAATCCACTGAATTGCATAAGAGTCAACACTATCTAAACAAAAGTTTTTAAGAATAATATTCAATTCTAATAATCTTAATTGCTGTGTCATTGATACATTATGTATAGGAAAAGTTTTTTTTTGTTTTTTTACAACAGTCAAACATCTATCATTTCTTAAGTAAAACATGTAACGTAACCAAAATTGAAATAACCAACAAAAAAAGAAAAGAAAGACAGAAGGCATTACAACACAAATAATTCAAAAAACATAAATGTAACACGATGTAAGTAAACAAACAACTAATACACAAAGAGATGTTGTGGGATCCAGTTGAGAGGTTCTGACCTTTAATTGTCTCTGGTCTGTGGACTACATGGTTATGGTGTGTGCAAATGGTTCTTATTCAAAAATGACCCTTATATGAACATTTTTTATAAATATACAAATCTTATTGCTTAAACAAGATTTAAAAAAGATAGTACAGTACTTAACAGGTTTTAAGAATATTTACTATATGATATGCTCCTGTTACATTAACTTATAAATCAATGTGTTATTATTATTAATTATTATGTAGTTTTAAGAAATCGTTTATTGATTTACTATTCAATATGATTATTTAGAACTTTACACAAAATTCAAATTTACTTTCTATTGCTATTCAAAAGTAATAATGACCATTGAAAGATGGTGGTAATGAAATTACACAATAATTCAGTTACATTTTGTTATAAATTTAAAATGTTCATTTTATTTGAGCAAGAGTCAAAATTAATTCCATCTCCAATAAGCAATTATGTAATAAAATTTATTTTATTTTTATTTATTTATTTTTTATTTTCATAACATAATTTCTTATTTCTTGAAAAATATACAAACGTTCCGGAACTGCTTGAAAACTTCCACCTGTACGAAGTCTTATGGAGTTTATGCAAGATGGTGCACAAACACATTTTAGTTTAACACGTTCACTACCATAATGTTAATAAAAATCCGCAAATATAACCCAGCCGACTCATATATACACCAGCCTGTTCTTATTCCTAGACCAACGGCGCACATTTGCGCCGCTTTGGGCCATTAAAATAGACCAACATCCCATATTTGCGCCAGTGTTTGCATGTTACTTCATGGCCTCTGAGATATTCTGGTCTATTTTTAAGGCTTGATAATTTCGTATATAGATGTATGGTGCACATGTGGAACGCTTGGTCTCTAGGTTTTTCAATAGATTACGTCACAACAAGGTTGGTAAACCTGTTGTTTACATTTGCAACACAAACAGCGCACTGGCACCCTGCTGTTGTCATTCTACATCACAGTTCACTTGTTTCTTTGTGTTCTCTGAAGAAGATTAGGTGTTACATTCTGTGAGTGTTTAGAAGCTTTGATGTGTGATTGATGGTGTTCTAACAATAATGAAGCGAAATAGACGAAGAAGGCTTGTACATAGTAACAGTAAAATCGATCAGGCGTTGAATAATAGTGACAGTGAAAATTAATCGATTTCTGAGTAGTTTGTTTTCATCAGACGGACATGGTGAGTACATTCAAAGCTCTAATTAATAATGCAGTAGGCCCTAGTAAATATGAAAAAAGTGAATTAGTTAATAACCCAAACATTGAGACGCATGAAATTGATCAAAATGAAAGAAATTTGTCAGATTATGCCAACATTCAGTTTGTACTAAATGAAGTCCATAATGAGTATATGAATACATATGGTTGTTGGACTAACACAGTCAATGTCCCCCCAATTCTAACTTTAAGGGTCAATAAAAAATTTAAATACAAACAACTGATCCACTTGAAGTTTTTGGTTCCATTTTTGTTAACGCCCACTTAACAAAAATTGTCTCATGGACGAAATAGAAAGCAACATTCCTTCGAGGAACACCTCTTACGAAATATGCTTTTCATTGGGTATATTTATCTATTGAGGAACTTAAAAAATTTTTTAGGTTTGTACCAGTTGATGGGCAATGTACACTCACCGTCAATAAAACACTATTGGATAAAAGGCAGCTTATTTTCCTATTTATGAGCGGACCATGTCCCATAATCGATTTAAATCTATTTAAGATGTTTATGCTTCTATAACACAGACACAGATTCCACAAATCATAGGATTCATAAAATTGAACATGTACTCAATCATATCTTGACAAACTGTAGTAAGATTTATAGCCCTGATAAATCACTTTCATTGAATGAAGCTATTGTCCTCTTTAGAAGTAAACTACCCTTTCAACAATATATAAAAAATAAACCACACAAATATGGGATAAAGTTATATGAACTTAAAACATCAGATGGATACATATTAAATATAATCATTTATCAAGGAAAAGGGACATTGATAGACAATGGAAAAGGTCACACCTTTGTGGTAGTCAGAAATTTAATGCAGGACTACATTGGGAAAGGCTACATACTTTTTTTAGACAATTTTTACAATATTGTTGCACTCTCTGCGTGGCTCATGGACAACCAAACTAACATGCGTGGTACCCTCCAACCAAATAGATCTGGCGATCCGCCGGATGTAGTTAATAAAAAGTTGAAAAAGGGCAGTTCGTCAGTCGTCAAAAGAAAGACCTTACAGTGATGAAATGGCGAGATAAACGGAGTGTTTTAACCCTAGAAGCGGCACCGGCCGTCTCAGCGAGATCGATTTTTAATGCATGGTCTAGTCTAACGTCCGGAAAACATGTATTTTGCAATTATTCAACATTACGCCTACATAAAATTGTCCTATCGCAATAAATAAAATACCGTTGGAAAGCTAATGTTCCTTAGATGCATAATCATGCAAAAAAAAAATACCACAAAACGTTATAAATAAGATTCCAAAAATTAGTGAAGTTTGCATATTTTTGATGCGTAAAATCGTAAATTTCAACTCTGCTGTTTTTAGTAAACACGACGTCATTTTTCCCCATATGATTACAAATCTATTTATCTGTCAATTAAGTCAACCAAAACACTGTTCTATAGATCACATGTTTCTCTTTCTAACCGTAGATTACAAATTTTTCTGCGTCTCACAGATCCAGAGATATTTCTACTTGACGAAACTAGAAACTTGACGAAACTAGAAACTTGACGGCACGAAATTCAATGGGCATTCAGTGCAGTTAACGAAAAGACATAATCTCTTTTTCATTTGGATTTTTTGTTTCGATATTGATAGTATGTTGTAGATGAAATTTCATTCTTCAAGTTGGTACCACTCGATATAGGCAATACTTACTTAGAAGGTTTTGTTTTGATCTCAGAACATACGGAATTGTGCAACGTAAAAACTATAACAAATGACGTAGTGCATATAGTTTTGGGGTTAGATATTTGTTATTTTGAAGGTTTGTGTATACAAATTGTATATAAATTTTGTATACAAGTTACAATATATGTGTTTTTATTTCTAAAGTTTATGTTTTTGAGTGAATTTCTAGTTTGTGAAAGGTTTATATTTGGGATAACCTAAGAGCTAAATTGTAAATCTAGGCTATAACCAAATTTTCTTATATTGAGTGTTTTACTTGATTATACAAGTGAATATGTGTGTTATTCTTTGTAAAGTATATTGTTTTAGTGAAATCTAATGATTTTGTCTTAGGCCTAGCTTTAGAAAGTTACTAATTATGCCTAAATTGTCGAGGTGTCCAACCTAACCTCAACCGTCAGAGTATCACTTTTTAGGGGAAATCGTTATTTTTATTTTGAAAATGTAACAAATTTTTTTTTCCCCTAAATATATTACAAATTTCTAGTAATCGTTGTAAAATTTCCGTAAAATCTATTTGTATGGTGTAATTTACATTTACTGTGAAATTATTCTCTTTTTACTCTCCGATTTTTTGGTATTTGACCAAAAAACTCCAAATCTGATACATCTAACATTTTTTTTCACTACACACCTAGATTCTATGCACCTTTCTGAACATAATTATATATAGAACTTTTGTATCAAATATATATTACTATTTTTGGTAAATTGTTGAATATAAAATGAACAATGTCCCCTTTTTCGTAAAATAATTTTTTAAATTTTGAAAATGTAACATTTTTTTTTTTCGTAAATATATTGACAAATAATACACAAAAATTTTGTATATCTTAGAAAAGGTGGTAAGCTATTGATTTTGGATGATACAGGTTTTTTTCTGAAAAATGATAACATCATTTTTTGACATGTAACATACTTACTCAAAAACCGTTTCCAAAAAACATTTTATTACATAGATGAATTCTATGCATCTTTCTGAGAAAAATGATGTCTTATAAGTTTGGTTTTGTATAAAAATAATATTTTTTATTAATTTTTAAACAAACGAAGAATTGTCTAGAAAATTAACCATGCCGCCCCTAGGGTTAACCATTTCAACTTCTAATGGCCCTGAGATGGAAGAAGTGGCAACTAAGAGGTGGGAACTCAAATAGGTGCCCAGTATGGTTGTCTGCTATAACAAAGGAATGAGTTGGATAGATCATAGTGATCAAATGGTTTTCTATTATTCAACACCCAGAAAATCATTACGATGGTATATTAAATTTATTTTTCATTTGATAGACGTCTCAGTGTGGAAAAGTGTGTATATTTTTTCAAGGCTTACTAAAAAGATAACCTATCTCAAATACAGGGATATTATAATTAAACACTATATTCAGGTAGAACCCATCTCATGGATTCCTCGTGCTGGCCGCTCTTCACAGTCTGATCATGCTCCACTGAAGCTGGAAAAGCGACTATTGTACCATGTCTGCAGAGAAAGACATAATAAGAGGAAGCATTTCTTTTACACATGCTCTGTTTGCAAAGACTCAAATGGAAAAACTTTTGACCTTTGCATGTCATCTTGTTTTAACGAATGGCACAATAAGTAGGCTGAAACTACCAATAAAATAACAAGTTATTATTCAAGAGACATTTTTGTGTGAGTTATTCAATAATGGACATTCCAGTGAATAAAATTTTTATTTTATAACTCATGACATATTGTAAAATAATAATTTTTGTTGAAAAAGGTGTTATTTTTCATTAAAATTTACCTTAGAATTTAGAGTTATTAAGCAAATATACATGTACGTAGTATGCTTAGTATTTTTTTTTTTTTACTGTTTTGACTATTTAAGTCGATGCATGTGTGGGGCGCTCAGTCTATGGTAAAATTTTGATGCTATAGACCGACGAGCTCATGTGCGCCGACTAAAAAAATAGTAAAAACCGTAAACAAACCAATAAGCATACTACATACAACATACATATAATGTTATTATATAGTCTAATAACTCATTTCAACATCATACTTGTGGTCTATGGTGAAGGTCACACCAATTACTCTTGGTCAATAGGCAAAGGCCATATTATTAATGTTGGGCTGTGGTAATGGACCAACCAGCTCATATAAGCGCCGCTTGGTAGCTAACGTGATATTAGAGGTTATTTGACCACATTAAAAAGCAATTACATAAACTGATGGATTTTACCAATAGTAATATACATTAAAATGAATTTTGTTAGAAATTAAAGTAGATTTAAATAATAATCATTAAATTATAATGCTTAACTTGTTTCAAAGTTTAAAAAAACATTATACACTAACTAACTTTATTGTTTCTAGGATTTACATAATTAGACTGAGGTGGCCTACAATACATTCACCCAGCTTCCCGGTAAACAACTTCTTCAATTAACATTTTTTAAACTTTTTAAATTTTCTAAAAAAATAATATAATTTGTTTTCTATTCTTTAAGGGTCATACAATAGTTACACTTAAACTTATCAAACTAAGTTAGACTTACCCATTCCTTGTTGCAGCATAAGTATATCCAGTTTCAAAACATAGCTTATTACATCCTTGATGAGTTAAGCCTTTTGTAAATGTCTGTATAAAGCCAGTAGCGTGTTTAATATCTTCGGTGTACTCAAGACATCCAGCATATTGTGCAGCTCTACAACCATGGTCTTACAAATGCATATAACCAAATTAACAAGTTACTTGTACTTTTTATAAACACATCCAGAGAGAAAAAAATGAAATTAATAAGCAAAAACAAGCATAACCATCACAGTAATATTGTCAAAAATTAATGGATCATATTGGAAAGTCTAAGCAATAAGTGTTAATGTGCACAGCTTCTGATATGTCAGAATTATTTACATTTGGGTACTGCAAATGCATCTACCTCATAGTTCCACTTGTCATAGATCACTGTGATCCAAACTAAAAAATTTTAAATGAAGAAACTAGATATTTAAGTTTTTTTTAATGTAAACTGGTTCTTTTGTTGTCTGATAAGATTGTATTTTTTTATTCTTTTTTTACTTTATTGAGTTTGTAGGTCTCTATTGATTTTTCAATAATTAATTCAATTTGACCAAATTAAGAGTAACTATACCAAGTTTTGCATGGCTTTCTGTATCCTGTTCCATTGTAGTCTAATTGTTCACTACAAAACGCTAGACACTAACTTTCAAATATTAGCATTATTGTATTTTAAAATAGTCAATTAAATAAATAATTTAACCAAAATTAACACAGATTAATTTTATGCAAGTTACACTAACCACAAAGATGAAAATTGTGATAATATATGACTAAAACTACACAATTTTCAATTTACAGCCATTCAATGACATTTAAAATTACAACTATTAATTTCAAATATCTTTTTTTCCTGAAAAGTTTTGACAAAACACAATTTCCTTGTCTTTTGGGGGGGGGGCTTAAATTTTTAATTGAGTAATAAACTTTTTATGCATGAGCAAGAATACCTAAATTGGTAAATTAAAATTCTTGCAGAAATCATTCTTCAAACACTGCATTATTTATATAGCACTCTAATTACAAACAGTACTTTGGGAGATCTCTATTTTAAAATATACAACCTAACCTCACCACTTTTATACAGAACCATTTCATTTTGATTCACACCAAAAAAACCTCCAGATCTCTTCAAATGAAAATTTATACAAGATGGAAGACGTTCCTCTAGAAATCATTACAGAGATCAAAGGTTTTGCTGTACATACACAATGGCTCGCTTTCTCTCTACCAACACTATTGATACTAATTATGTTAATAACAATTGATTACAACACAATCGAGCTAAAAGTAATTACAAATACTAGTTCCATCGTCCACAATATAAATAAAAGAATGGTGTATTTTTAATCATCTCTAATTCATTTAAATTAAATTAAAATGTATTTAAGATTGAATCAGCAGTGAATAATGGATTTAAGTTGGACTAAAATAAAATAAAACATTTAACTGGACAGATTAGTTTACATTGATTCTGAACATATCTAAAATATGTTCATTGTATATTGTTTCATTTTTAAGTCATGTCTGTCAAATACAAATGATTTGTTTGTTTTAAATCATATTCCACAAATGTAGTATCCTAAATGATTACTTACATTATAACTAAAGCAAATAATAATTCATATAAATGTAGTCTACAGTACTAAAGAATTTGAAAATTAGGGTTTCATTTGTTATCAATACTGCACAGTTAATAAAAACATATATATATATATATATATATATATATATATATATATATATATAATTTTAAAGAGACGCCATTTTTATTAGGCGAAACAAGTATTATATAGACAAATGGTAAAAACAATAGAATCTTCATTATGCCTAATTGTTATGATCATACATTTACTATTTAAAAACATACATAACTCACTTTTGCAACAACTTGTAAAATAAAATTTTATTTCATTTGATAATCATCCTTTTTGAATATCTTTCATCTGCTGTAAATGACAACATAAATATTATATTTACCCTGTATGTTTAAATGTACAAAGTAGTGATTTAATTATAAAGAAATATCAAAATATGACACAACTTATTATAATACAAAAACGAAATAACAAATTCACATGCCTTAATAATTAGTGAGACAAAAATAAATCACTGGCATTTAAAGAAAACTATGTTCTCATTCTAAAAGTGTATTAAATTTGCATACCGAATCGAACTTCACACTCATTTTTGCAAATAATTTCATGTTTCAAACATAATGTTATTAATTTGGGTTGGTCATTTCTTATATACATACACATGATTAAAATATATTACACATTGTGTACTAAATATAACTCCTTTTTTGACTTTAAATATGATTTATAAAATAAAAATGGAATTTTGTAACAAACTACAAAATAAAGACGTAAAATTTAAAAAACTCAGTGGTGAAATTATTCCATTTTTTAAGTCAAAAAATTCTTAGCCATCATCGTTTTGAAAAAAAGGAGATAGTGCATAGTATAGTCCTACCTCTCAAATATTCTAATTTCGTCAGGGTCACTAAAAAGAACAAAAATTGGTCAAGAGAGACATAATCGGAATTATGTTATGGTACATCATGGGATATTTAGATGCAGCTAGAGTAGGCTATCTCAGGAGTCCCATACCTGAACTCACTATAATTGAGTCCCTGAATGGTATTATTTGAATTAATTTCCAAGCAAAGACAAGAGCGTTATTGACAACAGAAGAAATAAAATAGGCCATGTAGTATTATTAATTGCGCTAATTTGTTATGCTTTTTTATTATTAATGCATTACTTTATAAATGCTGATAATTACTTTTTTATTTCACGAAGGAGAAAAAAATAAGTTTCTAAGATAAAGTGTTATTGACGCATTCAAGCTTGGTTTTTCCTAATAGGCTACTTCATGCGCGGGCAGTTTAGCAATATCAAGGCCTAACAAATCTGTATTAAAATGCACAATAAGCCTTTTATCTTATATGTAAGCTTCTGAATCAACTGAATGAACCGTATTAATTGGGGTCACTAGAGTTCTTATTTTTCCACTTATCACCTTGTGTAGCTATATAATGTAGCCTAGATTGAATTATATTGTGGTTCTTCTTTATAAACTCTTCTTTTGTCATCAAGTATTCATTTTACACTCTCTGTCTCTATACTCTACATAGAGAAATGGTTTTTTGTCTCATATGTAGGAAGGTTTGTTCAGCACAGCATGTTTTAAATCACATTTTCTTTTTAAATATCATCATTGTTTGAAAAATTAATAATCAATCGCAAGCCTCACAGAGTTAACCACGGTTAATTGAAATTTATTTACAATTTGGTAGGGTGGAACGGTGTAGGGTTTTTTATAAAACTTCCACATTTGCTTTTTTTTACATATAACCCAAACATTTTTAATTATAACGATTAATTACATTAAACAAATTCAGTCGAATGGTTTCTGAGAAAACGCAAACATGATGTAGGAAATTTAATAAATATCACATTTTGTTATTAGAGTGCCCAAACCGCAAATATTCACGAAAATCTCAACACCAATACTCTGTAGTGGTAGAAAATAAAACGTTAAACAACATTAAAATTACACAAAATACTCCATATCATCGATTTAACACAAAGCAAATGTATCACTAAAGGTTTAACATTCAAATTAATCCACATTTGAAAACTGAACAAATGCATATAACCATTTATTCAATATGAACATTAAATATATGATTTCACAAGCAAAACAAGCATTTTTTAGCTATATCTAAAGTTACTGTAGGCTCAATTTTAAAATTCTGAAAGTATAAAAGTATAACCTAATTGCTTAGTTATGGACCAAAATTAACTTTCAACTCCAAGAACATTTTTAAATAGATTTTAATATCTCTTACAAAAACAAAAACAAAAATGTCAATTTGAAAACAAATCTAAAATTTGGTGTTTACATGCCTATAAAGTGTAGGTAGGACATTCTTTACTATCTTTTCAGTATATAAAACAAAACTACAACTTATTCTATTAATGAAAATGACTAAAATATACATTTACCAAATAGAATAATACTGCTAAAAGCCAGCAATACAGCCAAGGCCGACATCTTCTTTCTTGGCAATACTTCCACTTGTGTAGGCCTCTCGGTTATTGAATCACAACAAGGAAAAAACATATTGTTTTCAAACCTTTGACTTATCCCTTCTCTTACATTGTGCGCACGCAGGTTGGCAAACCTTTAAACATTGGCCGTGAAATGTGGTAGACCACTGTTTGACATAGGGTGATTGACCTTGAGAGTTTGTAATCATTCTTATCACGTTATAGCGCTCTGGATGCAATTAATTTGTGTTAGACACTAGACAGCAACAGTCTACTTTTACGTTAAAGATTGCACTACAGTCGGTTCTGCTTTATTTAGAAACCTTCCAACTCATTTCGATGTTATTGAGAAAGATTTCTAAATACAGCTGTTTACTTATATAATGGTGAGCATATTTTACTAAAAGTCAATGGAGAAAGTAAAATGGCGAATAAACGATTGCGAGATTTAGAAATTTCATGAGTAAATAAATCTGGTATTTTTCACTTGAAATAATTATTTAATCAATAATACTAGCTTGGTAAAATAATGTGTAAGCGTTAAAATCAATAAATTATTATAAGTTTATGTATAACAAATAAATCAGCTTTAATTATTTAACCAAAGTCTTAAATGGTACACTTTTTTAAGTATGGATCACGTCAAAGTACTGACTGATAATCGTCAAAAAATAAAAGACAGATGATTTGTCATTGAAATCGAATAATTAAGTTTTGAAATACTTATATTAAAATTGCTTTAGATATGTAAAGTAAACTGTGCACAATACACGAAATGTCTATAAAATACATGAAAAAATCAAACTTCTTCGCACACGCTTATGTAGAAGACCCTAAGCAAAATAAATGCCTAAACAGGGCTTCAAACTGTAAATAATAGATAATTACTGTTCATTATTCATTTGAAAAATATCAAAATGAACACGTCAGCTGTCACGATTAATTTTTTACTTTTCAATTTACTCCATATAGTAATATAATTTTCTGTTATACACATTTAATTTTAACATAAACCTTCATATTTAGGTGAAATTTTATCGTTTTTGCCTGTAGTAGTCTATTCGACATAACAAGTTCCTAATTTGTGAGCAATATCCACCGAACCGAAAATGTTTGGTGAGATGGCGTTTGTTTCAAAAAAAATTTATAAAAATCCAAACCTTGTCTTTTAGTTTATGACAGGTCTCTCAGGTTATATCTTATGAAAGATAAAAGAAAAAAGTTAACAGATTATTTTAAAAAAATATGTCATATTGTAGTACAATCAATCGAACAATTGCATTCTTGAATAACATGACAGAGAAGCAGGATCGAAGGATGTTAACAACAAACCGTCAAACGTCCTTCAGTTTTTCAAGAAAACAAACTTTTCCACCTATGTAGAATTGAGTATGTGAGAAACTAAAAATTTTTATCGAGATTAAACATTATACATTAGTTAGAAGAAAACTGGCTAAAATTCAAATCTGTTGTTTCATTACTTTCTTCTGTCTAATATACCAAAGGTACGCAGTAGTGTAGGTTAAGTTGCAGCCACAATATTGCAGGCGCTGTCTCTTCAACATTACATAATTTTGCATCCGGAATTTCCGACCACTGATAATAGCTCTTGGAAACGCTAAAGGCTAGTATTAACGATTTCATAGAAAAACCGGTTTTGCAATAATACTCCGAATCTTGAGAATCATCTTTTCGAAATAATGTGTATAAATAATTTTAATGGTTATACATTGTAATAAAACATTTACTAGTCAGAATGTCTCGGCTCAAACCGACGTGACGGCATTCTCAGGAATAGGGTAGCTAATACTTACCAACCTTTCCGCAAAAAATAAAACGCGGTACTTAGGCGATTTAACGACAAAAGATTTAACAACTTAGGCTAATTAGACATACGGTAGTTACATATTACTAAGACTAATGACTATAAAGGGAACTTTATTATAAAGGATTTTTTTGATTATAAAGGGAACTTTTTATAAATGACAGTTGATCCACAGTAGTTGCTCTACTAATGAAATGTTTATATAATTTATCACGAAAAATGTCTATAATATTTTGTAAAGTATTTATAATTAATTATAATAACACAGAGCAAGCTTACAAAATTTAAGTATAAAAATGTGTTTTAAGGTAAACCAACCAACAAACAAAACTCTTTAAAAGGAATGAAATAATGCAACCTATTTAAAAACCTACCTATTTTGAGGCTTCATATCACGATGCTAATGAAACTGAAACCAAAGGATTTTTCGATAACAGTTAAAGTTGAGTAAAATTAAAACTAAAGTAAAAATTTTAATAAAGCAAAGTAAAACATAAATATGTAGCATAACGTTCTACGGTTCAGATTTATACTTTATAAACATTGATACTGGTAGGCTATATCTATAATCTACATATTAAAATTAATGTACATTCATAAAATAATAAAGATATATTTAATTCAAACAAATATATACTACATAGATATATATAGCCTACAGATTAATTCACGTATTAATTGATATTTAAAATTATATATTAAACCATTCATACATAAATAGAGGTATATTATATGAGTAATCCTTACACCAAATTACTAAACTTTTAAAGATTGTTTTACAACAAACTCTGGTTATAACTCTATAAGACAACATTCAACAAACTCTCAACACTTATCAATTGCCAAAACGAGTTTCTTAACCAATTTAACTACTTAATTTTTAATATATTCAGGTAATTGGTCATAAATTCTAGGTGTAATGGTAGAAATAAAATTTGAAATATGTGGGTAATTTAGTTATGGGTAGCCTATAAACGCTTTGTTCCTATGTCTAAGCAATTACTTAGTTTTGTTCTCCACATCTGAAAGAGTTCACTCCTAATATTTATAGAGTACTGTATTTTCATAACCATAAATATAGAGTGTATTAAGAAGTAATATAGATTGATGTTGATTATCATAGTTAAAATTTTTTTTTAACGCCAAAATCAAAGATTAGGAGTTTCTAATATACTTTTATATATTTACTTTTATTGTAGTTTGAAGATGCATCTAATTTAAACAAATATCCCATCAATCTACTATTATTATCAATTACTTTTGTATTTGTAATATTACAGTAATGTCAACTTGCTCGTTAAAAATTATGAAAAAAATATTAATACAAGTTTTAAATTCGAGATGGTGAAGAAAATACCAAACAAAACAAAAACGTGTGCCCGTTTGTTACAATAAAAACAGCTGATATATGTATTGTTGCGAATCATCACTTCAGGCATAGAAGTTTGATTTTCATATACCAACTAATTGTAACAAATTATGTTACAAAAACATCGCTTCAAGAGAAGAAGTTTGATTTTCATACTACCAATTAATTGTAACATGTAAAATCAACCTCAAAGAGATCATAATGCATACTGTATAGCAATGAGGGAAAATGCTTATGCGAAAAGGAGTTGTCTCTAGTGAAGTTTACAATTTACTTTACCGTATATTGTATTTATTTTATGTATTTAACCTACAGTGTCATACCACTACGGCACTGAAACTCAAAATAACGTACAAGAGTAACTCTAGCAGCTAAACTGTTAAGTTTAAGAAAAAATAAACCAAATTAAAAAACCTTAAAATTACAACGAACACATCATAAAATATAGGGGTTTCTTTATGAAATTTGCATGTTGGAAAATTGCAGACAAATTATGAAAATTTTAATACACCTCAACAATCTTACGTAAAAGTATGAAAAGTCAATCATTAGAAGTAAGCTGTCAGATATACAGTGGCGGCTCTAGCGGTTATGCCGGGTAGGCCCGGGCCTACCCAACTTATTTGGTTTTCGGCCGGTGACACGCCTAAATGTACATATTACCGTTTTAAGGTGTATTAACGAGCTGTATGGTTTACTTTGATTTAAATATTACTTCTCAACAACTACTTTTGTGACACTTATAGGCAATAAAATATATTATATATTATAAAATAACAAAAATATTTTTATTTTTCATAGTTGACCTGGCTCCATAGTTTTAAAATTAACAGTGTGGTGTATGTTTTTATCTTCAATAAGCAGTCCCCCTTTTATCCTAGGGGGTATTTACCCAGGTTCCCCGCCATAGTCATGACCCCCCTAAACTGTGCCTACCCAAAAAATAAATCCGGAAGCCGCCCCTGCAGATATAGTTAAAAAGATAGCTATTACTGTAGTTCACTTTAGATGAGACACTTGTATATACCTCCCTGATAAAATAAAATCGGTACTCTAATCTACTATGAACCATGGACAAGTAAATTTTACTTAAAAAGGGCCTAGGAACTAAACCAGACAAATAAAAATATAAATACAAAATATTTTTTTTATATGAGTTATAATGAATTTAATATTGAGTATAAGAGGGGTGAATAATGTATATTGAAATATAATTTGTAATTGTAGTAGATGTTTATTTATATACTTTACAGAAAATAGTATACCATGTGTCCCAAAAGTCTCACCCCCCCCCTTATTTTTTTTTTATTAATGGAAATAAACAGATTTGCTTTGGGGAAAGTTTAGATAATCAAAGGAGGAGTTTTTGAAGTATCAACATTTTCAACCCTTACCCCCAAAATGGGGTAGTTTTGGGGGTAAGTCAAGAATTTTTAATATCAACCCCTATTGAGTGATACCTCATTTTAAAGGTCTTTTAAAAATAAGAATAATGGCGCAAACTACAGGTCTCTAAGTTCATCCTACCCAACATAGCGATCAATCGAATTGTGAATTTTACGTTAATAATTACACCAGAAATGTTACGAAATGTACAACATGCTTTTGAGTCCAGAATCTATTTCTATCAAGAAGTAAATGGTAGCCATTTCGAGAACTTAATCTGAGATTTAAAAAAACAAGGTAAGGCTCTTACCATCATTTTACCAACATAGAGCAGTTTGTAATGTAATAAAAACAACCGGAGTTCGTAGGTTAACATTCAAATATATAATAAAAGACCTTTAAAATGAGGTATCACTCAATTGGGGTTGCTATTTAAAATTCTTTACTTACCCCCAAACTACCCCATTTTGGGGGTAAGGGTTGAAAATTTTGATACTTTAAAAAACTCCTCCTTTGGTTATCTAAACTTTCCCCAAAGCAAATCTGTCTATTTCCATGAATAAAAAAAAATAATAGGTGGGGTGGGACTTTTGGGACACATAGTATATCAAGCTGCACATTCTCTTCTACCGCCTCTGTATGTTGTAACTTCAACCTAAAACTCAATATTCTTAAGTTCAAACAAATTAGTCACGTTTCTTGAATAATGGTTCTGCACCATAGCCTCTACTTGTCTTGATTTATTTCGTACAACTCGCATGACGCACTCTCCGATTTCGTGCCATAAGTTGTTTGATAAGATATTCACTATCTCTTTGGTCTTTCTTAATATACTCAAGGAATTTACATATCGAATGAGTAACAATGATTTACTGAAATTTATAATGACTGCTATCTGTTTTGAACAAAATCATTCTAACATTAAGTGTAAAAAATAATGGCACAGTTCGTGGTCTGCCTCTTAATGGGTTTCCTATTCTAAAAAACTACCAACAGGTTTCAACTTCAGCAATTTATATTTCATATTTGTTATGCAACTCATGCAACGTAGCTGTGCCGATGATGTCATCATCCCCTACCACTCAAGACTGTATGTCAAAACTGAAAACATCAGACTTTTCTTCGTTCCAATTAAATTCTTGGAAATGACAAAATGACATGTCTCGAGGTCAGATTATGAGTTGTCTTACCTTTGATCAATTATACCTATGACTGTACCTCTTTTACAATCACAGATAGCGAAGTTATTGTCGAAATTGTAATTTCCAAACTCTGACTTCCCAAGAAAATGTGATATTCGTATAGTTACAAGATCTGTCAGTGCCGAGTCACTGACACGAGCGTAGCGAGTGGAGGCTTCTTCTTGTATCTACAGCATCGAGGTCCGTTAGGCACTGATACGATGGAACGAGTGTAGACTGTTTAATATGCATCTTTATAAAGTATAATGTGTTGTCTTGGACTGTTTAATATATAATATAGTTAATTACCTTAGAGGTTGTCCTCAGTCCGTATTATAGTTATGGCTACAGCGCTGTTTCGCCGAACACAGTCGGCTTCGTCAGGCCCGCACTAACACATAAACACGTAACACAACACAACACTAACACATAAAATCAGAGTATGACTCGTCGTACATAAATAATAAAATTGTTTGTGGCCACATTATAAGGTCTTACTTGTCCAGCTGCAGGTATGGTACTGACCTTATACTGCAGGTATGGAAAGGACCTTATAATGTGGCCACAAACGTACATTATTATTTATGCACGTTGTGTTGTGTTACGTGTTTATGTGTTAGTGGGGGGCCTGACGAAGCCGACAGTGTTCGCGCGAAACAGCGCTGTAGCTATAACTATAATACGGACTGAGGACAACCTCTAAGGTAATTAACTATATTATTAATATACATCTACGAGGACCGGTAGGGCCTAGCCGACACAACGTCAAGAAAGTAGTGATAGGCCTACTATACAATATGAGATTCAGAAAACCTTCTCAACAACTGTTTTAAGCAAACAGGGTAAAACCTTTTGATCTACCAATACAAATTAACATTTCCTAAAGACCCACTTTTAAGCATTACATTTAGACGACATGCTTTGTATTACACTGTATGATAGGACTGAGATTGTACCATGATTGTGCCCATCAAATTGTTTACCATTATTATAAACTATAACACCAGATACATATTATGTATGTTATACAGTCGATATTAGGCCTAATTTATTACATGCCTACTCTACTTACTTCCTCTAAAGTAAAACGGGACCAACATAATCTTTCCTTAATTATTTAATAATTAAACACCACAATATAAGAGTCAAGTATAACAATAATTGGAAACCTAATCTCAACCTACAACCAAGGATGTTTATGTCCGAAACAAACATAATTAATTATAGTCATTATAGGTTAATGATTTTACGGAATCCTAACCGACGACAGCTAGTTTTGTCGCAGACTTGATAGTGAAGAAGTGTCAATAGGATGTGTCTATTTTCTTCTCTGTGTTCTATACTAATAACGAGTTATGGATTCGCGTCCATCTTGAGTAAGTAGGATGATAACTTAATGCATGTTTCTACTAATTGTTTGATTTATTTGCTGGTTTTTAAGAGTAATATAACAACCGCTTTAATATAAAAGTAATATTATTTTAATATCATAAATTTTAACTTTTATATTTGGACAAAAGGCCTAAGAGATCAACGTTTGGGCGTTATACAGAGGATCTCTTGTATTTGTATGATAGAAATTGGTAACTGGCATGATGAGGCACATTAACTTATTTATGTAGTTTAAATATTTCGAAGGGTTGAATAATATTTGGTAAATAGTTGAAACGGCAATTTTCCTATAAAATATTAGAATTGAATAAATTTAACTGGATGTTGTCTAGGCTAAATAATTACTTAACTACACATTTTCATCAAATACTCACATGACAAGTAAATAAAAGACAACCAAATAAGATTTTTTTTTTTTTTTTTTTTGTCAAGAAAAAAGTAGGCTGGAATAAAAATTTATTTTGTAGCTGTCAGTAAAAACGTTACGTAGATATTTGTGAACATTTTATGCCATCTACCTTAAGTAGTCATGAGTTATGATTTCGTTATATTTCTTATTCAGCTTAAGAAGTAGCCTACACAGAAAGTATTGTCATCACAAAAACAAAAAACTCTTCTTTTTTACTTTCTCACATATAGGTAGTGTAAAGTTTTGCAATGAGACAAAAACTCGATTTCGAGTTTTTGCAGTCTAATATAAACGAGTTTTTCGTTCTGAAGTCCTTTGAGTCGTATGACGTCTTCAGTCCAAACACGTGGCCATTATATATATATATATATATAGTATATATGGGTATATAATATAGTATATGGGTACATTTCGGCCATTTGTGGAACTTTTTAGCATTTTTTTACAATTCAGAATTTGAGAGTAGTTTCCATAAAAACAACATTACGATTTTCTCATAATGGGGTTAGACTATTTTGATCAAAGTTTTGTTCAAATGTAACCTCTAAGCACTCAAACAAAACGGTCGTTAACTCTCCAAAAATTTCTGTTTGTAAAAAGTCTAGAATCGACAATGTGATTGTTCTAAGAGAGACATATTTTCTTACCGTTTTAACCAACATTTAGTGAAATGTGAAGAATATTGACGCAATCTCGTGTGGGGTTTTTAAAAAAAAAATTTAATTTTTTTTTTTTTTACAAATAAAATAATATCACAGTTCAAGAACAATAATTATAAAAAACAAAAACAAATAATTGATGAACCTACACTGGCATCATTAGAAACTCTATTTTAATCAAATTACTTATTAGACTGGAAACAGTTTTACGGTACAAGTCAAGTATGTTTAGAACCTATTTCAATATAAAAATATTTTTCAAAGACGGCGCTCAGATTCAACTGACTGGTAACTAACGTACTGACATTTTTGGTTGGTTTATGTGGAAGTTTATCCAATCCTATTTAAACGTTAATTTTGACTGCTATTCACAAATCATAACCTAAGGCCAAGGTTGCGAAGTTTCAGTAAAGTGTTTATTAAAAGGTATGCATTACAGAAGAGAAATTAATTTGTAATTTTCAGCTTTTCTCTAAACAAATTTAATGATACGGTTTCAGAATATTTTTTATAAGTTTTATAAAATAGAGCTAGTACTATTTTACATGATTACGTCATAGACACCAGCAGCAGTCTTAACAAAATGCACGCGAAGATTTAATTGACTTTAACCGATACACATCAATAAGTTCTTCATCTTGAAAAAAGAAAATTGTTCCGTACTTTTTTCCTTAAAGTTTTTCATGATCTATTGACTAATGAAGACGGGACGTGGACAATGCATGAAAATATGTAACGGCATCAGTCGGATTCAAACTTGCATAACTTTTGACTCTTCACCAGTCCAATCTGTGACGCGCACTCCCGACGTAGCTACGCCGCTCTTTCCAACTAACCTACAAAAACACATTTATATAGAAATTGTAATGTTATTTGATACACGATGGTAGTCAAAGTTTTTTTTGATTATTATTTCTGAATTTTATTTTCTTTCACAAAGTTGTCCCCCTGTGAAATACTTTGGTTTCAACAATTAACCTACATATTTTAACAAAATGTAATTATTGTAGTCACACTGAAAAATAATTTTAAGATTACTAACTTCTATAGCCAACTTCTACACACCATTTTCACGAATTGTCCTATAATAATGTTCATATTCTCATTTCATTTTTTAAATTTTTATTTCAAGGTGAGATGTCTATCTTACCTGCGATAATAAATGGGTCTATTGTGAAACGGCCCTATAAATTCTTTATCCTCCTTGAGAATTTAATTTTGGCTCCTCCAACTTGCAAAGCAAGAGTGGTGATCACTCCTACCTACTTGGACGCTGTCCACTCATCTGTTTCATCTTTTGTGGTTTGGCCACAGGTCGATTTCCTTGATTCCTTGAAAACGTTCACATAATAGCTTTTCTGATATTATTTTCTCGTCCATGAATTGTATATAACCTGCTCATTGTAGTTTATAGCTCATTATAGTGTAGGAAATTTAGTTATCGAAGTTGTCATAAACACAACTCACCTCTTTACAATTTTTAAGGTTTGAAAAATGTTTTTAATGTATTTTTCCGTCACCTAATCCTAATTATTTTTCTTATTGGAAGATGTTACTCGTGTTACTCAGATGATATTCTTATTAACAGTTTCGGGTATTGCACATCATCAGTTATGTATAAATAAAAATACAGAGCGCAATATAACAAAAAATCAATACTGTCACTTCGACTGGAGGTAGTTTGAGAACACAAAACACAAACACATGACACGAAACAAATACGATAGTGTGACATGCAAGTCATGGAGATTCGAACGGCACTCAAATGGATTGGAGCTAAAATAAAAAATGTGCACAAGATTATAAAGATATATAGGCATATATATATATATATATATATAACAAATTTCTTCAACACATTTATAGAATTTTAACTTTTTCTTTAATTATTCATAACATTGAGTTCTAAAATCTTTTACAATATAAAATCAATTATTGTCCAAATCTGATGCACTTTTTACTTATATACTAACGTCTTAACCTACTACTTATTCTAAGTACATAGTTAAATAAAATTCTAATTCTACCATGTCTTAACCTAAATAAAGAAATAAGAGTGCATCATATTTTTACTTTTAAATTTTTTACTTTTAATTTATTATTATAAAATGCTGCGGCTAACTGAAATGTATTATTTTATTAATTTTTATTTAATTTCTCTTTACGGGTTCGTGAGGTTCTTGGGTGACTGTAATTTACATATAAAATAGAATTTGGTGGTAGTTTATTTAATTGAGATTGTCCATTAATTTTTACTTATCGCTTGGAAGTTTTTCACTGCTCCGATGTTCCTGGTTCTTTGCACGTGGTTCCCGTGAGACTGCCAGTAGATGGATCGATTTGCTTTGATCTTTTCGATGAATTTCTTCTTACACTTATTTCTCACTCACTTTCGTGACGACGATTACTTTAATTTATTTTATTAATATTCCTGTTCAAACACTTTTATAACGACGCAAATTTCTCACTCACTTTTATGACGACGATTACTTTTAAACTTATAACGACTATTATCTTTTAAACAATTCTTCGGAGATTATTATTAATACTTATACAAAAAAAAACGACGCAGATACTATTTTAATTTGACGTTTGATCTCGGCTAATTCTTTCACAACGATCTTCTTTTCTACTAAAGAAACACTTGCTCCGGAACTCCCTCCTTCAATCAGTAACAACCAAAAAGAAAGAGCCTCGTGCGCCTCTCTTCCACCCCTATATATAAGTTCTAATTTCAAATGCTTTCTTCCGATCCTCTTCCTTCATTGGCTTGTTTTAAATCTTGTACGTTATTTCGAGTCTGACGCAATTTATTTCATTGGTCCATTTCAAACATTTTCGGTTGAAGGCATTGACTTTTGGAATGGTTTATTTGACTTATTGAGATCTGTGACTAATGTTTGAATAGTTTTTCTAGCTGTCAACCCTTACAACTCTTTACAATTTATGGCCTGCCAAGCACTGACCTTTTGGGAACCCTCTATTTCGTTATAATATATATATATATATATATATATATATATATATATATTAAAATTCTTGAAATAATTCATTTCTCAAACAATTTCAATATATTACATGAATACAGATATTTAACAGAATACAATAATATCTCGTCTATATATTTTAAATAGTTTTTACGTATGTCTGTATTTTCAATGTCAAAATATAAAAACATACTTTGTAACGCGTCCACCAGTGCTACACTCACATATAGAGAGAGAAGTAAAAAATGACATCATTTTAGAAACAAACAATGTAGTACGGTATATTTCATCACTAGGACTAAAAGTGAGGCTTTTCTATACAAGCTCAAGTTTAACTGGAAAATGAGCGAGGATAGAAAAGCTTCTTTTGGTCCAAGTAATGAACTATATGTTTCGTTATACAGTACTGCAAATAATACAAGAAAACAATTTCACAAAAACTAAGATGTTATAACCTATTTACCTATTTAAGTTATACAAGTTTGCAGCTATTATAGCTGTTTAGTTTTGTTAGTGGTACTTAATTATAAAATCGATTGTAACAGCTGTTTTATCTGTTATTTACAATCGAGAGAATCGGTCGTTTTTATAGATGCTTTACAATCGTTAATTAATTCATAAACGAAGTACTGTAACAGCAAATGAGCTTGACATCAGCTGATTCTTTTAGGTCCTAGCACTAAAAAGAACAACACTGTAGCATCTCAATGCATGTATTGAAAACAGCTGTTTTTTAAGTAGTACTGTATGACGAAAAGCACTAAACGTAGTCCAAATAACAAATTATTTAGAACGTATACAAATTCTTACGAAATGTGTGACGGAGTGCATTGGTATCACTTTTTGAAAGTCGCAATAGAAATGCTCTCTGTGGCGCTATCACGTCATAGGTTAAAGGACATTATTGCTAAATTTATCTGTTGCCTCGGCTATCATTTTCAGTTACTGCTTTTTATATCCATTTTTAAACAGACTTATTTTGTGTCTTACTTTTGACATCTGTATTCATAAGCTATCATTCAGTGGAAACTATCAATTTCGGTAATTACATTAAGCCCACTACGTATGTGTTGTTAATTGTAGACCACTAAATTGCAATTATTTAATAAACTTATTAATTGTTTACTCCCAACGGTTATATTCTTAATATTTACTTTCCCTATTTCATAAACACACTAAGGGTAAACAATGATTAACTCTCGATTCACATATACAGCCATGTCACAGTATCGTCCTTGACGTCACAATTGGAATGTGACGTTGATGGAATGTAAATGACGTTTTGTCAATTACGTCATTAAAAGTACATAACATATTTCACAAAGACAATAATAACAAAACCGTGACGGCACCAAAGACACAATGGGAACTATCCTATTTAATAATGACTCATTCATTATTACCCAGCAAATAAGTCCATATACAAGGTTTAATAAACCTTGAATAGCTGTGCCTATGAAGAGGGTTAAGCTCGCTATGAGACGCCGCGCCGGTTGCTTTAGTCATTAGTACCTACTCCAGCTTTGTGTGCAAGAAATTTCGATCTCAATCACCGTGAAGGCTAAACAATTCACAATTTTGGCATAGTATCATGAAATAAAAGTGGGGCGCTGGAGTCGGTAGTGAAAGCTAGGAACTTTTGCTGACCCCGCATACCCAAAAAAACCGCCTAGCAGGCTTAAAGGCCTACGTTTAATGAAGTTCGAGCTCCTGAATTTATTGATTGTACGCTAGATTTTTTAATGGATTTTCATAAAAATTGTAAATTTTCATAAAAAAGTTCATGCTAACATTTCGATTGGTGAATTTCAATGTCGTCACCGTTTTTATTTTTTAAAAATTTAAGGTTGTGTAATTTAACTCTAGATTTGTATTAGACCAAAAAAATTTAATTAATAATGGTAAATGAAACTTAATTGTTCATTATATAACCTCTAAATTAGGCAAATAATAAATAATAATGGAAGTGAGAATTGCGATTCTGTTAAACCTATCTTGTTCTGACTGTACACAGATATTAACAAAATGAAGTTTCTGCTTGTACATTGAACATTTTAAACCAAATTTAAAATTTCAAAATAAAAACTGTTATTTACAATTGAATGGATGAAATATCTTTATTAGTCAACTATATACATATACATGTTCAGATTACAAAACTTTACAAACCTAAGACTAATAAAGTCTGACCCCGAGGTTTATAAAAAAAAACCTGTTTGGGGTGATACACATGAAACTTAGAATCTATAAGACAAGAGCTAGAGATTGAGGTGGCGGCTGATCGGTTACATTTGATGATTCACCGAACTTTGTTAAAATATGTTCATCTCTCAACATGGAAGAAACAACAAAAGACAAAGGCTACTTATTATTTATACAGGACAAACAATTTTTTTTTTTTTTATATAATTAATATTAATTATGCCAAAATAGAAAATATATATCTTAGTTAACACACAAAAAAAAAACAAAAAAAAACCCTAAACAATTAAGTATTCTTAAACCTAACAATAAAATAACACAAAAAATATTCCTTATAAGTCATATCTTATTCTAAACAGTCATAAAACATAGAAATATTATCATAAAACAGAAGATATGTTTTTAACACTCTTAAGAATTTACTTAACTTTTTAACAATTTTAATTTTAGGGGGCAAGTAATTATAAAACTTCGGAGCAAGATAGGTGAAAAACTTTTTATATAAGGTAAGTCTAGGTCTTGGAACATACGCGTTCAATCTATTTCTAAGGATTTCAGTAGGATTTAGAATATCTTCTCTTTGTTTGTTACTCTTATTATAATAAACTTTTAATGCCTTATAAATATACATATTCTTTATAGGTAGAATCTCAAGCTTTCTATAAATAGGTAAAGCGTGTTCTAATTTTGATTTATTATCTATAATACGAATAAATGAGTTTTGTTGAACAACAATTGCTTTCATTGTAGTATTATAAGTGCCTCCCCATAAGGTCAAAGCATACTCTAACTTCGAATTAACAAAGGCAAAGTACAATGTTCGTAATAGGTCCTGACTACAAAAGGGTCTAAGTAAATAGAAAATCCTTGTATATTTAAAAGATAATCCTTGATAATCCTTAATTTTGAAGATTATTAACAGATTTTGCTCAAACACAACGTCCCGTGTTTTTGAAACACTGAATATAATGTCACTAATTTAGTTTAATGTTATCTAAAATGAAAGAGAAAATAGATGTACAAATGCCTTGTCTACACTTTTGTTTTGATTATTTTTTATTGAATTTTTAAACATTTTAAGGAATTTGTTAACAAGCATTGTGTCATTTTAAACATCTATAGGCGTAAGTCTTATGCAAATACCAGAATCGTTTTTAGTTTTGTAATTTTACTGGCTGTCATCTTGGCGTTAAATAATTTGTCAAGAATTTGTACTGTTCATTCAAAATTTATTAAGGAATTTTTTTATGTTTATGGAAAACCCAAGTAAATCAACAATGAAGTAATACAGTCTACATTGCTCTCGATTCACTTTTTCTCTCTGTAAATTTAAACTTATGAAAATTCTCCTTCACCATTTATCTTTATTTTGACTCGTACTATTTCGTATGTGAGGTAATTTTATTTTTCGCATTATTTTAACTATACTGTATTCTGTTCTGTAGATTATCAATCGGTGGAAAACAACCCTCAATATTAGACGTATTAAGGCTTGATTCACATCACATGCTATCGTACTTTGGTGGCATCAGTCAATAAACACGTCACAGTTTTAATATGACGATGATGGAAAAGTGAATGATGTTGTTATAACTACGTCATTAGAACTGTATAACAATAACAACCAATAATTGATGACCTACGTTAGTTACGTCATAACAAACCTCTTATGGCAAGAAAGTGCACATAAACATGAGAACTTTCACTAAGAAATTAATAATATTTTATCACTTTCAAAAACAAGTTTATAGTTATATCTTAGTACATACCCAGCTTTTTCCCCCAATATACTCGTAAATAATATTTACTAAAACTCGAAAATATATATATTTGAAACGACCTACATATGTTTATACTCTTTTATGTTACTCAACTATGTGAATTTAAATAATCCGAAAAAACCTTAATCCTGATTTGTATTTTTTTAGATAAAGTCGTTATATGAATTATAATGTTTAATAAATAAAGTAATTATATAGAAATTCTATTTTATGATCTCTTACATGGAATTACAACACATTACTAACACATGTGTGTTAGTCGCACTAGAGGTGGTATGTTCAATCAGAATTTATCCGTATTTGGTATGTAGGCTCGGTTTTACAAGCCATTTACACGTTTGTTAACCAAAATAATCTGTTCAAGAATTCCATTGTTATGGCTGATTTAAAAATTTAATAAATTGGTTTTTCGGATGACATTTACTCAAAAGTCTTATAGTGTTACACAATATTTCAAGTTTTCATTAAAATCTGCATCACTGATGCCCAAACCTATTTCTACGATTGAAATTAAGAAGTCCTACTTTTTAAAAATCTCAAAAGATAACTTTCACGTTAAAAAAAACCAACATTAACTGTAATAATTTTGTTTCAATTTTAGTAAAATTTATCATTTGTTTAATATGATTGAAAAAATAGTTACAAAGGCTCAAAATGACAACCATAATAAACTGTTTATCAGTAGTTCATAGCTAAGTAAAACCCTCATGAGCATATAATAGTTAATTTTGTACAAATTTTGATCTCTAAATCATAAAGATTGAAGACGACAAGTGAGTGGATACACAGGAAAAGGGAAAAGTTATTTGTGTCCAATAATGTCAGCCTATCAGCTGTATAAAAAATATTTTTATTATAGGAAATTGAGTTTGCTACCAGTTAATAAGAATTAATATCTACGAATGTTGATTTGTAAAACATATATATATATATATATATATATATATATATATATATATATATATATATATATATATATATATATATAGTGGTCATTCGGGTAAAAACTACAGCTTATATTAGAATTTTGTTAAAGCTGCAGGTAGCCAACACAATCAGACCAAAGGGATTTTCTTAACCATTCTAAATATTTTCCTCTTAAGAGATTTAGTTATGCACTATGAAATTAGATTTTTAAAAAAAATTAAACTTTCTTGTGTTTCAAATTTACCTTTTGTGTAACGCAATTCTTTCATAAATAAATATTAAATTGGAAAGAGTCATACAATTTTCAACTTTAAAATAGTTATATAAATTAAATATTATAAATTCTTAACTGGAATATATTGGAACTAAAACAGTTCAGATCTAAATAATTTTCAACTTACAACCTTCAAAATTTCAAAATAATTAACTAAAATTTAATTATTTTTATGTCAAGCAGATTTTAATGAAACTCAATTTGTTCGATATTGCGGTTGGTTTGACAACTGTGGTATAAGCGGATGGTTCAGTAATTTAATTTAAGTTGGGAAGAAGACTGAATTGAAAAATACATGAATAGGTTAATTGACATTTTGAAATTTTTAATAATTAATAAAATGGTTTTGATTAATTTGCTGTCATGTTTAGTTAAACCTAATGTCACAGTACCTTGTAGAGGCGGCGTTCCTTTCTTCGTAATGTCCTGGCGTTAAGACTTCCCGTGTGCACACGCGAGAACAGCTGCTCTAAACGCACAAAACTAAGTACAATTTAAACCATAAACACAAACAAAAAAAAACACTTGAGTTCTTCTTATTAACTAAACATGACAATTGTTTCTGAGTCATAAATAATTGAATTGTATAAATGCGTATAAAATATAGAAACTGAAAATGCGGAATTGTATGCGGATGAAGAAGTACCGTTAAGCTACCTGTTTGAGGTTGAAACTTGGACTGCTGATATGAGACAAAGGATACCCCAAATCAGCTGGAGATCTCAGACTTCCGGTTGAAACGGTATAATATTGAAACTGAACTGTAGATATACTGAACATACCCCCGACTATAAACCAACCGGTTTATTGAGACGAAGAAATGAAAGAGCCAGCACTAAAGGGAATAAGCGCTGAAATGGATGAATAATGAAGGAAGATGATCCGGCTTAAGAAAGAAGACATCGAATGAGAATGATGATAGAATTGAAGACAAGGTAGAATTTCAAAAGTTTCTCTAGTGACAAATAAGGGTTTAATTACTGAGGGGTAAGGGGAAAAGTTTCACGGCAGGGCGTGTGAAAACTCCATCCTTGGTTTTTATAGTGGCAACACGTACGACTCCATCTTCTCCTGGAGATGAAGACAGAATGCGTCCAGTAGGCCAAAAAAGAGGTTTGAGATTTGAATCCTGAATGAGCACTAAGTCACCAGGCTGTAGATTTGGTGTACTACGATTCCATTTCAGACGTTGTTGCAATGTATGAAGATATTCAAGATGCCACCGCTTCCAGATTTGCTGTGAGAAGCGTTGAACACGTTGCCACTGTTTTAGTCTATTTAAAGGAATCTGTTCATAAGATAGTTCTGGCAACGCGGTGATCGGTCGTCCGATGAGGAAATGTGCAGGCGTTAATACGTCTAACTCGTTAGGATCTGCTGAAAGAGGAGTTAAAGGTCTTGAATTGAGAATGCCTTCAATTTTCGTAGCTAAAGTAACGAAGTCCATGAGATAAAGTTTTTCGATACCTATTGTTCTAAGAAGATGTGTTTTGACACTTTTGACGGCACCTTCCCAAAGTCCACCTTGATGTGGAGCAGCTGGAGGCAGGAAATGAAACTTAATTCCATGCAGTTTGGTAAATTTATCTATGGTCTCCTTAGAATGAGGTTCATTCAGCATGGTTAGAATAATTTTCTTAAAGTTGTTTGAAGCTCCGACAAAGTTGGTCCCGCAATCGGAATACAAATTAGAACAAAGTCCACGCCGTGACACAAAACGTGTGAGAACGTCAATGAAAGCTTGAGTAGAAAGATCAGTAGCGACTTCAATATGAATTGCTTTAGTAGCAAAACAAACAAAAATGCATAAGTAGACTTTGACATCTTGAGCACGACGCAAAGTATGAATTTTGACAGTGAATGGACCGCAGTAGTCGCATCCAGTATTAATGAATGGTTGAGAAAAGGTAACTCGTTCACGTGGTAAGACTCCCATCAAAGGCGGACGAGAAGTTGGTTTAAGTTTGAAACAACGAATACATTTGTGTATCTGTTTTCTAATGGTACTCCTTGCTGAAAGGATCCAAAATTTTTTAGAGATGAGTGATTGTAGCAGTTGTGGTCCTGCATGAAGAAACAAACGATGATAATGGTCAATGATTAAGAATGTAATGTGGTGATTCTTTGGTAAAACGGCAGGATGTTTAGAAGTGTAGCACAATGAAGAAAACGTAATTCTTCCACCCACTCTCATTATGTCGCTGTGATCAAGAAAAGGTGACAATGAAGCTAAGCGTGAACAACAAGATGTAGGGTTTGTCTTTAAAAGTAGAATTTCCTTTGAAAAATGTGAATTTTGCACAAGTTTAATTAGTTGTATTTCTGCAAATTGAAGTTCTGTGAGAGTTACTGGTCCGGTCACTCTTGATGCAGTGCGGACGTTATGACAAAATCTTAGAACATATGACATGACGTATAAAGTTTTTGACCACGATGAAAATTTGGAAAGTATGTTCCATTCAGTTTGAGACGACGATAAATAAATTGGAAGTGGATTTGAGCGGAGTTCAGGGACAGTGTCCAACACCTGTAAAGGTGAATTTGGCCACTGATGGTGTGAAAGCTTAAGCCAAGAAGGCCCCGAAAACCATATCTGATGGTTAAGAAGTGCGGAAGGAGATAGACCACGGCTGGAACAATCAGCAGGATTGTTGCCAGATGGAACATGTGACCAACAGTCAGTTGGAGTCCAGTCCTGAATTTGACTGACGCGATTAGCTATATAAACCTTAAGTTTATATGGTGGAGTAGTGATCCAAGCTAATGTGACCATGGAGTCACACCAACATTTGATGATGTCAATAGAACACCGAGTAGATAAAAATTGAATGCAATAGTGCATTAACTTGGCGAGCAAATGAGCACCGCAAAGCTCTAATCTAGGAAGTGATATGCGCTTGAGAGGAGCGACCTTAGATTTGGCTAAAAGTAGCTGTGTATTGACAATGTTGTTTGAAGTAGTCGTCCTAATGTAAATGACGGCTGAGTAACCTTTATCCGAGGCATCGCAGAAGCCATGGATCTGGATGCTCGTTGACTGATGAAGGTTGATGCAACGAGAAATAGAAATGTCTTCCAAATGAGGCAATTCTTGAACGAATTTTTTCCAAGCGGAGTTGATGGTCTCTGGAACTGGTGAATCCCAATTAATCCCAAGAGTCCAAAGGTGCTGCATGAGGCACTTAGCAAAGAATGTCGTAGGCGACAGAAAACCACAAGGATCATATATTTGTGCGATTGTGGACAAAATAGATCGTTTTGTAGGTGAATGATCCGAAATTGGTAGCTGAATGGTGAACGAGAACACGTCGTTCGAAGGTGTCCATTTCAAGCCGAGTATATTGAACAACGGTTGATCTGGTGAGCGGAAATGAAGTGGTACTTCCCGATGTTCCTGAGTGATATCAGCGAGAAGTTCGGAGCAGTTAGACGTCCACTTGCGGAGCTGAAACTGTCCTTTTGAAAGAAGTGCGATGAGTTGACGCTGAAGTTCTAGAGCGGAAGGAATGTCCTTACTTCCAGTGATGATATCATCCACGTAAATGTGATTAAGCAAAGCTTCAGCAGCCAACGGAAAATTGTGACCTTCGTCTTGAACAAGTTGTCGCAGTGTGCGAATAGCCAAATATGGCGAACTTTTCAGGCCATACGTGACCGTATTAAGTTTGTATGTTGATAAAGGATCAAATGAATTTTCCCTCCATAATATCAATTGAAAGTTTTGGTCATCAGAATGAACCATGATTTGACGATACATTTGTTGTATGTCAGTAGAAAACACGATATTGTGTATGCGAAATTGTAAAATGACTTCACAAATCTCTGTTTGTAATTTAGGACCTGTGAATTGAATGTCATTTATTGATAAACCAGAAGTAGTTTTGGAACTACCATCAAACACCACTCGAAGTTTTGTAGTGCTACTAGTAGTTTTAACAACGGCATGATGCGGTAAAAAATAATGTGCGGTATCTGGAACCTGAGTAGGTAATAGTGACATGTGGTTAGACTTTAAATAGTCTGACATGAAAGCAGAATATGCAACTTTCAATTCCGGTTTATTAGCAAACTTATTTTCCAAATATGAAAAACGACGTTTAGCTGTATTAAAGGAATCCCCTAGTGATTGAGGATCTTGTGCGAAAGGAAGTGACACGATGTATCTCCCGGTAGCGTTGCGCGTAACCGTAGAGTTGTAGTAATTTTCACAAGTGAGTTCTTCCTTAGAGGTTTTCGTCGAAACTGGAACCTCTTCAAGTGTCCAAAATTTCTGGAGTAGGTTGTGTAAGCTCATGTCCGATGTGGTGAGCAGAGAAATGTTGTTTAAATGGTATGAAGCTGTAGGAATGGTTCCTATTAGACAATAACCGAAGATGGTTTCAATTGCTGTTGGTAAGCCATCACCTAACTGTATGGTGTGGTTACGCAATGTGAGACCGAACAAATCGGCTCCAATAATAATCGAAATTGTCGGACTATTATTGAAATTAGGATCAGCGAGAGAAATTTGATTCAACTTACGCTGAAGTTCAGGTAACTTTGCAAAAAACGGTAAATTGGCTTGAATTTGCTCCACAACAATGACTTCATGAGATTCTTTAAAGAGTTGACCGTTGAGGGTGTAAATATTTAATTTACCTGTACCAAGGATAGGTGTTGACATTGCAGAAATACCGTTTAATAGAATAGTAGAAGGAGTTAATTGTAATCCTATCTTATTTGCACATTGTTTTGTGATAATTGTTGATTGACTTGCAGAATCCAATAAAGCAGTAAAGGTCTGCGGTTTATTTACATGAGTTGCAAGATTAACTAATGCTGTGCATAATAAAGTTGATCGAAAATTGTTTAAAGAACCGGTATTCGAAAGAATTGATATTGATTCATTAAGAGTTTCATTGTGGACAGGAAGCGGAAATCGTCCCAAATTGTTATCCGAGCTCATATGACGTTTATGTCAGCTAGAATTATTTTCACCAGCTGCATCAACTTTTCGGTTAAAATGAAGTAAAGTATTATGTTTCTTTTGACAAGTTTTACATAATGATTTTGACATACAATTCACTGTGGAATGTGTACCTAAACAATTTATGCACAATTGTAGCGCTTTAATTTTGTCATATCTTTGATTAGGCGACAATTTATTAAAATCAGGACATGAAAATAATTTATGAGAATCTTTCTTACAAACTAGACACAGATCAGATTTGGAAGTTGAAGTCTGAAACACAGATTTTGTTATTTTCATTGGTGATTTATTTTTGATAGGTGTAGTTGCCATTTCCTTTTTGAGAAAAGGTTTAAAATTAACAAATGGCTCGTTTATTTGATCTAATGGTAAAGCATCTTCTAAATGTGCACACTTAATATTTAAGAAGTTGATTAATTCTTTAATTGTGGGTAACCGACGATCGGTTTTGCGTGAGCTTTCAAAGCATTGACGAGTGACGTCATCAAGTTTCCTTAATAGAATTACAATAAGTGTAACTTCATTTTGAATGTCATAACCTAATACGGTTAAAGCTTGTGAGTTCTCATGAAATGTGTCTACGTATTGACGTATTTCAGGTAACGAATGATGCTTAATGGAAGGCATGTCAATAATTTTTGATATGTGAAAATTAACCAATCTGCGAATATTCTGATATCTCTCGCATAATATATCCCAAGCAATTTTATAATTTTCAGGAGTAATAGGTAAATTATGAATTAGATTTAAAGGTTCACCAGATAAGCATGAAATTAAATATGAAAATTTCTCAACAAGAGTTAAAGATTGATGTTGATGAATACTATTGTCAAACATATAGTAAAAGGTTGTCCACTCACTCAAACAGCCATTAAAATGTTTTAAATCTAATTTAGGTAAGTTGACAGAAACATTCACTTGTTTACTTTTAGTGGTCTGTGTATTATTTGAACTAATTGGATCTTCCAATGTGGAAAATACACATTTAAGAATAGAATTTATTTCTACAGCTATGTCTGATATTTCATCTTGTAATTTAAAAGCTTCTGTTTCATCAAACCCCTCCAGATCTTCCTCAACAGAGACTTGATCAAATGATTTATCGAATGCATTTAATCTTTTTTGTGCCTCTTCATTTAATGCAGTGAGTTTATTTTTTTGCCCTAAATTTAAAACATCTGTTCCAGGATCACAGATTGTTTGTATAAGTGATAAAATCTTAAGAAGTCTATTCTTTGTACCAGTAGATTGCCTTACAAAAGTTGAAAAACGCATTTTGATATGTAAATATTTACTATGTTCTTAGGGTTTTTTGTTGAAAAAATATTAAAATTGTTTGAATTATAATCGAAATTGATAATAATAGTTGCTTATTATCAATTAACAATGAAATAGAAAGATTAAAATATAAAAACAATAAGTAAAACCATCACAACATATTGTATTTTCCAAATGTAGGTATGTATTGAGGTTATGTTGTTTGTTATTGTTTTTATTATTGTTTTCACAGCTGTCTACAAGAACTTTAGAAATGTGCCACTAAGAATGCGCGCGTTGCTAATGTTCAGAATAGATTCGCTAATAGCGCTGTAAGTGTATGCGTGAGATGGACTGCGCAGTAGATTGAATGTACTACGAAAAATGCAAATGGCGGAAGTTGCAGAAAATTGACTCTCCCAACATAAAAAACAATTACCATACCTAAATCCAAAGCGGAATTCAATGAATCCGACCTCACGGAGGACCAAAATGTTCGATATTGCGGTTGGTTTGACAACTGTGGTATAAGCGGATGGTTCAGTAATTTAATTTAAGTTGGGAAGAAGACTGAATTGAAAAATACATGAATAGGTTAATTGACATTTTGAAATTTTTAATAATTAATAAAATGGTTTTGATTAATTTGCTGTCATGTTTAGTTAAACCTAATGTCACAGTACCTTGTAGAGGCGGCGTTCCTTTCTTCGTAATGTCCTGGCGTTAAGACTTCCCGTGTGCACACGCGAGAACAGCTGCTCTAAACGCACAAAACTAAGTACAATTTAAACCATAAACACAAACAAAAAAAAAACACTTGAGTTCTTCTTATTAACTAAACATGACAATTGTTTCTGAGTCATAAATAATTGAATTGTATAAATGCGTATAAAATATAGAAACTGAAAATGCGGAATTGTATGCGGATGAAGAAGTACCGTTAAGCTACCTGTTTGAGGTTGAAACTTGGACTGCTGATATGAGACAAAGGATACCCCAAATCAGCTGGAGATCTCAGACTTCCGGTTGAAACGGTATAATATTGAAACTGAACTGTAGATATACTGAACACAATTTCCTTGTATTTTTGAAACATTGTACACATTTTTTCACTTATTTTTTTACTCACGTAAGCAAAATTTCAAATTTTATAATAACATGTGTAAACAACACCCCCTTTTTAATAATTACAAATTTTGATGAAACTAAGTTAACCCATGTTTTGGGGATTCTCAACACTATTTTATTACTAGCTTTTGAATAAATTTAATATAAGTCAATTATAAAATGTTGAAATGATGGTAATAGTATTGAATTAGATCTATATTGTATTTTGTTTATTTTAATGGTTTTTAATTAGATAAAGATTTTTTGTTAAATCAAGCTCTGCACTATTTTTAATCCAATATTGTTATTTTAGACACCTAATAGTGGTGTCTAATAGTGGCCTTGCAGAAAAAATATGAGAATTATATTTTATTTTTTACTGTTAGAAATATTTTGTAAAAAAAATTGCTTTTATATTATATTAGGAATATTTTTTAAATGAACAGATTGGCTGGTGATTTTTTAAAGGCGGAAAGCAAATATTTTTTATAACATTATAAAAAACTGTTTGTTGGAGCACAGAATATCCACAAAACAGTAAAACTTGCCTGTTTAATGGCAAAACCTTCAAACCCCTCCACAACTTTCGTCTCTAATTTGCCACCCCCTCCATGGCACTCCTGATTTATCAGGTCTTCTTGAACCTTTTGAATCCTAGTGAACACTCGGCTAGTTCATGCTAATTTTTTGGGAATTTACTATATAAGGAGTAGATTCTATAAATATCTGAAAATGATTTATAGCTCCTATTTCGTCAACTGTATCACTTAAAGCTAGTTCTAGTTTGTGGTTCATAAAAATCTTTCTGCAACACAAGATTTTTTTCCCCAAGTATTTTACTAGCGTCATTACTCGTAAAGGAAATTAAATTCTCTTTCAAATAACTGTCATCAAATCCATGTTTTTTTAAACAATTAAGTAAACTTTCTACTATTACTTTAAACGTTTGGTTGCTCAGTTCAATCAAGTCTAAAAACAAAAGTTTTGTGAATGCTCTTAGCTGAATTCACACTTTAAATAGACAATTAGAGTGAATTTTGATCTAATATAAATATAATATATATAAATTTTGGCCTCATCTATAATAACAGAAATTTTTATTATTTCGGTAGTTTTTTTTTTTTTTTTTTTTTTCATCCGAAATATGATCAATAATTTCTGCAGCCGTATTCCTCGAGTGTAGTCCGACTCCAATATCAATCCCGTTAATGTTTTGAAGTTCTAAGAGATCGAAATAGTCCGTCTTGTTCAAACTTAGATACTTCAGCAATTTTTTGGCTTCTTTATGACTTGAAGATGATTTGTGGTCCAATATTTTAACCGTTAATGACGTGAGTAATTATGTACAAACGCCATTCGTTTGAAATGCTCTAATGCTCTGTCTTAAAAGCACTGTCTCAGATTTGATACATGATTGCAAGTACTACAGCCAAGCTTCCCCTCCATGCAATCCATGCATGGAAAAGCTTATTTGTTCGCTCTCACATTTCTGAGTCCAAACAATAGGCCACTTACATACGTCAATTTTCTCTTTACAATAAAAATACTTTCAGAATTCCGTAAAGGCTTGGACTGCAAAGTATCATTATACATATTTTTACCTTCATTTTCCAGACCATTAGTCGAACTCTCTTCTTCTACGGTAATATTGGAGGCGACGGAAGGTGTATCTCAGATTTGTAGGTCAGGAGTAGAGTCATTTTGAGGTTCAGTTCTTCCTCGTCTGAAAAATGATGTTAAAGTTTTTTGTTTCTTCACACTAAATTTAAATTCCATTAAGTTACTATTCAACAGGGAACGTATTCACTCAAAGTCACAATTCACTATCTCAATAAATTGGTAGGAACAATCGCAAAAGACTCACTGAAATTAGTTGTGGATAACAAACACTAGAGACGTGAAAAGCTAAAGCATTGACACGACAGGTTACAAATGTGGTTAACTGAAATGCTCGGAATACAGGAAGGGTAGCTTGCGATGGCATCGCTCAAAGACAACAGAACTCAAATACTTCCTTACCATGTTCTCTCGACCTTCAATAAAGAAAATCTATTCTATGGCTTCTATTGTTTTAAAGCCAGAACTAAACTGTTGTTTATTGCTCAAATTTATTTAATTTACATAAAGAAACATAAAACTTTCATTAACGTAAAATAAATTCTTGAAAACCAGTGCCTGAACGGCGTTCCGGCACCATGACACCACTGGTTCCCACTAATCTCACTCAATATATGTCATAGCCAACTACATTTTCTTGTTTTTCTATAAACTTTTATTTTTTCTCACTTGTCCGTGCTAATAGGTTCTCTTTGGTACATCTTACAATAAAATTCTCCTAAAACATCTAATAACAGAGTCCTGTAACCTAATAGTTATAGACTTTGTCACTTACCATGTCTCATATACAATAATACTCTTTACATTTGTTGTACAAATCGTCAACTTTGTTTTGCTCGATATTGCATGCTATCCATTTATAAACTTATACAAATGGAGAGTTTGCTTTCTGTATTCTACTCTGTCCAAACATATATATAAATAAATAAATGTTACATGCTACTCATATATGTAAAACCTTGTGCATCTTCAATATCTTTTTCATAAAATTGAAACAGCTAATTAGCAGTTGATTTACCACCAGAGACTTATTCTATTCATGATTAATCTTGAGTTTTTCTTCTTCTTTTTTTTAAAGCACCAACTTTTCAGACTAATGTTGACAATTTTTTGTGCAATAAACATACATCATTGTGCAAAATCAAAATCTTCCAGCCTGTCCAACAAACTCTGGTTAATCAGCTAAAGGCTATTTTTTCAAATCCAATGGGACATATTTTAACTTCATCTGCTATAGTAAGAAACATACATGGAAACAATATACTATCCTGTCTAACCCAAGAAACTCGACAGTCAAAAATTGATTAATATAATATATATGCATATTAAAAATTGGTGTAATATTCTCTGTGCGTTTATAATAACATTAATTACCTCAATTTAAGGTAAAATATTTTCTGAATTTTGTAGAACGTTCTTTTATATAAATTACAGATAAGCAGAAAAGGTTACATTTATTTATTAGCTCATAAAAATCCTCCAAACCAAAGTTTAAATCCCCTATGTTCATATTTTTAGCCCACAAATGTGCTTTTGTGGAGGAAATGAAACACAACAAAGATGCATGGGAAGTGTTTTCATATAGTCTACCATTTTAGGTCAGAAAAACTAAATATCAGAAAAAATCTAACTATAACTATTTTCTTAATGTTTTGGCTTTATATTCTTTAAATATAGAACAATAATATTACCTGATATTTTAATGATTTCAATAGATCAGGCTGGGGGCTTAGGTAGCATAATACAGTACTTTTATACTACTTAAAAGGATCAACACTTGTGGAAACTTCAATCACCAAATAAAATACAACACAATTTTTCATAATAAACATTTTTTCAATAACTACACCACCCAACTTCAATTGTTACATGCAAACAACCTTCTTGGCTCTCAACTACAACTAATCCATTAAAAAAAAGTTTGTGTACATTAAACTAAAAAACACAAAAAAAAGAAAAGAAAAAGTAATAATCTTCTTTTTTTGTCTTTTTTTTTTCGGAAGTATAGGAAAAGAAAGGACCGATCAGTTATAAAAAGAGATTGAATTATAAAATTGAAACATTTATAGTAAAACTAAAAAGTGGTTCCAAATACATAAAAACTTACATTATTCTTACATGTAGTCACTATTTTTTTTTCAAACACTTTATATATCATGAAGCAAGAATTTTCAAACCCTCCTTATAAAATTCTATCTTTAGGGATTTTAGCCATTTTAACCAAAAATTTTATTGAAATGTAAAACTTTAGTTTCCTCCAAATTCTGAGATGCAAACTAGTTCTTGATGTGTAGTAAGAAATGATAATCACTGGAACCAAGATCAGGATTATAATGGGAATGGAAAAATTCCTAACCTCAACATTTTCCATCATTGGTTTTTAATGACACATTGCAGTTAGAAAGTGTTTCACAACTGATTTGCAATGTGGTGGTTTTTTCAGGTTTCATGGAATCGACCAAAAGTAACCCTTTTGTTCCCATAAGACAGTGGTCATGATTTCCCTTTGAAAATGGGTTTGATTGCATTTTTTTATTTTCTACGAGTATGAATTGGAATAATGTCACTGCATAGATTGTTGTTCTGACTCAGCATTGTTGTTTGAAATTAAAATCCAGTGATTTATATTCTGATTATGTTACATAACGGTGGGTGTCATTATTGAAATCTACCCTTCTTGCACTACAAATTTATGAGTTAATTTAGAACAGTCATTAGTTTAATTATGAATAGATGACTTAAACAGGCTTTTTTGTTGTTGTTGTTATTTGATAATTTGCTTTGCTGACTTTAATGAAACATTTTTACTAATGACACAGAACACTAATCTACTTGGAAATATATATTTTGTAGAAAATTATGTTTATTTAACTTATTCTACTAGCAAATTCATGTTTAATATGAGATTATATCCCATAATTTATTAGCATTAAATAGTTATTTACAAATGTAAATTTGTTTACCTTTAAACAAATAGCATGAAATGATTGCTGTGGAAATGTTTGCCATTATCACCGGAAACTTAATAGCTAAAAGGCCAATCCAGAGTGGAAGACCAGTTTTTAACAACAAATACAATAATCAACTCAACTGAATACTAGATTTTATTTTCATGTACATATAGAACATTTCTGACAATGAAATGGTAGTTTCTTTAGAAAAATGTAAATTTGGTAAACAACCACTTTCATATTCATATTCATTTTATTTTATTTTTTAATAATAAATATATATTATTATATATTTATTTATTATTTAAAAAAATTTAATATATAGCCTATATATATATCTTTTGTCCTATCAGCCTCTTTGTACAAACCAAATTTCATCATATATATACATAAAGTTTTATTTTTTACCAAAAATAATAAATATGGTAACCATTTTTGAACTGATAATAAAGTAGCCTATATATATATGAACATATATGTATATGAACTTAGAAGTACATATATGAACTTAGATGTCTGTATAAACAATTAGATGTCTTTGAATAACAAAACTTTCTCTATCTATTGGTCTATCTACACAAACACAGTCATTTTCACCAGATTTTAGCAAATTTCCTTTGGAGATTGCTACTACCCTCGTTACAAATGAATCACTTAGGATCATCAAATGCAAACCGATCATGACCCCAAGAACACGTGCTGAATGTTCCTTGGTATTGTTTCAAATTTATTATGTGTTATTACTTATCATTTACCCGATATATGGATTAAGTTATATTTAAAATTGAACATGAGGTTTTATTTTTTGTATTTATAATAACTGTACATAATATATTTTTTTATTGATAGCCTACATATAATACATATTGAAGTACAATAAGTACACTTTAACTTTAATTATTACTTGAATATTCAAATTATTAAGTTAGTTCCCTTTTAGGATTTTATTATATTTCTTTACAAATTTAATTTTTTTTTACTTTACATTAAAATGATTATCTTTTTATATAGGCTAGCTCAGTTTTAAATTTATTTAACAAACACAATCTCTTATCTCGGGTCAATAGGTCTTTTAATGGCTCAATTGAAAGTGAAATAAATTTATGATGAATTTAATAATTAACAAAATTTTTGGTACTTATCAAATGCTGGTCCTTTTGATCGGTCGATTTGCACTTTTTCACTACACATAAAACTATAATTGACTCTTTTATTTTTAAAAAAACACCACACTGCTCAAAACACTTTATTCCTTGATTATAACGCTTTCTCTCGCTCTCTGGGTTGTTCCAATTTCCAGCTCCTTTCTGCGATGACGGTAATACCTTGGCTCTGGTTAATCAAACTCCTTTTCTCGATCTGATTTTTTTTTTTGAAAACTCCACAAGACTCCTAATCTGCAATTCCTCTTGTTACTTAAATCTTCCTTTCTTTTTACTCTACTTTAAATTAAACTTATTAAACTTTTTAATTAACAAAGAGACTTCTTGTCTCTTTCTTTACTGTTGAACAACTTTATGGAACACAGAGCAGACTATCTGTGTCCATAACCTTCCGTCTCGACTTCCGGTGTTAGACTCCTTTTCTAAGACTTTATTTTTAAGACTCCTTCTCTCGAACACGAGTTTCGCGCCCTGTTCGCTGATTCGTTGATTTTTTCTAACTTTCTCAACATGTGTCCTTTTTTGCTTCCTAGTGGTTGTTTTTAAATCTTTCCGTTGTTTTTTTAAGCGTGAGATCGTCTTCGATTGGTCGACCTACTTTCTCCTTTCCGTTTTTGTGTTTTTTGAAGCACCGTTAGACTTTCTACTTGTGTACCGTTAGGACGCTGGCTTTCCCTTCGTATTCTCTTTTTTTTTTAAAAAAAAACTCTGCGCTCCCCTCAGATTCCGTTACTGTAGCCCATAGGCTTTTCCGTTACTGTAGGAAAAGACAACCGTAGGGAATAATAATATGTGATCAGAATAAGATTTAAAGTTAAAATGGGGGAGATATAATAATAACAAAAGGTAAAAAGTTAAAGCCCAAAAGCGGTGAAAATAAATGTTAAAGGGGAGAAATAAGAAATGAATAATGTATATTAATGATGTAAAAGTGTAAAACAATAGAGCAGAGTTGAGAATTGATAATTGGGGGGGGGGGATTTTATAAACAAATAATACGACGCTCAAAAAGTCACGACTTCGATCACCAATAACTTGAGAGCCAAGTGAGCTACGACGAAAAACTAAAAAGTTATTTCCGTCATAGGACTAGGAGAAGAACTTTTGTGCAAAGGAATTTTGAAAAAGGACTTAAATAAAAAGTTAGATAGTAAAAATACACATTCGGGAAAAGTGCGGTAACTCGAAAAATACGCGGCCGAAAACGACGAATCGAGTTCAACAAGACCCTCAAGAACGGAAAGAAGAGGAATCCCAAGAGAAATTGAAGATCGGGCCAGCCGTTCAAAAGTTACAGCAAGATGTGTAAAAAATCACAATAGGATTTAGGAAAGTCGCTGCAAGTAGCATGACGTCACAGATCAGAAGTTGGACTCGCCTGACCAACTGCTAACACAAATAAAGTGAAATAATAGAAAGATCCAAATATCTATTAAAAGGGTTTTTAATAGAAAATAGTTAATAAAAACAATACAATAGATAAAAACTAAACCTAGAACAGCTTCTAGTATAAAACTTTCGGAGAAAAGCAGCCGAAAACTACGAAATATACAGAAGAGACATTTCTTCGCGAAAGGGAGAAAAAGTGGTTACCTTTTGCGGGAACATTCCCAAAGAAAGGGAGAACCAAAATTGTCGGTCGAAAGACGGATACTCTAGTCACAGTCGCCGGAAAGGAAAGACGTTTCTTTAGTCACTCTACTAATTTTTTCTAAATTCAACTTAGCCAATTTCAAGATAAATATTTCAAGTAATAGTAAAAGTAACTTATAAAAAATTTTCAACTAATTTCGAGAACCAATCTGCAAGAAGATCCATCTACAGTGAAGGCTACTCAGCAGGGATACGAAATTACTACCAGCAGTCAACAACTTTAAAATATCCAGGAATTGGAGAGAAAATAACTTGAGTACATCATAAACCGATTACAGCAAAGAACTTCACAACTTCAAGATCTTCATGTTAAGTGTGAAGGTACACTAAATCTAAGGAATAATTCGAGAAAAGTAAATTCATTTAAATAGTAAATTCATTGGGGAAATTTTGAAATATTAACTTCATTAGCTTCATTAACTTCAAATTAGCTTTGGTTTAAAATATTTTTCAAACTTAAATACGACTATTTCAGTTAATGAAAAACTATTAATTTGTAGTCCTAGCTGGAATAATCAAGCTTTTTCCAATTTGTATTAGTAAATAAGGAATTTATATTAGATTAATTGTGTTATATTTTGTTGTTTGTTGTGTTATAAAATTTAAAATTGTTTTAATGTGTTTGATGATAAATAAGACATACAATTTTATTCTCAAGTGTAATTCTTTTCATTTACCATTCTGGTTTTTTAACATTGCTTTTTTAAATAACTAAAGAGTAAGAAATTCATAAATATAAATGTGCTCTGGTAAAATATAAGAAATATAAAGTATTGAAGAATTATTATCAGAATTCAGGAGCCGATTTCTTTCAAAAGGCACTTCCCCAGAGAGAGCGAGAGAGAGAGTGGGTAAAGGTAAATAGTAAATTCAGTAATATTTGAATGAAATTTTAATTTTTGGCCAACTTTGCCCTAAAAAGAAAAGAATAATAATTTAGATGATTTTTCAAACCTTGACCGCCGTCTTGAAGATCCTGGTGATTATGCTCCTGGATGGTTGGATGATTTTACTCCTCTGGTGTCTGGTTGTTGTGATGACTTATACAATTGATTCATGCATCCTTAGTAAAGTTCCGGTGACGTGTTAATTTCCATTAAACACTGAATATCGAGATTTTCTCACTTTCTACGAAACTCACTGACAATTTACTAATTCCACATTTCACTTTCTAAACTTTTGATTTTTTCATTTAACTATTTTTCTTCAGCACTGACACTTTAACATTTTCCTTACAATTTTTTTATTTTGACTTTCAATTAACTTCTTCTCAATTAGTTAAACTCACTATTCCGTGGGGGCATAGTAACCCCTTACCACTGTTAGAAAAAAAATTACGAGAGAGACGTCGGGCATAGTAACACCTTACATTACTATTAAGAATTTTTTATGAGAGAGCCGACGGGCATAGTAACATCTTACAACTGTTACAAGATTTTTTAATAGAGAGCTCCTGAGAGCCTATGCAACTATATTTATAGCCTGAAACTATCGTATTCCATTACCAATTTTTTTTTCCTTCACAGGGATAGTACGATAGTCCCATATTTTCTTATTTATGACGTAACTTTTGCGTTATTTTTAGTTCTAGTGCTTAAGATATTTGTCTATGAGTTATTAATAATGGTTCAAGTCTTTTAATAATTATTTTCATTACTGTTGGTATGATAGCTCCGCCTATCTCTACGACACGAAGTCCTGGAGTTTGGAACTCTGCATCTCAAAACTTGCTACTCTAGAAATCCCTATTGTCTTTTCTTTAACCTCTTCTAACAGTTTTCCTGATTTAATTTTCACTTTTTCTTGATCAGCATTTTGTAGGTTTTCACGTCAGCTTTCACGAGAACTTCACGTGATGTTTGTCGGTCCGCCCGTTCACCCGCAATTCTTTACGCAACAATCGACGTAATTTTCAGTTTTATTTTTCACACCTTTTGATTTAAAGTTTTAAAACTTCACCATTTTGTTGAGTTTCCGTAATAAACACACTGGCCGTAACGAAGATGCTGTCCGACCTTCCGGTCTTAGATAATTTCGCACTCTTTTTCACACTTCTTTGTTTAGGGGTTTATTAATTACTGATCACCCTGAGACTTACATATTATTCTTTAGCATATTATACAATTTTAAACATGTTTTATTAATCTTGAAATTTTATCTTTATTCGTTTTCACATAAAGGTGTGAAAACCATAGCCTTTCTATTTTATTCAATTTTTATTTTTTTTACTTTAATTCCTTGTGAAACTTTAATCTTTTAACTAAACTTATACAACACATTCTCAAAATTTATATTTATTTAAGTTTTATTAAACTTTCGAAATATACATTTCCTCTAACTTTTTAATTTAGATTTTTTCAAAAATTATGCGAGAATATTTTATTCTTAGAATTTCTTATTTAATACAGAAATACCAAGGTTTTTTGAATTTGACTAATTTTGAAATTTTTTAAATTTTTCATTTAAATTTGCTGTAGCGCCTGTTAGTTTATATGAAATAACCGTAACAGATCTGTATTGCGTACAACTTGTACTACAATTACACTTCTTTAAACATTATTATTTCATATTTTCATAATTCATCAAATATGAATTTTTTATTCAAAATCGACCTACATACGATTTTACTGTCAAAACGAGTAGGTGAAAATTGACTTTAGAACTAGCCATAGGTCAGTTTCACCGACTCGCCCTGAGCAGCAAAGTTGGTTACAATTCAGCCAAACCTTGTATTAGGATTAAATTTTGATTTTTCTCATTTTTGACCAAAATATAATCCCATACAAGGAATTTCCGTTGTAGTATATTTTTTTATCGTCCATCTAAATCTTTAATCACATAAGTTATGAAAACCATGTACTTTGATATGAACATTGATGTCAAATTTGATTAATCAATGTCAGTCTGAATTTGCAGCAATAAAATGAAACCATTGCTTTATTGCAAAAAGACTAACATGAACTAAAAATGTATTATATTACAATACAAAATTCAGCAATGAATACTAACCATCTAATAGGATGGGACTGTCTTTCATATTAACTAATGTATAGGTTAATGATTATATCGTACAGTTGTAAGGTATTATTCTACTAGAATTTGTCGCTGACTTCACCATTTTCTCAGATAGATTTAACATTTATTTTAATCTAGCATGCAGTTTGAAAATCTATCTTATTTCTTATAAATATATCATTACATTTAACAATTAAATTAAGTAAATATGAAATCTACGAATGAGAGATCTTTTTTTCCTTCATATTTTCTCGAATTACTCCTGAACAACAAAATTATACATTACATTGGGGATCAACAACTGAGACCGGACTCCCTATAGTTATAACCTTAATTTCTTCAACATATATGACTTTCCTACTTGTTAAACTTTGATATGATTCAGCAACAATCCTACACAATTATTGTTTTATTATTTTCCTACAAAACGTTTGTTATAAATAATACAAATCAGGTCATTATAGTGACAGATAACAACTGTTTAAAACTTTCCTCTCAAAGTTCAATTTTACTAATGGAGGTAAAATAAAGAAATGTGATGCAAATTGTTCTTTCAGTATTTAGTTTGTAATAGATCTTGAAGCTGGAATTGCATCATTCCTTTGGATAACAATTCATACAATATTTTTTTCATAAATTTGAATACCATATTTCCTAAAAAAACTATTTTATCTATACTAAAAAGAAAGAAAACTAGATTATTTAAGGTATTTTAGTACCATGTTTTATTTTTAAAATACATAGTGTACAAATAAACAAAATCATTCTTCAAACAAGGATTATATTAAAAATTTAAATAGTGATCAAAAGGAACCAACAGTTATTAAATCAATGATTAGCAGAGACAACCAACTTTACTAAGACATAGTGTGTCAGTTAACGAAAAAAGAACTAAATAAATGAGTCTTCTCTGTACATAAATTTAATCTATAGGAATATAAATTAGTAGCCAATATATTTAATTATATTCTTTCCCAAAATGGGTGATGGTGTTGAAGTTTATTTTTAACCAGAAACAAACCAAAATGTGATTACTAATAAAAATATAAAAGTATTAACTAGTTAGTAGTAGATTTTATAATGCTGTCATAAAATTACAACATGGTAAAATAAATTTTAATTTTCACTGAGATACTTTTGTTGTGTTACAGCTCATGTAGAAGGCTTAGATTACTTAGGATGTTACAAGGAAAATACTGAAGGACCTAGACTTCTCACTGGTTTCAACCAAAACTTTCCAGACTCATTGAGTCCTGAAATATGTATCAAACTATGTGTTGGAAGAGGATTCCGATATGCTGGACTCCAGTACAAGTATGTTCTGTATAAATATTAAGAGATTAATATTATGATCTGCCTCATAGAAAATGATACTCCCGAAACTACAAAATGTTTTTTATAGTAAATGATAGTATTACAATTTACATGAATTTTATTGAAATTATGTAACTAGGATCTGTATTATTAAATTTTGGGCAATTCATTAATTAGGAAAAGTTTGGTAAATTTTTAAATAGTGATTGAAGGAAAAATCAATAAACAGTGCAATTATATTGCATAAACATCCCCACCTTTCCATAGTCAAAACCCAAGCTTAAACAAATAAAAAGTATTAGGTACCATCAACAAGAATATTTAGTAAGAAGTTATTAGTCAAAATGTGAAACAAACCACAAATGTCCACATGGGAAATCTTATCTCAAAATTAGCCCAAGCGTTTATCAAATTTTGAAAAATTTACTTACCATATCCAACATACCAAACTGACAGAAACAGTTTACCTAGATCAACCTAGGCCAAAGTTATACATTTTTCAAGATACTTGACTCATTGGGAATGTACCTACAACTAGTTGATTTACATTAATAACTTTTTTTTTAATATACTCACAAATTATATACTGGAGCAGCTGTTTTATTAAACAATTTTCTAGTAAAAATAAGATAAACTATCTTCCCCATTAAAAAAAAATAAATAAAAACCCCTGTCTCTATAATTCTAAATTTCTATCATATAAAGTCATTAGTTAAGCTCATTAACTTTAAAATTCCATTTATATGTTTCAAAGCAGCAGCCATTTAGAACCTTTGAAAAAATTCATATTTCAGATAATTTTCATATTTAAACCATATTTTTTATGTGACTATGTTTTATGTTCAAAAATATATCCAGAGATATTTAAACCTACTAACTATAGTGTGTATCTAAATATTTCAAGTTGCTATGACTAACTAGATTAATATATTCAATACGAGTATATTATATGCAGTACTTAGCAAGGAAACATTTTTATAGAGATTACCATTAAATTCAAATTCTCACAAATGTGGAGACAAAATATCATGTTATTGTTAGCATACAATATATAGAAACATGGTGAGAAGTTTATGAGAAGTTTAACCAAAGAAATACTACACTTGATTATGAGTGTTTACAATTAGACAATATTATATGATTAACATCCAGGCTATTTTCTAGTGTAGGTTTTAAAAAAGATAATTTAAATAATGTACACAATATATATTTAATAATAATTGTATGGACAATTTTATAGGATTGAGTGCTATTGTGATAATGAAATACCATCTACAACTGCAGTCTCTACTGATGGATGTACTTCTCCATGTTCAGGGGACCACAGTAAGGTTTGTGGCGGGACCTGGAGAATCAGTCTCTACTACACAGGTTGGAATTTTACTATAGAAAACTAATCTGATATAGATTATTTACTTAAATTATTTAATAAATTATTATTTTTAATTTAATCCAAAGGAAAATGCTTTAACTGCATTAGGAATACTAGTAGTTATTATTATTTTATTTTTTTAGTTCATCTTATCTTTTGATTTAATCTTACTATTTTAATAATTATAAAGGATCTTAGCCGTTACTGTTCTGTGTATAATGTGAATTAAAAGGGTAGTGTGTTACAACACGAGTGTAGTTTATTACTGCATTTATACATTTAAATTTACTTCATTGTATTTTATTTTTATTTGTATTGTAGTTAGTAATATAGTGGATAATTAAAATATGAAGACATTGACAATGTAATATCGTATATGTAAATTTTAGTTGAAATATTTAATAATAATCAACTTAACTTCATAAAACTTGTCCTAGGCCATTGTTGAATCATTTGTTATGTAAAAAGGCTGTTACCATAAATTATATTAACTACACCACAAACTTAGATACAGGATAAGTTAGATAAGGTTAAATTCTGTTATTAATATTTATATTAAACAAATATCCATCATGTACTACCAATTTAATACACGATACACACAAGAGGAGAAAAGAGATAAGAACCTATTAAAACCAACATTATATATTTTACTCTAACACAAAGTAACGAAAAATATCTGACTATTGATCTCTAAAATTTCCAATTGCTAATTAGGGTGAAAGCTAATTTTAAATTTGAGTTTATTTATAATTGGGTAACCATTCTTGTTCCATTTAAACATATGGTTCTTTTCATCTAAAAAAATAATAAACATGAGAACAGGGTAAGTTCAATGTGTTGTGTGGCTTGAAAAATTCAATTCTATAACCCTAGTGCAACTTGAGTATCGGAATGTGTTTCATAAAGAAACTCCACACAAAAATAACATTTGGCAAACAACTGAAAGAAACTGGTAGCTTATGACACAAAAATCGTTCAGGTAGGAGGTAGGCCACCAGTTAACAATGAAACTATTGAAAACATGCAAAATGCTTTTTATAAAATTTATAAAAATCTGTGCTCGAAGTATTCAGGTTATTTTCATCAACAAAATGTTCGAATTTGGACAAAGACTCTCAAGCCTTTGTTGAACAGCCTAAAAGTCAATGCCCCTTTTTTTGCTGAAAGTACAAATTGAATCTGGACAAATCGAAGCAATATACTCTTGTCAAAATCAACGATGAAAACTTAATTTTTCATCAAGATGAGGTAATACCTCACTATGACCAAGTTGTTCATGACTTCCATGATGGAAACCTCCTCAACATTGGCTTCACACTAAGCTCCCCCAACCTTACATCCATAGACTTATATTTATAGTGGTATGTTGAATAAAATGTCTACTGTGAAAAGATTCGGAATATTGAACATTGGAAGCAATGTTCCCACTGTCTAATGACTAAATACTGATTTCCTACATGGAAACCTTGGATGATACAAGCCTAATGAAATATGAACAATTAAATGATTGTATACCACTAATAGTATTGAACACTATAAATTAACATTTTTATATAATTCCTCCAGGATTGCAATCAGTGTCCAAGTACTTAGGCTGTTACAAAGAAAACATTGGTGACACCAGTTTGATGCAAGGGTTTCAGCAGAACTTCATGGAGTCACTAACACCCCAAAAATGTACCACTTTGTGTTACAGTAAAGGCTTTCACTATGCAGGCATGGAGTCAAGGTAAATTGCCAACAATATTATACCCATTCAGATAAAATAGTTTAGCTTATCTTATTTGTATATCTAGTATAGAGGTGCTTTACTCAATCAGTAGTTATTATTTTTGTAAATTGTCCCAAATTCATAACTCCATATTTTTTTTAAATTGTGAATGTCACATGACACACCAATGGTGGAGCTACAATTGAGAGGAAGGACTGAATTTTTTAATGGTAACGTGCTAAAAATTTTAAGACAAAATTTGAATTATTATTTTGTTTAATTACATTTTTTAAGTTGTATAAAGATAAAATTTAATTTAGTAATTCTTGAACTACCATTGTAAAATCAGTTTAAATTTTAAATTTGAACATTAGGTCTGTCAACATTTCTTTAAACATTGTTTTCATGGACCAGACAGACTGAAATGTCAAACATTTTATATGAGATTCAAAATCAAATATAGAACTGGTTTTTTACAGATTACAATTTATTTACTTACAATAATGATATTATTGCAACTGATATACGGTAGTATGTATTGTCATGTTTTTAAATCAATGATATTTATTTAAAGTCATTTAATTATTGACTTACAAATAAATCGAACATCTCCAAAATATACTCACAGTTATGGAAAATAGTGATAAAATGTCCTGTACTCATCTTAAAGCTAATGTACCAAATCATCATATACTAGGAATTTTCATATGATGTCCTCATGTTAAAAAAAATATTGTGTTTTAATCAACATTTCTTAAAAATTGATAATTTGGATCAGTAGTTTTAAAATGTTATGTAACTAATTTTAATATGGCTTTAATAGAGTTCAATGCTTCTGTGATAATGAAAGACCAAAAATAAAGTCATCTGCACATGAAATTGAGTGTAATGCTCACTGTTCTGGAAATGGAAATTCGATCTGTGGAGGCAATCTTCGCCTAAGTGTTTATGAAACTGGACTAGAAGGTAAATATTTTTATGATGCTTAAGTTGAAATTATATTATTTTCAATTTTAATGTAATAGCAGATATTTTTTGTTGAAACTCCATATTCAAGGATAAAATAAAGCAAAAGCTTAAAGTTTCAAAATATTTTAATAATATAAATGAGCTACAATTGTTTCGCCTTGCGACATATTCGGGCAACTGATAATTAACAGGTATAGACAACTATTTAAACATACACAAGTAACAGGAAACTGAAATACTTATAGAGAAATCAGGAAATGTAGGGGATAACCTAGTAGGTAGATAAAGGTTAATGAACTATGTTACAGATGGGTTTTAGAAGGGGTGACGAATTTAATACAATTTGGTCATTTAAGTTGGGAATAGGCCTAAGTAAATTAGATCTATTTATTTCTAAACATTCTAAATTATTTAATCTATTGCTAATATTTTCTATATGTAAGAGTTTAACATTCAATTTCGGATCAAAACTATGACCCGAGTCCAAAAGGTGGTTAGCAAAGTTAGAGTTTCTATAGGCAATCCTGAGGGAACCTAGTTGGAGCTGCACATTTTTCATGTAGTCTTAGGTTAGATCCCTCTCTTTTATCTTTCCCATCAGGTCTCTCTTCACCAACTCTTGTACTTTTCTGTCCCTGACACTAATAGAGTATTCTAGGGCTAAGGGCCTTTATTTTATGTTCTTTTCTTCATTATATATATATATATATATATATATATATATATATATATATATATATATTATATAAAGCAATGATAACTGAAAGGTTTTTGCCTGTAAACAAAAATAAAAAAATAAGAGAAATTAATCTGGTAGATATAAAATATAAGGAACTTATATTGTCATTTTTTAAATACAGTAAAATGTTGTCTTTATGTGCATGTATATTTATGGATAAGTATATGTAATAAAATTTGTCCAATGTTCGTGTAGTACATATTATAGATGAATAATAAGTAACAAATTCTCCTTATGAAATATGTCAAACAAAACATTTATTAAATTGATTTAATTTCATCATGTAATTGGTAGTACCAACATCTTTTTTTATATTAGGACCAACTCTAGGTGCTTTAGAAAACTATGTTGGCTGCTTCAAAGATCAACAAAATACAAAGCTACTTACAGGTGTTATGAAAGACTTTGCAGATAACCTTACACCAGAACGTTGTGTTGCTCTCTGCTATAGGCTGGGACATTTATACTCAGGCCTACAAAATGGGTTAGTAGTATGATATTACATTGAAACTATTTTAACTTAGTAGTTTTCTCATTAGATTTAACAGAAGTAGGTTCATATGATAAAAAATAAGAAGAAGAAAAACTTGTAATGATTTGTATGAACATTCACTTGTGTAATATTTTACATGTTATAAAAATATGTTCACTAAAAGTTACTACACTTCTTTTTGGTGAATATATCAAAAGAGTTTGGCATTTTTAATTGCTAAAAATAAATTGGACAGCATAATCCATAGCTTGATCAAACATATACTAATTTTTTTAACTAATTGCTATGGTAAAAATATGTCTTATTTAGCTGTTAACAATTTATAAATCCCAACGGTAAACTCAAATACTGTTTGTTTTATGAAAAAAATAACAATTTGAACGATTTGAGATATATCTGTGACATTTTTTTGTTTGACGGAAATCAGTTATTATTCTCATTTATTGATACTTGTAAATATAACTATTATCATCAATAAGTTATTTATTTACTTAACTATTATCACACTATCAGTTGATAGTATAAATGTTGGTGAAAACATATCTCCTCTGCACAAATTCTACATTCCAGTATATGATTAAATCATTTATTATTTACTTAAGTAATGTTGATTTATCTAGTAAAATTTTCTCTTCTGTGAAATATATTCTTACATTTTGTAACCAGTACAGTGTCTGTACGATTTTCAGACCCTCATAGAATACTGGAAAATAACATGAAAAATTTTAAGTTTAGAAATAGGTGCTTTTTATTGTTCATATGTTCGTTACATCTTGTAGGTACTGTAATTCACTTGCTCCATATTCTCGGATATACGTACTGTTTAGCTACTATAAATAAAAAACTACTGTAAACTACCCATAGGATTAAAATAGTTCATCCATGAAAGAATAGAAACAGAAGAAGGAATATGATTATGTTATTCAAGTCCTATAATTTACACAAAACCTTTTGGTTAAAATAATAGTTATTAGCCAGTTATTCATGGTAAGACAAAAATATAGTTCACTCTAGCCATGATCATAGTTATCCTCTACACCAAAACTTATGACTAGCACATCACTAAATTTGTCAGATCCCTTTGCAGGACACTGTACAAAGTAAATCATTTGTGGAACACAATCTTGTTCAATCTGTAGTAGTATCCCTAACAAGGCCAAAGTAAGAATGGTATGATTCCTTTTAAGCTCAGAACTATATTTCAAAGAGATTAATTATTAATCGTTTCAATTAAATTGTAAAACCACAGTTTAAATAACTAAAAAATTAATCCCATATTGCGTAATGTTCCTAGATCACAATGCCAATGTGGAGATGCACACCCAATGCCAATTGCAAGAGCAGATGACATCGAGTGCTCCACAAATTGTTCCGGAGATAAGACCAAAGTATGTGGGAGCGAAAATAGATTGTCGATTTATGGAACAGGAATTACAGGTGAATATTGTCTTAATGTAACCATATAATAAACTATTTAGCAATCAAATTATAAAGTTAACTTTTAATAAATTTAAGTTGTTTAATAATAGTATTCAATATAAAAAAACTTCTTAATAATTAAAAGTATTCAAGTAATCAAAAATAAATCAATAAAATAACTTAACATGTTTTAATTCAGATATACCTGCTGAGGGAAAACTGGTTGGATGCTTTAAGGATGAAGGAAGTGAACGCATATTAGAAGGACATAAAGTAGATCTTGAACATACAAATACTCCTCGGCGCTGTGTTAACCTCTGTCTACTTTTAGCTTTTAACTTTGCAGGTGTCCAAAATGGGTAGGTTTGAAGTCTACATATTATTGTTTGCTTATTACTTTTATACAACAACCTGCAAGAGAAATAAAACTAAATTATGGTTCATTGTTATCTAGTAAAGAGTGTTTCTGTGGGGACAAAAGACCAGGAATTAACCTTGGAGTAGGAGACAATAACTGTAACACTTCGTGTTCAGGAGACACAGCTTACAACTGCGGGGGACAGTGGCGCATATCTATATATAGAACTGGATACATAGGTGAGAAACAAATAAAGGCAGAACAATGAAAACTTACATTTCAATAATATTACTTTTATGGTATATTAAAAATTATGTCAGATAAACAAAATGTTGTTACTTTATGTTAACAAAATAGAATCATGTTGTGAATAATATATGTATAATATTAAATGTCTGTATTTAAATGTTTGTGTATTTTATGTATTTAATACATAGAATATAACATATTATCTGTTTTAAAATATGATAAAAGATTGTGATGTTCGTTTAATGTAAAAAATTCACAAATATATCTTATTATTACTTAGTTAATCATTCATTTACTGTGAAGATGTAATTGTAAATCTATGATTGTACAGATAATGTTGTTGTGCCTCTTGCAAATCATGTTGGATCTACACCATTACCGCCTCCAACACTTACTACAGATCTACCAACACCAGCAACTACAGTTACATCTATAATTATTGAATTCCCGAATAATAACTCAAGCCAACCCTCGATAATAAAAGTAATATCAGACAAAAATCAATCATCTGTTGTTGAATCATCACCTTCAAATCACATTAAAGGACCTAAGGACAAATGTGAGTTATCTGAGACAATTGTAAATGGAAGAAAAGTGTGTACAGGTGATATAATTTTCTCTGAGAGCTTTACACAACCATTGACTGAGAAGTGGCAACATACAGTGAAGATAGCAGACACGCCAGTAAGTTTAATTTAATTTTTTTTCATTCCAAACTACAACAAATTAAAGTATGTTTTATTATTTATCTATACTAATAAATGTTAGATTTTAATACGAAATTGATTTTTTTCAAGTAATAATAATTTTTTGTTCTTTATTTATGAAAAATAAATAGATTTGAAGATTGTTAACTAATAAATAAAACACAATTTTTCTTTTGTAAAAATTCTATAATTTATTTGGTCTAGCCGACCATGGTTTCGCCAGTTACGGCATTGACGAGGCTCTTACAAGACTAAATACAAAGCACAACATAACTATTATAAAAGGTTGAGAAAGGCAGGAAATTCCCGTTAACAAACAAAGTACAAAGACCCAGGGGAAAAACCCCACAGGTCATTCACACAGGTATTAACCAACCTTGAATAGAGGTTGAAGTAAAGGAGAAAATGACAAAAATTCCGTTTGTTCATTTAAAACTAGATTATCATCATTACACAAAAGTCTCTTAATTTCTAAAATTTCCAAAACATTTAATTTTCTACTTTTTACGTTAACATGTAAAATTTCAAAATTAACATTAGAATAAAAATCTGTCAATGCATGATTTTTTAAATGGTTAGAAAAACTAGAATCATTATAACCTAACCGCCAACTCCTTTCATGCTCACCTAACCTACACTTAAAACTACGGCCTGTTTGGCCAACATAAACAGCATTACAAATACTACATGTCAGTTTGTACACACCACTTTTTTGCATTTTTTCTATATTATCTTTGGAATTTACCAACATCTTTCCTAAATTTTGTTTACAATAATAAGCTGGTTTACAATGTTTTTTCTTTTCTAAAACTTTACCAACTGCATGGCTAACTTTACCAAAATAGTTAATTCTACGCCACTTTTGTGTGGAATTATTAGAATTGACTATTGGGAAAATAAAGGATTTAGCCTTATTTTTTAATTTTCTTTTTAACATTTTATCAATGAAATTAACCTCATAACCATTATTAATGGCTATTTGTTTAATACATACAAGCTCAGTATAAAAATCATCATTAGACATAGGAATATTAATGAGGCGATACAACATACTATGAAAAGCAGCCAATTTATGATTATAAGGATGTTGTGATGTAACATGTATAATGTTGTCACTAAACGTAGGTTTCCTAAAAATGCTGAAATTATGCCTACCATCAATGATTTTAATTGTAAGATCTAAAAAATTAATTTGATTATTCTGTCCTACGTCCATAGTAAATTGTATCGCCGAGTTAATAGAATTTAAATAATTTAAAAAACACTCAAGTTGGCGGTCAGTACCTTCAAATAAACATAAAACATCATCTACATATCTATACCAATAATTAATACAATGCTTAAACTGTTATTACTATCAAAAACTATAGATTCAAAAGTATCTATAAAAATCTCAGCTAACAACGGATATAACGGAGATCCCATTGCTAACCCATTAACAGATTGTTAACTATTAGAAAATAATATAAAATTTTATCTCAAGATGAATCAACTTGAATATCTAAATATTGTGACTTTAAATCAAATGTTTATATTAGCTGACACACAGATATTCTAACCGTTAGTTATGTTAAAAAGAAACATTTGAAATTGGAATAAGAAATGCAATCAAATCATATGATATTTAATATGCTTTCTATATTTCTTAGATTAAAAATAATGTTACTAAATGTCACACTATATTCAGGTATGACAATTACAATTATTAAATAACTAATATATATATATATATATATATATATATATATATATATATAATGTGCCTGACAGAGGGTTAAACGTAAGGTTTTTAATTTTAATTTTAATTTATCACAACAAAAAGATAATAAATAATCATGTGTATAATGACAAAATAAGTATTTTGATAATATAATTTTATTTATAATATTGTTTCTACTTGTGCTCTTTAGGACTTTGAATTTGTGGTTTACAACAAAAATGAGACAAATGCCTACATTTCAAATGGTAAATTATTCATCAAACCTACAATACTACCAGACGATTTTGTTAAAACTGGAAAGCTCCAACTTGAAGGGTAATTATTTCCTGATTAGTATTGTGTTCTAATTCTTTAAGAGAATATATTCTATAATTAATTAATGGCTTTACTGAACCTTATTTTTAAACTGGTTGTTATTTGTTTTAAAAAATTATTTCTTTTATTTGAGCAAAACTAGTTAGATCTATTTTTCTCGAGGTTCTCAGCTTCAAGGCTCTATTTCAAAATTGTTCTACCATCTATTTAAATTTCAATGTTCTTTCTCAAATTACTATTATTATTATATATATTTATCCATTGTTACAGCAGTATCACATTAATTTGCTGGGGTAAATTTGGCCCGAGCATACTGAGATTGTTTATACCAAACCCAGTTGTAAAGCCAGGGTTATAAATTATTGTATTGTCACATACAAGTCATACCTGATGCAAATAAATTGTTACCTATATTTTAATTCACATAGATAATTCAAATTAATGTTCCATTAATTTTGTTAAACTTTGGTGAAATATGAAGATCAATAATCCAAACCATTTTTTTCATTATATGAAAAAATGATTTTTAATCTGGAATATATTCTCCATTTAAAATTAATATTTTTTAAATTACCATTTGTAACTCTTATTTAATATTTGCTTATGGAATACTTTTTTATTTTAATTAATTATTTAATTTATTATTATTTGATAAGCGCCAGTATGTAAGTACAGACATTTATAAAACAAAACCCCTGAATCGTGAATTCTACGGAAAATGTACTTCAACTATAAACAAACCAAATGTTCTCCGAAATACCAACATTTAATAATGGATAAACCATATTAGAACCCTGAAAAACATACAAATGCATATAGATAACACCAATTAACACATAAATTTCTTATAATCTATAATAGTACACAGTTTATGACTGTCCATGCTAAAATTCATACTTATTATATACCATCAGCAGACAAATTTTTATAAGTTACAATTTATTTCACAAAGTTTATAATTGCATTTTTTTAATATTATTTATAAGTTTTTCATATAGCCTAATTGTTGAATAATGTTCTACACACGAAAAACTCAAATCTTTTATTATTTAGTTCTTTCAACACACAAAGTTTATTTTGCATTTATTAGGTAAACAAATCAAATTTTGGAAGTATTTGTTTTTATGAAAACTTTCTCTAATTAACGTGTCTTTTTTAGAGTTATTTTTAAACTTGAATGTTCTAGGCAATATATTAAACTCAACAAAAATAGTTCAACTCTTCAACCAAAATATATTATATTATGCTTTAACTCAGCTATATATTAAATGAGTTTTTAAATATATTTCACAATGAATATATTCTAATGTTAACAATAACGTATCCATTCTATACTGAGAATCCCAGCACTGAATTTTAAAAAATTCAATTTTAACTGTCTTTTTTGATACTGCCCATTTGTCAGAGTGTTGCTCTGGATGCGAAGCGAAGTGCCAATCAGGCAAATGAGAAGTTCAACTGATGGACAGAAAGAGAGAGAGAAATATGACTTCCCTCTCTGGCAGGTGAAGAGCAAGTAAAGAGTCCCAAAACTGGACTGACCCCTTCTATTACCAAAAGAATTTCATTGATCACCAGTCCAGTGTTAGGATCAAATTCTCATATGACCGAATTTGTCTACGCAGAAAATGCACTGATTTTAATTCACTTTACAAAATTATTATTATTATTACTAATTTTCTTTAATATATATTTACAAAAAGTATAATAATGTAATATTTAAACCTACAATTATTGTTTAACATATTTTTCATTCATACACCTCACTCACCCGTCATTCAGCAACATTAACCAACTTTGAAAACTTATCCGTCGTTATACACCATTTTACAATACATTATTATTATTTAAGGTGTACTGGAATGAATATGACAAGAGAATGTGGACTTGAAGCCAAATCTTATATAATCCTTCCACCAGTACAAACTGCAAGAATAACTACAAAGCAGTCTTTTAGTTTTCGGTATGGAATCGTGGAAATAGGAGCAAAACTTCCAAGTGGAGATTGGCTAATTCCAGGTATTGAATAACTATACTATTAACCTTAAATCACTTAACACTAACAACTTATGATTTACAATATATGTTGAATACATATTTGATACACAATATTTATATTTAATTAACGTTAAATATACCAATTAGACTATACAAGTTTAAATTATTATGATCTGTTATGTTTCTGCTAAGAATTACATAACTAAATTGAATAAAATCTTCTGCCATTCCTAGCTTTAACTAATACTATCTCCATTTAACCCATTTCAAAGTAATTCCATTGAGAAAACTCATCTTAAATACTTCTTGTAGGAAACCCTCCTATCAATAAGCGCCTATCCACCTCCCGATTGGTACTCACCTAACCCTTACATTACTGATTATAACATTACTTGTTAAAATTTTGTTTCCCTTTAGAAACCATAGATTTTGAAACATATTTAACCAAGAATGTAAAAAGTAAGGGTAATAAAAATAGAAAGAATATTGAAGAATTGACAAATTTACAGGTTAAGTTTTCTTATACAGGAAATACAATTATTTATAAATCAAAGAAGTGTTTAAGTAATATAATAAGTGAACAGTTATGGACACTATTAATACTTCTAGAAACATATTCCAATTTTAATTTTATTTAATGTTCTTAGGTCCAATTTACAGACAATGGACATGGTCTATATAAATAATTAAATGTGTTTTAAACAAATCTATTTAAGCTAAAGGTAAATTAGAAAAAGAATAATAATTTAAGTACTCGTTCTTAAACTAAATAAATAATGAAATACATAACCGATCATTTTAACTACAAGTCAAAACAATAGAAGCAATATAATTTATTTTAAAATTGCTATATTAACTATTGTTCCTTGTAACTTTAATTTATCTGTAAATAAAAAGCAAGAAAACAAAAAGTTTAACCAAATTCAAATATATTGAATCAAAACAATTCTAAATAACATTATTTTTTATTTTTTATTTAACCAACTATTAATATATCAGTAATCATGCATATAACACTTTAACTGCAAAATACACTAGCAGTCTTGTATGCAGTTTTTATCCCAACCAACAATTATTACTCATCAATTAATTACATAATAAAATCAATTTAGCGGCTGTAATAGTGTACATTTTTGAATTTGAATAAAGCGGGAGGATCTTACAAGAGATTGGTAGGTTTTAGAGGGAAAAGGGTGTGTTCTAAAAAAGTAACAGCGTAATATGAATTTGTTGTTCTTTGAATAACTTAAAAGAGACAAAATTTGAAAATGAAGTGAGTGATAGTAAATGATCAGAGAAATTTGTTCTATGTATTGATATGATTAGAATTATTATAAACATTGTAATTAAGAAAAATACAAAACACACGTTTGACAAAGAAAGGATTGTTGCAGTAACGGACATTGCGAGTTAGTCGACAGAAATTACTCGAAGCGGTCGGTCGTCGCCTAGAATTTAGATTAAAACTTTTTTTTTAAAGAAAACGTGTCTTGGTATAACAGGTATAAACTTTTATTATGTAAAATAAAATATGTATTTGTAGTAATTTATAGATTTTTCAGTATTATAAGTTTGAATTTGTTACGTGATGTTTTTTGATTAATAAGACGCAATGTCTTATATTTTAAAGTAAAATTAATATGTGAGAGTCTTTTTTTAAGAGACTACTTATTTGAGATTCATTTGTTTTCTGTAAAGAATATACTTTTAAAATAATTCAATTTCTTTATATGGGAAGCAATATTAAATTCATTTTATTTTTTATTAATAAGTTGCAACTAATAATTCAAATTCAATAAAACTTAATTTTCTTTCTTGTTGAGACTTGAACATAACTGTGTAGGATGCATTAACATAAGATTTTTTACGATTTTTTATGTGTACTCTTATTATGTTTGTTTTGTATAAATAAGTAACATGTACATTTCATCATAAAAAGGACTGTTATTCTTTCAATCCAGTATTCCATCCAGTACACTGTTTCAAAAGAACTGATGACCCTAGAGATATTAGTATTCATTTTTTAAATTTTTATTTTAATTTTTATTTATTTTTGTAATTATTAAATTACAAATGGTGCCCAACTAGATAAGAACTTAGTATTTTAACAAAAATAGAGTCCTTCCTTTTTTACTATTATTACACAGCAGTTCAAACGACAAATGAAGAAGTCACTCACTATCACTATACATCCTAAGCTCAGTACAATATATAATCAATACAACTTAAATAATTTAAAAACAACAATAATATACTTCAAAATCCATTGTTCATGCAATACATATAAAAATTTAACAAACCAAATTATGGCTTCTTCTCACCAACCCAATAGCCTATTCAGTCTTCGAGTATTACAGTTCAAGCTACACCTCACATAGTGTACTCTCAAAACTCTTCTCCTCTGTGGCATTCAACTATAACTTTGAAATAAAAAGATTTTATTACGTTTTTTAATTCTAAATAATGTTTTAATTATATACCAACTTTGTTTTTGATTAAATGTATCTTGTTCTGAAATGTCAAGATTATACTATAATTTCTAATCACTCGCAAAAAATGTTTAAAACTTAGAAACTACTTCACCAATTTTCATTGTTTTCAGTTCCAATTAATGTTTAACATATACCAACTTGATCATTGACGAAACATTTATCACTGAAAATCTTAAGAAAATGTACAAAACATGTTAAGAAACATGTATTTCCTAATTTTTATCAGAAAAAAATGGTTATAACTTGGAAACTACTAGTCAATTTCAAAATTTGGTTCATTTCAAATTTCGAATAAGCGTTCAAATTATGTACAAAGTTTGTCATAACAAAATATATGCTGTCATTGAAAATTTTAAGAAAATGCATAAAATATGTTAAAAATTCAGGTTTTCTTATTACCCATGTAGATAAATATTGTTATCACTTGGAAACACTAGATCAGTTTGAATCAAATAAAGACTAAAATCTATATCATACCTTTATAAGAGAGATGTAAAGAGCAGTTGTTCTTGAATTATAAACAAACAGGTAGAGAAATGTTGCATTTTATATAAGTAGGTATAGGTAAAAAATAAAAGTTGTAATAACTTTGGCAAAAAGTGATTGTTGCAATAAATATATTAATGGTAGTGAAATAATTAGTGAGTATTAATGAGCAAGTGAAATAATTTATTCACATTTAATTTATTGATACTTGTACATTCTACTAACAAGCATCACATATATTCAAACATATTAGGTCTACTGTCTAATACATAAATAAGCAAAGATTTTATATTTCGATTTAAGTCTAGCTTAAATTTTGTAATTGATCTGAATATTTTGTCTTAAATTTATTTTCAAATTTAAAATGCTGATTTATTTACTGTTTAGAATTGTGGTTGGAACCAACAAAACAAATTTATGGATCAGACTACACATCTGGACTGATACGAATAGCAATGTCGAGAGGGAACCGAGATTTATATTTAGAAGGACAGACTATTGGATGTAAACAAATGGAATCTGGTGTATTGTTGGGCATTGGAAGCCGTGTTAGAGGCCGTGCTGTACTCAGAGAACTGGATGAATGCTGGTCAAACAGATACCACAACTACACCGTTATTTGGACACCTGGTAAATATATTAGGCTATTTTTTATGTAAAACTAAATATTATGTTGTAAATAGACATCAACATATCTATTAGAGATATAATTTAAAATCTATTAATATATTTCATTAAATTAGAATTCAAAATCTCTTAAAGCAATAAATCAAGGCAGCTATGCATTATGGATTTTTTTTTTTTTTTTACTCTGTACATTGACTAAGGTAACTTACTGCAATTCAAACTGGAGTAGTCCCACCATAGTTACACATGTTCGAGTCTATTTAGATGATGTAGGGATTTTCAATGTGTTAAGCTTACATCCTATCTCATAGGTCTAAAAGGCATAATGCAACTGACTGACTCAAAACACAATATGTTGGCACTCTCTTTCAAATGTAATTCAATCAATAATAAGAGTTTTGGTTTACATTCAAATAATCATCATGAACTTCTCTCAACCCAATGCAATTCTATAGTTATTCACAAAGAATAAGAATTTTATTTTTTAACAACTATGTAACATTGACAATTCTTTTTTATATATGGAGCATCCTTAACTTAGTAAAAGTGTAACATTGAAGAATTATGTACCTCAGAAATAGGTTAAGAATTTAGCATATGCTTTGAAATTTTACTTAAGGAACATTTTCTTGCAGGGTACATAATTTCCATAAATAGTTACGTACCGTAGTCTCTAGGTACCTAAAAAAAATATAAATTATATGGTTATAATAATTATAGTTATACCAAATACCAAACTAAATTTCATTTTAATTTAACACTGTAAATAATAATAGCACTTGTCAGTTTTGATAATTTAGTAATTTGCCATTATTTAATAATAACACTATATGATTACTTATTTAAACAAAGTCAAAGTCAACATTCAAAAACATAAAATTAAGAACTTCATCAAAATCTGTCAATAATTTTTAAAATTCAAATTTTGTGGTTTTTTGACGATCTAAATACGTAAAACCAATATTAAATTTAAACTTATATAGATATCATTAAATTACATAAATATTATGAATTCAAATGTGACCAATATTACAAATTTTCAAAAAATGTGAACCTGCAATTATTTTTACTTTCACCCCAAAGCTAGTTTGTTAAAAATCTAAAACATTTCATGAGACATTTGTCTCCATATCAATCTTAAAAATTGAGGGGAATTTGGAACCACCGTTCTTGAGATTAAAACTTAATTATTCATCCTTTCTGTTTTGTTTTTTTTTTTTCAATTATTTTGGGCCAAACTTTAAATTGTTCTTTGAAAATCCTGCTCATAAAATACTGACAGATTTTTTGAAGTTTTTGAGTAAATTATATCACCCATTCTTCAGACAATTATTGACAAAAATACTATAGGCAGACCATACACAACTGTTTAATGTAACCATATCAACATATAAACTAACACTCATGAACTAATATCATTAAAACAGAAATAATATCCATCACAAAATTGATATATGTATGTGTTGCTCTAGAAAATATATCATTTATGATTGATGGTGAACAAAAGAACTCATTGATACATGAGAAAGAGACGTCCAAGCTGTCTGAAATTGTTGGTTTCTCTGACCAACAATCATATGCCTGGTGTTCTGGCTCCTCCATTGCTCCCTTTGATAATGACGTAAGTTGTTAGGTGTAATAATATATTGTATGACAAATTTCAATGACACTTCTAATAAGCACCTGATCACACTAATAATATGAACATCTCACGTTTCCACTTTCTGAGGGTTGTGATTCATACATAAATTTTGAGAACCAAAACCACTATCTTTATTTTTGAAAACTAGTCCAGAAAATGAGTATTTGAATGTCAGAATGTTTATTACAATTTTATGGGTCTTCTAAATACATAAATGTTATGAGTTTTATAAGTAACAAACAACTAATGTTATTTTTAAAGATTGGACCTAACACTAATTTTACTATTAAACCTAGTTGAATGCAGTTTTCAAAGTTCAGTTCTTACTATGGTCTAGTTTTGTTCTACAAAGTGTAAATTTTTTAAAACCTCACCTTCTATATTAAACTAATTGTAAGCTTTGTTTTTTTTTTTTTTTAATAAGTTTATATTTAAGTTTATTATTGAGCGCCAATAAGTTATTTTAGAAAACTTATACTCTATAGTTATTTATAGGGTCTTGAATTCTTTAAAAAGTGTACTGCGCAAAATTAAATACAGAAGTCTACTTCTCTGAAAATACATACATATTTATTTTATAAAAACCTGAAATTGACATAAAATAATTTGTAATATTATGTCAAAGTAAAAAATAAATTGATTTAAATGTTCGTGATAAAGTTCTGTTAGATATTTCGAGCCAAATTTCAACATTATTCATTCATTTCCACAACAAAGTTTGTAAAATTTTTTTAGTTCTTTTTACTATTTTTTATTCATCCAACGTATATTCATATATTGGTCTATAATAAAAATATATATCTCATCATATACCAAGGGTTGCCTTCTTCACTGATTCTAATATACAATCTTTTGATTGTATATGTCCAAAACACTTCTTTACAAAATTCTTCAGCATCAGATGCATCTCCCAAACTTTCACGTCCACTCACCTCTGCCAACTGTTCCAAAATGACAAACATCCACTCCTATCTGCCTCCTGTAAGTAACTACCACACGTCCACTCGCCTCACCCACCTGTTACTAACTGAACTCCAAGAATCCTTCTCTCTGTATTTCTAAATGACCACACCCTTAAAAGATCATTTCTATTGGTCACAGACACAAAACACTATTGCCACATTTCAATTTTACATTTTATATTATATTATATCTTATCTAATAATTTATATCTACATGTTTACAAATTGTTCCTGACTGTTTGTTATATTAAACAATATGGTGAAAGAAATGTTTTGATATTTTATATATTTACTTAGTTTTATAACATTCTACTTAATATGTATATATTCAAATAAACCATATATATGTGACCAAATGTAACCACTCCTCAAATTTTATTTTTCATTACGAGCTTTGCCTTCCGATATACCTGTATACAATCTAACCAATATTTTACTTATTTAAAAATTTGAAACATTACAAAAGGCTACTTTATTAATTAGGTCAAAGAAAGTGGTAATTTTAGGAGGCAACTATTGTTATTTTTGATTATTAATAGACTACATTTTTAACTTTTTAATCTTCAGAGAATCTAATTGTGCATGCAATCATATTTCATTTTGACTTTTTGATTTAAAATTAATATTTTCAATATGCAGTTTTTCTATAAATTCAATTTGGTTTACATATATTTCATTGTTTAAATGTAAACCATTATATAATTTTAGTATTGTATTAATAACAATAATCCTGACTTTTATGTCATAGATTTTCTAAAACCAAAATAATCTTAAAATGAAATCCAATTTAAACATTATGTAACTGAAGAAAAACAGTATTAGTCATTTTTTAATCACTCCAACATCAATGATCTTCGTAATATAATTGTGATTTATATATATTAAAAATATTGTATGTTAACCCATCTACATTCAATATTACTGAAGATTATTTTTTAAGACCAAAGTGTGACTACTTAACTACAATCACATGTTGAATGGTTCACGGGGGAATACAGTAGCACATGGAACGTACTCAAAAGCCAAAATTATTATCCCAACATATACATATTGTAAATACTTATTTCAAGATTTTGAAAAGCATGTATTGGTTCATTTCACAATAATTTCTAATAGTCAAATATTCACTAATCCATTAATATGAAATGATTAGATTGATGACTACTAACGTGTTTTATTTTTAACCATGTTAAAAATGTGTTTTAAGAATGTATTTTTATATCTGAGAATTCTAGCAGTGATTAGGTGTGAAGTAACAATGTTTAAAAAAACTGCTATTTATAAAAAAAGTATTTATAATTATTACATTGAATATGGCACAAGCACGAATTATTTGAAAAAATTGTCCAGTTTTGTTCTAAAAAGCTAAACATAATTTTTAATTGTAATTTTGGTATGAAACGAATTTCATTGAATTGACAGATAATCTAAGTGTAATATTCGACAATAGGTAAATTTGTGGTTAAATACTATTTTAATAATTATTTTAGCATTAGTAACTATAAAGTCTGTTAATAAAGTTCTCCTCCTCCTAAACATTTGTATGAACTTAAATAGAGCAAAACCCTTTTGGAACTGTTAACTAAGTGACCTGAAATATCTTTTATGATATTTTGGAATTTCGCTCCTCTCCCTAAAATGATGAACCCACATCTTATGTTGTAATAAATTAAATAACATAAAAATAAAAAATGAATTCAACACACAAATTATTTTTTGGATGACCCTAACCAAAATTGCGGCACAAAATTTATTTGATTTTTTTAAAATTAATTATGAAATTGCTAAATATTTGAAATCAGAATATTAAATAGTTTTAAAAATCTTTGCTAAACTAATCAAAAAGAATCATTCAATGTTTAACTTTATTTTATCCAATGTGGTACTTCTGGGTACATTCAAAATATTTTTTTTTAAATTACATCATATCACTTATCAAATTAAAGTGCTTTATAATGGCACGAAACTGATGGCATCAACAAATTTACTTTTTAACTTCATTAAAAATGTTATTTTAAAATGTCGATGAGGGTTTCGAAAAATTGTATTGGATTTTTACTGTTAGTATAATAGTTACATTACATGGGGGAAATTCATCATTGACAGGAATTAATCATTATGATATTGTCAATTTTTTTTTAAATACTTTTGATATTTTTTACCAATAAAAAACTCAAATACATTTTGTGGTGTCATTTTGGTTATGATCTTCCAAAAAATATTTCGTAAATGCCATTAATTTAGTCTTTTTATGCCCTTTAAATTGACATGTCGCAAAATGCAATTACCCACTTAAAAATTTTGAGTACTCCATAAAAATTCCCCATTTTAAGGAAAAGGGCATCATTCCAAACTATCATAAAAGAAACTACAGGTGACCTAGTTAATAAACCCAAAAGTGTTTAGCTCTATTTAATTAAGTTTATACAAAAGTTAAGGTGGGAGGAAGAGAGGGACTTTAGTAACACAATGTATATTTTTTTGTTTTATTCTTCAGTTCCATTTAACTTTGGGCTTAAGTGTTGGAGGAGCAAGAAATTTCCCTGACGGGAGTGTTAATAAGGGGAAACTAAAACCATGGAAAAATTTTGAACTTAAGGTAAGTATTGCATCAAAAATCCCTAACTGACACTGGTGAATTAAAAGTATTGGTTTTTGCTAAAATGCATCAAATATTTTTATTTGTGATGCATCCTATTTTTCATATTTATTTAGTTAGTTTTGCTATACTGTGTATACAGTAGCTACTAACAAAAGTATACTAAGATATACAGTATATTCTAACTTTAAAATAAGAAAACTTTTTGCTTGAATACAATTTACCTGTTTTGTAAATAAAGAGACCCTTATTGATATGAGTAGATTTTTATTCATAAGGCAAAAAACACTTCCTGGTATTTTATTATCATTGTCTCTTTCATGATACCAAGTCTTTACATTTAAGCCAACACATATAATAAATATTTTCTATCTTTGATATATATACTTCCTATAAAACACCATGATTTTTCTAAACAAAAACACTCTAAATAATAAAATTATATTTCCTTTACTGTTAAGAAATTGAAGAAACTTTATAATCTCTTGTATTCATTAATGTTTTTCTTTTAATTTTAGGCTATGTTGAACTTTTGGTTGGATCGCAGCTTATGGAAGAGCACATGGTCTGAAGATAATTCAGCTCTTGAAGTGTCACACATCAAAGTCACAGCACTTTGAATTTAGTTTATTTTTAATGTATTATATAGTTTTACTAAAAGATATAGTGCAAATAAATAAATGAAAATGTATAAATTAAAACTCCTCTCATGTATAATCAAACCCCTACGTTATCTTAAACAGTATATAAGCTCTTTGGGTTATTGAAAAAGATAAATAAATAGTGTAACTGTTAGAAATGAATTAAAATATTAATTTTTAATCTAAACTAACTTTATTTAACCAATTTTATAATTAACAAGAAAATTCTTAATTTATTTGTGTGTTACCAATTAAGTTACTATCATCAGAACGAACAGCCAAGCCATTTATTTTTCCAGCCTAAACAATGATTTAATTAAGTAATAAACTTACAATTACTTATCTTTTTTATATCCTGTTTAAGTTCTTGGACATTCTTTTGTATATTCTGTTATTCGGACTATTTTACTATTTTATTCAAAAGTTTTTTGTTATGGAATTAAACATACTTCTAGGTTTACCAAATAATTAGATTTTTCTATATGAGAAGACTGGTGCTATACAACATTTTATTTATCACCAATTATGTTACAAAGTTTATTGCCTTCAATGTACAGATCCATACAACAATCCATACGAATTTTCCACTGTTCAAAGAAGTGCTGGAGATCTGCTTCTGTCAGCTTGTTGAGAACCTCAGTTGCTTTTACTTTCACAGCTCCCACAGTGTCAAATCTTGTCCCCTTAAGCTCCAATTTGACCTTAAGAATTTTAAAAAGTCACAGGGGGCCGGGTCAGTCAAGTACGGTGAGTGGTCTAACACGGTGATGCCATATTTTGCAAAAAAAATGTGCTTCACAGACAAGGCAGAGTGGGAAGACACATTGTCTTGGAGAAGCATCCAGGAATTGCTCTTCTACAAATCGGGTCTTCGTCTTCTCACTTGTTCATGAAGTACTAACAGAACGTAATAATGTTCATAGACCATCTGACCTTCGGAGACCCAGTGAAAGTAGACAAGTCCACACTTGCCAAAAAACAATCATCATTTCCTTGAATTTTTATTTGGTCATTTTCGTTTTTTTTTTTTTTGCGTAATAACTTGAGCTCTTCCAATGCATCGATTGGCGATTTGTTTCAAGATCATAAGTAAAATACCACGATTATCACAAGTAATCACTCTGTCTAACAATTCTGGATCATTATCAATGTTGTTCAAAAGGTCAGCTCAATTGTTAATTCTCGAATCTTTTTTCCTAAAGTGAGAAGTTTTGGCACCATTTTTGCGCAAACTTTCTGCATGTTCAATGATTCCTTCAAAATCTGACGAACACTTTCTTTGTTAATTCCTAAGATTTTATGGATGTTGTTGTCTGTTTATGTTTTTAAGAGTTGTCCAGGGAACAGATCGTCTTCAGTCGTTTCATATCCCTCCTTAAACCATTTAAGTAATTCAAAAACCTATGTGGGTGATTTACATTCACTTCTGTACAGTTCTTTTAACATGGAAAGAGCTTCTGTATCTCTTTTTCCCAATTTTACAGAAACTTGAGTTTAACTGGTCTGATCACTTTGCATTTTTCCGTCGAGACGCTAGTGCAAGAACTTGAACGGGCAATTGCTACAGTGAGACTAAGCGACATACGGCTCTGCCCATAGAGCTCAGGTTGAGGGAAGCATCAACATGCATAGATATGTTAAAACTTACTTTTTGACGTCCTTGCTGTTTTCAGGTAGCAGCACAAGTTAAATTATTTATTTGCCACACCTCGTACATCTACTTTAAAAATAAATGGAAAAAACTATTACTATTAGTCTGACAAAACAACCATTTAAGAAAATATCTATATTAAATGTTAATGGAAACAAATTTATAATAAAAGTTTACTTACTTTCTTATATGTCCATCACGTGACTTACTTTTGCTACTATGACGCATTTTGGAGATTTACTCCATCATCAGAATCGTTATCACTCTTACGAGGACATCAAATACTTAATAAAACACAGAAAACATAAATTTTATAGCGTGGGATGGATCCTGTATGGTGGTCCAAGGACAACTGGTGTCTCAGGTTATGTAATCACACAGTGATGTATACTAGACAACCTGATATCTTGTATACCAGGGGTGTCCAACTTACAGAGGCTCAAGGGCCAAAAATTGAACTTGAACTTGATTGCGGGCCATATAGAAAGTCTCTAAATTTAAAACAGCAATAAGAGATTGTGTTATAAATAAAACGAAAATTAGCATAATATCATATTTATTTATACAAGGGTTCGTTTTACACAATTAAGAAAAATATTCAGATAAAATATTTTTACAATCAATATTTATATGTTAACGAAAATCAAAACATATATAATTTATCAGTGTGAACATTGTGCGCGATCAGCTGCATCAACCAAAGATCGAATATCAACCTCTAGTTGTGTTGTAGCCAGCCTCATGAGATGAAGTAGAGACGCATCAGAAAGATTGCTTCTATTTTGGTTTTTTATAAACTTCATGGATGAGAATACACTTTCACATAAATAGGTACTTCCAAACATTGATGACATTTTTAGTCCAAAATCTCTCAATAATTTTGGAAATCTCTCTTTGGGAAGTAATTTGAAAAAATCATGAACCCTTTCTTTCCTTGTCATTAGAAACATGTCAGCTAGCATATCACATATTTCAAGTTGTAGTTCAGGTGGTTGATCTTCAATTGTAGCTTCAAGAGGATTATTATAAAGCAGAAGACTACTTTGAGATCTTCAATTTCGTCGAAGCTTGTATTGAACTCATCAATTACTTCTTGGATTTGAGAACTGCAGCTTGAAAAATCGCTATCTTTGAATCCTTCAGTTAACTGAAGACAGCTAGGAAAGTGTATCAAGTTCTTGTTTTCCAATGTGTGTTTGAACACTTTTAGCTTACGACGAAACCCATTGATGATGCTTAGCAAATCTGATAAGGTTTGATTTTTTCCTTGAAGACTTCAGTTCAAAATATTGAGATGATTGGTCAAGTCTGTTAGAAAAGCTAATTGAACCAAAAATTCTGGATCTTCAAACTTCTTTTCAAGTTCAGTGGTGTCAGATGGCACATATTTGGGAATGTTGGGATGTCTTTTCTTATAGCAAAGAATCGTTCCATGCACTTTCCTGCACTCAACCACCTTACATGGTTGTATAATAGCAAGTCTCCATACTCAGCCTCTGTTTCTTGTAAAAACTGTTTAAGTTGTCTGTGTAAAAGGGCTCGGTTGCCACCTCTGATCAAATTTATAGTTTTAATCACAAGTTTAAAAACTTGATCTTGCTTGATGGATTTTCCACATAAAATCTTCCTGGTGAATAATACAGTGGATTGTCGGACAAGTTACTCCATTCTCCCTAAGCAATCCTACTAGTCCAGACTTTTTACCTGTCATTGCTAGTGCCCCATCTGTAACAATGGCCAAACATCTACAAAAGCCTCCAATTCTGTCAACAGTTTTCTTTAAAGCCTCATAAATGTCTTTTCCTTTTGTTGTTCCATGAAGAGAACACACATCAAATAGTTCCTCCTTACTAGAGAAGTCTTCAAAGGTAGTACGTACAAATATTAAGAGCTGACTGACATCTGTTTGATCAGTACTTTCATCCAAACAAAGTGAAAAATATTAGCTTTTTTCATGGCCTAGCAAAGATGTTTCTACTTGCTCACCCATTTCAACAATCCTTCTTTGTATGGTTTGATGTGAAAGTGCCACGGATTCAAATTTCTCAGCTATTTTGGAATCCTCAAAAGCTTTTGCCATTTCAATAGCACATTTTTTAATTAAACTGCCATCAGTAAAAGGTTTCTTTACTCTGGTCAGCTCAAGAGATATGGCATAAGACGCAAACAAAGAATGAGTTTGAGAATGCAATATTTTACTAAACATACCAGTTTGTTGTTTAAGCTTCTTCTTCAAATCTGCAACTAAAGCACTCCGACTTTCATCTGTATATGTAGCATACTTATTTTCATGCATTGTTGAGTAATGTCTTCTCATATTATATTCCTTAGGCACTGAAACAACTTGCATGCACACCAAACACTGCAGTTTTCCATTATTGTTAATTATTATCAATTAACCACTTTCCCAACTTTCCTTGTAACTCCTGTTTTCGCTATCAATTTTACGTTTTACTGATTTCCTACTCATTTTTGAACCAATATTTATTGTTCAACTCATTGCCAATGTAATTTCTATTAAATTATAAAACAAAATATTCACAGATCATAAATATTACAATAAAAGTTCAAATACTTTTGTAAAAGGATTTGTGAGGATAAAATTCTTAACTTAAATGCTCGCTATAACAATAATACTTTCAACAATAATAATAAACACTAAACAATCCAAAAATAACAAAGGTTACAAGCGACTACCAACGCCAGTATCAGAAGTCAGACTGTCATGGCGTAGAGAAGGGTGGGAGCTGTCATGGTGGAGGGGAGGGAAAACCGCTAGGCTCACAAGCAACACTACACTGACAATTACTCAAGTCGGTGTTGTCGAGTTGAACTGGTGAAGTTAACAGATTCTGACTGTTTGTTATACCTCAAAATATGATTAAAAATTTATTTTTGATACAGCAATAACTAGCATATTTGGAATAATTTATATGTATTAAATTATAAGATCGCTTCCGAAAGAAATACATTTCTAGTAATTTCTGATATTTTTGTCAAAAAGCATTCGCGGGCCGCACAAAATTGCATGGCGGGCCGCTAGTTGGACACCCTAGTTGTATACTGAGAGCCGTGTCATAGAGCGTGTTCGAGGAGAAATGAAGCTGGTCATTCATAGCTTGGTTTTTGTTGTTTTAAAAAGCTTTGTATATTTTATACTACTCGATAGCATCCATAATTTTGCCTTTTTTGCACACATGAATCAAATTGGTTTCGAAAGTACCTATATCAGGTGGCGTCCATAATTATATTTATTGCCCTCTATGTGAAGCATGTATGGTATATAAAAATCAAAACATGAAGATTAAATTAATGAAGACAAAATTACATATTAAATTCAATAAAACATGTATCAAAAACAACATGAAACCAAACTATGCCATCATAAAATTTAACAACAATTCTAAGTCCAATTTGAAAACCAAAGAATCTGCAGAAACAATATAGGTCAAAACGGAAATCAAATTTCTACAAGCTAAAAACTGTACTGATTAAAGATTTACACATGTCTCTTATATCATTGTTAAACACATTTCATTCAGTGATTATACAATATAATACACTGTGTCAATAATTTCATTAGAATCATCTTGAAACATACCTAATTATGATAAAAAATTATGATCTCTTAAGAATAAATATTGTACACAGAAGTAAGTTGAATGTAAACACAAGTTCTATGAACGAGTTTCCAACAATACTTCAATAGTGTTTTCCAATGAAGAATAAAGGCCTCAAATACAAATTAAAAGGATATGGTAATTCAACCTACGGGTTTCCCAAGAACAGGAATGTGTACCGTTAGCCGCTTTCACCAAGGTCATTGACGAGGTCCTACGCTGATAGGCCGAACCACTGGAAGTAGGGTGGAGGGGAGAATATGACATTTTAGCTTTTAAGATTTCATATATTATTTCAGATCCCTCCGATGATGGTAACTTGGTTACCGAAATGTACATCAGGGAATTATAATAACATAAGGCAAATGAATATTATTTTATTTGTGTTTGTGTTATTGTACCAAACTGTGGTAGGGGATTCAGTGTTTTATAGTGTTCGCTGTTGAAATGTTGAACAAGATTGATGAAAACCAATAATTTTTAGATGATATAATTTTTTCAGACAAAGCTACATTCCATATCAATGGGTCTGTTAATAGATACAATTCACACATGTCATATCCCTATATCTGAATACCCACATACAATTTTTGAGAAAATACACGACTCGCCTAAAGTTAATGTTTGGTATGGTGTGGCGAAAAATCTTCTGATTGGGCCTTTCTTCTTTGCTGAAAAGATGATTAATGGAATTGTGTATTTTGATATGTTAATCAATTATTGTTTTCCTCAGCTGGATGATATCAAAAACTTTCAACAACTTCATTTCCAACAAGATAGAGTACCCCTGCACTTTAGTGCCTTTGTCACAGACACTTTGAATGAAAAGTTTGAACATCAATGGATAGGCCAGCAAGGACCTATACACTGTCCTCCAAGGAGTCCAGACCTAACACCTTGCGATTTCTTCTTGTGGGGATACATCAAAAACATTGTTTATCAAAAAAAAATTTGATCACAAAGATCCTAAATCACAGAACAGGATTAATGAAGCAATGAATTATGTAAAAAACCTGTTTCAGACAACAATTTAGATAAATAAACAACATCAGCTGTAAATAATTATGTTTTCATTTAAATTATGTTCAAAACCACACCATTATTTTATGATAACCATGTATTATTGAAAGAAAATTTATATTGGCAATAAATATGTACTGTAATGTGCTAAAAACGTAGATTTTTGTATACCTATCTTTCTTTATCCCAAAATTTAAAAAAAGTCTCATATACAACCAGATTCGCTGGTTTTAATACAAATTACTAACAATTAATTAATATAAAATACCAAAATTTCTTCATTTATTTTGTTTTTATAACCCTTATAACCATAGTATAGGCCTATCTAGTTTCCATGTTCATAACTAAACTCTCAAATATAAATTCAACTTTTTACTATAACATAAAACAATATTTTTTTAATTTTATAGTGTAAAATAATATTAGATATCAAAATGCATGAATATTTACTTCTATAAATAAATAAAAAAATATTGATTTTATTTTTTTGTGTAAATTCGAATTCTAAATCCCGCCCATCTTGTTTGATAGCAGCAAAGCTATAATGTAGTAGGCTTTGGTAATTGCGTCAGAGTTCAATTTAGTATCAACTATCAAGCATTGAAGCGCTAGTAAAATATAGGTGCTGACTGCTGAGTAAGGGAGTTTCTTTTTTGAAGCATGTTCTTTTTCTATGATCTATACGCCGCTCAAGAGGCGAGTGTTTTGTTTTGTTTTGTAAGTGTCATAAATTTTTAAGCGGCAGGTATAAGAAAGACGAACTTATGAATCATGAATCATACATTTGACATTCTATTTAGATTAACCCTCTTAAGATGATATTATATTATATCTCTTCTTTTTACGATGGGCCATCGAATTTGGTAAGTACCTTGTTATCTATGTCATTACATTTTCTTTCTTTTAAACCAATAAGTAAAATTCATCAATGTTTTTTATATCGAAGTTACACTAAAAATTTCAGATGTTTTTTCCCTTTGTACACGATTTCAATTCTGATTTTGTTTATATAATTAATAAGAGGGGAAAGATTTGGATAATATACCTTCAGTGTATAATTTTGTAGGTTATGGTATTTCTTCTAGGCCTTTGAATATTGCACATACAGCATCATTAGACAGAGGTTGTCTAATGTTGAACCACTGTCCCATTACTTTTTCAAGTGGATTAATAGTTATAAATTTATAGACAACATTGTGTAGTTTTTTTTCACTTCGGAAAGTGAAGAGGATTTAGTTTATATAGCATAAAATAACCTAACCTGTATGCTAACACACCTATTTAGTAGTATCCCTGATTATGTTAAGTTATATAATGAAACCTTGATAACTCGAATTTCAATTCTCAAATTTTTGCCAATCCTCTTCAACTTTCAGTAAATATCGGTCTCGCATTTTGCTATAAAAAATTATGGAATCGTTAACTATTTACCTTATATTCAAACAATCAGATCATATTTGATTTTGGAAGATATTTTTAAGAAAATAAGAATTATAAAAGTATGAAATCCAGCTCAGGTTACGAATGCCTACATTAATATTTATAAGTTTATCAAGTCACAAATAATATGACTATATTAGTCACCTAGCCAGACCTAATAAAACAAGTGATCACACATTCAATATATATTTCATATATATATTACGGCTTAATATTATGACGTATGATTGAAGAATCATGAGAAATAGATTTGGGCAGAAATAGATATATAACCTACTTTCCACCACGACAAATATATTTTTTAATAATAAACATCGAGTGATGAAACATTCACTAACTTGATGAACGTAGTCATAAATATTAATGTAGCCATTTGTAATCAGAGTTATATTTGCAATATTTTCAATCGTAGTAAACTTACCAGACCTGTATTTTAACCTAACAACATATGGATTTCCTTGTTTTGAATGTGTTATTTTGACAGTGAAGAAATGATTTTTGTGACTTGAAAATTGTCTTCCGAAATCAATTATGATCTGATTTTTTGATATAAGGTAAACAGTTAACGATTTCATAATTTTTCATAGCAAAATCCAAGATCGATGTACAAGCAATATTTGCCCAACTTTCCATAACCCCCAGTGCTAATTTTCCTTGTGCTAAATCGAATATTTTATTGAAAGAGCTTTGATAAGACGAATTTTCTTGGTTTTCTGGACACATTATTAAACCTCTATACCACAAAGGTAATTGTTCATAAACCTTTAAAAGTCAAAGTTTAAAAAAATCACCTCTATAATTAGAAGTTTTGGCCAGCTGACCTTTGTAAGTCGAAGTTTAAGGTAACCGTATTGTGTAAGATGACAAAATTTCATATTAAGAGATGTACTTCCCCCTTTCCTGTGTCCTTACATTTTCCCACATTTGGTCTCAGTCCATGTGTATCGCCCTGTATTTTATAAAAATTTTGCTTTTTGTTAAAGTGATTTGTGCTGGAGTAAATTAGTTAAGCATTTATTGCTATGACTGTATTTATATTTAAAAAATGTTAACTATTACAGCACTGTCCTGTTATTATATGTAAATGTGCCGATTTTTTATTAAAATAAAATTAAGAATTGTTTATTAAAACAAAAGAGGTATTTGTACTGTGGCATTTTCATTCACTTATTTCTTATTACAGGAATAAAAATATAATCAGAACACACTGCTAAAGTGAATAAAAGTTAACCAAATTGGTTCCTCGATAACTCGAAGTTGGTAATTTTCCCCCTAGATAACTCAAAACTTAATAACTCGAAGTATTAGTAATTCGCTTGAGATTTAAGTTATTGAGGTTCCACTAAATTGCATTTAATATATTGTAATACTGTATTTTTATAAGAATACTGTAAGCCTTTACAAACATTGTTATTGTAAAACTGAGTCCTAAATCATAAAATATGCTACAACTATTATTTCTGTGTAGCAGGTACTTCTAGTGGGTATAATTTGTGTCTAATTTGATCAATAGATGTACCCTTTTATATGTTTGCTAATCAGTAAAATAGACTAATTTACAAATATAAAATATAACACAGAAGCTAATTATAATAATTTAACTTTTTTAGCATGGCATCTGATTTTTTCTATCCAAATGTGGGTGGAGTGGAAGAGCACATTTTTAACTTATCCCAGTGTTTACTAATGAGAGGTCATAAAGTTATTGTACTTACACATGCTTATGGTAATCGTACTGGCATTCGGTACATGACAAACGGACTTAAGGTATGAGTTCATAAATTATTTTTCATATTCTACAATCACATATTAGGCCTGTTGAAATTTGAGAGAACTCATTTTCTTCTCTCCCTGTATATGTTACCTTATTGGCATTTAGGACAGGTTAAGTTATAAAATAATTCATCACAAAATAATATAATTTGGTAATTGTTTACTGTTGCGCCCCAATTTAATTTTTAATTTTTTTTTCTTTTTTTTCTACTACATAGCCTACCTATCTTCAAAAATGTTTTTCACTTCGATTTTGACATATTTGTAGGTTAAGTTTATATGGCAAACATAATATTACGACTGATCACCGAAGTCAAGCAACATTGAACGTAGTTATTACTTGGATGGGTGACCGCTTTTATACCATGCATGCAAAATTTCAGATAGGATTATTGTTGTTTAAACCATTGAACAGTCAACATGGAGTGTGAGATGTGTGAATTACCTTTGTTCGATATCTGTAACTTCAATGATTTTCAAATTCCAAACTTTTATGTTTGTCACAATATTGTATAAAGAAAATAAGTACTATGGGTATAATGCATAGGGTTTATATACTTTTATTTACACATAGGTCAAGTAAGGTGGCTATTATATATATCCTACAGGCTACCTTACTTACCCTTGTAAGGTAAAAACAATTTGCGTACAGACCTATTTTAACATGTAATTCACTTAACCTTTCGGTAGGCGCGCCTACTCCAGTCACATGAGCAGGCGCGTGTTGTACTTTTTACAACACACATTAAATAACGAGTTATTGCCATAGTAAGATTTTGTTATTTTTATTTACCTATTAAATTAATTTGAGATGTTATTAAAAAGTATATTTATAAATACATTTTAAAAAAATATTAATTTTTTGTGTGTATAATATAGTATTTTTTAATTTTTTTATGTTTAGTTTCACGAGTAAGAGGTTCACTTTATCTGGAAATTTATAAATGCTTTATTTAAACGTAGTTATAGATATTTATTGCATATAAAATTACAGTTATTGCAAAATAATAAAAAAACACCTATAAGTTACAAAAAACATATTTACACAGAGTTTTTATTTTACATGAGATCTCACTACTCATCATCTTCTTCTCCACACCTCAAACAAATGGTTTGTTTCTTTCCATGTTGTTTGCATATAAAACGAGAACACTTGTCACACTTCATAGAGGCAGACGAGTTCTTTTGTCTTCCACATAACCAGCAAGTTCCTCTTTTTTTGGTTGGAGGTTCGGTTGAAGTCGAAGCTTTCTCTTCAGGTTCTTGGTGGTAGCGCTCTAAGTACAAACAAATGTCCTTAGGTAACGATTTGATTTGCCCTCGAACTGTGAGATGCCCTTTCATTAGGCCCATTGCACGATTTTTTTGAAAAATCCTTCTTCTTGGAGTATTTTTAGGATCATTAAAATAAAGAATAACTCTAGCATTTATGCTGGCTAGATTCATCAATATGTAAAAAATTGCTTGAGGCCATCGCCTTGTTATACGGGACACGGTATACGCTGCACACATCTTGTCACACGTGTCCACTCCACCCTTGGTCATGTTGTAATCCAGGATTATTTCTGGTTTACCGGTAGCTGGGTCAATAGTTTTAGTGTCATGCATTGATGAAACAAGTATGACTGCTTTATTGACCTTTGGAACGTGAGAAACAATTACTTTGTTATCGCTGAAACCAAAATCTGAGCTGCCCACTACTCGCTGTTTATTTGGTAAAAATGATGGTGGTATTGCCGCCTTGTTCTTCTTCAACGTGCCGATCATAGTAATTCCTTTTGCTAACATATCCTCAACAAGAGGTATACTAGTATACCAGTTGTCAGTTGTCAAGTTCTTATTTGACTTTTCGATAGGAACAACAAGTCTTTTCACTATATCCTCTGGTTTATTGGAAGCTTCGTAGAGACCGGGTGGCTGCTTGCCGCAGTAAACCTCTAAATTACTGCAGAAAAAGGTTTTGGCATCACATAGAGCAAACATTTTGATGCCATATTTGGCCGGCTTAGAGGGCATATACTGCACAAAAGAGCATCGCCCTCTGAAAGGATGCAACATTTCATCAACGGTGACTAGTTCACTAGTATTATAACTGTCAATGCAGTTTTGTACAAACGGATGTAAAAGGGACCTGATTGCAGCAAGTTTATCAACACGACAACGGGCAATCCTTGTAGCTGGATTATCAAACCTCATGCAACGCAGCAAGAATAAAAAACGTTTGTAACTCATTGCAGCTCTTACAATTTGCACGCCTGTACCATCACTAGCCCAAATGTCTTGAACATTAGCATGATTACCTTTTCTTAGTCCTACCAAATACAAAATGCCAAACAAAGCCATCAATTCAGTTCTATTAGTTGGTAAACAATCTCTTTCTCTTCCATACTTTTCTGAAATTGTATTAATGTACCAATTAGTAAATGTTAAAATTGTGTCCAACATATCTGTATCGAAAAACTGTAGGAATGCTTCAACTTCACATTTTACACCCCGAGCTTTTGGTTTTGGCCCAGGAAACTTTTTTACAATATTTTTACAAGGTGTTTTAAACATACCTCTTAGTTCAGTTTTACACCAAATAGTTTGTAGATCCTTTCCGAGTACAAACTCTTCATCACCAGTCACCACATCACTATCTTCATCATTAATTTCCCCTTCCATTTCACTTTCATCTGAATGATCATCATTTTCTATGTTTTCATCACTTAGATCACCGTCACTTTCACATAAATCGTCATCAACAGAAATTCCATCTATGTTTTCTTCGTCTGACAACTCTTGAAGAACACGTGGAATATCAATTGACCTTAACATGTTGCTAAACCACTACCAAACAATAAAATGTTCTTCAAATAATTACTCCTAAAAAAGTAACACGAAAAGGCGCGTGTTGTAAAAAGTACAACAAAGGTGTTCTGCTTCGGCCGAATGACGTCTGAGTACTGAACCATGACAGGCCGGAAAGTGACTTGTGGTGGAATGGTGGGGGGAGGGTTGGGGAAGGCATACATGTGGCAAACAGTTATCCCGCCTAAGCGAGAATTGACTTGCATAAAAAAAAACACAACTGTTGTACTTTTTACAACAGCGCGCCCACCGAAAGGTTAATGGACCTTAACCTATAAAACTTGAAATTATGTTTTTATTTCCGTGAAAAACATTTTTGCTCACAAAAAAAAAAGTTACTATTCTTATGAAGACAGGTATGTAGTACAAAAATTACGGGGGGGGGGAATATCAAAAATGTGACTCTACAGTAAACAATTACTCTATATAAAATAATTCAAATGAAAGAAAACATAATAAACGCTACACCATGTAACAAGATAACATTTCAATGACCAAGTCATCGTCTTCAGTTGTTACATTTATACAAACATTCTTGATTATAAATTCATATTAAAATTACCATTATGCACAAGTTAGTTTTAAATTACTTCACTTACAGTAACCTGCCCAAGATATGATGGATTTCAAAAGAAATCTGTAGGCCTAAAGCAATAGTTAAATTTAATAAATTACAATTTATTTTGTTGTGGCCTACTTGGTAGCAATGTTTTAATGGATTTGTTAACATGATTTCATTTAAGAATTTGTTTCTAAACTTATTCTGAAACTAACACTTAGATGACTTTTTGCAGGTATACTACTTGCCAATAAAAACATTTTACAATCAGTGTGTTTTACCAACTATGATCTGTTCATTGCCATTAATTCGATATGTTTTTTTACGAGAAAGGATCACTCATGTGCATGGACACTCAGCCTTCTCTACACTTGCTCATGAGGCTATGATGACAGGACGATTATTAGGTTTACAGGTATGAAATTGTGTTTTATTTTACATCATATTATATTTCTTCTCTACTTTGACATTTTTGACATACTACAAGTTGTCCTGATTTGAGCTGGGCTTATATAATAGTAATTAATTTGTATAGCCTACTTGAACTAGGGCAGTTTTCACCTTTCAAGAGGACTAAATATTTCATTTTGTATAGTCATATAGTATAGTTACAACTTTCAGGAACTCACTTATAGTGAATATGAGCATGACACTCCTGAAGGTACCTAGCTGGATCTACATTTTTTTTTATGTAATTTTGGATTAGATCCCTCTCTTTCATCTTTCATATCAGGTCTCACTTTACCAACGCTTGTTCGTTTCTTACCCTAACGCTATTAGAGTATTGGAGGGTTAGGGTTTTCTTTGCTCTTTTCTTCCTTTTTTATAAGGTTTTTCGTCTTTAAACACCAAATGGGGAAAACAAGTACATTATACTTAATATACACATTTTTTTAAATTCACATTATCTTAAAATCCAAAACATTACTCCACTCCCTAAGCTATACAACCATACCAGTCTAGACTCAATATACAATACATTAGACACCATACACACTTCTAACAAATTACATTTATCGTACTACATATGTCTAAGCTAGATGTGTTAAGTTTAAACATGATAAGTTTAGGGTATTACCTCAACATACATGCATTGTTTTACATCCTACTGATCCATACATGTCCAATTAACATGTAACATCATTGAGAATACATTTCAACAAATCTGGGCTGACTTTGTTTAATAGTGCTCTTATTTACAGTTTACGACTCTTAGTTTGTTACTCTGGTATGGATGCTTTTGTTATATCAAGACGTCTATTATTTTCAATGTGATTTTAACAGATAAATTGTCATTTTAAGTAACTGGTATATAGACTGAAAAGCCCTTGGTGGGTCTGATGTTTTCACTTTATATGTGGCTATAAAAGTTATGGTGCTGACCCATTATCTTGAGTATCAGTGGGGAACTATGATTGGTAGCAAATTTTGGTTGTGAAGGCTAGAGTTGTTGGCCCACAGGATTCTATTAATGGTATAGGTTTACAAGAAAACCTTAGTGTTTTACTTTTATATTTAGTCCCTTTAAAAATATATATATTTATATTTTCTTCATGTGAAATTCATAGTAAATTGTGTAAGATAACTGAATCTGTTAACAGCTTAAATACTTATAAATGACCAGCTATATTCATTATATTAATATCTCTAAACAAACATATTTCTAAAAAAATTTGAAATTATATTTCTGGCCCGTTGTTTAGAGACCTAAAGAAACATAATGGAAATTAACTGTAAGTCATTAAAATTTGTTATTCACGTTAGCCACTTGCTAATATATATGCTTTGAATATTGAGTCCAATTTAATAAGCCATTGTTCTGATTTACAGACAGTATTTACAGACCATTCCTTATTTGGATTTGCTGATACATCTGCCATCATTACCAATAAGTTTCTAGAGATCTCATTAGCTGACTGCAACCATTGTATTTGTGTTTCCCACACTGGGTGAGTTATATTTCAATTTTAAATATTGTTATTTTCAAATTTATGAGAATAACGTAATTAGTATAATAAAAGCTAATGTTTTAAATATTTTGATATAGGTAAACTATATGTACTAAGAAATGGACTGAGACGTTTTTATTAAAAAATATTCCAATGGCAAGTGATATTATATTACTGTACATAGATGAGGCATTTATTGTTGCAAAAAGCCTTCAATATTGTTTATATCAACTATATTTTCAGAGGTTTAATGAAACTGTGCACTGTGTATCTAATTGAGGTAATAAATAAATATAATACAGTAGGACACTAGAATGAAAAGAGTTATGATTTAATAGTTTAGAAACAATTTAAGGAATATTTATACTAGCTGTTAACGGATATGTACAATTGATCCTGATAATACAAAACGTAACATAATTTCACCTCTTTGGTCATAACTACTATAGCAGTCATACAACAAGTGGATCTTAGAAGGACATTGTCATCTAATATTTCAACAAAAATCTTTATCAAATTATTTGATCAAAGTTTCCTATATAAGTAATAGAAACTTGTACACTGTATTATATAATACAAAACAACAATCTAATAGCTTAACGTGGCTGATAATGAAAGGAGCAGACAGAAAAAAACACTGAGCCTATCAGCTAGTGGAAGGAAATGGGTATTTATTTTATAGGGTTGCTAGTACAACTAAAACACGTGCATTTTATTGAGATTCATTTTCAGTTTTAAGTACAGTACACTTTCTTATAAATGTGATGAGTTATAAAAATACAGTGATATATAGCCTAGTAATATCTTAAATATTTTGACTGCCATAGCAATCATGTCCTATAATATCCCTTGTTCATTTGATTTCTATACATAATTAAAATCTATATTCATTCCATTGACCTAGAAGGACATATCAGACATATCAAATTTATGAAGGCTATACTTAAAAACATAGCACATAAAATACAAACATAACACATTAAATACAATTAAAACCTACTATATACTTATATTAGGTATACTGACGCATCACATTATAGAACAAGAAACTCTCCAGCAGAATAAAAAGCTTTCTCCAAAAAAAAACATTTTTAAAGTTTGTTTAAAATGATTGAAATCATGAAGAGAATTTTACTCCTCTGGCAAATGATTAAAAAATTTGTCAGAATAAATTGATCTCTTACATAATTATATGAGTTGTTTAGTGTCAAGATGTATTGTTGCTTGTATCTGGTTTTGTATTGGTTGTATTTCAGATTGTTTTAATTTTGTTAAAGTTTTTGGGGAAAAATTGGACAAAAGTGAAAATATATTACATTGACAGGAGAGTTAATATTTTTAGTTTTTTAATCAAGGTTTTGAATGATTGTATAGGTAGAGATTTAGTTAATATTCTTATTGATTCTTTTCTGAATTAAAAAGTCCCCGCTCACACACACACACACACACACACACATGAATACACATGACAATGGACTGAAAAAGTGTAAAATATAGAGTACAACCACAGTCACTCCCTGCTAAATTATACATAGGCCTACTCCTTAATACCAAAGACTGTGTTAAGTTTTAAACTTATGTAATCAACATGAAATTTCAATTCAAAACACAATAACACAAAAACACCAGAAAACTTAGTAGTCGTTTACTTATTAAATGTCTTTCATATTTTCATAAGTTAAATTTGTTTATGAATATTTTGAAAACGTACAGTATTAAGTAGTTTCAAATACATTAGTTGTATCGGTGTGGTTTTTACAAATGTCAAAGACAACAAAAACATAAGTAAAATTTAATAATCTCAATAGTAAACTAGGTTAGGAAGGCTTGAACCAATGAAAAGTGAATAAGATAAGAAGAAAGGTTCTATGGTTATGAAAAATGATTAAGGTGAGAGGAGTGGTTAGGACTAATATAACTTATAAATTGTATATATTAAAATAATAAAATAATGTTTTTCTTAAAGATAATATGCGCTGTCATTTTTATAAATTAATATATTTTGTAAAAAAATAGTGTTTTTTTTTTTTTTGTTTTTCTTAAGAAATAAATATATGAGCCAGGACATGTATATTAATGTTAACGATCAAAATAATAAAATAAGTTTATGATATATATGTTATAAGGAGAAACCACAAGTCATTGGGTGTGGCCAATGTAAAAGTATGAGAATCCAAAATGATATAAAAAGTGCGTTTTTGGTGAGAGAATAGTATGGACATGGGAGAAAGATGTCGAAAATTTCAATGAAATAAGTGTTGTAAACCTGGTGTAGTGGACGTTTTCTTTGTGTGTGAAAGGAAATATTGAAGCGTAAAGAAAAGAATAAAAGGTGGGATAATGAAAAAGTGAAGATGAAAATTTGTGATCGTGAATGTTGGGCAGAGCATGGTCTGGTAAACCATGCATTTATTAACAAACTATTCCATGAATCATACCTAATCAAACGTATAGCCAAAATATTTGTTGAATTTAAAAGTAGAACTTATTTAAATCTTTATATATTAAATAGACCAACAAACACATGATTAAAATTTGTACATGACCATGTGTTTTCTCAAAAAATGATGTAATAGGGGTGTAGATTTGAATTTGAATTTTAAAAGATTATGAATCCTTATATGATTTTGTATGTAACAATTATCTATATCTTAAATGAATAAAAGTGGATTTTCTAAAAAAAATTTATTGAACACTTTTTTGAAGTACAAATTTCCTTAGAACTCGCACTCCATGTTGAAATAAAAATCAGAGATTGAATTTAAGTTTCATTTCCCTAATAGATGATGACTCCATCTCCAGGTCGGATTTCTCATTTGCCTGACCAGTACTACAGAGTGACGCACTTATATCAGAACAGTATAAAAAAATACAGTTTGACTATTGTATTTCAGTAAATTCAGTAATTTGCGTTCTTGATATGAAACACATTATCTTTTATTCAAGTTTTGAAATATATTAAAAGACACTTATTATAAAATATTCAAGTTTGAAATATATTTAAAGAAACATTAATTTGATAGTAAAGTAAATCTTTTCAGATTACAACTCTTATTAGCCACAGGACATTTGCAATTTGTATAAAAAGGATATTAAAAAATATCTGTAAAGTGACATTTTATCCTGGTAAACTGTTATTCTATTTTATGCAAAAACATTGACTATCATAAAGTAAATAAATTAAACTCATTTTCAATACAGTAAAAGTTAAATTATTACATGTTCCTTAATTAACAGCTTACTTAGTATTGTTTTGTGTATTTTATTACTAAAAGTAAATAAATACCTACAATTAACAAATCCAAAATGATTCAGGTATTGTAATATGGTAGAGTTTTTTTCTTCTTTTATGATGAGAGTCTAGTTGTTATTGTATTAAATAACCTAATTTTTGTTATGTAGGCCTAATTTTGACAACAAACCATATCAAATTTTTTGTAAAAATATTTGAGATTCCAAAAATAAAACAACAAAAAATAGGATTATTCAATAGTTTTAAAACATGGATTAGGAAAAGTGTTTAGGATTAATATATCTATAATACTGTAAGTAACGCTTTAGCTATCTTATTTATTATATGTAGTTAATATAATTATACACCTTCTTCCGCATACTATATTTCTCAAATATAGTATGTCAGCTTTCTTAGATTTATATTTCAATTATTACAATGACAATTAAATGATAATGTGAGTGTCATTTATTGATGAGTCCAGAACCCAAAACTAGCATAGAATAGAAGGAAAAAATTGTTTCTGTTATTACATTTGATTTAAAATACTATTACAATAGCCTCATTATTATACCCCAAAATTGGAGAGACCTTGTGTAATATGTTAACAAATATATTATAATCAATTTGATTTCAGGAAAGAAAACACAGTTCTCAGAGCACGTGTCGGCCATGAACGTGTGTCAGTTATTCCTAATGCTGTGGATACAGTTGCTTTTACTCCTGACCCATCAAAGAGAAGAAAAGATGGAAGTAAGTTGAGCTCAAAATTAGTCAGAACAAATCTTATAAAATAATGTGAGGCTTGCTTTTATAAAAAGTGTCATGTTCAAAATGTGTCATATACTGTGGATTGACTAAACATTATTTGCCATTTGATTTACATAGAGAAATGTTTTATTACTTACTATGATATCTTAATATGCCGTAAGTGAATGTATGTCATTGCGACAGTTGACCCATAGGTGGTTTGGATATACCAATACTCAACAGAAGCACAGCAAGTCATTATAACAAAGACAGCTAAAAGGCCCAGTGGTCACTGAATCAGGAATGAACAATTGGGTGTGTTAGGTTGGCTATAATTTCTATTATGACAGCTGAATACTCTGCTACTCTTTGGGTTCCTGCTAATGCAACCACAAATAAAGACGATCTCATTTACTCATGGTTGCTTGTTGATAATGCACCAATAATGATTTATATTGAAGCAAGTAAATCTGCACTGTAAGATTTGTATGATAAAACATGTCTTCTTGAACGACAACATATAGGAGAAATATTAGTGCAAAACTCAAAAGTATAAAAATATAATATTTTTATTAAACAATTTTATTATACAATTTTTTTTTTAACATCTCGTTGTGTTTAGTATACAAGATTTGTTGTAAATTTAAGTATACTGATTTTTCCTATGTACAACATTAATATATATCGGATCATTGGTAATGACATTGGCTATCTACTTGTTTCAAACTGATCAATCAAGTATTTTATTAGCTAGTGTTGTTTGTGTAGAGCCGTGTTTGCAGAAAAATATCAAACCCTGATAAGTTATCAAATTTTATGTGAAACTCAACACATTTAATTCTCTGAGACATTTAATTCTTGTTTTAAAGTTTAAACGTCTTACTTACTTTGAAGCAAATAATTTGTAATTTGAGGCGAGTGTAATGTATATTTAAATAAATTGAAATCGAAGTTGAAAGGTCATTATTTTGGAACTGTGGAAAACATACAAAAAAATTTGTAACCTATGAGCTAAAACACTCAAGGAAAATTACTTGCGGTGTCAGCAATTCAATAAAACATCAGTACACCTACTTCTGGGACTAACCTCATAGTGCTATTATCCACATACAATAATTATCCCTCTTAAATAATGTTCCAATAACAAGTGAACTTATGTGGAGTTATTTATTTATTTTCAGAAGAAGAATGTAAGACAAAGTTGGCATTATTAGAGATTTTGTCAGCATTATCCTATTAAATAAGCATAAAAGATTTTATTTCATTTCATTTATTTTTCATTGTGGGAGACAATAAAATTGCATACAAGACATAATTCATACATACATTACAAGACACTTTAGCAATTATACATATTTATATAAACACATTTAAAATTTTCACAATAATAAGTTATAAATCATTACAATCAAAACAATAAACAATTTTGTACCAAGATATAGGCAGTATAACAAACAATTTATTATAATATAAACAAATAAATACTTGAACACTACAACACTCAAGTTTATACATTTCTTTCCACTGCCTTTGATAAAATATATTGCATTGCAAGCGTCAACAAAAGCTACAACATCATGTCTGTCCCTATCGAGAATTTTGTCATTATACCTGCCAATTATGGTTGAGGAACTCCCCCACTGAATATAAGGATTCAGAAAGTAGTAACTCCCTCAGACTGTTTTTAAAGGGTTTTTTGTCCTGAATTTGTTTTAATTTTTTGGGGGAGTTTGTTTATACAGATAACACCAACCTGACTTGGTAATTTATTATGCTTCTCAAATCTGTGTGGCCTCTTGGAGGTTTTGTTTTTCCTAGTGTTATAATTATGCACTTGTCTTTTGACATTGGGGATATATTTATACTTTTTACTTGTAGTACATTATTACCTTAAAAATGTACATACATGGTAAAGTCTGTGTGTGTGTGTGTGTGTGTGTGTGTGTGTGTGTGTGTGTGTGTGTGTGTGTGTGTACTTTATTTCGACAGATACACAATACACTATTACCAAATATTACTTTGAAAACATTTCTTTAAAACTTTGCTTCTTTTTTCAGTAACCATTGTTGTTGTATCTCGACTTGTATACAGGAAAGGGATTGACCTGTTAGCGCAAGTTATTGCTGATATTTGTACAAAGTATTCCAAGGTAATTTATATACTGTACATTACTTTCAAAATAATCTAGAATATGATTAGTTTTAGTTCAACAATTCTTATCTAATATTTTGCTTTAAATTTCTGATTTATTTTATTCTAGGAAAATATGTTATATCCGTTAATAGGCTTGTCTCATCTTTAGCTCACATATACAGCACTTTTAAATTTGTGTTTATATGTCAGAACTCCGTATTAAATATAAAATATATTCCTTAAACCTTTTAATTTTTGAAAATTTCTTTCTCTCTCCCTATAGGCAGCATCTTAACCTTCACTACAATTACAATTTTTTCATTAATTCTGTTATTACCAGCCGACATATATATTTGTTTTTGTTCTTCAAATCACGTCAATACTTACAAAAGAGGCTACAGCTGTTTCATCATAACTTGTGACATTATCAGACTATACATATTAAAACACTGTATTGAAATATATTACACATATCACATCACAAACTTTAAAAAAATTATCACAATGATTTTATAAAATATTAAAATCTTTTATAACTTTTTATATTACATATCAACAAACACTGATAACTATGTGAATGTCTTTCATTTCGGTGGTCTTTGGATCACTAAACATCAATACAAAAATTTATTTGACCTTTACCCACTGTTTGAACTGGATGTAAAGTTCTATTTATCATTTAATATCCTTGTAGAATTATCAACAACATTGGAATAAATGAAGACAAATTTAGTAACCATGAAACCAATCTTTAAAGGAATTAAACGTAATTTGTCCACCAAAAGAGATAACCTTTGCTCAGTACTTATCAACACAGAAAGTGTAATATAATGTTTACCTAGGTCGTGTCTAAATAGTACACCATGTAGTATCAATGATAAAAAGCGATATCATTCATCAAAAAGCATAAAAATGAAATTTCCAGATTATGATTTAGTCATTTTAAAATCTATTAAACCAAGAAGTTTATTAAAGAGCGTAATATTATAATGATGCTATTATTACAAGTTTGACAAAGGTAATTCCCTGGTTATCATACAGAATAAGGAATACAATGATAAAGTATATGTTTTTTTCTCTAAAAACAATATAAATAAATTAGATAAAGACCCAACCATGAAATTCCATAGAAATATTAATAAATAATATGATAAACCAATGAAAAGAGAGAAAAGATCCTTAAATAGAAATTAGAAGAGGATTTTTCAGTGCTACAAAATAAAATTAATATTGTTTGAATGTATAGGGCTAAGGAAAACAAAGAAAACCTAATATTAACTGTTGAAATATCAATAGATAATTTTTAATAAGTGAAGAAAAGGGAGATTAATTATATAAAAATCATAATGTTTATTACAAAGATAGTCCAGAAATAGAAATCGTAATGGGTAATTTGGAAATGATAGGTTTAAAAGATACTGGAAGTAACGCGATATCTTTACAATCAGAATGGTTAGAGCAAAATAGAAGGAAAATTTTACCAGTAATGGGAATGAACATAATAACGGCCACTGGGAAGAAAAGTCGACAAATGGATAAAATTATATCATTAAGAATCAAAATTAATAGAAAAATACGAGATGCAATGTTTTGTGGTGCCTAATTTATTGGATAAACTAATAATAGGAACAGATAGCTTGAAATAAATAAAAATATGGATAAACTTTGACAAAAATAATATAAAAGTTAAATATAATAATATAGAGAGTAAATAGTAGAAATAAGGAAAGTAAAAAAGTGTAAAATAATCAAACATATAAGTATACTAGAATTAAGTATATGTGAATTGGAATGGCAAGATGACCCAGATACTACACAAGAACAAAAGTGTGAATTTTATTAAAAGGATTAAAACCATGATGATGTAATTTATTTGACCAAAAGGCAGATAGAAGAAGAATTAAATAAAATGGAATTATTAAATGAACGTCAAAGAAACAATTAGTCCAGTTATTACATAAGTATAAGAATATATTTTCAACTCTTCCAGGCAGATGTAACAAATGCCAACACCAAATTAAAATTGTTGACCATTTTATCAGAGAAGTTACTATACCTTTAAAATATTAAGAGTCCGTACAGAGGGAAATACAGAATATGTTGGAGTTAAACATAATTATTGAGGAGAGTGATTGTCCTTATGTGAACCCTATAGTAGTGCTAGCAAAGAAAGAAGTCCCAAGTAAAGTTAGAGCTACAGAATGGCTAAGTACCATTGATTTGACAACTAGTTTTTGGCAAGTTGAGCTAATACCTGAATCCAGAAAATACACAGCATTCCAATATATACGCAAAGTTTACCAATTTAGAGTAATCCCATATGGACTTTCGGCACCTTTGGCAGCCTTAGTTAAAGGGTTATACCATGTATTAGGTGAGCTAACAGAAAACTATACAATGGTATATGTTGATGATTTAGTATATTTGTTACATAGTTTTGAACAACTTTAGACCATTTAGAGGAAATATTTTCAAAATTTAAACAAGTTAAAATGTCAATAAAATATAAGATCAATGTTTTGTAGAAAGAATATTTCATTTTTAGGATTCAAGTTAACCACCACAGCTGACCAAGAAAAAATTACACCAATTAAAGACTATCCATCAAGAAATGTAAAACAACTAAAAGGATTCATTGGTTTGGTAAATTTTTACAACAAATTTGTAGATAAGTACTCAGAATTAATTAAACCCATTATACATTTGACATCATAAAAGGTAAAGTTCAAATGGACTGAGAATGAGGAGAGAGCATTTATAACTTTAAAAGAAGCATTTTTTAAACTGTAACTTTAGAACTAAATAACTTATTGTAGTATGTACATGTTAATGTAATAAGATTTAATGCAAATATATTAAAAGCCCAAACCTTAAAACCCTGATAAAAAGAGTATTAATTTATTTTATAGAAGAAAATTATAATATATAGACAATTTTTTATTTAAGATAATTAAAAAATCATTTTAAATTTTCTATCATTAATAAGAGAACTTGTAAATTGTACAGGTCCATTTTATAATTGGTGGAGATGGACCAAAGAAGTGTCTTTTGGAAGAAGTAATTAGTAACCATATGCTTGAAAGTCGTGTATCATTATTGGGAAGTCTAGAACATGCACAAGTGCGTGATACACTGGTTCAAGGGCATATATTCCTGAACACTTCATTAACTGAGGCCTACTGCATGGCTATTGTGGAGGCTGCATTATGTGGGCAAGTAATAAGTACTGTTATAGAAAATTTTCAAAGAAACTTGTATGATATTATGTTATCTTTGATCATACTCTAGCATCTGATTAAAACAAGATAAATATAAATTGTTAATGTCAAAGGAACATGTAAAGTAAAATATATTTCAAGATGTACTTCGATTTATTCAACTTTGATACATCCATTAAAACAATTAAAAATACCTCCCTTTATTGTATAGTTAGGCTGTGTATGCTCTTCTATAATTACACCTATACTATCTGTATTATGAGGCACCAGTGTTATTGCAGTACTTTTTTATTACCACTCGTTTATTTGTGATGACCATAATTATTTCACTTCCATGCGATGCCCATTTACGAATAGTTTCACCTACTGAATTTTTCAAATGATGTATACATGGGTAATGAAAAGTCAATGGATGTTGAATAGCCTCCTTTATTTGGAGGCTGATGCTTTCATTTACCAATGCTCTCAAATTCAAGTCAGATACTTTTTGAAGAAACCTTGTATATTGATTTCACGAGTAGTGATCAAACTATGAACCAAGATTGTTTAAATCAAATTTAAAACAGTTAAAGCATGTCTCCATAATTTTATATTTATTTAAACTTCATGTTTTGTCCTATCCATGTTACTTTCATTAAATGTAAAAATATTTTATTACGCTATAATATATGGTAAAAAAAAATTATATTACCCGGACATTCCATCATATAACTTCATTTTGAAAGCTATCTAGAAACTCCATTTCATTTTTAAATTCATTTCGGGACCATAATTCCAACATCAATTGAGAATTAGAACTACAAAACATTGCTAGTATAAACAGTTTATAGCTTCGAGTTAACTGTGACGATTGCTAACTCTTTGAGACAGCAGCGTTACATCAAGTCTATTTTGAGGTCTAAATCACTCACCCCATGTACCATTAGGTAGCCAGCTTTGATAGTTTATAACTCATTAGTAATTAGACACTCGCACAACACAATAACTAATTGAGACATGACTTGAAATTAGCCATTAGCTATTCTCAAGTCGCCTATGTTGGGAATTGTGCCTCCGGAAAAACCTCAAACACTATGACCTCGATTAATTAAACAGCCATGGTGTAACTTTGAAAATAATTTTAAAACCAAAACTGATTTGAGACAGGCACTAACATCACAACTGACTGTGTGTACAGACCCTTCACTTCTCCACCTTGACTAGCGTGGTCGTCTCAACCAAGTCTTAGGATTAAATCATTAAACTGCCTGGGTTCGTTATTTTTTAAATAATCAAATTGTTCAATACTTAATTAACTGTCCTTTATTATTTATCACAATCTGATTATCTCTCAAACAGTTTCATTATATATTAATTACAAACATCATAATCTTATTATTACTAAGAATCCAGAATGACTAACTGTTGTGACTCATAGATCTGATTCTATGTTATAATTTAATCATTTGACACTTAAATAATTACAAGTTCTTTTAAACACGAAGTTTTGTCACCCTTTTTGCAACTTTTGTGATCCCAATTCTCCTAGGAAGCTCTTTCATGCCAAGTCTGTCTGGCTATCTGTCACTATAATTGTAGTCATCCTGGCTTCTTAAAATGAACTTAGACTATATTTCTAACTAAAACTATCATAATTCCTAACATCACCGGGGCCCTCGAAAATACTGTTTAAACATAAAAATTCTAACATTTTACAAAGATACATTAAATTTTAAGGTAATCCCTTTCCGGCACCCGAAGCCGTATCATTCCAGATATCATGCGTACCTTAAACAATAAATAAAGCAATACTATACTTCTATCTAAGTTAACACTTTCTCAAAATGAGATGAATAAGATTTGGCTAAAAATATGTAGTTTTCTAGGACTCTCCGGTTAAGTCTAATATATTCTAACCACCTAGTACGAACTAATCCTTAGTAAATTCTAAGATCACAACAATTTAAGGGCCACCTGCTTCCTGTTTCATTACACCCCGCTCGCTGATCACTCTGTTGTTGTAGGTGAGTGAGCACAGATTAGTGGAAATTGTCGTAATGTCTACAGAAGAAGAGCTGGATTTTTATCTAGAAAATGTGCCAACAACATTGATAGAGCGTTGCTAGCTAGTGAGAGTAATTATAAAATATAGTATCCAATTATTCTAAAAATATCTAAAATACCATTGTGCCATGAAGAAATACAGCCTTATCTACATTGAATGAAGAGTTTAGTAATGTTAATAGGAAAGGAATCACTATTGGACAGTTTAAAAATCTACTGAATAATATGAAATCTCCATTGAAGAAATAAAAACGGGAACACAGTTCGCAAGTATTGGAAAACGTTTCTTCCTTTGGAGTGAATTGAGTTAAAAACATCTTCAATCATTTTTGGTTGCTGAAGAGGAGTTATAATCCATGGGGAAATACTATAGCCCTAAACACCCAATAAACAAAAGACACCATCATAATATTATATAACACTTTTTACAGGCTCCTAGATTTTGAGATCATGCACAATGCCTACCCACTATGCTAAGACTTTTAATTGATTCCCCTCCATCGCAGGTGACGTGCACTAGGATAACCCTTTCTGTTGATGTACTCATCTCCGAGCACGGTAGGCTTTTTAATTTCAATGTGAGTACAGGCTCCAATGACTGTAGGCATGTGAAATCAGATTTGCCATGAAGAGTGATCTCATTAATTTTATTGTAAATTTGAAGAAAATTTAATACTTTTGTTGGATTTATTGATTATTCTATTACATATGGACGGTTTTGGTCACAGTCCTCTGAAGAATACCAACGCCGTTAGCCACTCTACTCTGAAAACCTGTAGCCTAATACAAATTCATAAAATAAATTAAAATTTATGCGTCTTGAAACAACCACAAAATTTGTCACAGTATTTTCCCGAGTTATTATTTTCCCAAAATCATATCTTGCAAGATAAGGGTTCAGATCATCTTAGAATTTACTAGGTAATAGTATATTCTAAGGCTTTTATTCTCCTAAAACTTAGAAAATACGTTTAAACAAATACTAGTTTTTATTCACCTCACCGATTGTTACTAATAATTTTAAATTCTTTGGGTATATTAAAACGAAATCTAAGAAATTACGACACTTCAAATTAAATTTAAAATTTGTGAATTTGTTTGGAAAAATTTGTTTTTTTCCACAAATAACAAAAAATATTGGATTCAGTTATTAAATATAAGAATACAAAAATAAAGCTTATTAATAATTTTAAAAAATTTGTTAACTGGCATTTAGTTACAAAGATATGACAATTAATTGAGAGATGGCGTTTGAAAATTTATTGGTACAGAGAAGAGTACTTTAACCTTGCATAAATCCAAAATTATGACCTAGAAGATAATGGTGCTCATAAGTTATTTGAAAGTAGTTTTTATTATCTTCAAATAAGTCCTTAAAGTGTAACATTAAAACACCAGAGTTATGACCAAATAAATTTTATTTCTCATCAGCCACTTGGCGCTATTGCCACAAATTAAAAATTAAAGTACAAATGGTTGATAAACCCAGTGTTGCACAGATTCATAATGAAAGCTTCATTTGCAACAAAAGAAGCTAATGATAGTGCACTGTTGTATTTTACTATATTGTCCTGTGCTTTTCGGAGTCTTTTTTTTTTCTTTTTGTAGATTTTCAAGTAATTTTTGATAAAGAGTTGGTGTCAAGTAAACCATCTTATTATGGGTTACTAAAGTGATAATTCTCTTTTGTGCCAATCTTTTAGCCGTAAGCCAAGCTGGCCCTGAAGGTTTCTCAAAGTAGGAGGGGTGATTGCAGAGCCTTTTGGATTGGGGTCAAAAAGATTCCATCTTCTCTTGAACACTTAAATGGATCAAATTTATTTATAGCCCATTTAACCCTGGATACAGTAAAAACTTGTGGCAATTTTTCAGTCGGAACAAAAGGTTCTTATAGAGGTTGTCCCATTTTGATTATGGATTATGCCAGTTTCCGTCATTACAATACTATCTGGAAAGTGTGTTTTGAGTAACAATTCTATTGTGTCTTTACCTGAAGAAGTAAGACCACCTCTAGGATCAGTGACAGATCCAGTTTGATGAATCGGTTCCTTTGAGATAATTTTGTGTATCCTAGAGACTGCTTTAGTGGTAAGTTTCTCCAAGAAGATCTTTTATATCTTCTTAATAGAGTGTTATATTCAGTTAAGTATTTGTGATAATTGTCCCACTGACCAGTTTTTTTAGCTTTATTAAATAATCGCCTTGTTTCTTTATCCTATCTAAATCTCTATTCCACCATTTTGCTCCACTTCTTGTGGATACGAACTGAATAGGACAGTTATTATTATATCAGATTATGTTGAAAACATAAATATAGGTGGAATCACCAATCAATTCTTAATATTAAGGGATGGCTCCCAACCCCTTGGGGATAAAAGCTGAAAATGTTGTTTCCTAAATTTTAATCTGTGCATATTTAGAAAAGAATTTAAAAAATTCATTTATTGCTTCGTTGACTCCACTATTTTTGCTCCTAGATAAAATAGACTCTAATATAATATTGTTTTGTTACATTACTAAAAATGTATGTAGAAATAATAAAGAAAGCTCAAAATTTGTCAGATGGCAATAAAATTGTCTACAATTTGATTAATTTACACTTGTTTCAGTTTGCAAGTAGTGAGTACAAGAGTTGGAGGAATACCCGAAGTTCTACCTCCGAATCTTATCTACCTAACTGAACCCAATGTTCAGTGTAAGTATCTTGAGTTACGTGTTTTGTAGTTTTAGTGTAATTTTGATAATTATGTTAAACTCATTATCTTATACTATCTTTGCAGCTTTAATGGATGGTCTAGAAAAAGCGTTGGATGACTTACACAAAGGACAAGCTGTAAATCCTTATGAATGCCATGCTCAAGTCTGTTCTTTATACAATTGGCATAATGTCACAGAACGAACAGAAAAGGTTTACAATCAAGTTGCAACTGAACCGAAGAAAAGTATTGGAAAACAGTTAAGAAGGTAGGAAAACTTTTTTTTTTAAACTGAAACCACATTTCATGTAAGTGTTGACATAAATTCCTCAATGCTGTAAACTTTGTTTTGCCCCACTTTGGCAAACACCTACCACTTACTGAATTCATTTGTTTTACTTCTAATTTTGTTGCAAGGGATATGATTCTAATAATTACTGTTTTATTAATATTTTTACTTAAATATTATTTAATCCTTGTATGTGAACTGTATTTTAATTTTTTTTTTGTACTTTTAACCAAAAGACAGCTTTCATTAATTGATTTTACCGTTGTAAGTACCTATACAAATTCCTTTAGCGATATATTTATTTGCTTTGATCTTAGATATCATTCTAACTTTTATGCTTCTTATGTTGTATTGTAAATTATTAGCAAATATTAGTAGCTGAAGCCCCAAATCTTTGTCTGAAATTCTAGATTAATTGTTGAACTCTGGGCAAGACGATGAAAACGAAATCATAGTGCTTATTTCCATTTAAATCTTCAAATGTAAACAATGTTATGTTTTTGTTTTACTTTCAACCTAGTCCTAAAGCCTTTGAGAATGTTATTTATTCATTAGTGGATTCTCTTAAACATGAATTATTGCTGTAAGCTATATTAATGTTAAAAAATAACAAGGAGAATAACCATCTCTATTCTAGTTACCCAGGGCTTGTTTAATCTACGACAAATTTTATTTGTGATATGAAAAATGATGCCAACTATTATTGTCTTATTTTATTTTACCATGTTAAAATTATACACTGTTCTACTCTCAAAAGATTTAATACGATAAACCATATGATTTTAAATAAATTTATAAGATAACAACTGAATTAGGTATTTTTCTATTTTTCATGGATTGAAACTAAACAAATTCTGCTCTTTCTAAGTGAATATTGGTGTCCCCCAAAGTACTGTATTCGTGTTTATATTTTCTCTATAACACCTGACCATTTCCAACTGATAAAGGCTATATTCATAACAACCGCATCATATTTCTGTCGATGTTTTGAATTTTAACCAAAACAAGTCAAAATTGTTTGTTACAGTTATTAAGATTAAATTACAATTTGTTTCTTAATCGTAGATATCATTCGAGCTTCAGTTATTTTTCTTTTCAAAAATTTGGCACATGGTTCTTTTTCTCAAAAAATGTTACTTAGTATTGTACTTCACTGGATAAAGAGGGTAGTTATGTTTCAAATTATTATCACAAACAATTTAATTTCAACTTAAAATCTGACTCCAAAAAGTGAACATGTCTACATGTCAGGAAACAAACTTTTTCAACTCACAAACACTTATAAAATAACAAAAAACCTTCTACTGCATAACCTAAAACTGCCAAGTTAAATAAAGTCAAATAATAAAGTTAAATAATTAAGTCTATAAAGTTAAAAGTATGGTCAGTCAATAATGACAAAAAGGAATGGCCCAGCCAGTTTTACTAATGTGCAAAACATAAATGTGTAAATTGAACGTATCTCATTTGCACTTTCATTTACTAAACTTGGTCATTTTGAAATGTTCAAATAATAATTAAGATTAATAATTTATTTTGCATGGGCATTTAAAACTTTTCTCAACATTTATATTTAGATGTTTTTTTCTATAGCTAGTGTACTTTTTAACTAATTCTCATCAAATTTGATGTGACTATTAACTTTTACAATGAATCAGATCAATTAAAGAGTGCAAAATATGAATCTGATAAATAACAAAGACTGTATATTTTATTTTTCAGTTATGTAAAAAGCGAAGTATTGCCATTTCTTTTAGTTGTCTCTCTGATGTACCTGATGCTACGGATATTGGACTGGCTGGTGCCACGACAGGTATAATTTATTATCTTTAAATTATTATTCAGTTCATTAACAGGACTACTACTATAATTTAAGTCATCAAAATATTCTGCTAAATTTATAATTGTCTTCTAGAAGTCAATATCAACCGTCTATTAACTGCACCCTATTCCTAACATAATAAATTATTTATGTTACCATAACTACAAAAATTGGAGGCTTAGAAATTATATTTAGAATATAAAAGTTTATAATAAAATAGAAAATATTATTGTTAATAACCAAAGTGACAAAAGCATTACAGAATCAGATATTTTGAATAGTAAATATCATGGAGATTAAAGAATGTAATAGATCATCATACACCAACAGTGAAAATGTGCTAACATTGCAGGGCAGGAGAGTAAGGAGAGGCAAGGCAGCCATCAGCTGATCTTCATGGGATTATTTTCATGAACTTCGCAATATCAAAAATCTAATATTGAAATTCTAGCTATTACGACCACCCTCATGGAAACGCTGAAAAACCACCCAAAACCATGAAATGTGCACATATCGTACCCATTGAAGTAGGTGGACACCAATTTTAGCTCCCTGAATATATTTATATGTGTACAGTACTCTCTTGTGACAATGTTTGAAATCAAAAACTCGAGACTACGCATTAAGCAACAGAAAAACAACCTTCTGCTGTTATCACAGGACCCAAAAAAGTTTCAACTTTCTCTCAATAGACCACGCATAGGTCCACTTTCACTGCAAAGGTTCTAGGTTCTTCTTTAAAACAAGGAATTAGACTTCAATAATCTAATAATTAGCTTTACTAATCTATGACATAGGAACACATTTCTTTTCGCTCTAACAAAAAAATCAGGTAATTTTAAATCTTAATTGTGAAATTATTTTTAACAATCTTTTAGAAATATTTTGTGAAATATTGTTCTTTGTTTTCTCCCTGGATTTTGTTAAAGTTCTGAATAAATTAAAACTTTAATCAATTTTCTGTTAAATAGATAGCAATTTAGCAAACTACTTCTACATCAAAATCAATTAAAAAATATATTAAATCACAACTTAAAGAATGTTCTCATAAATATAATCTACAGAATATAACATCTTGCTAAAACAAAAAGTATCATACAAAGTGGATTTTGTAATAAAATTTTACCAACAGCAAATTGCCGCTCCACATTTTTGGCACAGATATTTCGTTCTCCTTTTCAGCTGCGGCGGACAGGTTGAGCAGGTTGTTCTTGACTCGAAGAATTCTGGAACGTCCTCTGGAACATCTTCAATCTTTAGAATTCGTTTGATTGACAGTTTTAGCTCACTCGGCAGATTCTTGGTTTCTTGAAGACGTCTCCTCATGTAGGGATAGATCAAGCTGTTGAATAGTGCTTTCATGAAGTCGAAACGACTCATTTTCTTTGTATCTTTGAAAGATTGGTGTAGAATATAACTATTTACAGCTTCTTGATCGTCTGCTTGCTGAGTAGTTCACACATTTCTGGTCGACTCCATCTACACCTCCCTTTGTCATATTGTAAAAGGCAATTATTTCCGGCTTGCCTGATTCATCATCATCTGCAGGGGAATGGTGCATAGACGAAATCAGAATTACAGCCTTCCTCTTCTTGGGCACATACGAAAGCAAAGTCTTATTTTCATTGTATCCATAAATTGACGACTTTTCAGCTCTCTCTTTGTTAGGCTGGAACTCAAGAGGAATCTCTGTTTTAGAGTTCCCACGAAAGTCAAATCCCTTTGCTCTAGCTTATTCACCAATTCGATGGAGGTAAACCAATTGTCTCCTGTAATGTTTCGCCTCGACCCTTCAATTGGTTTCGCCAACTTTATAACGGCTTGAGAAGGAATCAGTAGTTTCTTCTCCTCCTCTGATAAACCTCTTCCGTCACTTCCTTTTCCGCAGTACAGATACCACTTGTACAAATAATGAGTCCTGGCATCTGTCAGGCACAGAATCTTGAGTCCATACTTGGCCGGTTTTTTCGGCATGTACATTTTGAATGCACAACGGCCACGGAAGGCAACAAGCATTTTGTCGACACACATAGTTGGCCCTGGAGTGTAGACGAGATGTGAGTTTTCAATAAACATATTGAAAATGTCTGAAACTGCTGCGGCAGGATCACTCTTCTTCCTTTCTTCTCGGACATCAGGGTTATCAAATCGTAAAGCCAAAAGTAAAAACAGAAATCTATTCCTGGGCATCGTGCATCGTGCATCGAAAAATATCTCATCCAGATCCGTCAGTAGCAAAAAGGCTGTCCACAGTTTCGTTTGATGACTTAAAAATTGCAGTGTAAACAAAGAGTCCAATGAAAGCCTTTAGTTCAATCATATCCAATTCAGAAAGATAGGATAGTTTTTTAGCATATTTTTCTCTGAGCGATGTAATTTTATGGTTGGTCCATGTCAGTATTTCTTCTAAAAACTTGTTTGTAAATAAAAGGCCCCATACCTCCTCAACAGATGGATTTTTCCCGAGCTCTTTTGCCTTTGGTTTGAGACCAGGTAACTGTAAAATAATATTATGTCTTCGAGTTCTGATGTTTGGTCGGGTAGCTTCTTTTCCCCATTTAAATTGTACTTTTCTTGCTACTTTTTTTCCTAACAAAAAATTGTTGCTGTTCTGATTGATTACTAGTTTCTTAGGGTCTCATCTTCACTACTGCTTTCTTCCATAGGACCAGTGGAATTCATCTTCATCATCATCTTCTTCGAACTCCTGTTCCGATTCAGAGTCGTGGTCACTATTGATTTAATATTCTTCATCTTGGCCACTATCGTAAGGATCAGGCTCAGAAGGTCTATCCAAAACATCAAAAACTAAATTTTGAAGTTGATTTTCATCAAAACAATGTTCTTGTAACGATACTTTACTCACAATAGATCTTCCGTGTGACGGGCCAGGATATTCGATTTCTCCAGGATTCATTTTGTCAGATAATAAAAAACAACTTATTTTACTAATATGTACACGTATTTACAAACTAATTGGATCCACAAATCACCACGCGTCTCAATAAAAACCATAGAAAATAAAGTCACGTAAACAACATCATACGTCTCACAGACGGAAAGTCCCGCAAGGTCATCAAAAACTATAAATAGCGCAGCCAAGGGGCGAGACAAAAACTGGCAACTGTCACCGAACAAAGACCAACGTATGACTGGCAGCTAGACGGCAGGACAAAAACAATAGGCCAGAAGGAGGGGAAATACGCCAGTTTTTATTTTCGCGCCCGTCTTCAGGATGTATGATGTTAGTTAGAGTTAAACAAATTTATTTAATTAAATCATAAAGTTAATTTATATAACAAAATCTTTAAATAAATGTTTATAACAAAGTTTTAAAGCAAATTATATAACAAAATCTCTAAATAAATTTATGTAACAAATCTTTAAATAAATTTATGTACAAAAATCATGTTTAAGTAAAGCGAAAATCGGGTTAGAATATTTTTGACAAATAGATTGCGAGTATTGGTCGACCAACGTAAAATTCAAAATTTTGTATCATACAAAAGAAGATAAACTCGTCTATTCTGGCTGAATTAATGGATTTTATTTTATTAACATGTTCAGTGATCAGGTACATTTATTTATCATATGCATATTTTAAAAGCTATTACATGGCAAACAATATTCAGTATTATATAAATTTGTTTTAACAACATTTAACAGCTTAATACCAAAAGTAATAATAGTCTTGTCATATGAGTCACAAAAATTTAATTAATAATAAAATTTTAGCAATTTTACATGCAAACTTAATAAAATGTAACATTTAGTTATAACTTGTTTCAAAAAGTTAATGTCAAAACTTCTATTTTAGCATTTTCTTCATACAGTTAATCTGGTACAAGAATAATATCATAAAAATCTACAAACATCATACTATGAGATTACTCAGCTTTCCCCAATCTCAAATTAAATACACTGCAATGTCAAAAAACTTATCTTTCGGATTTAAAAAAAAAAAGAATTGTTTATTGATAGAATATCAGTGGTACAGTTTAAAAATTAACTTTTAGTGAGTGTTTATGGAATTTAAATATAAATAATTATGTATAATACTTTGGCTGATTTTTTTTTTTTTTTTTTTTTTTTTGTGATAGTGGGTTATAGTTATGGGATGTGGGGGGATTATACAATTATGGGTATGGACAGATATGTAATATATAGTGGTTAGGTATATTTTTTCATCAATTGTATGTTAGAATGTCGTCCAGATCTTTTTATAGTTGATTATGTTAGGGAATCTTCTAAGTTTCAGTTTTATTTGGCAAAAATATCAAAATTTATAATCTTAACTTTGAAACTACCAAAATTAAATCAGGCATTGTGTAGCTTTAAACTACGTAGTAAAGAAGAGTAATAAAGATAAATCAAAACCAAATGTAATTATTAAAGTTACCAAGTTGAATCACATCAAACACTATACATTTCATTTCTTTTTACCTATAGTTCAGAACTTGAGCATATGGTAGCATAATGGGCCCAGTCTAAATTCAATTAAAATTAAAATCACCTTCTTGTTTTCTTTTGCAACCATGACACTCTAAGGAGACCAAAATAGGTTAATAAATTTGAAAATTACCACTAATTTAAATTTTTTTTTTGATAATAGCTTTGTACCGATATATTGTACACCTTTCCACATTAGCTCATTTTCTGTTTGCAATTTCATCAGCAATGATTTTCCAGAACTGTTGGGCGATTTTTTAAAAATTTTTTTTTTTTTTCAAAATTAGAACAAAGAACTTTTTGGCTCCTAATTATACATGTAATATATATAAATGACAACACAAAATTAGAGACACTCACCAAAACACAAAACTTTATCACCTCAACATCAATTCTAATTCGATTTTAATTAAATTTTGAATCCTTAATTTATATAATTAATAAAATATTTTATTTGCCATCTCTCCATAAATAACTGAGAGTTATCCGTAACTACACAAATATTACTTTCAATTAAAAAAAATAAAAAAGGGGGAGTGAAGTACTTAGTAAATGATAGATAAATATTTAAAATTTATACTAAAATTAAAAAAATTAATCCAATGTATATTTGTAATCTATCCTACAAAAATGATTTTATGTACCTAGAAGTAATTGATTTTGATTTCAGGATATAGACATTGCAAGACCTTATAAATCAATAACCGAAAAATCTCCGAAGAAGACTGAAAAGGCTGTGATCAAATCCATTTACCAATAAGATTCAACAAATATTATTTTGTTTTTGCATTTATTTAATATATATATATTCTATAAATTTTTACCAAAATGTACAAATAAATATAAATCTTATTTTAAACATTTAAAAAAGACAGTATATAAATAAAATTTAGCACCGCAAACAATTATTTTTCTACATCAACCTAAAATTTATGATTTTACAGCATATAATATTGTGTTGTAAAATTGTAGCATATTGATATTAATAGTTAATATTCAAGTTTAACCTATATGAAGGAGAGAGGAAATATTTAGTAGAACAGAGTTGATCGCTTTGTTGGAACAGAACATTAGTCAACTCAGATGAAGGGTTGGAATACTTTGTTAAGAATTAAAATTGAACCGAAATATTTATTTACATGTATAAAACATTGTCAGCTTACTTATTATTACTGTGCAAGCAGGCACTTAATACAAGCAGTAAGTCTACTAACTAGACAATCTATTTTCTTATAGAATGGAGTCAGCAGAAAGCTTTCTGTGTAAATGTTTTCTCGATGGAGACTATGTACATGGAAGGTCTTTGAGAAAGTCTAAAATTTTTAGGGATGCTAATTTCAAGGGGATTTTCACAGATTTTGTATTGGACTTGGGAGGAATTCTAGTTAAGTCAAATAAATTCCACAATAATCCACTGTGGAAAAAGGATATCCATAATTTTATATATGAGGTATACATAATACAGTAGAAGTCCATTAGTCCGGCATCCAACAGTCCGGAATGCCCGATAGTCCGGCATCGCTCCGGAAAATTGTAAAAAATTTGGTTTTCTCCAAAAGTGTGTCTTTAAAGCAAATAAAAACGCTCGAGAGCGTAGTTCCTGAACTTTGGGGTAGTTCGGGATCATCCGGAAGCGCTCGGGTATTGTTTGGAAAAAATTAGCGGCCGGCTAGTCTCAGCTGTCACAACAAATACAGGTGCAGTGCAGCACAGTTAATCAATCACGAAGCATCTTCGCCATTTTTTTTTTTTTTTTGTTCGTTGTTGTTTTGTGCCTTTCACATCGCAGTAAACTGTGTCTCAGTACTCTCTACTGTAATACAGTACATCTGTAGTGACGTACGTAACTTTTGAAACTGTTTATAAACAAAGTGAGTTTCGTTCTAACTGTACAGTGACCATGTTTTCAAAACCTAAGCCTTCAAGTTCAAAAGGAGAGAAACGAAAACACGTAACACTGACTCTCAATCAGACTTTTTTAAATCTAAGTGAAATATGTTTTACAGTACGTGTACATGTACATTATATGAAATGTAAAATAAACTTAGTTGTATTTGCATACTGTATTTGTAGTTTAATTATTAAGCTAATTGTTCTTATAATTACGATTTATGTATGTATATACTGTAGTTAAAAAACAAAGTACATTTGTTTTACGGCAAAGCCTACACTAAAAAGAAGGGGCACCGCCTGATAGACCGGAATTTTCGGTAGTCCGGCACCGAGCCGATCCCGAACGTGTCGGATTATCGGACTTCTACTGTATAATAAATAATGAGACTAATACAGTAACTCACTTTATTAATATACATCACAATAATTCTATTGTTTGTCTCCTTCAATATAGTCCCCATTCGCACTTACACTCCAATATGGTCTTGTCTTTCATTGGTCAAAGGCGTACAGCAGATCACTTTCTATCAACTGTTTTAATGCAATTGCTGTTTCTTACTTTACTGAATCAACTGACTCAAAATGTGTTCCTTTAAGCAAAGATTTTCCTTTAAGAAAAAAAGTCACATGATGCCGAAACAAGTGAATATGGGAAATGTTCCAGTATAGTGTTATAAAATTGGATTACTTTAATAAACCATGCTATAGACTCATTAAATAATTACAGATTGGTGGTTCAAAATTGTAGTTTAAATTTATTGTACGAGGTGTTAAAAAGGTGTAGAACCGAAATATCTTTTGAATGGATATATACTAAAATTGAGATTTAGTACAAGGTTATACAATGTTTTTATAAATTAATGCTTAGTACATGGCTGTAAAGACTTCCAGCATACAAACATTCCTAACTATATAAAAAATATGTAAATATTTCTGCAGTTTATTTTTGACGCAAGTTATATGCATTTTCCAACTGAGTCCACTTTCCACATATAGCCCTAAGTACTTCACCTCACCAGCTTGTTCAATTTCACTAAAGCTGCAATTAATACTTTTGTCAATATAACAACGGAGTGAATGATATTTCGAAGGAGAAGTGAAGGTCAAATGGTTATGCAAATTAAAAATTACAAATTTAATTTTTGGACTAAATATCATAAAATTGGCTGTAAACCACCATCGAAAATTTTTTAAATCAGTTACCATATCATCTTTAACTTGTTCTATTGTATTTTCTTTGTAAAATAGGGCTATGTTATCAGTGTTTTGAATAATTTACATATAAAACATTTTTATGGTCAATCATTTCCAACATAGTGTTGTTATTCCACGGCCTAAACCTAACCATGTTATCTACACGCTTGGTTTAGAAAGAATTTAATTAAAAGTTATCATAAAACACCTGAAAGCATTAGAAGGCGTTCCTTATAAAACAACTCCTCCCAATCGCTATTCAAAAGAAGCTGTTTAAAAGATTCACTATTTATTCTTTTCCTACATTTTTGAATATTCAGTTTACAAATTCCCCTTTCTCTCTCTAAACACAAGACTGTCATATCAAATAATTATGTATCACTTATATTATTGGTATAGTTTATTCTGACATTTGATTTAATTTTAGTTTCAACTTTCGATGCAATTTTAGCCTACTAAGCCAATTTGGCTGCTTGTTCATATTTCTTGTGGTTTAGATATATCGTTAAATAATGATAGTTATGAGATTATAAAATAACGAGAGTATATAAATTTTGTGTTTACACAAATATACAATCAAACTATACAATATTAAGTTTAATCAAATTGAAAACTGTTTCGATTTACTAATGAAACTATTCATCACCATCTGGAAAGAAAAAAATAATCATGCTTTGGTAACATTCAGTAAAAGCCAAAATTTTAAACTACTTGTTACAGATTTTTAAAGATAATTTAAAATAATTATATGGGAAATTTAAATTAATTTGATTGTCAATATATTAATTGGTTAAAAAAACAAAAAATTACATTTAAAATGTATTTTCTGAATTTATATTTAATATTTCACATACTAAAATTGATTTTGAAATGTTAGCATTTTGGTGAAATTCACAGACCAAGATAGAAAATGAAAACATTCCAGACAAACTGTATATATTTTTTTAAACTAATTGTTATTTTAATTTGAGTCTTTGAATCATACATTAAGTTTAGTATTTTATTTGAATAAAAGACACACTGTTTAAACAAACATAATCTGAAAATATATTTAAATTATTTCTGAATACATTTTGCAAGTGTTGTTGTTACGAAACCAAGCCAGCTTGTTCATACGTCTTGAATATCTTGAATAGTGCGGAACAATATGCTGATGTACGTAAGTCAAGCCCTAGATCAAACTCTTCAGATGTTTCCAACAATTCCTAATACAGCACATAAATTTAATTCATTAAAAACTATACAGAATATTTAGCTTTATTTTAAAACTATACATTAATGAAGAATTGATTAAATAAGATGTTAACCATACATATAAATAAAATTAAACCATTGATGAAATTAATAAATACTCTAATAGTGTCAGGGTTGGTCAAGAGAGGCCTGATAGGATAGATGAAAGAGAGGGATCTATGTGAAGAAAGCTGTAGATCCAGCTAGGGTACTCGGCTCCGCTACACCCGGACTCACTAAGTGTGACCCTCTGAGGGAGAATTATCAGTTGCAATAATTGAGTATTTTAATTTTAAAAGAAAATAAATAATGCAAAGACATTATACACACTTTCTCACTCGTCTATTCCCAAAACTATTTCATCATCAAAAATATCAGTTCAGTAATGGCCAGTGAAAAAAATAATATGAATCCTTGACCTAAACGTATTTTGCTTGTGCAATGATCAGCGTAAATCAACTTTGATTATGATGGGCAATCAAGGTTCATTTTAGTTCTATGCTAATTATACCTACATTACGTGAGAAAGTAATAATTGTCCATAGTACTGATAAACTTGACCGTATCAGTATTCAATGGCTAGGAGTCATTATTTTATACTCTTTCCTTCTTCTTTTTTTTAAAGGTAGTGATGACTAAATGGTGTTTCGAATTTAAATTAAACAAAGGAATAAACTTTGCAAAATTTCACATTTTCATGGCCCTTGGTTGGGTCTTTTGGCTCTTGTTTTATATATAAGAGGTTCTGGGTTCATTCTCTGTTAGAGGTTAAAAAAGTGTCATTTTTGACCCAGAATAATAAGGAAAAGTGTGAAGCTAGTAGCAAAAGCTTTTGATTTGTTGTAAAGTATAAGTACTTATATAGGTAAACAGTTTGTATACATTTTCAGAGATTTTACGTGTTTAAATTTCAATCATGTCAAAAAATTTTCACTTGTTTTTAAGATTCTTTTCCCTCCTTAAATATGGCTTAAATTACATCAAATAAAATCAAAGGATGTAAAATTTGTTTGCTTATTCGAGCAATTATTTTAATAAGTGTTGCTTTATCATATAATTTGTTAATAAATCCAAGTGCACCATTTTACCTAGCATTACTCTCACTCACACTTATATAAAACATAAAACTTACTATTTACATTGTTTTAATAAATATTATGAATTATGATTAATCTAATTAAACTACATATAAGTCTGTTCTATAGAATGAAAAATCAACTGGATAAATAATCAAAAGGTGTATTTCATATATATATTACAAACAACCAATCGTGTTCTGAGACTCATTGTAAATGTAAACCGAACTAATGTCTGTGCTTCATTAACTGTGGCTTAATCTACTCTCAAATAGTGTAGTTATTGGAGGTTATTTTATTTATATTTATTATCTATCCATTACTACTGCTAGCCTCAAATTATAGGTTATGTTTTTTACTGCAGGTCAGAATTATTTAAAAAAAAAAAAAGTATGTTTGGGAAATGTACATGATGATTTTGCCAACATTTCAGGAATTGTTTAAAATAAAGTCCTCATTATTTTATGTGAAATTCATGTCAAAACATTAAATATGAAAGCATTTAAAAAACGTACAGTATACAAGGTAAAAAGGAATCAGTTTTCAATGTATTCTCCAGAGCACACTTATAGTGAGTACGGGCTTGGCAATCCCAAGGGGTACTTAGCTGGATCTACACTTTTTTCATGTAGTTTTGGATTGGATCCTTTCTTTCATCTTTTCGGTCAGGTCTCTATTGACCAAATCTTGTTCTTTTCCGACCCTGACACTATTTGAGTATTCGAGATCTAGGAGGTCTTATATTTAATGTTATGTTTTACTTTTATTTTACAAGGTTATGATGATCTGTAGGTGTTTCACCTTTAAATAACAAGAATTTTAAAAGTTTTCAATTTAAGCATATGTGTAACGAAACATGCTCATTTAAATTATTAATATTCTAGCAAGAAATAGATATAACTAAATTTATCTGTTATCTGTCGTGTGAATTCGTTCAGCTTATTATGACACATTTCAAAACACATCATAGACATAAGCTAAACGAAGTCACACGACAGATAACAGGTACCGTAAATTTAGTTAAACTTTATTTTGTTTTCCAGTTCCACTGAACACGCATATATATTTATCCATGTATAAGTATGAACACGTATCATATCCAAAGTCTTTTCATGTTGTTAACCTTATAAATAGATTTAATTCTATTGACACATGTGTTCTCCTCTAGTGTGATTTACAAGAATTAGCAGGTATTTTGTTCAGGCATCAAATCTGGCATTATAGGTGTTTTCAATTTGTTCATGAAAGCTAGTTTGTTGTTTGCAACTCCAGTTATTTTTTTCAATGGATGGTGTGTGAATTCTGGAGCCATATTTTATTTTATATATGGTTAATTGTTTCACTGAAAGTTCTATTTCCATTGCTGCATTGAGAGTAGTTCTAGTATAGTGCTGCAGACTCTATGAGTTGTATTTTCCTGACATGTGTCATTACTCTAAACTCTAGGTCGGTTTGGATATTATAAACAAGAGATCAAACATTTTCAAAAATAAACTGACAGTTATATCTCAACTTCATAATGAATGTGGTCCTTCTACATTTACCTATGACCTGTTTGGAAAATTTGGATTAATGTTAGATAATTGAAGTAAGTCTTTACCTTAACAGCTCCAACATGAAATTCCTCCTTCTCTAGTGGCAGAGGCTGTAAAGTGATTTTTTCCTGTATACAGGGTGTCCCGTAAGTATTGACCAAAACTTCACGAGGTTATACTATAGGTAAAAACAAACAATTTTCACCATATAATGTATAGTCCTATCTTGCTTAGTTTTCTGTCTGTCTGTCTGTATGTGTTTTTTAGAAAAAAATTTCTATCTTAAAAATGGTTTGAGATATCAAGTTGAAACTTTTTACATTTAATGACCTTATTAGTGTGCATCTTAGATAAAAGTTTGAAAATAATATCATTTACAGAAACAAAATGGCGGTCATTTAAAATGTTCAAATCCTAATAACTTTAAAACGAGTGATGTTACAAAAAAAAGACAAGATACATAAAAAATAGCCCCTTTTAATACAAGCATTTTGGTACCTGGTTTATTGATCTAAGATAAGTAGTAACAGAAATAAGTAAGATTTCCCAAGTAAAGGTATGTGTTTTATTCATAATTGCAATGTATTTTCAAAATCAAATCACACAAAACATTAAAACATCTTACTTATTTCTGTTACTACTTATCTTAGATCAATTAACCAGGTACCAAAATGCTTGTATTAAAAGGGGCTATTTTTTATGTATCTTGTCTTTTTTTTGTAACATCACTCGTTTTAAAGTTATTAGGATTTGAACATTTTAAATGACCGCCATTTTGTTTCTGTAAATGATATTATTTTCAAACTTTTATCTAAGATGCACACTAATAAGGTCATTAAATGTAAAAAGTTTCAACTTGATATCTCAAACCATTTTTAAGATAGAAATTTTTTTCTAAAAAACACATACAGACAGACAGACAGAAAATTAAGCAAGATAGGACTATACATTATATGGTGAAAATTGTTTGTTTTTACCTATAGTATAACCTCGTGAAGTTTTGGTCAATACTTACGGGACACCCTGTATATTTCATCCTAAAATCTCAGTTTTGGAATCCTCAAATCATTTAATTAATTCTCACCCTAACAGTATTTTATATGTTATGTTAATTTATACTGGACTCTTGTTATGTAGAAATATGTTTGTGAAAAAAATTGACAATTTTATCTAGTTTTCACTTACTAAATCATCCTCGAAAGCATTTTAATAATATGAATAGTTTCTGTGTATGAGTATTCAAGTGTAAGGAATATTTTATGCAGGTGATTGATCTACTTGCTTGGTCATTGTGAATACTACAGTACACACGTTCACTAAACAATGTGTAGAAGTCAACTAAATAATCTAATAGGTTGGTAACTGTTCAGAAATGGACAGAATAGGTTGCCAAGGTACATACCATTTCATGACATTCAAAACCTGTTTATTTTTCTGACAGATATCGTATATGCTTATTTTAGTGATATAGTGGTTATCATAGACTTCATTTCAATTATGTAGATAACCTCAACAATTTAATTTTATAAAGCAGTATGCCCATCTTGATTAGTTTTATTTGACAATCGCTAACTTGCATCTTACCTCTCCTGCTCTTTGCATTGTATAACCCAATGCTGCTTGGACAATAACCTTTTCATTTTCTTCATGTAAACGGTCCTCCATTTCTTTGTTTGGTTTTATTTCTACATTCTTACCCATGGCTGTTTTAATCGATTCTGAAATTGATTCTGAAAAAAAAAAATATTAAAAATTAAATTGAACACAAGAAATTAAATTTCACTTTTTTTTGCTCTACTGTCTTCCTATTAATTAATGAAACATCACCATTCTTTTATCATAATCCTGTATTATATCTATTGAGCACAAACGAGCTACTTTGATCAATTTTGATAACATTATTAACACTTTTGCGGCTAATAAGGTTAGAAAAATTAAATTTTGAATTGTATTTCTTTGTCATTAGTGTAAAGTATAGTGTACTTAACAAATAAAAGTTCTCAATCATATAGAAGTAAATGATGTCATTTCAACCACCGCATCTAAAAAAAATAATAACTTAAGTATTTATAATATTAGCAAATTAAGCTTTGCCTTCCCTATTTCCAGCCCTGTATGAAACTTTATTTTGGTAAATTACCACATACCTTATGGTAAGACAAGATTTAGGTGGTACTAGTCATGTGATTCTAGATCTTGTAGACAAACTAAAAAAATCCTATAGAGATATTGAGGGACTTCACAACTGTTTCTACACTAATCTAGATCTTGAAAAAGCACTATATGAAATGAAAATCCATTTAACTGGGGCTATTCTTACAAATAGAAAAGCCCTACCAGAACAAGTGAGACCACAGAGGAAAACTAAAAAAACACAAAACAAAGCAATTGCTAAGCTCATATTAAAAAAAATAGGTGAAATTAAAACCTTAAGAAAAGAAGAAAAATTATCTTTGCTCTTGTGGAAATACTCTAATTTGGTAGTAATGTTAAGTACTTGACAATACTACATAGACTTGAGTATGGTTATAATCATTGCATTAAAAAAAAAAAGGAGTGGTTAAAAAACTACACTAGTTTGTAAATATAATAAATCCTTGGGAGAGATCAATATAGCAGACCAATATATTTAATTGTTTATTCATTTACTTCAAAATCTATGAAATGGTGTTTTTTCTGGCTTCTTGAAACCGCTATTGTCAACTCTTTCATATTGTACAATATTAATCAAGACCAAAATAAAGTGTGCTAAAGAAAGTTCAGGAATATGTTAATTAAGGAATTGGTTAGAAATGTGAAAAATAAAAACATATGTAGTGTCCTTAAAACATTTCCATATGTAGTGATAGAAGGACTGGTAAAGTGAGAAAACACAATAAATTTTTTTGTAAAACTGAAATAACCATCCAGGACTATATAAATAGGACATTGTTTTGAGATATATCTCTTGAACAAAAAATTAAATAACTAGGGAAATGTTAAAAGATTTGATGTCTGAGTAATTGGCTAGTGTAAACTGTTATTTTATTTTCAATTAATATATAAATCTGAAACTAGAGTATCATTAAAATAAGCTTACTAATTTTCAGTTTGTATTAACAATAAATTATTTTGGTAATTAAGTTTTTGTTGTTTTTTAAACATTAAATGCACTATATAAACATAACAGGTGATACTTAAAAACAATTCCGAGCTTGTGATGAAGAACGACCAAGATGGTTGCTAAGTCAGCAATGAGAGTCAAGCAGCCAGCACTACTGGGCACCCAAACTGCGAGGACAACTGTTAGGAAAATTATTCAGAGTTGTCTGTGAATAGGCTGTGATTCGATCGCAAAGGGTTAAACGATATGTGTATGTAAACATTAATTGCATAAAGAGTTTTTGTTTACCCTGTATTTTGAGAGGTCTGTGTATATAAAGATTAATTGTTTAATGTGTAATGAATTCTGTACAATAAGAAGTGTGTGAGAAAATTTGTTAACTGTTCGTTGCAAATATTTTTAACATACGCATTAATAAGTCTGTTGATTCTTTTTCATATCCAAAGGTCATTCTTCCATAAGATGTGCGATTGATATTTTTAAGCCACTCAAAGTAAGATACAGTAACACCACCAGCATTGGCATAAATATCAGGAAGGATAAGCACATTTTTCTTCAAAAGGATTTTATCTGCAGCAGGGGTTAATGGTCCATTTGCTCCTTCAACAATAATCTGAAACAGGTATATAGAAAAGACTAATGTTCTGTGAGAAAACTTTTTATTTAAACAACAGATCTTGGTACAATGTAATAACCTCCTGGATATAACATGAATTTTACAGGAAAAAATAAGTAATGAGAGGATATTGGTAGAACCACTATAACAATAATGGAGAGTCATACGAGATGCTGTCAGAAAGTTTCCAGACTGTACTCATCATAGCAGTTAGACGTGACTCTACAAGCCGGCATGCCAGCGTCCGATTATGTAATAGCTAATGAATATCATCATGCCAATTTCGTTGCATTTTTTCATGCGTGGAAAGTATCACAAAAATCCTTTCCTGAAAGGTATCAACCACCTACTGCATTTTAATTTTTTTTTTTTTTTAATGTCTTCTACAGTGTCTAACCGGTAACCTTTCATGTGAATTTCATTTTTGGGAACAGAATGTCTTAGGGGCTAAATCTGGTAAATAAGGAGGGTGTGGGATGGCGGTCATATTGTTTTTGATCAAAAACTATATTATTTTCATTGAAGCATGAGCAGGTGCATTGTTGTGATGCTACAGCCAATTTTGGTTTTTCTACAATATGGACATTTTTCGTTGCACTATTCTCTCAGCCGCCTCAAAACGTCATAATAAAAATCTGAGTTCACTGTAACATCAGCTGGCATGAGCTCAGAAGATGTCAATAAACACTATGACCATGGTTTTTGTACCACTTCTGTCCTGCCGTGCTGTTTTTTCAGTCTCGGTGATCGTGGACTTTTCCACTGTGATGACTGTTGTTTTGTTTCTGGATCATAGCCATAAAAGCAGCTTCCATCACCGGTTTTGACCTTAAAGATGTAGGTAGGATCATTTTCAGATGTTTCTCTAAGTTCACTGCACACATGAAAACGACGCTGTTTCTGATCCACAGATAAAAGCTGAGGAATGAATTTTGCAGCAACACGACGCATGTTTAAATTTTCAGTTAGAATTTCATAGCTTATAGCGACACTTGTACACAAATCATGGATTGTTTGATGACGGTTTTCCTGAATGAGACATTTCACCCGTTTTGCTCGTGGAAGGTTGTCTTGAATGATGATCATCTTCAAGAGAAATTCTGCCAGGCTTGAAATGAACGTACCACTCAAAAACCTGTGTTCTGTTTAGGGAATGTTCTTCATAAGCCTCTCGAACCATTGCAATAGTTTCAGTAGGCGATTTAGCAAATTTAAAACAAAACTTCATGCAAGCTCGTTGCTCGAATTTATCAGCCATCATAAAATTTGCAAATGGATGTTAACACACGATTACAAATCATAACTCACAGACCAAACACGACCTCACAGTGAAACGAAACTCACCAACACTGACTCATTAGATATTACGTAATCGGACGCGGGCATTCCGGCTTGTATAGTCATGTCCAACAGCCATGATGAGTACAGTCCAGGAACTTTCCGATAGCACCTCCTTATACTAATACTAATTTATGGGAGTTATCATTATTAGAGTATAAAGAAGACACCCTGAACTTGTTGCAAAGGTCTCCAAATTCATGTTTAGTATCAAAAAAGGGAAAACTGAATTTTCTCAAAATTTGAAGACAACTAACAAAATATACTTTAAGACTTTCATTTTGGTTTTAAAGGAGGTATAAATTATATAGTCATGGATATTTTGTTTGCCACAAACTGAAATTGCAAATTTTCTACTTTTTACTATGGAATCTAAATTAATTTATGCAAACAAATTCATTTAACAAATAATCCGCTCCTGCCCTTGTCATATTATAAATATTAGTCTAAAATTCTGTCTCCGTAATATACAACTAAACTATTTTTAAGGAACAGAATAGAGAGAATATAATGTCCATCCACTTAACCCTTTGTAAATGACCTGCAGATTATAAATTAAGATAGATTTTCTCAATATTAGGCTTGATTTTACAAACCATTATTTGCGAGTTTGTTAACCAAAATTATCAATTAATTAATACATTTAAAAAAAGATGACTGATTTTCATATTTCAATAACTTTTTTCTTAAGAATAATTTTTATTTGAACATTACACAATTTTCCATCGTAACTCAATTTGTGTACCGAATGTGTTTTCTACTATAAAAATATTTGAATTATTATACTACAAACAGCATTGTTAAAATTACTATAACCTAAAAATTGGAGGAAAATCTTCAATAGTAGCTCCTGTAATTGGAATTTGAATCAAATTTATCTTATTATATTAGATATTACTATTCATCGAATATTTGAAAACAAAATTGTAATTTTAAAATGGGAACAGTATGAAACAATTTTGTGCTAATTCCTGTTTCATACGTTAATCTATACAATATCTTTTTTGTTTGTGACTGTTGGATATGTATAAATTAATGCTGAGGTGAGCAAATGATGGAATACACACATGAAAAACGACAAAATAATTTGCATCTTAAAATAACAGTGTATCGAGTTCCATGCAGAACATTGTATTTTTTAAAATTATACTCAATAGGACAAATCTAGAAATTTATGTTTTTTTTATATATATATAATTTGTGTCTTATTAATATAAAGTAAAATCTACTAAGTAAAAATTGTTCATTGAAGTATACTATTTATTTAGCTTACTTTACAATTCAGTTTATCTGCGTTTTTAGAAGTAACTACTAGCTCATGAGCCGCAGGAACAAAGATGTCACACTTCTTGTACATAAGGTCCAATCCTCCACCATCAGTACCACCAGGGAAACCTTTGATTGTGTTATGTTGTTTTTTGTATACAGAAAGATCCTTTATTAGAAACAGAATGTCAGGTACATTATATGAGACAAATATATTTATTTAGAGAACTCAATTTAGAATTTAAGTTTTTACTTTGTCACATATAAATAAATAGTACAAAGAAAGTTTAGTAATGATTATACAAAATTGATGTTTAAAATACCTTTTGAAGTCATTTTCAAATTGATGTCTACTTTGTACAATGAGCTTTAAACAATGTGGAATGATTTTAATTAAATTTATTTGTTTAAAACCCTATCTCTATAGACATTTCTAATTAGCTCAAAATATGGAGATGCCTATATAAGATCAAAATAAATTTCATTTTGTTAAAATTACCTTAAAATATATTGGAGATGCCTATATAAGATCAAAACAAATTGCATTTTGTTAAAGTTACTTTAAAATATATTACTCTGCATACATTTAGTTATCTATCCTTAATTTTTTTCTAAATTTTAAATGAGACAATCTATATGCTAAACTATAATTAATATATACTATAAACAGTTTCACCAAAATCCATCTTTCGGTAGGCCTATTTGAGTTAGTCTTGTGATCAAGGTTCAGAGAAGAGAGACATGGATCGAAAACATATTCTTTTCAGCTGAAACTCTAAGGTCTAAAGGATTTTTTTTAATTAGAAACAACAATTTTTTGTTTCATGATCATATTTGTTCACAAATCCTTGAAATAAGCAAAGTTGATAAACTTTGATAAATTGCACTGATATATAACTACAGTTCAAGAACATTCAAGAATCTTTCTAAAAAAAAATCCTTTGAACAAAAAAAAAGTTTTAAGTGATTATTATGTATTCTATGACACCCTAAGCTAAATAATTATATTTGGTTTAGATCCATAAAGTCTATTTAAGATTAATACTAAATAGATTGTTTTATTATTATTGCAGTTTCTTATATTTCCTTTCAAATTGGTCTTACTTTTTAAGGTGCAAAATCATTGCTCTTACTTTCTCATACAGCCATCTACAAAACCAAATACTGCGCTAACCAAAAGTAACATTTGTCGTCATTTTTCCATAAATGTCTTTACACTACATGAGATAGAAAATATGTAATTTACATTATTACTGAGTTTTTTCGTAAGTATTTCTTATGGGAGATAAGTTGGCATAGAAATTATCAATTTTTTTCAGTATTGTTTTATTTTTAATATATTGAAAGATATTTAAATATACTGTGAGCCTAAGCTTACTTTGCTTCTGCCATAAACTCATCCTAAGTTTAAATCTTATTTGATTGAAATCGAGTTTAAAATGGGAGTATTCAAAATTAATTTTAGTTTTTTGACAATTATTCCTAAACAGTAATTAGTTTTTATTTTAAATGTTCAACACTAGTTTAGGTCATTAATCTTTACACCATATTTTTTAAAGAAATCAGTAGAGCTAATTTTGAGAAAGGGTTTTATGGGTGATTTTTTAATTTTTACCATTAACTCACAAATCAACATTTTTTTAGAAATAACGACTAAAATGTTTTGTTTAAGTCATAAGAGGCTTTATTTTATTAAAATTTGAAAAAAATATTTGCATATAATTTTGAGAAAAATTGTAATCTTGTCTTATAACAGACACCTCAAATTTATAGTTATCAAAATATGGGGTAAAAATGTCCATTTTTCAAATTTTATTAAAATCTGTCCAATTTTTGGGGCCTTACAACACTGCACTGAGTATAAGCAAACATATATCTTTCCAAAAATCACCTTTTGGGCTTAAGATCTTCAAAATGTATATATCAGCTAAAATTCAACATAGATTTGTTGACGTATAACTTTCTCATACTACGTACTTGTGATATTGTAAAAATGAATAATAATTTCTTTAAAATCAATTTGAAAATGTTTGGTGAAAATTTAGTTGAAATCATTTTTTAAAAAATATTAAGTAATTAATAGGAGAGCATGAAGATGGAAAATGTATTTTTCAATAGCCTTAGTTTATAAGAAACTAGATTAAAAACAAACTTCATAACAATGGTCTTATGCCTGGTGATTTGAATAAATATAATATATTTACTGGAAAAAAAAATACTGTTGCATAATTTTCTCTAGCTTCAAATGGTGTATTGGAAGTTGCAAGTTGTAAACACAGTTTTCTTAAAACACTAAGAAATGTAACATTATTCTGGTATGATTAGCCTACTGGATGTTATTACAATAGCTAAGTGAATCCTTACCTCTACAGAAAAAGGTTTATCGAAACTTAAAGATCCATCAATTTCAAGAACTCCTACACATTTTGCTCCAGCTCTTTCAAAATAACGGCATGCATGATATCCAACATTCCCAAATCCCTAGAAAATCAAAGAGAAACAAACAGTTACTTTCCTATTAAATTATAAATCAATGTGTACAGAATAATTAATAAGGAATTAATTAACATCCTGCTTAACTTTTGCCTCAATGGAAATAGTAAAATTCAATTTACACACATATTGAAGGGTATCAGTGATGAAACATTGTTTCTTAAACACTTTTTAAAACATGAAAATTAGTTTTAACCTCGTAATTTTAATAATATTACTTTTTCCACTAAATTAAATCCATGAGAATGATTTATTTATAAAATTTCTCAACTAGTAATAATTTTTTAATTTGTTATAAATTGATTTAGATACAACAGCATGATAATTTATTTAATAAAACCAAAACACTACTAATGATTTCCTTAAAATTAGAGAATTTAATTTAACTTAAATTTAAAATAAGAAATTAATGAACTTAGGTTTTAAATTATAATTGATATAACAAGATTACTTTAATTGTATTTATAATTTTGAATATTGCTTTTTAATAGTCTATGAGTTTTTTAAAATGATAATAAGTAAAACAATGATGAATGTCTGATTTATGTTTGACAAATTAACAATGCACAAAAATCTCAGTTTGAACATCAAATGTAGTAACTTCATAATTTGAATGATTCACTAACAATGATTTAATTCTCTATAGTTGACTTATTGTTTATTGTAAGTGATAAAGGTTAGAAATAGAAGAATAAAGTTTTTGATGCAATTTAATAAATGTCCCAAAGCTGCTAATGGATAATTGAGATAGGATCATTTACTAAGTTTTCTCACTTTATAGTCATAGCTATTGTATTACTTATTTATGTTATATTGGATCTATTATCTTCCAGTTATGTGTGATAATATTTTAACGATTGCCTTAATATTTTAATTTTTTTCCCTTTGTAAGCTGGTAAAAATGTGGCAAGCTAGTTTAGAAGTTCATCTAAAAAATCCATTCTTCAGGTTCATCATTAAAAATTGAATTGATTAGCAAAAGCAAGTGGTTCTTCTTTTTTCTTTCTTTTTTAGAATCACTTTCAAACTGTTCACTAGTACGAATTTTGTTTTCTTACATCTAAATTATTGTATTTGAAATGAATGCTAAATGGATATAAATGCAATTCGTGAATGTAATAATTTGGTGATATGATTACGTTATTTTTAAATATTTACAGCTTTAAATTTCCCAAATACTGAATGATTCACTGTATGTACATGATCAGTATTGCCTGATTGAAATTAATGATAAATTATGTGACACCATAGTATAAATAATAATAATTTCCGATGAACATAAAATCTACCTCTCTGTCAGAGCCAGTTAACTGTTCAACAATATCTTTTCACTCAGTGATGCAATCATGTATCAGATAGTACTTGACAGGTGGGGAAGCTGGCATCGACTGTCGTACATGTGTAGCTGAGCTTGGAGGGGATGGACTGGAGTATGCATGTGTGTCTGCCTCGCTTGATATCTGTAACCAGTTGACAAACAGCAGTATGTAGTAATGACTGCTTTGTTGTAACATTGTGTTGTTTCATTATACGATCATCTTGGTGATTTTACAATGTGCTAATATAAGTACGGAAAGAGAATATCAGGTTGGCAGCTGTGAGGTGCACCGGCGCTCCTCAGACTGTCATTCTTTGTAAGCTATAAGGATACATGTGTGTTCCTCATTCCCACTTGAATTCTATTACCCATATCAAATCTAAACCCGGTTGTTTTGAGTTGTAACTTATTTGGTCTTAATGGTGAGTAGGGGTAATTGTCTCTATAGTGGCGATATCTCTCTTTGTCTTTTGGAAAGAATACAGCACTCAAAAAGTAGTAGCATAATCATTGTCCTTTTAGCTTGCTGTGAGTGATGTTTAATGTTTTTTCATTATAATTTTTGTTTTTCAGTATTTATAATTCAAAAGTGGTTTTATAATATTTCAATTTTGTTTGCTTGCATAAAAAATTAGACATTTTTGTTGAATTGAGTTAGACATCTGCAAATATATTAATTTTGGACACTTATCTAATAAACTGAAATGTTTTCAAAATCTTTATTTAGTCTATGATTAAAAAAGATTAGTTTTATAAACTATTCGCTTTAGGCCTACAATGAATTCATAACTTGGCCTGAGTGGTGTTCAAACACTGCATTCACCTCATACAGCACTAACAAGTTGATAGAATTAACAAATTGTCAATACTTGAAGGAGACAGTGATAAGTACAGTTTATTTTCTAGTTCCGAACCTGAGTTTTGACCAGAAGATATTTCCAGTGATTCGTCAGAGTTCAGAAGAGCCGGTTTTGGAAGTTCACAGACAGTGAATGACAGGAGTTAGATGAGGAAAAACTTCCTATCTATATCAAATTTATTGGTCTGGAATCACTCCCATACAATGATAGTTATCCACAATATCCAGAACTTATTTCAATATTTCAAATTTATAAAATATTTGTTGATGATGAAATTTTGAATTTAATAATGTCTGAAATTAACAGGAATGCTGCAAATTTTATTCATAATTGCAGAAAACGTACCTATCGATTAAGACAATGGCATGATATCACTGTAGGTGAAACATGGAAATTCTTCGCCATAATTCTGTATATGGGTTTAGTAAAATTTCCGAGAATTTCAGACTATTGGGACACATCAATATTGCATAAAAATGTTTTTATCCCAAAAATAATGTGCAGGAATAGGTTTCAAATCCTATTAAGATTTATTCATTTCTAATAATGAAGCAGAAACAGTAGATAGGTTATACGAAATTAGTAATTTAATTAAGACCACTTTATTCTTGAATACACACCTGGAGAGATTATTGCTGTTGACAAGATTATGATACTCTTTCAAGGAAGATTATTTTTTAAACAATACTTGCCCAATAAAACATTTTAAATATGGTATTAAAATGTTTAAGCTTTGCAAACCAATAGGTACACACTACAGGTATCAATTTATTCAGGTAAATCTAGTGATGGCCCAACTGATATAGCAGAAAAAAATGTTCTGAAACTGGCTGCCAGATATCTAAATGAAGGAAGAGTCACAATGATGGATAACTTTTATACTTCAGTGGCTCTTGTAAAATTGTTGTTATTGGTAAACCACTCATTTGGTTGCAAAGGAACATTGCAGGGGAAAAAAAAGAATGGAAAAAATATAAATAAATAAAATAAAATAACAGAAAATACCTACCAATAATAGATAAAAAATTAGAAGAGGTGATGTAATTGGCAAGTAAATGCAAATGGAATAGCTGTGGGTAAACAGAAGGATAAAAGGGAAGCGTGTTTTTTGGTACAAAACACACTTTACAGAAAATTTCAAGTGGCAAATCACACAGGCAAAAGTAAGCAAACCAGCAGCAATAATAAATACAAACAAGATATAGATATATCTGACCAAATATCTAGTTATTTTACACCATTAAGATAAACAGTATGGCGGTATCATAAAATAGCTTTTGAACTGTTACTAAGCACTTCTGATTTTAATGTGTGGTTGATATACAACCATTTTTATGATAAAAAAAAAAAACAGATAACTTCATCCAGAGAACAACTTGTTCTACAAATCTTTAATATGAATAAATTTGGTAAAAACATGAGTGAACAAGATAACCAGCCTGAAAATACCACAGAAAATGAGCATTTATTTACAAAACATAGGAAAAAAATAACAAATCAATTGATAAGAAGATGGTATAAATATCGTAAAAGATGTCATCGTTGTAAAAGATTCAGGAAGAACAGAGGGACAAAGTGTAAGAAGTGTGAGAAATTTATGTGTATAACCTGTTTCACAAACCATATACAAACAATGAAGAAAAAGGAATTATATTTCTATTATAATAACAATAAAAAAATAAAAAATTGTTATTTTGAAAGTGAGGAACACATGTGTTCTTCACGGCCCAGTAATTAGGCAATGTTCCTGATAGACCGTGAGGATTACTGGTGAACTCAAAATTTTTTGAATTTTTAATAACGTTTTACTACAGTTTACTCAATATATTATAGGCTACATATGTAGTAAGAAACTGTCATTTTCTCAACCAGCCCCTGGGGACGATTTTTTGTTATACATGTGTAGCAGCCAACCTGATATTGATGAGTTTAACACTTAATATTGGTTACAATGCTTGTAAACATTCTTTCAGCACCATATATGCAAGTATTGTGTGTTTATTTAACATGGATGAATATTTCTTCAAAAAATCACACTTGGACTTGACAGAAAATGATATTTCAAATACCACTCCGTCTGTCCTACAACTGTCCATCTCAAGTTCATCAGTTTTTTAAATGGACGCAGATAAAACCTAGTGAGAAGTTAAGTGGGAAGGTGAGGACAGCTAAACTAACAGTTGAACATTAATATTAGGAACTCATGTTCAGCTATTGTGACTATTTTTATGAGTTTAAGATTTCTTTGCTGTCAGGGTTTAGCAGCTCGGGGACATGACATAACCTCACATTTTTGGCAGTTATTAGAATTACGGAAAGAAGGTGTACATGAGCTGAAAGACTGGATGAACCATTCTGGATAAAAGGGAATCGTACATGATAGCTGTGTTCGTAAAATCAAGTGTTTGATAGCCTGAGACAAGCTCTTTTATGTTCATTGATAAGTGAGATTAACAATTTAGTTAGCTGATAAAGATAGCTTTTAACAATTTGCTATTATGATTGATAAGACTTATGATATATCTGTTCATGAACAAGTGACGTTTTGGATTGAACTGTAAATGGTAATATAGATATATTGTGAAAATTGTGTGAGATTTTATGAAACTCCTAATACTGAAGCTAAAATTCTATTTGAATTGTATAAATTATATTTTCATGTATACATTTATCCTTTATGGATAAATTTATAAAAATTTAACAGAACAGTGTTATGATGGTGCCTCCCAAATGTGTGTCAAATTCAAGAGACTGGAAAAGTTAGTCTCAGATTTTGAACCAAAAGCTCTTCACTACATCGTTCACAGTCTCAACTTAGCTGTTGAAGGCTAAGTTAAGGCTTGCGCCATCTGCCTTGTATGAGGGACACCTTGAATTTAGCAATGGTCTTAATCACCTCAATTAGAGAATCACTAAAAAGAGTTCATCTGTTCATAAGCATTGATTTGGATGAGAATAAGACTAAATCAAACTGTACCTCATCCTTTGTGTCTAACTCGTTGGACGATAAAAGCATTTAAATTTTTTAAGCTACAAGATACTTTTAGTTTTTTAGACCATTTTATGAAGAAAACTCATCAGATGTGTAAGACATCTTGAATGAATACTTCAGTTCAAAACCTTTTTCTTCATCTCTCTATTGTCATGTCATGAACTCAGTTGAAGAAGTCAATTGCAAAATAAAATGCCCAGAATTGGTGCCACAGAGTTAGAATCAAATCTTTAGTATCTCACTGAAATTTTAAAAGAAAACTAGGAAGGTTTTCAAATCTTTTGGGAAGCCTGCATGAAGAACATGACTGGATGATCCTGAATTACCGAGACAACCTTTTGAATCAAAAAAAAATTGGAGAATCCTGGTAATAATGCCTATCCTCATAAATTGACCACTTCCAAAGATTATTTAAAACATTTTATGTGACATAGTAAAATCATGTGTTGAAGAAATATTTTTTAATATATTATTGAAAAACGTAATTGCAGTAGAGAAAGAATGTGTGTCAGCTATGAACTGTAATATATGAAAACTGGAACATATTACAGAATTATTTGATGAGGATTTAGACATAGGAAGACTTTACCATCGCCTAAATATCTTGGTGATATTTATCAATAAGAATCTATTGAAACCATCTACATTCACTTTATTCTGATTTAATTTTGATAGACTTTTCAGATTAGTTTATATTTCCCAGTTAATATATATATATATATATATATATATATATATATATATATATATATAATTTTCACATTATTTTAAATAATGAACATTGCATTAGAGAAAGAAAGAGTAAAATGTATCTCTTATTTTCTTCTCTATTTTTTTTTATTAAGAATTGAATTCACAATAAATAAATCTGTCAATGTAAATTATTAAGCTGTATTATTTTTATTTCATTTCAAATTTATTAAAAAATTGTCTTACCATTTATTTATTTGGGCCCAATTAAGCACACATGTCACTAAATGGGCTTACTGTGTCATGAAAGTGCATTTTTATCAATTCGTAACTGTTTAACAGATTATTTTTAGTCAACTCAAAATGTGAGCTTCAGCTTTATTCTTATTTGAATGAAAAACTCTCTAATTTTCCAAAACTTTCCTGATAAAACATTGTAATTCTTAAAATTTTTAGAAGAAATCATTAAAAGCTCCGATGATCTAAATATGTACTTCTCAAGACATATTTATTCTTTTTTTAGAATAAGGGCTAACAAATTTTTCTTAGACTCCCTGCCCCAGCCCCTCGCAATAAATTATCGAACTAAGAGCAGTCTCACCCTTCCAAATTTTGTGGATGGGCCCCATAATAATTTTGACAAGTTGACTTCCACTCTAAGTATGACATGACGTATAATGTGTAATACACAGCTCTTCCCCCTCCCGTTTTGATCTAAAATGACTAGACTAGAAAATAATCAACAAAAATAAGAAATTCACTTATATTTAAAATAATTTGTTTAAAAAAAAAACTCTACAACTATATAAACAGCGGTAAATGTGCTGTAAAACCTTTTAATGAAATGTTATGAACTAAAATTAATTGTGGTTATGATCAGATAAATGCCAATCCCATTCAATACTTAGTGCACAATTAAAAAACATTCATCCTTCCAAATTCTAGATTAGAACCACCAATCCTACATGATATAAATTAATTAGTACAATATATAATGTATTAGTTAGTACAATGTATTTATTAACCTGTACAATGTAAGTTTTCCCCTCCCAGGTATTTGTACAACCAATCAATTTCATGAGTTCTTCATTTTGTATATAATGATCAAGAGCATGGAAAATACCTCTTCCAGTTGCTGAATTTCTTCCACGAATACCACCCACGAATATTGGTTTTCCAGTTACAACACCAATGCTGTTAATGCTATATGATCCTATCAACATAAGAATATGGTGAAATAATCATAAATTGATAGAGATATAGTTTCTAGATGCAACAATTATCCTAAAATTTTGTTTGGACGATAAAAATGTATAGAAGGAATTTTAATAATGTTTACAAATTGATACCCTGACGATTATTGTGAGTTCCTTGATAAATTATATTGATCCATATTTAACTTATTCATAGCTTATTGGATTCATATTTAATATCATACAAGCTATTCATTAATAAACCCATTGATACAATTAATTCATAGTGGGGTGTAAAATAATATGATATAACCGATAATTATTTATGTTTGTGGTAAAATAGTATAAAGTATAACAGTGTTCAAAGTTCTTTCACAAAAAATAAATTGGATGAAATTGGGTTTGATTAATGATAACTCATCTTGTTCAACCTTCATCAGTAGCTTTAGGTGGTTCCAGCTTACACCTTAATTATAATTTAGGAGAGAATAGTGATAGGAGATCGTAGCATTCCCAAAGTACCAGTACCTTATTATAACTACTACTAGTCTTCATCTAGTTTAAGGATAGATTTCTCTCTTTCATCTTTCCTATCAAGTGTCTCTTCTGACCATGATGTCATGAGAGTATGTGATGGTTAAGAGGGTCTCTTCTCCTTTTTCTTTTCTTTCAATGTGAGATTTTCGTGTTTAAACCATCATATTTTTTTTAACACATCTCCATGTATGTGTTAAGATTAAATGGAATATTTTGGCTCAAACTATAGGATGAACATTATTGAAGCCTGAAGATGGGCTCAAGATTCAAATATTAGTGTAGGACCCCATTTATAGTAAGCATTTGTCTTAGCTTATAATTACAACACCTAAAATAATAGCAGCAAACATATTAATCAATTAAAAGGTTGTAAGTTTTGAAGAAATAAGTTACTTAACTTTAGTCATACTATGTAAGGCTTAGTAATCATTAGTTTTATTAGTCAGGCTAGAAAAAGAAGCTAATAAATTGTTGGCATTCATAATAGAATTTTAAATATCCAATTTTGTAAATTTATTATTTAAACTTATTTATTTGGTTTTAAAATGAGAAAACTGTTTTTGTTTTTTCAATGACTTCTTCAGTACATTTTTTTTATAGATATAAATAATAGAAAATGTTGTTATGTAATAAATAAATGTATAAAAATACATGAATGTAAATGATACTATATGTGGTGTGGAAACTAATAGAGAACATTTGTAGAGATTTTTCAAAATTGAGTTTTTAATATAGGTTTTTAAAAATAAAATCGTGAACATTTTAAGACCAAAATCCTCAAAATAGCTTTAAATTTGGCTGAGATATAATTGTTTGATTGTAACCTACGGAAAAAGACGAGTTTTGAAGAAAACACGGTTAAAGTTAGCTAAAAAAAACTATATTTAAGCAAATAAATTTAATAGAAATATTATTTAATTGTTCTTTATAAAAATATAAGATAATATACAAAAAATATTAATATTTTAAAAAAATAATAAGTCTTTAATAAGTATTATTATTTCAAATTGAGGGATTGCGCTTGACTGTGCAGAAAGGTTCAGCATCACATATCATAGACTTAGGATATTCAAAATTGTTGTTAATTGGTTCTTTAGGACAGGTAGTTGGGAGCAGGATACATCAAATCAAAATAAAATTGTTATTTTTTAATATTTTTTTAGTAAAGTTTATTCATTTTAAAAACTGATTAATGTTATTTATGAAAAGTTACCATTTGTCGGTAAAATTCACACTAGTTTTTTTTATGAAAGAATAGGTATAAATGTCTGAGAATGGTTTATTTACAGCAGACAACATTCTACTTTTGTCTAAACTAAACTTAGTTCTTTAAAAAACACTAAAGTTCAGGAATAGCCAATTTCTGAAACTTTTTTTTTTTTACTAGGATTAGGTACCAAGTGTAGCTCCCATGTTATAACTCTATGGAGTTATACTACATTAACTACAATATAACTACATTTGGTCTCTCTAGTAATGAAGGACCTTCACAAAAACTAAGTTTTAATAAGTTTAATTCTTATTTATTAGCCTTTTTAACATAAATTTATGGCAGAGGGCAGAGGAGGAGTTTATTGATAGAAATATGCCAAGAACTAAAAATGGATCCTGATCACATTTTTTGCCTCTCTTGAATAATTTTGTTTTCCAACAAATGGTCCTTTTTAGTTTTCCGGATGACATATTATATGTGTGAATGTAGAGGTGAGAGAGAATTAATATATTCCATTAATAAATTAAGATGTTTAATTTTAACAAATTACATAAATTAAATAATCTACAGTAATTAAATTTACCAAATGTTTTTGAATAAGCATCCATGAACCAAGCCATTTCTCTTGCACCTGTATTCACATCTGGTGCAGGAACGTCAATACCAGGACCTAAAATACAAAATATTTACAGAATGAAATTTATACATGGAAAAATTAATGTCTTGTGAGACCTTAAGTATGAAAAACTACATTAGGCACAAGGAACTTAACTGTTCTTATTTAAAACACCTACATGATCTGGCTATTAAGCAACAGGGCTTGAAAAGTGTGGTATTGTCATCTTGTTCAACATACTCCCCTTCTCTCTCTATACAAATGTTGTATACAAATTTCCCATTGTTGTAAACAGTCTCCAAGTCATCATGTTTTAACTACTTCAAAATAGTGCTTCTGCTTTTTCCTTTAGCACGGTTTGAAAATGAGTTCCCTTCAATGTAGATACACATTCAATGTGGAAAAGGGTAAAAGTCACATGGAGCTAAAACTGGCAAATTAGGCTGGTGGTCCAGCACTAAAATCCTCTCATCAATCAAAAATTAACAAATGACCATTATAACCTGGAGCATTGTCATGATGCTGAATCCACGTTTAGTTTTATACAACTTGGGCATTTTTTCCTCACTCGCCCTCTCAGTTTGGTCAGAAACTCTTGATAATATTACTGATTAGTTAATCAGTTGACCCATTCAACTATGACCAGGCTATTGATAGCAAAAAACTATCAGCATTGTCTTCAATTCCAACTTGCTCATTTTGTCTTTTTTTCTCTCTTTGGTGACATGGATATTTTTCAGTACATTGATTGTCTCTTCGATCCTGAGCATACTGATTATTCCATGTCATGTCACATGTGCTGGAATTATTCCTAACAAGTCAAGTTCCCTGAAGTCAGCACACATTTGTTTCTGGAAGACTTTTTGTTCTGACTAAGGTGTTTTGAGAACAATTTCATTAATTTGAGCAATGTTTTGTTTGGGTGTTGTCATGGCAGGACAAACTGGTTGTTTGTCATCTTCAAAGTTATTATTTCAGTTTTTTGTTGATAACTCAATTATCCTTTGACGTACAGAAGACATTTTTTTATAAAATTTTATTTGTCGTTAAAATACTTTTATTTATCTTGTACATTATTTGTTAAATAACGGTTTTCAAAATATTTCATGTTAAAAATTTTAAATGGCCGCCATTTCAGAATGAGTAAAGGAAATCGTTTGATAATTTTTTCATATTTGGTCTGCATAGCACTAAGTAGCATGCATAATTTCAATTCTGTATCATTTACCGTTCAAAAGATATGAATTTTTTGTTCAAAACAAAAAATGGCCACTAAATAGACAACTAACCATTGTAGGACATACATTCATATGAACTTTTTTTTTACTTTCGGCAGTAGAATACGTCCTGAAAGTTTCTTCTTTTGTATATGGAACAACCAGTATATTATATAACTTATTTTGAAAAATATTTGTTCAAAAAATACATTTAACTAGAGAAATAAGCATGCTTTACTTCTGCCATATACTCATCCTAAACTTACATGGTATTTGATTAAAATCAAGTTTTATCAACAACAATCAAAGTTCATTTTTAGTCACTTGTTCTTGAATAATCATTTTCTTTTAGTTGCAAACTTGTACACTGGTTTGTGTCATTAAACTTTACATTTAGTGAAATGGTATAATTTTGAGAAATTATATCTTTTATAACAACTACTCCATAGCCGATTTTTTTCTTTTTTAGCCAAGTCATTAACTGGAATTTTTAGGAAGATATGGACAATATGGTCTCCGTCCTTAAGAAGCTACATTTTACCAAAATTCAAAATTGTAACAGCCTATTTTAATAAAATCAAAATATTGTATTTTTGTTTAATGAAAAGTTCTGTAAATTTTGAATTAGTATTTAAAAAATGGAAAAAATGAAGATGTGAGCAAAAATATCTCTTTTTCCAAAATTAGATCCACTTGTTTTGGTTTTACATCACTTCAAATGTGATAGACAGACATTACCATTAAAAAAATGTTTTTTGGGTACAAAGGACCTCAAAATGAAAAAGTCAATATCAATTTTTTGACACTTCATATAATTTTCTCTATATACTCTGTATATATAAATATAAAGTAAACAGGAATTTTAGAGAAAATAAAAAGAATCGATAATTTAAAATGAAGCAGCAGTTAATTTAAATCACCTTCTACTTATTAAACATATTATTTTCAGACACAGCCAAACTACTACAGTAGAAATTAAGACCTATTTATTAAAAACAGATACAATGTAATTATAATTTTGTAAATATGAGTGATAGCTACCACAATTTTTTCTCTATGTTTCATCAAAACCTTCAACAGTTGTCCTGAGAATACTCTAAATACAAAAATTTAAATGAGAGTTATTTTGTCAAAGTTTTTCAAATAGGCTACATTAACATTTTTTTATTTATCAACGTATTTGATTACTATATTTTCACATAAAATAGTTTTCATCTTCTATCCATGTGAAAGTTATATATTTTTATTTTATTCTGAGGTTTATTCACTTTTACAATAGTTAAATTATAAAAACTAAATTCAAAATAATGATGAAAATAAATATTTACCGATCATTTTTCTCCTTGCAAGATGTACTGCATAGGTTCGCGTAATTGTCTCCAATTCACTTTCACTAAACTCTTTGGGATCTATACTTATGCCACCTTTAGCACCACCAAATGGAACACTCACACAAGCACATTTCATTGTCATAAGTGCTGCTAGAGCTTTAACCTCATCAACATTTACATTATTTGCATACCTAATTCCTGTGAACAGTTGCATAGGCCTAATTAAAGCATAAAAATATCTAGCATAAATTAAAGATTAACACATTAAATTAAGATATCATGATTATATATATATATACCAAGTGTCCTAAAAGTCCCCCCCCCCAATTATTTTTTTTTATTAATGGAAATAGACAAATTTGCTTTGGGGAAAGTTTAGATAACCAAAGGAGGAGTTTTTTTAAGTATCAACATTTTCAACCATTACCCCCAAAATGGGGTAGTTTGGGGTTAAGTCAAGAATTTTAAATAGCAACCCCTATTGAGTGATACCTCATTTTAAAGGCCTTTTAAAAATAAGAATAATAACGTAAACTAGAGGTCTCTAAGTTCATCCTACCCAACATAGCAACCAATCGAATTGTGAATTTTACGTTAATAACTACACCGGAAATGTTACGAAATGTACAACATGCTTTTGAGTCCAGAATCTATTTCGGCCAAGAAGTAAATGGTAGCCATTTCGAGAACTTAATATGAGCTAAAAAAACAAGGTAAAGCTCTTACCATCATTTTACCAACATAGAGCAGTTTGTAATGTAATAAAAACAACTAGAGTTTGTAGGCTAACATTCACAATTTGATTGGTCGCTATGTTGGATAGGATGAACTTAGAGACCTCTAGTTTACGTCATTATTCTTATTTTTAAAAGGCTTTTAAAATTCTTGACTTACCAGAATATTATCCCCATTTTGGGGGTAAGGGTTGAAAATGTTGATACTTCAAAAAACTCCTCCTTTGGTTATCTAAACTTTCCCCAAAGCTAATCTGTCTATTTTCATTAATAAAAAAAATAATAGGGGGGTGGGACTTTTAGGACACTGTACCTGTACTTTTTTCAATGATCCTAGGTTTGATTATGATATAGGTTGTTTATGATAATAATAATTCAAATTAATTGTGTATGATAAGTGTATAAGATATTTCTGTAGGCCTAATTTCTTTTTCTGGAATTAGCATGTTGCATTGTAATTATTCACTTTTTTTATAAAATAATAAGAAAGTTTTAGTTCATTTTGAGAAATTAGTTATAGGGTTTGTTGTAATTGTGCTTCACTTTATTTACCTATTCCTATCAAATCTATTTCTGGGTTGAATTTGTCCATACATGGCAAGAAAATGTTTTATTACTTTTCTACTCTAAAGTAATTATTAAAAAACTTGAGATGGATATCTTAATATTAGTAGTTTTGTGATGGTTAGAGTTTATAATGGTGGGTTGCCTTCAGTTTATAAATTTTAAATTGCAATAACTATTTCCTTTTATTTATTACATTACTAAATTATTGCAAGTCTATGTTTTAATTTTTACTGAAACCACATAATCGGTAATTAGTATTTATGAACTATATAAATAATAGGTTTAATAAATCAAGCCAACTTACCTCCCTTTAGAGGCTCTCTATGATTACAATGATGCGCTCTATACCCTGTAATGATTTTGTAGCTTCCATCATCTCGTTTAATAGGGAATGTCATCTCTATAACAGTATTACAGTTATCTATTAAATCAATAATACCTTTTCTTATCATAGTTCTTTCATGTTCTGACATTTTTGTTCGTTCTTTTAAGCTATTATCAAACTTATCTTCTAAAATGATTAAGGCTTTATGCATATAATATTCTACCATTTCATAAAAATTTGGTTTTTCTTTCACTTCTAAATCTTTTAGTTTCTCTGGAATTTGATGTCTGTTAGATAATTTTGATACATCAGAGCTAGCATTTCTTTTATTACTGTCTCTTTGCTTAGTCCAAAATGATTTAACAGAAAATATTCCTAAAACTGGCTTACATAATTTTATAGTTAACTTGTTATGAATGGTTATATTCATTATCATCGTAAATTATGTAAATCAAAATTACTAACTTATACTTGTGTAGGCTATATTTTGATGAATTCAACAATTAGCGCCACTGACGGTATTGTTTATCCATAGAACACATGACCAACTTACATACTGTCATCATGATTTTTTAACAACGAAGTTTCGATCTAACAAGCTGTTTGTTATATAATATATAATAAATTATTTATTTTAACATCTATAAAATTGCATTTATTAACTTTATAGTAATATAAGTAACAACTTGTCCAAACAAACTAACTTATAATAGGTCCATATATTTTAGCAACGTTCTAATTAGTGACAACAGAATATTTAGTGACTAAAAACTAGCATCTACATGAACACACTAAGGCACTCCTTTTCAATATTTTGTGATATGTTCCGTTTACCTTATCAAGAAAAATAAAATAATTTTACTAAAAATAGTTATGTTTTCTGTAATTTAAAACTATCTTTGAGTAACCTTACCTAAAATCATCAAATATTCCTTGTGTACCTTCAGTTATTAATTATTACTTCGCGCATACAGGGCTACAGGCATCATATTTGATGCCACAGATTTTGGTCTCCAGCTATTTCGAGATTAAAAACACCTATCAAATTTGATCGGAAGTCAAGCTCATCGTTTATCGGGGATCAATCTAATTTCCATAAACGAAATTCAAGCCTTGACCGGAGATCAAAATTAATCCCATCTAACCACCCGTAATTCTTCAATTAAGATATAAGATCGGAGATCAACGAGAATATAAAAATATAACCTTCTGATTACGTTTGGGATTGTGTTTATGTTTACGTTACGGTTACGAATAAACCTTAATAATTATAATTATTGAATTTCTCCAATGGAGAGCCGTCTCAAATTGTTGAAAATTTGATCCACATTAAAAATGTTCGTTCTTTAATTTCTTCTTTCATTTTAAAATGAAAAAAATAAATAATGTAACTACTTTAATCTTTTATTGGTCAAAATTGTGTTTTTAGACGCAAGTCAGCTGTCTTAAAATTTACAATAATAACTTAAATTGAGTCTCCCACAAATCTCCGATCAGATAATCAGAAGTCATTGCTAAGAGATTTTGCTTTATACACCCAACAAAACTTTTATCTCCTTCCAAATCGGAGATCAAGCTCACTTTAGATCGGCGTTTATGCAACTGGCGTCGCTCTGTAAAAATAGAATTAGCAATAGATGCTTCAAAAATTCAGAGTAGTGAAATATATTCCAATAATGCAGATATTTAATTGTTGATTAGCAAACTCTACATATTCAGTAACGTCATTGTCTGATTCATTCATTGCTGTCTCAATATTAGGATTTTAAAATTAAAACATTTTCTCTAAGATTTAAGTATTGTCGAATTTTCACTTCATCCCAAGCCAAGCATTCCAGTAAACAACATTTTTAATTGAAACTCTTTTGAGAGCTTCCATAACAACCCTTCCTTTATCCAACTTTGCTATTGAACCTATAGAAGATTCCTACAATAATTCCTTGTTTATCAAGGGGTTGAATCAACAATGGTACAATAGGCAGAAAAAATAAGGTTTTTATGTCATCGCTTGAAAGTTCATTAACGTCCGGATGAGAAGGAAAATTGTCCAATAATAAAATCACTTTTCAAGGAATCTTCCTGTTTTTGAGGAACGATTTAAATATAGGAATGAACTTTTTGAAAAGGCAATCACATAACGTTAAAAACACTCAAAAACACAACACAATACAAAAACGTTAATAGCACGAACATAATTATTTAGTCCAAAAATATTGCTTGTAATACAGGTCCTAAGTAAATCTACAATGCGGAAATATTGTTGTAGGCACTAAGACTACCTCCTTTCTCTGTTATCTGTCGTGGGGGTACAATTCAATGTTTGCTGTCCTTATTGCGATAAAATTAGATTTGATTTGAAGAATAGTTTGTCATTAAGAACGTTGGAAGAATCCATTCTCACCATTTTCACACCTTTATAGATCTAGAACTCTACTATGGAATCCATGTACCTACTTTGTTTGTTTGCAAAAGTGTAATTTCTCCATGTTAGAGTGGATATCCATGTATTTATGGCTTTTATCAGTAAGATGTTCACCGAAAGCAGAGTTTGTGGATAAGGCCCTCTTAGGCAAGTGTTTCTTAAATCTTTTGTTGAAAGAGCGGGTCGTCTGTCCTATATAAAAATTAGAGCATTCGCTACAACTGATTTAGTATATGCTAGTTTTATCGTGTTTGTCTGCATTTATGTCTTTTATTGGGTTATTAAAAATGAGGATATTTGTTAGAAGTATTGAAAGCAACGGTAATGTTCTCTTTAAGTAGTTTATATTTTAGAGTATGACATAATGTTGATCCATATTCCGTGGAAACATAAGTTTGTTTTTTCTTAATAATTGGTTTTTTATTTGTATGCTTTCTGACAAGTTTGTCAATGATTGAGTTCTTGTACCCATTGGAAACTGCAATGTGTTTAATTGTGTTTACTTCCTGTTCATACTGCTCCTTGTTCAAAGATACTGAGATTAGCCTGTGAACAAAACTATTGCAAACTGCCATTGTGAGGCCGAAAATGAGCGAGGATCGAAAAGCTTTTTTTGGACCTGGTGATGAACTATATTTTTCGTTAAACTGCAAACAATATAAGAAAACAATTTCATAAAAACCAAAATGTTCCCTTCTAAAGTTTGGACAAGTTACATAAGTTGCAACTAATACAGCTGTTTAGTTTGTGTTAGTGGTGCTTATTTATAAAATCGATGGTAACAGCTGTTTTATCTGTTATTTACAATCGAGAATATCGGTTGTTTCTATAGATTTTTTTACAATTCTTAATTAATTCGTATAAGCGAATTATATAAGCTGATGACCTTGACGTCAACTGATGTTTTTAGGTCCTAGGACTGGAAAGAACAACTTTAGCATCTCTATGCATGTATTAAAAACAGCTGTTTTTGAAGCAGTATAACGAAAAAAAAATGTTGAAGTTGTGAAGTTGACAGTTGAACTGACTTGGGTTTGAAAGTGGCTGTCTTCTTCATGCCAATGATTGTAGTGTTTGGCGCGCTTTGTAATGTAATTTAAATCAATATAATATCACAATTCTATAATTCCGTCGTTTTCATTTTATAATTTGTCTCTTAATATTGTTTTGTCATTGTTTTTATTACTAGGGCAAAATTGATTTGTTATGGTTGATTAGTTTAACAAACACAAATTTTCGTCAGTGTTGTATGTTACGACTGCTTGCTCGTCTTCTATGATAGTTGATTTTCGTTATTATGGGACAAGAATTTCATGTAGTACGTTGTTATACATGTTTAACATTTCAGGTTTGTTTAGCTTAATACAATAGGGGAAATAACATTACTGTGTAACAAATTAGTAGCTAGAATAAATTAATTTAGCTTATATTATGAAATAAAAATATTACAAAGTTCTGACAGTAATTTTTTACAATGAAAGTTACCGTTATTTTTGGCGATTTAAAAAAAATCATATTCTTAATAATAAAATAGGCCTAGTCTTTTATTTTATTTTTTTTCACAGGAAAATAACAATTTCAACTTTTCTAGGTTATGGTTTGTATGCTAAACCTTACCTTGTAGCCTTGTAAGCCATCTTACAATATATATATATATATATATATATTACCGTAACTGACCTCCATGTAAATTTGAAAAAAATTGTGTGCGAGTTTCCAAGTGTTCACCCGTCCAAGTACTAACTGCGCTCAGTGTTGCTTGAATGTGGTGATCTATAAATACATTGAATTCCGTAATTTTGAAATTGTGATTTTTCGGTGAAAAAGGTAACTCTGCATTGAAAACTTATTGTACATGATTTTTTTTTTTTTTTAATTGGTAAAAATACCTGTAACTTTCTTTGTAAACAATTACCAAATTTAACTTGACATTTATATAGGTTTGCTATTTTATCATTTAACAACAGTAATTGAATTTCCCACAACCACTTTCTCTAGAATTTGTGGGTAGGCCTAGACAGTGATGTAAAGCTAGCAATAACAGTTTCCACTTTAGCAAGGACAGCAATCGATTCCCTGAAATTATTACCACAATAGCGATCCCACTTAATTTATGATTAGGTATAATATTTTTGGTAAATGTCTAGTGTAGATCCTGTTGTGATTTAATATTGAAATTTAATGAAATCAGGCTGTACATACCTCAATGTTCCGAAAACGTTGACAGGGCCACTACGTCCACCAGTTTGTAGTAACGCTCTCCATTTACGTCGTAAAGCGTTATGGAAGTTTAATCGCAGGCCTACTTGTAAAAACCTTGAAAGATATAAAATTCTATTAGCCAAAGCACGTTGAATGTTTAGACAGAGTAGGAGGGAATCATGGGCTCGGTACATTGGCACAATATCAAGAACCATGCCCTTGTCAACGGTGTGGAAGAAGTTACGTTCTGTTTGTGGTCCTCCTCCCTCTGCTCCCTTATTGGGATTTAGGCAGGAGGATGGCGCATTGACTACAAATAACTATGAAATTGCTAATGTTTTGGGCTCATCATTACTAACTTGGGCTAACTTTTCTTCAACTACTGCTTACAGTGACACATTTCGATTCTATAAAATTTCTCAATAAGCAATACCTTTTACAGTGTCTGTCGGAAGAATCGCCATTAAATACCCCATTTTCCTTACAGGAATTGGAATTCGGTATGTTGTCAGGATGGGATTCTGCTCCAGACCCTGATGGCATAGTTTATTCTATGATCAAACACCTCCCAAATTCGAGGACTCTCCTTAGAATATACAATCGTAAATTCGAGGAACAATGTTTTCCTGATGCTTGGTTGGAGGCTATAGTAATACCTCTTCTAAAACCTGGTAAAGAAAAAACTAAGCCAGGAATTTACCGTCCCATTTCTCTTGCTGGTGTGCTCTGCAAGCTAGTAGAGAGAATGGCAATCGGCGTCTTGTTTGGTACTTCGAGAGTAACCGGCTGTTTTATAATGAACAATGTGGCTTTAGGCAGGGTCGTTCATCTACTGATCAGCTTGTTTCTTTAGTGTCTGCTATACAAAATGCCTTTTTCTTGAGTCGGACACTGGTTGCAGTGTTTTTTGACCTGGAAAGGGCCTATGATATGGCTTGGTGAAAAGGTATTCTGAATACTTTAAAATCATGGGGTATAAATGCTAATATTCTTGTTTTTTATAAAAAAAACTTCCTTAGCAACAGATATTTCAGAGTGCATGTTGGAACTATGTTGTCCGATCGTTTTCATTTAGAGAGTGGTGTCTCTCAGGGTGGTGTGCTGGGCGTGACCCTGTTTCCTGTTACAATCAACAGCATTACCGCTAATGTGCAGTGTCCTGTATGCAGTTCTTTATTTGTTGACAATGTTGCTATATATGTGGCCACTCGAGGTTGGCAACTGCCGAAAGAGTCCTTCAACTTGTAATTAATAAAGTTAATAAAGTCAACTAAAATTAATTGAAGTGTGTAATTTTCATCAAAACTATGTGAATTAATGGAATGTAATTGTTTCCACTTAAATTTTCAAGAACCCACCAGAGTAAATTTTGCTTCGATATCTTGCATTGACAACATTGCGACAAGCAGGAATTATGGTGTGTTGGCTAAGCATAATTTAGATATGGGATTGTCAGATCACCTGTGAAAAATTAAACTTTATTAAAAAACAAACTCAGATGTTCACAAAAAATAAGAAATTTCAGTAGTGTAAATATTACCGATTTTCTAAATACTATGAGATTAAGTAGTGGTTTTGAATTTGATTCTTCATTAAATGTATGATATTTTTATGCGGGGTTTCTTGAGATGTTTAGATCAGTGCTTTCCTAAAAAGACAGTAAATAAATCATTGGATTTTCAAAAATCCAAAATCAAGCTAAATTTGGTGACAAAGGGTATAGGCTAGTGGTTTCAAGTAAGAGAAAGCGTATGCTTCAAAATAAAGTTAAATTTAATAGAGAACAGCATTTTGTAGAATATGTGAAACAATATAAGAAAATTTTTAAAAAGGTAGGTAATTAGAGAAGCTAAATAATTAGCAAACTGCAGGCTTATTGAAAATGCAGAAAATAAATGCAGGGCTACGTGGAAAATTGTAAAAGAGGAAATTGGGTTAAAAAAATATAACTTAAACAGAAATACAGTAAAAGACGACAGTAGGGTGAATCCTGTAGTTATAGCTAATCCAAAGATTGTAGCTGATACATTTAATGATTATTACATAAACATTGCTTTAAATTTAAAACTGCCTAAAGTGGGTGTAGGTTATTTGCATGGAGGTTTAGAGAAAAAGGATGTAAACTCTTGTTGTAAATTAAACCCTGTAAATGAGATGGAAATCTGTAAGATAATTAACTCACTAAAAGATAAAAGAGCAGTTGGCTGGGATGAGATACCAACTAAATTAATAAAGGAATCTGTAAATTTAATAGCTGGTCCTCTTACTGCTATAGTAAATCAGAGTTTGGAAACAGGAATTTTCCCTGAAAACCTTAAATTAGCAGAAGTGACACCAATCTTCAAGAAGGGCGATAAATCTGAATTAAGTAATTATCGTCCTGTGTCAGTCTTGTCAAATGTGTCTAAGATATTTGAAAAAGTTATGTCAAAGACTGGTTAATGATTTAAATTCTAATAAGATTCTGTATCCTCCTCAGTTTGGATTTAGAAGGGGCTGGGTACGGGAGATGCCCTCATACATTTTGTAAATGAGATTGTGGGTGCTCTGGATAAGTCAACATTTACAGCGGGTATTTTTGGTGATCTGTCCAAGGCATTTGATTGTGTCGATCATTCTCTATTGCTTCAGAAAACGAAAAAATGTGGTATTAATGATAACCTTGTATCTTTGATAAAATCTTATTTACGAAATAGAAGACAAAGGACTATTTTATACAGAGGTAGTGAAAGATATCTATCTAAATGGGACTATGTAAAATTTGGGGTACCACAGGGATCCATACTGGGACCATTGTTGTTCTTAATTTATATAAATGATCTCTCACCGGCAACAAATTTAGAATTAATATTATTTGCAGATGACACCACAGCAGTTATCAAGCAAAATTGTTTTGAAACGTTGAACAATGTAGTCGTTGAATCACTAGAAAAGTTAGATTCTTGGTTTACAAAAAATGGGCTTCTGAATCCAGACAAAACCGAAATAATACATTTTAAAACCAACAGTAATGGAAAAAACACTGGAAACAAAATTCAAAATTCTGTAAATTGTCATAAGTTTTTGGGTATAATATATAAATGAGAGTTTAACTTGGAAATGTCATTTAGAAAAAATAAAGGGAAGGTTGAGATCAATGGTTTATGTTTTCTCGGTTTTAAGAAATGGGGTTTCCTTGAAGGCTTGTTTGGTGGTTTACCTACCATGCATATATCAAATCTTTGTTGAGGTATGGGGAAACGCTGTTGGTGTACAGAAGGTATTTATACTTCAGAAAAAAATTCTAAGAACTCTTTCTGGTATAGGTAGAGAAAGAAGTTGTAGGGTCCTTTTTAGAGATCGCAACATACTGACGTTGCCAGGACTTTATATTTATGAAACTTTAGTCTGGGCCCACAAAAATAAAGCAGGCTTTATAAAAGATGGTTTTAAGCATGTGTATAGAGCTAAAGAAAATTACAGATTTCCATGCCATCGTCTAAAGCTGTTCGAAAATAGTCCACAGTATATGGGAGTAAAATTATATAACTGTTTGCCTCAAATGTATAAGACTCTCAGTCTTGCTTGTTTTAAAAATGTTATAAAGGAGCAAGTTGTAAAAAAAAGTTTATTATAGTACAGATGAATACTTTAATAATCCTCTCTGAATTGTGAAAAATGAATTTTATAATTTGTTAGTATTAATCAATTAGTTATAGTGATGTAAATGACTCTGTACCTGTTCTTTTTGAATGTATTTTGTACAATAAAAAATGATATGATATCATTTTAAATTGACAGAATTTAAGTTCTCTGCTTCCAAAATGCAATGCATTGCTTTTAGTCGTCGAAGACTGAACCATCAGCATTTATTATTTCTAAATGGAACACACAACTTCAAACTACTGATATTGCTAAATTTTTAGGCCAATTATTTGATCATAGACTTTCTTGGATTCCACAACTATCTAATCTGAAAACACAGTGCAATACAATACTTGACCTGTTACATGTTCTCGGTGGGGAGCCTATAGGACCTGTATGCTACATTTTTACTGTGCTGTTGTTCAATCGCGGATTGGTTATGGCTCCATAGTCTACTCATCTGCAAGACCATCAGCCATTAAGAAGCCATTCTGCACTGCGTATTGTTTCTGGAGCATTTCGTTCGAGCCCAGTTTCTAGCTTACATGCTGAGACTAGTGAACCATCTTTTACTCGACGAAGACAGCAACTGCAAATAACATATTATATTTGCAGTCTGCGCTCCAAACCTTATTATCCAGCTTACTACGTTGTTTTTTAATAACCCTTTGGCTGACAGATATGAATGTTTTCAGATTAGTACTGCCCCGCATTAGAACTTTGGCATTAGAATGCTTAGAATCCTTGACAATTTAATCTAGACATGTATAGTAGACAATGTGTAGTTTATAATTGAAGATTTTGATTTATTATTATTATTATAGACTCATATTGTGAAGAAAAGCAAAAAGTGGGAATGCAAGATGTGTGGAGAAAAACAGTCATTAAGGAAGGTAAGAGCTAATTATTTTGATTTGTATAAATTTTTTTCTCTCATGATAACATATTATTTACAGAAAATATTTATTTCGTTTGAGAAAAATTTGTCGATAAGATAAATATTAGAAAACCAAAATTATTGTAGTATACAACTTACAATTCTTTCATTTTTTAACTCCCTATATGTAAAAAAGTAAAAAAATTAGAAGATATCTCCTTGCATTAAAGTTGACTAAATAGAAACATTGCTGTTTAAAGTTATTTTTAGGTGTGTTTCTGATTGTCTTATATATATATATATATATATATATATATATATATATATATAATGACAGTTTGAAAATGATAGGGTCAAAGTACATTAGTATAATTTAGTTGTGGGCATAAAGATGTATATGTGTGCATAATTAATTAAATAGGTATAAACTCAAATTAAAGTGAATGAATAATCGTAAGTATAACATAACAAAGGTAGATAAGATTCAAACGAAAGGATTCCTGATAGTTTGTTTTGAAACTGATTTTACACTAATAAATCATACAGACAATTTTTTATTACCATAAATCTAAAAGTTTGAAAATACGAGGTTTGTTCGATACTTTTGAAACACTTTGTGTATAAATATACTGAGTGAGTTTTATGTCCTGGCACACCTAGATATAATTTAAACGGCCTGAGATATCAATGTGAGACCTTGACCATACCTATTATAACATTTCTTTTTACTTTTTCAGGTTGTTAAACATTTTGCCCCCCTGTTCTAAAGGGAGGCAACTAAAGATTTTCAAATGCAAACCCCTATCATGTGACCCCTCATTTTAAAGGGCATAAAAAAAAGAAATCAAATGGTGCTAACTAGTGGTCTCTACATTGCATTTGTATAACCCAAATTTGGAGTTGAAGATACATTTATTTCTACAGTTATTGTATTTTCAGATTTCACAATAGGCAAAAGAGTTTAAAAAATCAAAATAATGAATTTCAAAAATTTTATCGTACGGTGATTTTTACAGTATTAGACATTTTCTTATCAAAAGCACTCTTCAATTTAGCAGAGTGTAATTGCCCATTTAGAAAATATTTCACCCAATGAACGCTATTCTATGGTTACATTATTGACATGGTTTAATCAGTTAATTTATATTTTAGGTGTATGGACAAGGTACTGGAAAAGAATGCCGAATACATACACAAAAATTAAATGAATTAAGATCAAAAAAAGAAGAGATACCATTAAACTCATGCTGCCCTGAAAGTTATCAGTCTCAACCTAGGTATTCTGTTATAGAAAATCGCACTGGTGAGTAAACTTTTTTTTTTTTATAAGGAAATATATTATAGAGCATGTAAACAAAATTAAAACAGAACTTTCAGCCCTCGATCAGACATTCAGACAATGCATATTATAATTATATTACAAGACCTGATATATTTATTTATATTGTTATTATATATTTATTTATCAAGTTAATTATTATATTCACAGATATACAAAGGAAAATTTATAAACTAGCCTAGTTAAATAAATATCAATAATATAAGTAGACAAATTATATACCCAATCTAAAATAGAGAAATTTGACGATTGCACTAATAAATTAAAATCTTAACATCCAAACACAAAACCAGTAATATAAGTAGACACAACCTACAAACTATGATATAATCAATTGAATAACTAAAAATAATACTTTCAAATACTGTAAACAAACCTTCTGGACGATCCAATTACTATACTGTTAGGCTTTACATCCGAATATACAATCCAAACGGTTTGATTTATTTAAGAACACGAACAAACAAAAACACATGAAATAATTATATTAACTGGATTCATTATAAGATATAATATAACTAGAATAATATTTTGAAGAATAATAGTAATCATATACAACATAACCATAAACAAATACACAACAATAAACAAATAGGAAAATTAAATCAGATGATCTCTAGTTATCTTAGATACAATTTCCATAATTCAACGGATGTTTTCAAATAAAGACACAGATACAAAATGAAAGTAAATAAGCAAATAATTAAATATATAAGAAATTAAATGATGAAATAAGCCTAAATTAATATAGAAATTTAATAGCCCAAGAAATGTAATTGCCAAATATTTATTTAGATATAAACTCTGGTGTTTATTCAAAGAGATATCTTAAATGCTTAAAAAGAGGAAAAAGAAAATAGACTTTATAAGATTTTTGGAACAATGAGTTTAGGGATTCCAACTTTAGACTTCAGATAGATCTGACATATTTATTAGCTCAAATTGACATATCTCTTGTATTGACAATTTTCACTTCCACATTAGTCTGGCTCTTACTTTTACGTTTCCGACATAGGTCACAAAATTTTAAAATAGCTTTAAATTTTTCGAAACAAAATTCACCTGCAAAATCTGAGTACATTTTGTATGTCCACAGTGTAAATAATACTTGTGGCATGCTATAAGAAGTTTATTCACTAATTTTACTGATACGATTATTTTCCAATTAACTTTACATTTCCTCATCAGATGCAGAACTTTTACATCGGGATAGAGTATTGGGAGCTTGTGTTTGGCCTCATTCCAGACACCAGTTTTTCAATTTCATCAGTCGGAAAATCACATTCTTTTGAAACTTCAGCAAGATTCTTACTTCAATGGTTCTGAAGGAATAATCACGTGGTTGAGTCCGAGTTAACGCGTAAGGCCGCTTTTAAACATATCTTTCACCTGTTTCTTGAATAAAATAACCACCCCCCGATATCCCCTTTTATAAAATTCATTGTCAGTGTTTCACTTCTCAGATCTTCAGCTGGATCATATTTCATCGGGAAGTCCAATTCAATTGATTCACTGATAGATTTCCAAGGTGGTTTTCAGAAACAAGTAGCAATAAATTCAGTTATTACTCGCCTGAGCAATCATAATGATCAATTTTTTATTATTGACAGCTGTTTCGTCTATTTGTCAGGCATCTTCAAAACCCTTTTAGTACATATATAAGTTTTAAAATGTACGAATGAGTGTTTTTTTAAATTATCATATATGTAGTAAAATGTGTTTTTGGGTGCAAGTTCTGAAGTTGACTAACAAATAGGCAAAACAGCTGTCAACAATAAAAAGTTGATCATCAAGATTGCTTAGGCAGGTAATAACTCTATAAATATATTATAAAAGCAATCGGTTAGGTTAACAAATAATAAAAATGAATACATTCAGGTTCAACTTCTGGCATTTCTTGTGACAGCTTACGACTCTATTTGAAAACACTTGCTAGATACGATTCCCCGTATTCAAGTTATATAACGGGTGATTCAATGGTATTGTTCTCAAATGCTTATACCATGTCTGCTACCCAATGTACAGATCTATTGGTTTAATTTCCATTGCAACTATAGGAGCAGTTTTATTGTAGCCCAGGATAGTTGTTAATACAGCAACTTATGTGTGTCTGCTGCAAATTCCCAAACTTTGATACAATATGTTGTTTTTGATCTTAAAAATGGCATGTAAAACATCCTCAACTTTACTGTACAACTTTGCTTTCCTATTGTGACTTGCCACGGTTTTAATTATATTGAACCGTCCAGAGCACTGTTCCACCATATAATCAATATGTCCCTTCCATCTCATTTTGAATATAACTTGACACCCAATAACTTAGAGTTATCATTATAGCAAGACCATACTCTGATTATATAAAGTGCTGATTTTAAATCTACAAAATACAAATTTCATTTATTCCACAAACAATTTTGTGATGGCGTATGTGGTAGCTGTGATAGCATATAGAGCACCTGATATTGTCAGAAATCCGGTGTCCAGTGAGAGTTACAGGACAAGGTGACAATAATTTTCTTTAGTCTTAGGATCTATTTTTTATTAATAGTGCGGCTCATTTTTATAACCTTATCATTCCAAAAATTGTGAATTTAAAAAATATGTTAAAACAGTATAATGTTAATAAATATAAAGTCCTGGTGTTTTTATTGGATAATATTGAACCTCTTTTCGAAATAATACAATAATATATATTGTGAAACACTTTGCAGGCTGATTTTCCTGTATATTTAAATAACAATTTGCTTGTTTCTCGTGGTTAAGTTAGGGCACCTGCCAAGCTCTCCATTTCAATATTGTTTTTGTTCTTTTTGCTGGAAGTCTCAAACTGGTGTTTGTCTAGGAGACCCCTAAATTTGTTTACTGTTGTACTGTTTACTGTGTCTATCGTAATTTTGATATATAATGTTATGTATAAAATTTACAATTATGAAAAAAATCTATAAAAATAAAGCTATCTTTAAGTTAAGGAAGTAGTTTCTTTTGTTTTGAGTAAGATTGTATTGTATTGTATTTTTTGTATGTACTTGTATGTTTACAGTGTAACATATGAATAAATATATTATATAATATTAATTGTGAACAAAGCCAAACTATCTTTTTTATTATTACGGTACCGAATGTAAATTTAATTTATTTTTGTATTTAAACTATTACTTCTTCTTAAAAGTTGTCACTCACTAAATGTTGTTTTAGTGGCGCAATTTTTTTAATTTAATTCTATTATCTATCATCTATGATTATAATTTAATTAATTTGCATTTAACTTTGGTTTTTAGGTGAAAAATCAAATATTTATCTCAAAGAAAGTCAGTTTTTAAATGAAGATTCAGTGCTGGATGATTACAGAAGTAAAAATATTAGGAAAAGTGAATTTACAAAAAACGAAGAACTTCATCTTGGGAAAAAGGTTAAGCTCAATCCAATCACAGATCAGAATTTTTTTGAGGATAATGGTTTTAACAATGAAGATAGTCTAAATGCAACATTACAATGGAATACTCAGATATTGCAGAAAACGGATGTTGTACCTCTTTCTCACAGAAGTGTCCAAGCTAATTCTAGAACATATGTTAATACTCTTCTGGATAACAAATCAATTAATAGCAAGTGGAGTAAGTATTTACAGGAAACTAAACCATTAAATTTAGGCAATAATTATGGACAGAACAAAAAAGATAGAAAACTATCAGAGGTAAATATTACTGACAATAAATTTGTTTCTTATGAGAGTAATGATAAAACAAGATCAATTGATTTGTATAAAGAAAATGAATTACTTGAAGAAAACTATATAAATGTAATGCAGGATCAAAGTACATTTGCTAAATGCAATGCAAATAGAACAAATGAAAATAAAAGATTTGGTTTATTATCGAATGAAAATGTTACATTCAATCTAAATATTATTGATGAATCAAAGTTAACTTATTCTCTACCTAAAAATATAGAAAAACTCAACAGTAATCAAGAAAAACCTGGACCTACTGGTAATTTAACATCTATTGGTTTCATTCCATTTATTAATAATGATCAAAAGGAAGACGCTTATAATGGTGAATCAATTTTTGAACAATATAATGATGATGATGATGATTTTGAAATAAACTTGTGAATAAAATAGTAATTGTAAATGATAAATGTTTTTTCTTAGTTTTGAATTAATCTTAAGTATTAAAAATTGTATAATAAGTTAATTAGTAGATTTACTTACTACTTTCAAAGTTCCAATTTAAAGAGGTAGCTTACTTACTCAAAAAGAAAGAAAGAATTGAATCCATAATGCAATACTATCCTATCCAACTTACAACATTACATTCCTCTAAGGACCCCTCCCATCAAAATATTCAGTTATTATTAAATGTAAAGAATCTATTTTCTTAACCAGTTTTTTGGGCTAATAAAATTATAGATTTTTTAACCCATTGGTGTCTGAATATTTCAGTCCTTGAATGTCCTTTCTCTTGGACTGAATTATTTTTACATAATATGTCAATACAGCTATAACTCACGGTCAAGTATGTTATCTGAAAAGCTTACCTTATGAATTGTTTCTTCTTTATGAAATATGATAATAAATTGGCATTTACATTATGTACATAACTTCATTGCGAATCGGAATCTATTCTCATTTGGTATCTGTTTGAACTTCAAGATTAGAGATAGGCCTAGGCACTTCTTCATCTTCAAATTTTATTATTTCATAACCTACACTCACCAAATTATTTATAGTAATATCAAAATCATCACTATCAACTGTCATTCAAAATCACTATTAACAACACTTCAGTTATTAAATTGCCTAATTCCCAAGAGTTATACACAATGTTGTCATCATGTAGTCCTGCCATTTTTACAGACTGACTTAGATTAGACATAACGACATTACCTGATTGAAGTCCTCAGTCAAATTTCAACCTAATTTCGAAAATGGGCCATGCCCGTCCTACGTCATCAATAGCTCAATGTCCAAACTAACATGATTTTACAATTAATAAAAAACACAAGGTCAAAACAAAATATATATTTATTAAATTACCTTCAACATTTTTTCCTGTTTACAATTTCATTACAACTAACATTATTGTAGCTACTATCGATTATTAGCAATGAAAGAATTAAATAAATAATAAATTGAAATTATTTTATAATAGTTTTATTTCATAAAAGACTAAAACAGTATAGATAAATATTTACAAAATTGTCTAAATTCCTTAACGATCAATCTCTCCAAACACAACATCCAGAGTACCTGAAACAAAATTTAGGATTTAAGAATGTTTATACTCAAGGAGCATGAGTGATTAGTATGCATTTAAAAAAATGATTTTATAATTTCATTTTATTTGACTTTTTCATAATACAGTAGGACCCCTCTTAACCGGTCTAGTCGGGACTGACACCCGGGCCGGTTGCCCGTTTGACCGGTTAATCCGAAGCTCCCGTGAAAAATCGGTTTTCGTTCAAAGAAAGCTTATTTAATTAGGTAGCACTAAAAATTATGCAATAAAGATGTTATTGCAACTCATTTTATTGTACATAAATGTATCGTATATATTATGTTATGTATATTATACATCAAACATGAAAAAATTAAACACTACAAAGCTTTTTTACAGATTCCCCCCTGTCAAGTCTTTTGACACATTTAACCGCGTCTCAAACGAAACCAACACAAGCTTCCAAGAAAAAGAAATATTATATTTTACATAATGTAGGCTATACTAAATTGATTCTTGGAAAAAAGCGGCCCATCAAACGTTTTTTCTGTGTACGTCTGCTATACCGACGGGTGCCAATGCCGCGGTGTTTTTATGCCGCCGACAATGGGATACGCTATCGCCAAAGTCGTTTGACTCGCCGCTGCTTTGGTGCCGCCGACAATGCGATACCGATATCGACAAAGTCGTTTGACTCGCCGCTGCTTTGGTGCCGCGGTGTTTTTACGTCGCCGACAATGGGATACCGCTATCGACAAAGTCGTTTGATATCGCCGCCACTTTGGTGCCGCGGTGTTTTTACGCTGCCAACATTGGGATACCGCTATCGACAAAGTCGTTTGATATCGCCGCCGCTTTGGTGTTTCAATTACAATTTATTTTCGGAAACACTCATCCAACCAGTACACTACGATATAGGCCGGTTAATCCGAGGACCGGTTAATCCGAGGCTGGTTAACAGAGGTTCTACTGTATGTTCATTCCAAAAAAAATTGAATACAATTATATCATTTCTTTATTTTTGAAATATTCATGTATGTTAAATCTGCCAAAATGAATATATACTGCCTCTTTGTATATTATATAAAATCTTGGTTAAACCTGTTATTTTGTTTTTTACTTACCAATTATGGCAACAATGTCAGCTAACATATGATTTTTTCCAATTTTCTCAAGAGCTGCCAAGTGTGCAAAACCAGGCGCCTTGATTTTGCACCTATAAGGTTTGGAGCCTCCATCAGACACAAGGTAAACTCCAAATTCACCTATTCGGTCAAGAGAACAAGCAAATGAAAAATAAATAAAAAGAGAAGGCATGACAAAATGTTACTAAGTATTACAATTAATTAGTTAAGAGCAACAAAAAAACCAAATTAGTTAAGTGATAGGTAGTTAACCTAAATACAATTAAAAGTTACGGTAATTCTATAATAGTTTTAATTATGTAAAAAAGAAATTCTTGAAACAATGCAAAAATTTAGATCACATTTATTTACGGTTTTAAAAATTTTGATGAAGAAAAGTTATCTGAACTAATTGGGACTGACATAAGATAACAAGGTATTAAAAACATGAATACAGTACTGTGCTTCCATTTGTTATATCTTGAAAAGCTTTCAGGAACTGTGGTACTGTATATGCCATTTTGATATTATTTATATAATATTTATTGAAGGAAAAAAATGTTTTAGTTGAATATTTCAACCGAATAGTGATAACCGAAATACTGTTTCAGTAACTACTGTGTGTGTTATGAGTGGCAGAGTATTTAACAAACATTATTTTTCTAACCCATTTTTAACACTTTTAATGAATTTTAAAAACATGGTACGAGTGATTTTTACCTAGTTAAACCTTTGGAATAATTTATAACAAATATCAAACATATTTATTATTTATTAAAAGTCACTCAAAGCATTTAAAACTGAAACTGCAAATAATGTTTTTTCCTTCCCAAAAGTTTATGAAAAATAGGTTTGGGTAATTGACCTTGAATAATGGACATACTACTGTACTTATTACTTGGTCCTCGCATTACCAATAATCCAAAATAAAAGAGATATTTAAAAACATTTTATTAACCAATTTTTAACAGTTTTATTTTTAAAGCATCGAGTTTGAATTTGATATTGCTTAAAAGCTATGAACTGTAGTTATTGCCTTAATCAAAGTTCTACTGGATTGAGAGGACCACCATTCGGCCTAACTCCAGACTACAGTTAAATATGTAATATAAATAAATATTGAGCTTGACTTGTGAGATATATTTGATAAAATAAAACACAAGTTCTCACAAATATTACATTATTTGTTCAAACTCGTTTCAACAGCAAACCATCTTCAGTGATGCCAATCTAATATAACAAAACTATAACTTTCAGTTCAATAACTTATAGCTTTGTTATTGTAGCTCGTGCATCACTGAAGATGGCGACGTTCTCATTGAAACATTGAGACGGTTTCATCTATTCATTGCCTGCTCAAATAACAATAAATTTTATATAAAAAGAGAAATGTATAAAGTCATAATTCAGAGTAAGTCAAAGGGATCAGTCATGCACATAAAAGTCCATTCTTGTAAGGACAGGCAAGGTTTTAAACAATAGGATGATAATGACAAAAGTAATTTAATAACTCTAATAGTTTAGAAGTTATGGCCAAAAGAAAAATCAAAAAAGCTTGTTTATTTGAAAATTGGGTAATTATATAGCAGAGCTGCCTCACTTCAAAATCAATTTTTATGGGTTTTATTCGTCAAATAAATGTTGGAAAAATATTTTATTATCGAAAAAAAGTGTCGGAAAGATGATTACATAATATAATTACACAAGAAAATCTTAATCAGAGTCAAATTCTGCTGCAAATTCAGTAAAAGAGGAATTTATTGAATTTAAATGTATTTCACTCGTAATTCGCCATAAATGATGAAAACAAGTATTATACTCATTGTACTTTCTTTTAAACATAAATTCGGCTATATGGCCATGGAAATGTTGTTTTGAATTTCCATATCGCGGCACATTTCCTCGCACTTCCCTCCATTGGCGTTCAATTGTCTGCGTATGTGCTTCAGTGTACGCATAATATATGTAGGGCTGTATTATTATATGTCACGAAAGGTTTGGCCAGGTTGCTATATATATATATATATATATATATAACCACCTGGCCAAACCTTCCGTACGTTTATTGAAGTGAATGTCATGAGTATGAAAGATAACACAGAGTTAATTTTTTCACGAAAAAACTACTTGTGTAATTGTATTATTGTATTATGTAATCATCTTTTCGACACTTTTTTTCGATAATAAAATATTTTTCCAACATTTATTTGACAAATAAAACCCATAAAAATTGATTTTGAAGTGAGGCAGCTCTGCTATATAATTACCGAAAACTGTAAATTTTTTATGGTAAGAGGTAAGCTAATGTATAATATGTATATATTTTAAAGCAAAAAGCACATATACAGGGTGTTTGAGGGGGAAAGAAGAAGAAGGAAAAAAAAAGAAAAAAACTTTCAGGACTATGGGATATGATTCCTTATACAAAAAGGAAGAAAAAAGTGGATATGAAGGTATGTCCTAAAATGTTTAGTTTTCCGTCTGTCTGTATGTGTTTTTCACTTAATATGTTATAGTTTTGGAAACTCTGAAGGTATCAACTTCAAACATGGTACATGTATTACATCTAAGACTTATTTTTGTATGGAATATTAAGTTTATACTTTGTACCATTTCAAAATCGCGATCAGTTTAAATTTTTAAATTTCAATATCCATAAATTTTACAAAATATTTACAAAAGACAAAAAAGTTGTTGAATTTTATCTCCTAAATAACAGTGCATAAATTATTACGATTCCATGATTATTGAGTTTTTTACAATTTTTCGAATTAGAAACATGAAATTTTGCCTTTATTACCACAAAGTTCGCATAAAGTCATTTCCATAAATGGCGTGTCATAAAGAAAAGGGTGATACATTTCCCAAATCTTGAGCCAATCTACAAACAGGTAGATTGAAGGTGCAGAGGAAGGTTCCATACCAACAGGAGGAGCTAAATGCAAGGTTACAACTGCATTACTTCATAATGAAAAATGTTAATTAATGAAAAAATAGTTATCACCAAACAAAAGCAACATAAGAAATTAAAAGTGTCCAAGGGATAAATACAATAACTGTTAAGAGACCAAAACTTTACAAAATAATAAGGGGATATGGCAGCAATGCCACACAAACATTCTAAGCTCTGAGAAGATATCTGGAGTTTGAAACACTTGGTTCACGACCACCAGCAAGTAAATAAGGAAGGTTTTCTTAAATACTACAAGAAGTGTAAGTCATCTACAGTTGGGAAAATTTAACTTCAAGAACAGTTTCAGAAGTAAAAAATAGTGAGAATTCAGTTAGAGATTTAACATGAGCATTAAAAAAAAAAAATAATAAATTTGAGAAAAAATATAATAAATTTGGACATTTTTTGATTAAAGACTTATAAGAAATTTCAATAAATGGTAAAGAGACAAAAATTAAACAAGCAGTGTTAAACGGTGAGATTAAAATAAAACTATTAAACAATGATTCAAATTTAATTACTACAACTAAAAATAAAAAGTCAATTACAATTAAAATCTCTTCAGTCCAATGAGTGATTAAATCAACCAACATAATTCAACTTAAAATCATAAGGAAAGGACTACATTGAGGGAGGAATTTTAATAATAACATAATTCAACAAGTGGAAGGGTGTAGATGTTGCATTGGAGTGCTCATGTGTGGGAGGGGGGACTGTCTGACAGTGACACATGAGCATGTCATTGTCTTTTAGCAAAATTATTGTTTTGGACATTTTGGTTACAGCATCTGCATCGCTTGGGTTATGAAATGTAATCTTCATGTTTTGTTTTTAAAAGTCCCGTACCATATATTTTAAAATTTATTATATAAACAATATATAAATATATTTGTTGCGTAAATATTACGTCATTTTATTAACCCTTTTGTTTTGATTAAAAAAAACAAGAAGAAAATAATGTATTCAAGTCCAACTAACAAAACGTATAAATGATATTTCTAAAAAAAACCTTCAATTCGCATAGCGACGATTGTTCTTCCTGTTATTCGTTCAATGTAATAATATTAAACAATAGCGCACATCCTTGCCAGACTTCCAGTATGACAAAGCTTTTTTTCTCTTGTCAGGTATGAAATCGTGGCTGTACAAAATTTGGCAACAACGCTCTAATTTGCCTGTATTGTTGTTAACACCTGCATCCTATAATTTACCTGCGAAATGTCACGTACACCATGTTACGTCATCACATCACCCCATGTATCATCGATATTGTCCTTCAGAAATTGAATTCTGATTGGTTCTTGAAAGGTGTCAATTTCCTACCCTTGTCGAGGCCTCGGCTTCATTACAGTCAGTTTGGCCCCAGATTCCGACTCCGTTAGTCATCAGCGTCATGATGAATTTCACCAGCAACTGACAAATTTTTATATATATATTGTTCCAGTTCCAATTTACCATCATATTTTCTATCATCAGTGCAGTTCTAGTTTTCTGTATGTGGATTGTGCAATGTGTGAGATTGTGGTTTGTATATTTTAATGTTTTGGTATGAAACTAAAAGAAATTTTTAAGTGTCTTACAGTGCGCCCATCTAACGTAGACTTTCAGACAATCACGTAAGTACAAACCTACAATTGTTAATCATATATTGTAATTATTCTATATGCAGAATTTATGTTTTGAATTGTCACTGATTGGTCCTCCGGAAAAATTCCATTATTTTTTCACATAGAAATACATAACAAAATCCCGTACATTATCGTACAATATTTATAAATAAGATTGCAAAACTTACCTTTTGGAGCTTCAACTGCTGTATAAGTAGATCCTGCAGGAACTTGATAACCTTGTGTGAACAACTTAAAATGATGAATTAACGCTTCCATAGAGGTCTGAAAATAGATTTGTCATAAACTAAAGTTTCTGTGAGTGATCAAATACTTCAACTAATGAACTTAAAAAATATAATTATAATGGTATTAGCTATATTTTATGTTACTTATGAAGATGAAAAACCAAAATAACAGAGGTTAAAAAACAAGGGTAACCAGAGAATTCAACCTCCTAGCCTCATTTTGAATTGAGTCCTAGTGAACACTCATTTTAAACTTAACTATTGTGGTACCTTGTTAGCTGTTTTGAAACAATGAATGATTTTCATGAAACAGCTATCAATACAATTTTATTTTTCAATACAATTAAAAATTTTGTTTTAAATTATATTTTGTTAGGCCTAGTTGTTAAGATGGTTTGCATTGAACAAAACAACTGTTAATGAAAATCAGATGGTTTGTATTAAATGGGTTAAATCAAATGATGGATGATGTTTGTTTGTATGTAAGCATTTTAACCAATTTGTACATTAAAAATACGTCTTACTTATTTACTAAAATACAATACACATTATATTATGTAACTAATAACAATTTCTTCAATAGGTACTTTCAACAAAACAATTGTTTAAAATTGAAAGCCCATTTTTTTAACCTTCTTTAATCTATTCAGAGCCAAAACACTAACAAGCCAAATGCATAGAAGCTAGAGTTGAATATCATTTTACCCGGTTTCATAATAATTGTATTTTTATATCTTAGTACACAATCTTCAGTTTTAGCACCAACTAGTAATTAATTCTTACTAATTTAATTTTAGAGTTTACTAGGACACATAGACTATTATGTTTAGATTTTGTATGGCTAGGAGACACAGGCTTACCTCAGAAAATGGTCCTTGGTATTACCTAGTAGTACACAAAATAGAAACACTAAAATTATAGCATATTTTTCATAAACACTCTTTACTTTCTCAATCAGTAGAGAGAATAAAAAGAAGAATTTATTTTATTTATTCTCTATACTGATTAAAAGAAAGTAAAGTTTTTACAAAATATTTCAGAACTTTGGTATTTTATTGTGTTTTTCTATTTGTGTATTCTACCAAGGACCACTTTCCAAGGTAAGCCTGTGTCTTCTATCCATACGAAATCTAAGCATAATTTAATTATTAGAAACAAAAATATTATATTGCATTAGCTAAATATTATTGTTATTAATCAAGCATACAGGAAAGTTTTTTTCTTTCTTTTTTTCCCACATCTTTACAATGAATAAAATGTATATCAACACAAACAAGTTTATAAGTCCCTAAAAATTTAACTTCATAAAATTCTACTTTGGAATACACATTTAATGTATAAAAAATATGTTTTTCTTGTTTAAAGATGAAAAACCTTTCATCCATCATCACCTTATAAAAAGCGAAGAAATTAAAGACGTGTAACTCTCGAATACTACAACAGTGTCAAGGTCAGAAAAGAAGAAGAGTTGGACAATTTAATATTTTGATATTTTTAACCTTTTTTTTACCCCCTCCTTTTTACAATTCAACTAATACGTATGATATTAAGGAACAGAGTTAACATTTTATGAGTTTTTAAATTTTTTATTACCAACCAAATTGACACATAATCTCATTTGATTTACGATTTACAACTAGATCCATCATGTCATTTAATGGTTGAGAGGTTTTTTACCTTTAAACGACAAGAAAAAAATTAAAACTTTTAGATATGAATTTTTTCTTACTTGAATTTCAAGAAGTATCATATTAAAGGTCAGTTAATGTTCATGACTAATTGGTTTTTTTATAAATAAACATAATCAAGATGCATATGAATGTAAAACCCAAATTTCAGATATCTTAGGCCACCAATTTGAAATGATTAGTGAATAATTACTTTTATACCAAAATGTTTAGTTTTCTAAATGAGGTATTCCGTGGCCTATGATTCAATTATAATTCACTACATACAGACCCTTATCTTTCAGACATGCGTCTTTGTCACCTCTATATTCGAAAAATATATTATCTCTAAATTTTACATACATATATATTAGGAAGGTAATACTTTTACACCAAGTCAAACTGTTTGTCTACAATATAATAGCGACACTGAATCAGCCTGAGATGTAAACTTAAATGTATATTTTTTCACAGAAATAGCAATGAAATCTGTTAGTCACTCAACCGGTATTCAAAGGGTTAAAGCGATTTGGAGTGTTCCTATTCTTTAAATTTCATGGCTTAAGAAATATGACTAAGTGCCTTTTTTTACAAAGTTGAGTTATTGGTATTGGCTGTGCAGAATTTAACATTGCTTCCAACTACTTCTTTTAAAATCCAATATATAGCATTTGTATCATGTTTGGCAACACCGACTAAGTTCAATACTTGGCCACTGTTAAAATAGCACCACCAATCTCACATCAGTGAAGGCTCTAAAGCCTTGACGAGCTCATTGTTGTGTTGTACCACTTGTTTCTGCTTCATCTAAGGTGTTTACTTTTCAATTGAGCGGCTAAGAATCATGTAATTTGTGCATGCAAATTTATTTCAACATTTAATAAAGTGAGATACTAAATGTTATTTTTGTAACTAGTATACTGTACATCAGTAGTTCTGCCATTGAATGTTAAGTAACCACATCAAGATCCTGTTACAGTAGTATTTCAGGTAACTTTATTATTTTTATTTTTATACAGTCCCAGATAAATTTAGTACTCTAGTAAAAACATTGTTACCATAACTATGTTTAAAATGTTTAGCGAGTTTTTGTTTGAAAAGAAAGAGTTTAATTGGGTCGAACGGAGATAGATGGTACTGCTTCTGTGGAGCTAAGAAGCCCAGATTAATAAAATAATGGGAAAAGGGATTATAATTTATTTCTCTATAATAAATAGAGGAAGCAAAAAGTTGACATTGTCACACATTTATACAATGTACAAGTGGTTAAATTGGCACTCTCCTTAAATATAAGTGCTATGTATTACAAGATGAAGTTAAATGTCCACAATATTACCATCCTATAATCTGCCAACAAATGATGTGAAATGCTTTTGGTTTGATGAAACTGCTATTTCATTTGATTTTTCGTTAGATGCATCAAATTTTGTGTGATACACCAAACCATCATAAGGTGGTTTTATCTGATAATAAAAAAACAAGTTATTCTTTGGTCGAATGGATGTGGTTATTAAAATAAAAGTGATATATTCTCTAACACACTACTTCATTTAAGTATGGAATTTGAATTTGAAATTCAACAAAAATGGGTAGTAAAGATGACACGCAGATCGAATACAATTCTGTACACAACAGAATAGTCTTTTCAGCAACCATATAATGTCAGGCAAAGAAGGGAAAAATATATCTACCGAGCTCTTATCACACTGTAACACTACATCCATGGAAAGAACTCTTCTCCTAATGGTCAGAGATGGTAGAATGTGTGGTAACATATGTTCTTCACAGACTTTTCAAGGTCAAAAACAATGATTTATGATTCCATTCGACCAGAGCGTTCAAATTTTGACCCTAAAGTACACGACTTAATAGTTGTCTAGTGCAAATGGAAAGAGTTTAAAGATCTGTAACAGCCTAGAAATCAAAAGTTTATTTTGCCTCAAACAAAATTACCACCTCTGAACAAAGATAGGATTAAGATTTAAAAGACTAAATGGGGTCATCTTCAAGAGTTGAAGAGATTCATAAAAGTGGATTGCTATTTTTTAAATAATAGTATTCTGTATGAAAAGTCATCAAAACCAAGATCCAAAACTCTTAATAACAAACCCCATTTGTACAAGCAGCCAGAAAAACATTGCAAAAGTAAAATTGAACATATGATTTTAAAATATAAGTACTGCGCTGTGGGCCTGTGTACATCTAAGCTGTACTTTTTGTCGAGTCGCTTTCTCCCTTGCAGAGACCTGTCAGTTGGTTTGTTTCACTGTTACTGAAAGTTGTGTCTCTTTTTACAAGTTAATGTTGTGAGTCAGTGTTTCACTTTTGGTTCAACTGTATTTTACGCTATGTCTATATCGAAATAATCAGTGTACATCAAGCAAAAGGGGGAAAGACTGGAAAAGAACAAGAGGACTTGAAAATCCTGATGTTGACGATTTCATGCTTAAATGGTTTAAACAAGTGAAAGCCAAAAAAATCTCACTTGAGAAAGTGGATCACTTATTCACACTAAAGCTGAGAAATTGGTGTATTTTTTTAAATAAATGTAATTGTAAATATTGTACTGTAGACTATTTAAAAATGAGGATTTCATGTGTTATACTGTAAATAAATTTATATTATGATAAAATTGTATTGTGTTAAATTTTTTTACTTGAGCACCTAACTTTTCTATTTCGAATTTTTGAATAATTCTAATTTATTTTTGGACCCTTAACAAGTTCCACTGTAATATCACACAAATAGCAAAATGGAATTAAACAAGAGTGTAGGTCTAGTATATTTTATCAGTAAGTTTAAACAAAGTATTTTATAAATAATAGTTCTATTTTTGTAATTACAATAACAAAATATTCTCTGAAAAAAAATATTTATTATTTTGTCCAAACATTTTCTAGTCAAATCTATTTTCTGATTTCATACTTTTGTACAGTACTATCTTATAACTAAAAGTTCTATTTATTTGTTTTTTATAGTATTGAAATAAGCAAAAGGAAAAATGATGTATTGTTTTGTGCAAACATTTCCTAATCAAACAAGTGTTTATTGCATGCATTGTCAATCCCAAAAATAAAAATAATACCGGTAACTAATATTCAATGACCAAAATCGTCTAAGTAATAAAGTTTTTCAATTCTTAGAGGCAGTTCCACCCAAGTGCATTTAAATAATGATTTTATAATTACATGTCATAAAATACAACAGAGCAAAGAGTAATATGTAATGGTTCCTCACTTAAAAAAAAAAAATTGGTCTCCTGAAAAATTAATAAAATGTCACTTAGGCAATCCAGTTTCTTAAGCGACGATTTCTTTACATTCATAGAAAGTTTTTGTTTATGAAGTAAAACATCTAAAAATAGTATCAAACTAAATACTGACTGATATTCAAATATTTGTCAATACTATATATCACACCTTCATTTCAGCTCTTGATGGGTTGGAAATTTTCATGTCATCTGTTTTAATTTCCCCTTCTGGCATCTGGTTTAAGCATTGCTCAATTATCTTTAAGGATTGCCGCATTTCTTCTACACGACAAAGATACCTACAAACAAAAAAATATATATATATTTAATGCTTATTTTTCTACCTATGTTGAAGTTCACTATAGTAATACACAACCTCATTTGTTAGATAGCCCTTAATTCATCTGAACTAAACTTTGTTATGATATAACAGTATTTTAAACCTAATTTTGTTTGTGCAAATATCAAAAGTAATAGTTGTAATATTGGATTTTTTCCTTGTTGTTTAAAGGTGAAAAACCTCTGTCATCTTCATTTTATTTAAAAAAATAATAATAAATTTTTAATAAATAAATAAAACATTACATCAATCTAATGAGTTAACTAATTAATTCAATAGCAAGATTAGATCACTTTTTTTTATAGTAAAGATTTATTTCTTGGTAATTATAACATAATACTTTTCTTATATGTTATAAAATATTTTATCTTTATTATAAAATCCAAAATAGTGAAGTTACTTTATTAAAAATTTATTTGAAATATCTACAACTAGTCTTCAACTACTACTAAATAAGTTGACAATAATGCAGATAATTTCAGTTATAGAAATTCATTTGTTTATTCATTTAACTTATAAATATTTTCTTTTAGTAAATTATTTCTTGTTAAACATTAATAATATTTGCTTTTGAGTTCTTTTAATAACACAACAAGGTTAAATTGTCTTTAATTACAAAGTTAAATTATTCCAGGCTAGCTCTAGGTTTGGGTTCATTACATATATCTTTATCATAGAATTACAAAGTTCTTTTATAAATATTAGTAATTAATATTTATTATTTTCTCGGGGCAGGCACTCGACCAGACATGAACAAACTGTTTTTAACGCATTTTGTGAAGTTACAGTTAAGAAAAATTGAGATTTAGGATCGGTGTTCTTTTTTGAAATAGGCTTATGAATTGTAAAATTTGTTAAAGTTTATTTTCAATATTAAGAGTTTCTGGACTTTATTATGTTTAAATTTACAGAGGATACCACTCTCTGTGTGATTTAGCACTGAATTTACCACTGTTTATACTGTTTTAACATACTAAAACTTGACGGCATCACTTTTAAAATTACGAATAGAAATTTTCATCTTTGGGCTCTGAAGTCTTGGATTGGAATGAATTTTTGGCTTCGGTTTTTGAATTGAATTGTTGCCGCGGTTCCCAGCATGCACTGTTCTTCCGTTCCCTTGGTTACTCAAATAATATTCTTTCGCCTTGTACAATTTGATGTTCCTGACTTGAATAAATTATAATTTTGATATTACTTTATGTCTTTTTTGCCTTTGGTCTCGTGATAATATTTATTCATATTTACATTGCCGATTCTTAAATGAGTTTACTGATTTTATTGTTAATTGTATAATTTCCCGTTCCAACAGAATGACGTACTTATATCTATGACTCAAGTAGTCCTAGTTCTAATTCTAATTATATAACATTTGGGTCTTACGGTTACTATTTATGTTCTTAAATTTACTTTAAGGATTATTTTACTATTCTAACAGATATTGTGACTTATTATTTATTTTTATTTGATTTTATTAATTTCGATTGTGATAGTCGTTTCTTTGATCTAGTTGTACTAACAAAAACATGGCGTTCATAGGGAATGCGTTTTACCTTCATATATTGTATATGCTATCTTCTGATGATTAAAATAAAAAAATAGTTGTTTACTGAGGCTATATATATATATATATATGTGTAGTGCTTATATTAATTTATGGTGTAGTGTTTGTGATAGTATTATGGAATTGGTTTCAATGTGTTTGTTTAGATGTGAGGTTATAGGTTTTCATGTTACAAGGCTCTGTCTAGGCTTTATTCTATATTTGAGAATTATATTTGATAATATCCATTTCTATATGGATTTGGGTGAATTCTTGGGGTGTGAATTGGTTTTGACATAGTTAATTTAGTTATTGATGATGTTTTTCCTTGTGTATTACTTTCGTAAATTGTTTAGGCCTATCAGCTGATATTTTAGTGTCGGTTTCTTGGTTGGCTTTGTGGGTCATTGAACTTTCCTTTGTTTTGGTGTCGTTTATTTTAGGCTAACTTTTTATGATGGAATTTGTGACGTTATAAATGCCCTTTAAATTTGTTTTTGTGAAGTTTACTGAACAATAAATAAATTTATAGCTAACAAATTACATTGTAAAATAACATATATAACATAATATAACATAACATAACATACATTGAACACTTATTCTTATGGAATTATAGGTTATCCTTACTTATTTTATCAGTTGATTTTGAATTGGTTTAACAAATTGAATAAAATTAACAATTGGATCATATGGATCTTATTCTCATATTAGGCTACATATACCTAATTAATTGATATTTTATATCATAATTCATGGTTCATGGGGTTATACATAGTTTATCATTTAATTTGGGTAACACTTTATAGTTGGGGACACATGTTTTATCATTGGGGTGGGAAACATATAATTGTCATATGACATATAGTTCATACTAAGGAATGTCCATTGGACATGGGGAATACACATTTCGGGGACACTTTTACATAAATACATATTTTGTGATACTGTTCATTTTTATTTCACTGTTTTTATATGGGTTCACTATTCATGGAGATATACATATATTTTAACATATAAATATTTGTGATAATTCACTGTTTATGGGGGGAATAAGTTGTGTGGGTTGTGGGAAAAATACTGTTTATGAGGGACCATTTTGTTTGTAGTAAAAACACATTGTTGATGGGGAACATACATATAGATAGTCACATTTTTTTATATTTAAGCACTTTGTTTATGGGGAATATACATATATATAGGGAATTATATATAAATGGATAGTCACATTGTTTATGGTGAACACATGTTTTATAGGGGACACTTGTTTTATATTGAAGTACATTGTTTATATCGTTGCACTTAACTTTATGTCGATTAGGTTGGTTCGTCGGAGGTCTGTACAGGCAAGGCAATTTTGTAACGACGTAGGAGAGATATGTGATATGGTCCATAGGTTTTTCCATTATCATCGATTAGGGAGTAAATGGCTTTTCCCATTTTCTTCAATATTTTTAATGGTCCAACATATATTGTGAACAATTTTGCTGTTTCACCATATCCCATACTGGATTGGGGAAATGACTTTACTAGTACTAAATCATTTTCCTTGAGTATCGTTATCTTATGTTTTGCATTTAATTTCTCTGCTCTTTTGGCTTGTGTGGTTTTTATTCGAGATTTTGTTAATTCTAACTTTTGTTGAATGGGGATTTGCATTTTGAAAGGGTTTTGTATTACCTCTTCCCAGAATCTGATATCACATTTGTTTAGTTGTAATTCATTGGGAGTGAAACCAGTGGTTTCATGTTGTATTTCGTTTAGGAAACTGTTTATGGTACTTATGTAGTTTGACCAACTTCTGTGATTTTGAGCACAATATGTCCTGAGACAGCGTTTGACTTCTTTTATAGGACGTTCTGCCATGTTTGATATGGGGTGGTATACTGGATTTAGTATGTGTCTTATTTGATTCTCTTCTAGTTTTTGAATCCAAATTCTACTTTTGAATTGAGTACCATGGTCAGTTAAGATTTTCTTAGGTTTTCCGTATGTGGGTATGTATTCTTTGAACATTCTGTCTATTACTGCCTGTGATGTGGCTCTCTTTAGATTGTATAATTGGACAAATTTTGTGAATGTATCCAGAATGATGAAGATATATTGGACACCACCTCGACTTTTTGGTAAAGGACCAATCAAATCGATTGCGATTAGATCTCCTTTTCCTTCAGATTTGACTCCACTAGTCTCTCCATAGAGAGGATGGTTACTGTGTTTGCATTTTTGGCAGGTATCGCAGGTTCCTATTAATTGTCTAATTTTCCTAGCCATATCTTTAAATATGAAATCCTTTTGTAAAATTTGCAGGCATTTCCTTGCTCCACAGTGTAGATAAAATTTATGGCATTCTGAGATTAAAGTATTGACAAGTGATTGGGGTATTGTAATTAACCAATTGTTGTGATGTTTCTGGTATAGTATGTCGTCATTTATTCTAAATCTATTATGTTCTGTAGTGTTTGAATTTTTAATTTGGAGATATATCTGTTTGAGAGTTGGATCGTTTTGTTGTAATTGTATTAAATTTCGAAGGTTTTCTAAAAGTTCTAAATTGTGTTCTCTTTCTAAATTTGCGACTATTAATTCTGGTGTGGTTGTCAATGAGTTCTGTTGATTCTCATCTGTTCTGACTCTGCTGAGTAGGTCAGCTATTGTGTTATCCACTCCTTTACAATGTACAATTTCAAATTGGTGATCTTGTAATGCAAGTATCCATCTAGTTAATCTACCATTTAACAATTTGCATGTTTTCAAAAATGTCAATGCTTTATGATCAGTAATGATCGTTAATTTTGCGTTTAAAATGTAATGTCTGACTTTTTGTATGCAGTAGACGACTGCTAGCAATTCCTTTTCTGTAGTGGTGTATCTGATCTCGCATTTCTTCAATGTTTTAGATATAAATAGGATAGCCCTTTTGTTGTTCTGGCTGTCAATTTGGAATAAATGTCCTCCTATCGCAAAGTCTGAACTGTCTGTTTGTAGGTAGTAGGGTTGGTTTGGCATAGGATGGTTCAATACATTTGTTTTTAGAAATAAGTTTTTAATTTCTAGGAAGTGTTTCTCTTCATTAGAAGTCCAAATAAATTTTACTTTCTTAGAAGTCAATCTCATTAAAGGTTGTACAGTTTTTGCATATTTGTCTACGAATTTGTTGTAGTAGTTGATACCTCCTAGGAACCGTTTGAGTTCTTTCCTAGTGGTGGGTGATGGAAAGTCTTGAAAACATTTAATCTTTTCTGAATCTGGTTCTAGACCAGTAGTGGTTAAATAGTACCCTAAGAAAGGAACTCTATCTCGACAAAAGATTGATTTAGACAGTTTTATTGTCATCTTTGCATCTGCAAGTTTTCTAAATACATATTCTAAGTGTTGTAAGTGTGAATTGAAATCAGGTGATATAACACATATATCATCAATGTAGACTAAAGAAAAGTTTTCTATCGTGTTCTTGAATACTTGGTCTAGTGCTCTTACTAGGGCAGCTTGTGAAGTGGATAGACCAAAAGGGGTTACAACATATTGATACACTTTGCCTCGAAATTGAAATGCTGTATACTGTCTAGATTGTGGTTCTAGCTCAATCTGCCAGTATGAAGAGGTAAGATCTAATGTAGTCAGCCAGTTGGAATTTGTAGCTTTAGCTAATAGCTCATTAATGCTTCTGTTACATTCATAGTCGGGGGTAATTAGTGCGTTTATACGTCTCATGTCTAGACATATACGGAGATCGCTAGTCTTCTTCTTGACAATTATAATAGGGTTTACAAATGGGCTGTTTGATTCCTCAATTATATTGTCCTCGAGCATGTCATTTAATTTTCTCTCTACTTCATCCTGTAAATTTATGGGTATTGGATAACTTTGGGCTCTATAATGTTCTGGATTGTCTACCCTGATATGGTGTTGGTACATGTTGCAACGTCCAGGTTTGTCTGAAAATACTATATTGTTTTGTTTAATTAGGTTGATTATTAGGTCCTTTTCTATTTTGTTGAGTTTATCGTTGTCTTTAATTAAATCGTTTATTTCACTGTTGTTGTTATTATTATGATTTTGAGTTTGATTATTGTTATTTATTCTATATTCATTGTCGTCGTATTTTATTATTTTGCATCCTGCTGACTCATTACTTTTGCTATCGAACTTCATTATTAATATTCTATTATCCTTACTCATTATAGTAATTGTATTAATCTTGAAATTTATTTCCATTTTTAGCATACGTATTGCGTCTATTCCCATTATGCAATCTTTAATAAGGTTGGGGACAATTATACATTGGATATCAAACTCGATATGTTTTATTTGGGCTTTTAATAGCACAATGTGTGAAATTCGTTTCGATTTATTGTTCAACGCAGTGGTGATGAATGTGTTACTCACTGGCAACTGTTCAAAATGACCTAAATTGTTCTTGTTTACCTGGAACCAGTTATCAGAAATACAGGATATACTGCTTCCCGTATCTACTAACGTATTTGTGGATATACCATTTAAATTTATAGTTATTTCTGGACACTTACAGTTGGTTTGATCTGGACTATTGTCATTGTCTTCATTTAATAGAAATTCTCTATCGTAATAAAGGTTTGAGATGTTGTAATCATTATAGTATGATTTGGTTTCTTTTTGTGGCTCTGTTCCGATTTTTGTAAAATTTGTTGGCACTGACTTAGAGTGTTCAGGTTTTTCTCGCAGATATCTCTCGCTTTTGCCTGTACAGCCTTGGTTGTTATTCGAAGTTTGGTCTAGGCCAGTGCGTTGGAGTTTAACTCTTGGTTACATTCCTCCTGAGGCACTTGTATTGGTTTCTCTAGTGTCGGTGGTTTAGTATTCATTGCTATAGCTTGACATATCATTCTTTGCTCGTTTGTAGGATACCTAACCTCTCTTCGCTCTTGGTATGGGCCTTTTTGTTGATAATATCGTTCTTGGTCTTGTTGTGGTTGTCTGTATTTGAACTCAGTCCTTATGGGTTCTGGTTGTCTATCGTAGTTGGTTTTCTGGTTATAGTTTCGGTTTTGATTATAATTGTTTGTATAATGTTGGCCATAACCGTTGGTGGGCCTCTGATTGGGTCTGTAGCTATTTTGACTTTTATAAGGGTGTTCTCTGTTCTTTCTGAACTCGTTTTGGGATTGATAATTCCTAAAGGGTGGTTTTGTGGTTGGTTGTAGTTAGTATTTGTTTGGTAATGTCTAAATGGTCTGTTGTTGGTGGGATTTTGTGTTCCTCTCGGGCTTGTATTATTACGTCTCCTAATTTCCGAGTTTGCCTCTTCCGTATCTTCTCTTTGTAGAAGGTCAGCAAATTCCTTTATTGTACTTATATTCTGTACTCTTTGCGCATCCTGTATGCGTTGGTCAAAATGTTCTACTAGGGTTGCGATGATGTCTTCCTCCGGTGGTTGGGGAGTCATCGACTTCATTGTTAACACCCTGTCAATGAAGTATTCACTTCGAGTGAGTTTTCCTCCTAAACGATATTGTTCGAGTTCAAGTTTTTGCCTAATTCCTTTTTGAACATCCCTATTCCAAAACTTGGATAGGAATTCTTCGCAGAATTGCTGGAAATTTGTAGTATCGCCTTTTATTAATTGCCACCACCGAGCAGCACTACCCTCTAAACTGTTGTCGATTATGTCGAATAGACAGTCTCTGTTGTATCCGATCTGGTTGATTTGTCGACAAGTTAACCTCTCGTAGTATCTTGTTAATCTATTCAGATAATCATTTGGATTATTCTGTCTTCCGTTAAATTTAGGAAGTATCGGATTAGTTAAATTGTTGATTTCTTGACTATTACCTCCACAAGTTACGTTTATATGGGATGGTATGGCATTTTCGATATTTGATTTCGATAGTTCAGCAATCATAGCTTTTACCTCATGGATCACATTATTTTTATTTTGTAACAATTGCTTCTCAATTGTGGCCTTCTGTAGGTCTAGGGACTCATTTAAACTCTGACTATTGATTGTGGAATCTAATCTACTTTCTAGGTTGTCTATTCTTTGGTTGTTCTCTGTCACAGCTTGCTCCATTTCAATTAATTTATCTGTAAATTGAGTTTCTACTATAGCTATCTGTATTGCCAAACATTCCTTTAAATTAGTAATTTCTTTCTGGACTATTTCAAAATTTTCCTTCAAATTGGATTCATTTTGAATCATTTTTAATTCTAGTTTTTCCTGATTTTGTTTAAATTTATGGTCGATGTTAATCTGTAGATTGTTAATTAACAGCGTCATTTGTTCTAATAACGTAGGGACATTTGGTTCTGTATCTTGGACACTACTAGCACTACTCTGCTCCATAACCTCTATTTGGTTAGGCCTAACATTTAGTTCAGTGTCATTGGCATCAATAGTCTCTCTAAAGGTTTTCAATTTTCCTTCCTTGGCTTTTCCGGTGGGATTAATTTTAGGCCTAAGGTTGTATTTGCTACTTTCTTCTTGGTTAGCGTCCATTTTAAATTATTATTTTTGATTTTGGTATATGTTTTTGAGTTTAAATAGATAAATTACTAAATTGAAATTAGGCTAATCTTAATTCTAATACATATCTTATTCTAGGCTATTAAATTTGTTCAATCTTATAATTAAAGTTGAATGAATCCTTATTTCTAAATTGTTGTCTTAAATTTAATTTCAATTTACTTATATAATATATTTACTTAACCTAAGTCATTCTGTTGAATTCTCAGTTTGTTCATGCCCTAATCGTTGCGGCGCCATTTATAACATAATACTTTTCTTATATGTTATAAAATATTTTATCTTTATTATAAAATCCAAAATAGTGAAGTTACTTTATTAAAAATTTATTTGAAATATCTACAACTAGTCTTCAACTACTACTAAATAAGTTGACAATAATGCAGATAATTTCAGTTATAGAAATTCATTTGTTTATTCATTTAACTTATAAATATTTTCTTTTAGTAAATTATTTCTTGTTAAACATTAATAATATTTGCTTTTGAGTTCTTTTAATAACACAACAAGGTTAAATTGTCTTTAATTACAAAGTTAAATTATTCCAGGCTAGCTCTAGGTTTGGGTTCATTACATATATCTTTATCATAGAATTACAAAGTTCTTTTATAAATATTAGTAATTAATATTTATTATTTTCTCGGGGCAGGCACTCGACCAGACATGAACAAACTGTTTTTAACGCATTTTGTGAAGTTACAGTTAAGAAAAATTGAGATTTAGGATCGGTGTTCTTTTTTGAAATAGGCTTATGAATTGTAAAATTTGTTAAAGTTTATTTTCAATATTAAGAGTTTCTGGACTTTATTATGTTTAAATTTACAGAGGATACCACTCTCTGTGTGATTTAGCACTGAATTTACCACTGTTTATACTGTTTTAACATACTAAAACTTGACGGCATCACTTTTAAAATTACGAATAGAAATTTTCATCTTTGGGCTCTGAAGTCTTGGATTGGAATGAATTTTTGGCTTCGGTTTTTGAATTGAATTGTTGCCGCGGTTCCCAGCATGCACTGTTCTTCCGTTCCCTTGGTTACTCAAATAATATTCTTTCGCCTTGTACAATTTGATGTTCCTGACTTGAATAAATTATAATTTTGATATTACTTTATGTCTTTTTTGCCTTTGGTCTCGTGATAATATTTATTCATATTTACATTGCCGATTCTTAAATGAGTTTACTGATTTTATTGTTAATTGTATAATTTCCCGTTCCAACAGAATGACGTACTTATATCTATGACTCAAGTAGTCCTAGTTCTAATTCTAATTATATAACATTTGGGTCTTACGGTTACTATTTATGTTCTTAAATTTACTTTAAGGATTATTTTACTATTCTAACAGATATTGTGACTTATTATTTATTTTTATTTGATTTTATTAATTTCGATTGTGATAGTCGTTTCTTTGATCTAGTTGTACTAACAAAAACATGGCGTTCATAGGGAATGCGTTTTACCTTCATATATTGTATATGCTATCTTCTGATGATTAAAATAAAAAAATAGTTGTTTACTGAGGCTATATATATATATATGTGTAGTGCTTATATTAATTTATGGTGTAGTGTTTGTGATAGTATTATGGAATTGGTTTCAATGTGTTTGTTTAGATGTGAGGTTATAGGTTTTCATGTTACAAGGCTCTGTCTAGGCTTTATTCTATATTTGAGAATTATATTTGATAATATCCATTTCTATATGGATTTGGGTGAATTCTTGGGGTGTGAATTGGTTTTGACATAGTTAATTTAGTTATTGATGATGTTTTTCCTTGTGTATTACTTTCGTAAATTGTTTAGGCCTATCAGCTGATATTTTAGTGTCGGTTTCTTGGTTGGCTTTGTGGGTCATTGAACTTTGCTTTGTTTTGGTGTCGTTTATTTTAGGCTAACTTTTTATGATGGAATTTGTGACGTTATATAATATATTTCTATAAAAAATTCTGTTAAAAAAAAAAAAAAAGTTGAAATTCCTTTATAAAGTTTACAACAACAACTTTTCAAAGAAAGATCCAATTTTAAAGGAATAAAAACCTTCCAAACAACTTCTGACACTGTTAGAGAATGGTCTTTCTAAACTGATAATCTCGTTAAATTTGTAATTTTTAATTTTAATAAAATACTTGGTTCACTAAGAGTTTTAATTTGTTTTTTACTTTTTTGAACTTATTACTTTCTTATGCATCAATGATATGTTTTTGTATTATTTCTACTCTAACAATTAACTTATTCATATGACTATGATTTTATTATAAAAAGAACAAATGTAATATGAAAATGGAAAAAATAAAATTTGATTAAACCACTATGCATTCTTATTTAAAAAAAAAAAAAAAAAAAAAAAAAAAAAAAAAAAAAAAAACATGAACCTATCTTGTGATATGTTTTTTAAATAAATACTTTATAAAGGTAAAGAAATTAACCAATCCAATATGTTACACAAATTAATATTTTAAGCTACATTTTATGTCTAAGTTTCACCATAAGACACTTGATGATACCTTATGATAAAATATAAATGTTAATTTGTGTAGGTAACTGGATTGTTAATTTCTTTTACAACCAAGTTACAATTTCTTTACAATTTTGTCTTAACTACATAACATAAATACTTTAAAAAGTTAATGTGTATGTAAATTATTGCCATGGTTAATATAGTTTCTGTATTAACTATGGAGTTTCACCAAGTACTGACTATTTTTCCTTTAAATTTAATTTAAGAGAACACAGTATGAGCTATTTTTTGGAAATAATATATTTATTAAAACAACCCCATAATTCACAACAGTATCAGTTATTTTCTGGAAAAAATGTGTTTATTAAAAAACAACCACATAAACAGCACCAGTTATTTACTGAAAATAATATATTTCTTAAAACCACAATAGGACCAGTTATTTTTTGGAAATAATATATTTATTAATTCATAACAGTATTGGTTTATTTCCTGGAAATAATAAATTTCTGAAAACAATTAATGAGTTCAAAATTATCTTACCTGTCGTAACAGTCCCCATGAGTACCAATCGGAACATCAAACTTTACCAATTCGTATGCATCATAAGGTTGTGATTTCCTCAGATCCCACTTAATGCCAGAACCTCGCAACATCACGCCACTACACATATATATTTACAAGTTAAAATTTAATTGATAACTAAATAACAAGTTAAACATTCACAAGTTAATTGATAACACAACATTTAAAGATAGTGATATACGTTTTAACAAAAACTATCATCTTGAATTGCAAAGTTTATCTATGCTGCTAAACACATGCAAAGATATCAATATTTTGTGTGTCCTTTATTTGAATGTAATTTTGGAATCTTCCCATTCAAATTTAAAGTATACAATTTTAATATCAAAAAAAATTTTAATTCATAGTAATTTAAAAAAATGAAATACTAGAAACTCTCAACAGTCTAAGCTAGTGTAGTGCAAAACTTAACTGAATTAGATTCTAAATGTTGTAACAATAAACAATTTTATTTGATGTAATCAAATATAAAAACTGTGAAGCTGTTTGATAAGTCAGTGATTTCGATAAGAGATAATGCTCAAACTACAAGTTTCTTTGATGTTTACCATCTTATTTAGGTACATTCACAAAGTTTAAAATAGGAATTGAAAAATTTTGACAGTGTAGTTACGAGATAGATAAGATGGTAAACAAAATGAGGCATATTTGCTCACAGCTGACCAATACCAGAATTGAGCGACCATTTTGAAGCAGTGTTTGAACATGTTCAAGAGCAATTCAAATGAATTTCTGAGCCATTATGGAACCGTTGGTAAAACAGATCCATTCCTACACTTGAGAAATGAAAGAAAAGGTAAAACCTTAAATTTTTCCTAACAAATACGCTTCAAAGAAGGCAAAAATGTGGTAATTGATCCCTTATTTACCCTATTCTTCAAATTGGGCAAATTGTTACTTTTTCTTTTTGAAACATGAAGAAAGGGCTCAGGGGAAAATATGTGCATTAAACAAATGTCTGTAACAAAGTTGGAAAACCATTGGATTGAAATCTATCAACCTAAAAGAAAAATATGTAAAAAAAATCAAATTTTGGTACGAAAAATAATTTTTTCAGTTTCAATCACTGATTTTCAAATAACCCCTCATAGCAGAACATCATTTCATTTGAGTACAAATCTATCTTGTTTAGAAAATGTGGCAGGTGACATATTTTGTATTCATTTTACAGAGTGAAACCCTTATTAAATATGTTGCCCTAACTTTGAGCGATATGATCATTGCATTTTTATCTATTGCATAAACGAAAGATTCGTATAGACCAGTTTTGGCTATTCTTTGTTGAAATGAAAAGTTTGGAGGGGGGGAATTGCATCTATTTAAGTATAATCTCAGTGAGAAAATGATTTGATAGAATTTGATATTTAAAAGCATTTATATGATTTTTGTTTGTTTTTATTTTACCTGTACTGATGTTCTTTTTCCAGATCCCTTTTTTTAGAAAAACATATCATATATTATGATTATTAATGTAACATTGTAAATTAACACAAGCTTAACTGTAATTTACCTGAATCCTAGATTTAAAGCCTCTTCAGCAGTAACAATCCCAATATCTTTTGTCCTTTGGATCCAAATTCTATTAGTTGTCAGGACATCTTCAACTTCATCAATGCGTTCACCATATTTTAAAATGAAGTCATAAATGTCTTCCATCAAACCCAATGGCATATCCTAATGAAAAATATATAAATATATAAAAAAATATATAATAATCTATAATTGAAATCAAATTCTAATTATTTTTTCTAATATCTGCATTATCAGCAACACAATTCAAATGCAATAAATATTTTTCTTTCACACTGATAAAACTTTCTAATCAAAATTTTTTTGAAGATTTTTGTTGTTTTCTTTGTTTAAAATTTTAGAAATAGGTATTATATATCCAAAAAAAAATATAGAAAACTATATTTTTGAAAAATTGAAAAAAAAAAAAACAAAAAACACACAAAATAGCCATTAGTCTATGTGTGTGTGTGTGTGTGTGTGTGTGTGTGTGTGTGTGTGTGTGTGTGTGTGTGTGTGTGTGTGTGTGTGTGTGTGTTGTGTACATGTCTGTGACACAATTATTTCAAGAGCATGTTAAGGTACGAAAATAAAACATAGTATAGTACACATGACAACCTCTACTTTAAAAAAAAAAATTCTAAAAACAGGACCAACTCACATACAAAAACAAAAATAATATTTATCATTTTTTTCTGAACATGTTCAACTTCGAAGATGAATTTGGACATGTGATATTTATATAAACCTGAAAGCAGTTCATCTTAATTTTTTTCCAATTTACTTGTCAACAGTCATTTTCTTTTACATGCCTCTTATGATTAGTATAAGCTGTAAACTTTCACATTTTATCAAAATTTGTTGAATAGCTTTGGCCCATTTTGAGAAATTAAACCGTCTAAGACAATGTCCATGGTTCATTTCCACTTTTTGGTTGATTGTTCCCAAACTTCCATTAAGGTTTTAGGGAGTTGGAAAGAGTTTTGTTGAATTCCTAGGGACTAGGTATATTTGAACCAAATCGTTTTGGAAAAATCAAATGTTTATATTTTGATATTGAGGTAATGAGTGAATCCTAAGTCCAAATATTAGTCAAATACATCCATGTGCACACTAAATACCAGAATAATAATATTTGTAGATGAATTAATCTGTGAAAAATAATATTTAAATCTAAATGGTTGTATCTGATGATCAGACTTCGTTTGTAATTAGAAATTCAATTTAATGCGCATACAGTAAAGAAGTTAAAACAAAATCAATCCACCCATGGTTGCATTATTATGATTTGAGTTTAATATTAATTATTTTGGTAAAAATGACTTTCGTTGAAATTTGAATTATCAATTCAGTTTATTTAAAACAATAATTTCAATATTCAAATTAATTAGAACTGGGAGAAATCTGCTTTTCAGTTGTTATTGTTATCAATATTAATCAGTTTATATTGGCACTTTATAGTTATAATTAGATGTAAATTACCTGACTGACACCACCTGGTCGAATATAAGCTGCATGCATACGAGCTCCTGAAACTCTTTCGTAAAATTCCATCATCTTTTCACGTTCTTCAAACAACCAGAAAAATGGTGTCATGGCTCCTATATCCAGTGCATGAGTACCAACTGCCATAATATGATTTAAAAGGCGGGTAATTTCAGCAAACAGAGCTAGAGATTGAAAAAACGAGTTAATACTTGTTCCTATATGAATCATACTATAACTGAACTGAAAATCTACAATACATAAACTCTAACTTACTTCGAATGTACTTTGCTCTAAGTGGAATATCAATATTTAGGAGTTTCTCCACTGCAAGAGAATAGCATTGCTCATTACACATCATCGATACGTAATCAAGTCGATCAAAATAAGGAAGAGCTTGCATGTAAGTCTTGTATTCAATGAGTTTTTCAGTTCCTCGGTGCAACAGCCCAATGTGAGGATCTGCTCTTACCACTGTCTGTCAATGAAAATATAATTTTAAAATTAAAAATATATTTATATAATTAAAAATATATGGACATCTGGTTTTATTAGTACTTTATTTAATACAAATTTCATCTATTACAAATACATATTGTGAAAATACATTTAAATTGTTCAGAAATTGTTAAAAACTTACAATTTTTTAAAATGTAAACAAATGTTTTCAACGCAATTGCTACAACTATCGGTTTTTTTTCACCCATTTTTTAAAATGTATTGACTTTTTTTAAGTTTAATAAAGGTTACTGACTAGTGGCAACCTAAACTTAGGTTTATTTTAGTCTTAAGTGGGAAAAACAACATAAAGAAAAATATTATTTTTTTCTTAATTGGTTATCAGTAAGACCAGCGGTAATTGGTTATCAGTAAGTCGCTATCAGTATGAAATACAAAATATAATTTTCAAAAAATACATTTTTCCTGGAAGTAAAATTTCGGATAACAACATAGGCCTAACCCTTAAATTACCCATGACTTGATTTAAAATTTCCTGAATTTTTGCATAATTCCCAGTGTTTCCAGTCATAAACATACACCTATTGATTGAATTAAATGTACTAAATTAATGGGTGAACTACTGTTTTGGAACCAGCACAATCGATTACACTAGACATACCTCACCATCCATCTCTAATACAAGACGTAGTACACCGTGAGCAGCAGGATGTTGTGGGCCAAAGTTTAAAAGTATATTTTTAACACTTTTTTCAGTGGGTGTCACCTTGCCGTTCCAACTTTCAAGGCTCCACTTGCTGGTAACTTCATCTGGATATAAATATGGGACTGACAATGACTTCATGTATTCTGCATCAGTCCACCATTTTGATGCGTTTCGGTTAGAGCTGAAAAATTGTATAATTTAATTTAAAGGGAAATAAAAAAACTAAATCCATATAAAATAACATAAATCTTCATTGTGTATTTTTATCTCAAAATAAAAATAAATATTATTTAAATACCAAACTACTAATAAACCCAAAAACAAATTTCAATGTTATTTTCCTCAAAAACTCCTGATTTGTAAACCCACATTAAGTAAATTAACTCAAATAAATAACCCTATTAGTCTTAACCTATGTACTGTATTTAGTAAGTAAATTCTATTTCCAAAAGTAAGTTCCCTTATAATAAATGTATATATTCCTTATTTATATCAATAGACAAAATGCAAACAACTAAATTAACAACATATATTTTAACTTTCCATCATTAGTTAAACATTTCAAAATGTTAAATAACAAAAATAAGTTTACCATGTTTGTGCAATAAGCATTTCTTTATTAATGCAATACACCATATTTTATTTTTGAAGTCTTCTTGCATAATGAAACAACTTTTTCATCATACTGCTTCAAAAAAAGCAGTTTTCAATACATCCATTGAGATGCTAAAGTTGTTCTTTTTAGTCCTAGGACCTAAAAACATCAGCTAAGGTCGAGGTCATCAGCTGTTACTTCGTTTATAGGAATTAATTAACGATTGTAAAGCGTCTATAAAAACAACTGAAACTCTCGATTGTAAATAACCTTAAGTTTATTACTAAATTACTTACGTCTTAGCAATCTTGTGTTTAGTATTTATTTATTAATATTTCATTACAGCTGTTTCGGTATAACATATACCATCATCAGATGAAACAACACGTTTACACAACACACTGATACACATTTCACAAAAATAAATAAACATAAAATGTTTGGTACTGCAGTACAAGTCGAAAATAATAATAATACCAAACATTTTATGTTTATTTATTTTTGTGAAATGTGTATCAGTGTGTTGTGTAAACGTGTTGTTTCATCTGATGATGGTATATGTTATACCGAAACAGCTGTAATGAAATATTAATAAATAAATACTAAACACAAGATTGCTAAGACGTAAGTAATTTAGTAATAAACTTATTTTAAAGCATTCATAAGGCAATATGGAATTTATGTAAATAACCGTTTAAACAGCGGTTACTATCGATTTGGAGGTAAATAGGTTATAACATTTTAGTTTTTAAGAAATTGTTTTCTTATATTATTTGCAGTATAACGAAAAATATTGTTCATCACTAGGACCAAAAGAAGCTTTTCGATCTTCGCTCATTTTCCGGCCTCGGCCGTTAAACTTGTATTCAAAAGCTTCACTTTTGGTCCTAAGATGAGTGAACGACTTCCATTTTTTGATCCCAGATGGTTTAATGGGAATCGGGGAGAAGGCATATTGAGTCAATTATGAGCTTTGACAGAGCGGCTCATGCAAATGGATGGGATGATGGAAACAATGAGATTTATTTCCCAATGTATCTTGGAGGGGTCAGGGAAGTCTTTTACGAGAACTTTGAAAGGAAGCAGGGTCAAGCTACATGGTCAAACATAAGAGACACGTTCATGACAAATTTGCGCCAATACAACAGAAAGAAATGTTATAATTACAATTAAACAGTAGGGATCAGATGCTGGGAGAGTCGTTGAAAACAGACATAGAATTGTTGAACGCGGAAATGAGCAAATTTCATTCAACGCGGAACGTTGAATGAAAAAAATGAGCATAACTTATGCGACCCTATTTTGAAAGGGCTTAATTCAGCACTATAATAGCAGATCGCCATGTTGATAATTCTAAATTGTATAAGCAAGAACATATTAGCGGCTGAAAAGGCAATCTATCTTTTAAGGAAGCAACTTTTATAAATGCGGAATGCCCCACGAAAATTAAAAATGACGTAACAGAAAATAGATTGCAAATTATAGTAGACAAATTAGAGGACCTGATACTTCGTGTAAAAGAATTGAAGGACGAAACTTAGGGTCAAGAACAGGAAGACTCCACAATGGCCATGTGGGTGATGTTGCCGCTCACGTTCGAGCAAATGAGTGCTACAGGGGGCGCAGTGGATTGGAAGCAAGAATATGTGGGCCCAATAATACACAATATACAAAACAGGGTTCACAAGATAGATCAAACTCGCATGCATCCAATCACAACAAATGAGCTGTTACAACAATTTTAGGAGAGGTGACAAGTTTTTGGGGTCAGAATGTTATCAGTGTGGAAGACAAGGCCATTTAGCTAAATACTGCAGGTTAAAAATCAAAAACTAAGACAGCCAAGCCTTTCTAATGCACATTCTAGAAGGCCCACATAAATTTGGACAATACAATTGAGCAACACGAATTACACACACAGCAATAAATTACACAATGATATTAGACATAAATTGGAACGTCACGTAGAATTTATAAAAAGTATTTTAGCACATGTTGAAACGCTATTGACAATTTTTCACCAAAGCCATTACATAAAAAATAAAACGGTAATGATATTAATGACCTGAGAGGCATGACGTATGACATACCTAACGACATTCTGAGATTACTGCTGAAGAAGCACACAAACAATAACACTAGTACAACCAAACACATTATTTTACAGACAGCAATGTGCAATATCAATTCCAATTTAAATTTAACGATTCCTAAGAAGATTAACGATGATAATGTCAATATTTTATTTGATACGAGTTGCAATGTGTCATGCCTAAATAGCAGATATGGAACATTTAGCCACACACATGAGCAATGACAACATATGGTTGACATCTGATAATGCTATACCAATGCAGGTAACTTGCAGGGCCAAATTGACGTTTCATATACAGATTGTGACGTATGAGGAAGATGTTTACTTGGTTTAAAATGGAACATGTGATTTTCTGGTTGGAAATGACTTTTTAATGTCAAATCAAGTGATCATAAACTTTACAGACAATTTCATTACTTTGAGAAATAATAGGTTAACATTCTTTCGGGATACATTGGAACAGTCGCCAAAAGGCGATTACACTATAAAACACACAGAAAATATAGACTATAGACAATATTAAATTAATGCCCCATTCAAGTCGACAAATCCAAGTCTAGATGGACAAATCAATTCCTAAGGGAATGGGATTGACTTTGAAATACAGGAACAATTAATTAAATATACAAAAAGGTATTTTTCTTAGCTCAAAAACACTGTCTGATCACATGCACATTAAATTTAAAATTAAATCTACTCAGACCCAGATAGTTAAAAACTGAAACCCAAAAAAAAACACCAATTGGGATAAATACAAAGCAATCCTGCAATCTGAATTGGTAGAATTTAAAAGCCCTATAGAAATGTAAATGGAGCTAATTTTGGAGACCTTTAATAGAGAAATCAGGCCTTATTTGGGGTATTATGAATGTGTACAATGACAATGAGTCAAGTTTGTGACTGCATTACGAGTCTATGTTTACAGAGGTCTGGGAAGGTAAATACAGTACTACCTCATTTATCCAGACCTCGTTCAACCGGATGTCCGGATTATCCGGAACAAAAAATAAATAATTTAATGTTGATAAAAACGTGATTTCCTGATCTCTACAGTGTCGCCTTGAGGTAAGTAGGGCGGGTTGTTGTTGCGCTGGGAAGAGAAAGTGGAGGAGTAATGACCTCCGCGCCACCATCCCCCTACCCCGACATGGCGCGACAGTGACCTTGTCTATTGTCTACGCCGGCGGGTAGTCTGTCACATGCTAGGGACCGGAATACATTATTACCATATCGTGCTGTGCAGTGTTTAGTTTCTTTACATTTTTGATCGGATACGGTTAATAGTATTATATTCGTGTTAGCGTTTGGAAATGGCGACGAAACGAAAACGTAATGTGCTTACAATAGCCCAAAAGTTAGACGCATTGAATCGTATAGACAGGGGCGAATCTTTAAATAAACTTGCTGCAGAACTCGGCGTAGGGACATCAACTGTGTCAGATTGGAAAAAAATCTTTAAAATATTAAAGACTTTTGCTTCAAAATGATCGCTAAAGACAGTTTAGAGGGTAGAGGAACTATAAAAAATGCAAAAAATGAATCGTTGGACGAGGCATTATTTATGTGGTTTAGTGCTCAACGAGAACGTGGTGTTCCGATTTCTGGACCGATTTTAGCTGAAAAATCGGCAAGCCTAAACAAAAAATTACTATATCCTGATCCAAATTTTACAGCTAGCCAGGGATGGCTTAGAGCGGTTCAAAAATCGGCATGGCATAAGACAATTATTTGTGACTGCTGAAAGCCTGTTTAGTGATCAGGCGGCAAGTGAAAAGTTTAAGGAAACTTTTCAACGAATTATTTCGTCTGGAAAACTTTCTCCTGACCAGATTTACAATGCTGACGAAACAGGATTGTTTTACCGTATTTTACCGAGCAAAACCTTAGCTTGTAAAACTGATGAGACAGCCAAGGTCTACAAAAAGAGCAAGGATCGCCTTACTGTTATGGCTTGTAATAATGCTTCTGGAAACAACAAAATTCCCCTAGTGATAACTGGCAAGGCAAAAATCCTCGAGCACTAAAAATGTAAATCGTGCATATCCTTGCCTGTGGTTTATCTAAATCAAAAAAGTGCGTGGATGGACAGCTTTATTTTTAAAAAGTGGTTCTTTGAAAATTTCGTCCCAGATGTGAAAAAATTTCTCAAAGAAAAAAACTGCCAGAAAAAGCAATTTTGTTTCTTGACAATGCGCCATCTCATCCTGCAGTAGAAGATCTCATCAGTGGGAATATTAAAGTTAAATTTCTCCCCCCAAATGTGACTCCAATTTTGCAACCTATGAATCAGGGTGTGTTGGAAAGTATCAAGCGTGTTTATCGCATGGAACTTTTAAGCAAATTAATTGAGAAAGTTGGCGAACAAAGCGTGATTGATTTGTTAAAATCTGTAAATGTCAAAGAGATGATTTACATGATTGCAGACGCTTAGGATCATGTTCCAAAAAGTGCTTTACAAAAGTCTTGGAAAAAAATTGTAGCCAAACATATGCAATATAATTGAACCCTACCACTCCACAAATAAGTGAATCAAATTAAACCACTGTCACTACAGAGCAATGTTTGTTAGGCATTGTTTGTTAGGCATGTTTGCAAGAATTGACAGTTGTTCCGATGTTGATATCAACGACGTCAATGATTGGTTAACAGACAACAACGAAGGAGGTTATGGAGTCATGACAGATGAAAAGATAATTGTAGCGTGTACATCTACGCAGGGAGCAGACAACAGCGAGAGTGAGGAAGAGGGAGACAGCGCACGGCCGGAGATGACGGACACAGACGCGAAGACACAGCTGGACAACATCATGGCGTATTTGGAGCAACAGCAGGATACAACGCCAGCTGAACTAATGATGGTGAAACGTTTACGTGATCGTGCCGCATTGAAACGTCACACCAAATTAAAACAGAGGAAGATAAATGACTTTTTTGTAAATAACAACTAAACCCTGTGTAAATTAAAAGCATGGGTAAATATTTCAGGTGTATAAATAAAATGTTTTTCGTGATTTACAGTATTGTGTAAATTGAATGACTGTAAATATTGTGTTTTTTCATGACCAAAAGGAAATTATAAATGGTAAGTTATCATTTTATATTTTGTTTTATTTATCTTTCTATAATTCCGGATTTTTGATTAACCAGTCCCAATTAGTCCGGACACTTCCGGTCCCAATTAGTCCGGATTAATAAACGAGGTTGTACTGTATATATATATATATATATATACAGTATATATAATTTATTTACATAGTTACCTTCCCAGATCTTTGTCCTTTAATTTACACGCCATGATTTACACATGTAACGTCAATCATATAACATAAACATAGAATAGTAATGCAATCACAAACTTGACTCACATTGTCATATAGGCCTACACATTCGTCATAACCCGAAAAAGCCTAAATTCCTTGTGTCTAAAATTGTAAGTTTCTTTAATCTTAGCTTAATGGATTTTGGGACTTGAAAATTGTTTCACATTGTTAAAAAATATTTGATTAATGACAAACAAGGTAAATAGTTTAAGGTTGCATCATTTTTAGCGACTAAAAAATAGAGTGAGCTTCAATGCATAAACCATGATCACTGGGTATTTACCCAGTCAGGTACCTCATCCTCTGATTTTTCTATACAAAATTATGAAAATATAAAGGATTTAGCTTGTAATCAAAGGATCAGATAATATTATTTGTCGCAATAAGCATTTCAAGTCCCAAAATAGTACAGAAAATAAGATTTATAAAAGTACGAAATCCAGCTACGTAGGTTAGGAATGCCAGTGTTAATATGAATGGCAACATTCATTATGTCACTGAATTTATAATCGCTTGTTTTATTAGTCTGGATAGGTGACTATTTATAGCTTATTATTATGACATTGTATGATTGAAGTAAAATGTCTATTATCACAACAGTGAATGCAAATTGTGTTTCATTGCTGTTTGTAACATAAGAACATTTTTCAATGTTAAATACTAATTACTTTATTAGGCTTGGTCAGGTGGGCTCAATATATATATATATATATAGTCACCTGACCAGACCTCGCCTATATCACTTACATCCCGTTTCGTAACTGAGACTCTACTAGGAACATATTTTCAATGTTAAATACTAATTACTTTATTAGGTCTGGTCATTTACTATTATTAATCATTTATTTGGACCAGACCTCGCCTATGTCATTTACGTCCCATTTCGTAACTTACGCAACTTGATGTCTAATTTCTAACTTGACGGTACTAATTGTGAAGTCAATTTGATACTTTAATACACCTATTTTCTAAAACATGTATTTTCTGACCTTCATATATATGTGTAGCCACCTGATCACACCTCGCCTATGTCATTTACGTCCCATTTTATAACTTACGTGACTTAGAAACTACTAATTATGAAGTAGATTTCATACTTTAATATTCCTATTTTCTAATAAACAAATGCACTTTCTAACTTTAAAAGTGTCTTACGAATATAAAAATGATCTGATTGTTTGAAAAGAAGGTAACGATAATACATACACTAACTTGACTAATCTACTCATACATAGAAAGTAGGCTATCATATTAAACTTTAACCTAACAGCTGTACTCCCTTGTTTTCTGTGTTATTTAACAGTGAAGGAATGCATTTTGGGAATTGTACGTTTATTGCAACAAATAATATGATCTAATCCTTTGATTACAAGGTAAATACTTTGTTTTCATAATTTTTTTTTTTATAGAAAAATCGAAGGAGAAGGTACTACTGATCACTGTACTTTACACAATATAGGTTAGGTCAAATATTTATTTTTAGATCATGGTGGAATTAATGATAAAAATTTCTGCACTAGTTCTAAGAAAGAAAGTAAGGGAATGGCCAAAATATTTAAGGGAGACGATGGATTAAACCCATAAACATTGTACCTACTATTGATCAGTTTATTAGGTTAGAACTATTAAGTCTCATAGAGCTAATTATTGCCAAGTAAATTAAAATAATGATAGCTATTCAAAAAATGTATGTAAAAATATACTTACTTTCCTTGGTAAAAAGCTCCTCCATTCTTTGTTAATAACCTCAAACTAGCAGAAAACCCTGGGCGAAGGGCAAAACCAAGTACAGGAGCCATCTTTTAAAAAAACGGCATCCACAATCACGATCTACACAAAAATCTGTATTGCGTTTTCACCATGGCAGGGTGAAAAGTTTAGATGCTTATACCTTAATCGTAATCACGCGATTAAAATTATGGTTGTAATCCATGAGCAGGAAAACATTGCAAAAATATATAAATAAATAAAGATATGTAAAATGTTCATGGTAACACATAAGTATAAATTATTTACATTTGTATATTTGTATAGGAATTGCTACAAATGAGCCACAAAGAACTTGTATTACAAATCAGTTCAGCTATAAAATTGAGTGTCGACCTTGATAAACGTACGTTTTTTAGAATAAGGAAAACATTCAAACAATTTTTGTAGCATAATAATGTATCTTATCTAATAGGCCCTCATGGACAGGTGGGGGACCCAGATGATAAGGTAAATCTATTTGCTGACACTCTGGAACAAGCGTTTCAACCAAATACTCATCCCTCTGACCCAGTTTTCACTGACACTGTTGAAAACAACACTTTACAATTCGCCTACTCTCCTCACCAACACTATACACAAAACAACCCTCACAGAAATTAAGTGGGCGATTTCACATACAAAGGCCAGGAAAGCTCCTGGGCCAGACACTATTGGAAATACAACACTCAAAAACTTATCGGAGAAGGCGCTCAGGTTCTTTACAAACATATGTAATGCAATTCTCCGCACTCAACATTTCCCTGCTGCTTGGAAAGAAGCTAAAATATTAGTTTTTCCCAAGCTGGGGAAGGACAAGCATAGGCCCGAATCCTACAGACCCATTAGTTTGCTGAATACAATGAGCAAGGTCTTTGAGAAGATCCTGCTCAAATGTATCAACAAACATATACACACACACAACATTTTGAGGCCGGAGCAATTCGGTTTCAGAACCAAACACTCCACAACACTTCAACTGCTGAGAGTTGTTGAATACGCTACCAGGGGTTTCAATGGTAATCAGTCGACCGGGTCAGTCTTCCTGGATATTGAAAAGGCCTTTGATAGGGTTTGGCACAGTGGTCTCATAGACAAACTTAGGCAATACAACTTTCCAGACGGGCTGATACACCTCATTAGGTCTTACCTAGCAGACCGCAAGTTCAGGGTTGATGTAGACCAAACAACATCCACACAGAGGACAATACAAGCTGGCGTGCCTCAAGGTTCGCTCATCGGGCCCGTACTGTTCAATATCTATATCAACGACATTCCAATACTTGATAACACCAATGTGGCTATATATGCTGACGACACCGCGATATCAGCACAGTCATGGCAACCATGTATGATCTTAGTAGGTTACAAACTTCACTAAAAATATAGAGCCATGGCTTAGAGCCTGGAGAGTAAAGGTAAATGTGTCCAAGTGCCAGGCGCTTTTGCTCTCTAAAAGAAACTCACACACCATTAATACTCCTTTACGCTTATTCAACGAAGACATACACTGGCATGGTCAGGTCAAGTACCTCGGGGTCATCCTAGATAGGAAACTGACTTGGTCTGCCCACATATCCGACACAATTAAAAGAGCAAACATGACACTGTCACAACTATATCTATTGCTCAATAAAACAAGTTCTCTTGAATTGAGAACAGCCACCTGAATCTATTTATCTGTACTTAGAAGCGTCATCACTTATGCAGCTATGTCACTATGTCTGGGGACACACACACATGCGCAGGCTACAGATATTCCAACACAAGGTTTTGAGAATAATCACTAAAGCACCAGAGTTAGGACCTTACATAAAGACTTAAATGTGCCGTTCATCAAACAACACATTCAATGATTATCAGCTAATTTCTACAAGGGGTCCCACGCACACCGAACATCAACACTAATCTCTTCACTAGGTAGATATGACACATTTGACAAACACAGACGGCCGCTGCCTTATTCACACGACTGAACTTGATCTCTCATTTGGGTCCATAAAGCCATGTATACCCAAATTTCACCTCTTTGCTTTCTAGCTCTGTTTCAGACCAAAGGGTGCAACGGCATGAGCCAAGCTGTCGTCACCAGGACACAGTTGCTTGCAGTCTAATCTTGTACACTTATATCAGTATCGAGTAGGCAGCAGAAGAAGATGTAGCTTGTAGCTCTTCCAATAAATTCACTAATAAGGTATTTGTAAGGTAACGCCATATCCACCAAACCTGGGCTTCTGCATGATCTGTCGCGGGTTTTACCTGATTGGACTCGTCAAATTAGGTCTTTACCTCGCCTTTCATGCGGATACATAAAGTTCTGCTTTCTTCCACATTATCAATCTCGATATGCCCATGGAAAAAGCTTCTCAGCTTGGTACATGGAAAACCTTTCCTGTTTCCTTGTCCCACGCGATAGGGGTACTAACAGGAAGGAAGGTGGTTTTTAGTGAGTAAGAATCTCTCACTATTGGGAAGAGTGGATTTCTCCCTTTGTCTTGTGAAGATTTTCCAAATATCCTGCGAAGTTTAAAAAAATAAATAAATAAAACAGCGTGCTAGTGGGAGTATCGGTATTACAATATAAATAAATATTGAGCTTGACTTGAGATAATACCTACTAGAAAGAATAAATCTTGAACACAAGTTCTCACAAAAATTACGTTTATTTAACATATTTTAATCAAACAAATTTTTCGACAACAAAGTCGTTATAGTTTAGTTATTATAACTCATTTATTACGGTGGATGGCAACTTTTTGAGTTTTTTCCTATATCAGTTTGCTCCTAGACTGTGCTGTAACCACCATACTGCTCACCCAACCCAAAAGTATTTTTAACTATCATAGTACTTACCCAAACACATCTTTACTCTCAGAACACTAACAGTGGATTGTCACTTGGTTGCTGCATAGGAAACATATCTGGACCTGTTCAACGCTTGACCTTGACATGGCAGAGTTCCACAACCATTAGACAATGGCTTGTAGAGTGAGTTAGTGTCTTGTTTAAACAGTTCCACTGTTTGCTCCTAGAGCGTGCTATTGTCGGTAGTTGTTCCACTGTTTGCTCCTAGGACGTGCTATTTTTGGTAGTTGTTCCACCATTGGCTCCTAGAGCATGCTAATTTTTATTATTATTTTTTCAGTAGTTTATATAGTCCCAATGTTTGCTCTTAGAATATGCTACATTTGTCTTTTGAAGATTTTCCACCTATCCTGCGAAATTAAAAAAAAAAAAATGCTAGTGTAGATATTACAGTTTAAAATAGTTCCACCTTTTGATCCTAGAGCGAGCTAGTGGGAGTAATGGTAGTTTAAATATTCTATCTGTTTGATCCTAGAGCTTGATAGTGGCATACAGGCTCGGACTACCAACCCAACTGGCCACCATCTTGTTTTTTGTTAATGTAAAATGCACGTATTAAGCATTTTTTGTAACTCGAAAGTATTTTCAACCATCATAGCTTACCCAACCCAAAAGTATTTTTAACCATCATAGTACTTAAAATATTAGCCAATTTGGAGTTGACATAGTAACTATCTTAGCCAACCCCAAAATCAAGGTGGATTAGTCATCATGGTACTTACTCAACTTGGTCAGAAGGGATCCGACCTAACCATTATAGGTCTTAACCAACCCAAACACATCACTAATGTCAGAAAAAAAGAAATAATTTACGAAGTGAGCACAAAACTGTATGCAAGATAAGCGTTAATGAAACACATCTTTACTCCCAGAACACTGACAATGGAGTGACACTTGGTTGCATTGCCAGAAACACTCCTGTCTAGACCTGTTCAACGCTTAACCTTGACACATGCCAAGTAAGAGTTGCACTACCGTTAGACAAGTTTAGTATAACATTCAAGTGAGAGAATTTCTTTTTAATGGAAAGGAGTAGACAGCTAAACAGTATATAAATTAGTAAATTAATGCTTATCTTTCTTTAATATTAGCACAATCACTTCTTTAACTATGGATTCATTTACACACAACACTAATATTTTGTAAAAAACACATTTTTACCCAGGCTCACACAACATCAGTTACAAAAATAATTAAAATATAATCCTAAAACAATAGGTTTGTTTTATTCACTGTTCTCTGAACATTAAAGTAAGAAAATGTTTTTTGGAAAGGAATGGCTAGTGGTTAGGATGTCAAACAAAAAAGAGAACAGTTATTTTCACATTTTTTTATTGTATCTGTTGTTTACAAAATAATAAGACACATTGAAAACTAAATTTTCATTTTTTGAAAAATGTTGTTCACAGCGAATGTCGATCCACACTTTCATTTGTAGGAAAAAACTATTGCCGTAATTTGATAAGTACAAGTTTTCCATCATAAATTATTATTCCACTTTTCTTTGATACCACTGCGTAACAAGATATTATTCAACAATTCATTGGTCTGCTCAAAGAAGATGAGTGTTATTGAGGTTGAAACAGGACGATGTAACTTGACATACCATGAATTTTTTAAAGAAAAAATTATTTCTAAAAGATTTTGGCCATCGAGATCTCCTGAACTGTCTAGTTTAATTTCTTCTTATAGGGAGTTGTTTGAAAAATCAAGTATTCAAGAGTAATCCACGCATTTTATTTAGAGCAGTTGAAAATAAATATCAACCGTGTTATTGCAGAGATCAGTGAGGTAACTCTAAGAAAAGTTTCCAAAAGTATAATGAAGCGTGTTGACAAGTATATGGATGTTAATAGACATCACTTTGAACATTATAAGTTATTATATATTTTGATCATGACTAAAAGTAAAATATAAATCCCCAGAGAAGTCTGTTCTTTATTTTCAAAACATTTTATTACTCAGACCTCTTTTAAGCTGATCACCTTGTATATATATTTTTTTACACATTTACAGAACCTATTTTAAACATATTATTTGTTTAACATTGAGGATATCATAATTTGATTTTAATTAATTTATCTTAATATATATGTATTATAATTAAGAAATAATAAATGGAAAGTGAATTTAAATAAACAATTTGGTGTGTCGTATATTGGGAAAGAACATTCTAGAAGCAGGGGAGATGTGTTAATGATTATACAATGTCTAAATAAGGAAATAGGAATGATCTTCCAAATATGGAATAAAAAGGACATTTCTGAGAAAAATGTTTTGAGCGGGAGGTATGTTGAGCGCTTTACTAGTTAGTTAGTCGCAAGAAATCTCCCATAGGGGATGGATTTAAGTATCCTTTAGGCAAAGTTTAAATCAACATTTTATAAATGAGATGCACAGAAGTTAGTCGAACGAAATGTTAAAGTGTTTAATAAGAGTTGTGAAATAAAACAAGAAGTATAAAATAAAAGATTCTAATTTCTAGTTAATGAAAGACCTTAGATCAGGACGTGCAACTTCGTAAGTAAAGAAAAGATTCAGAATAGCATATGGCTAATTAAATTAATTTATCTAATATCTCAACAATATAAACAGACAATTAATTAGTTTTCTTCTTTTTATCAATATAAAAATAAACACTGATTTTAACTAATGAATTGTAATTAATCATAGGTTTAGTTTTAGGTTAAACAGAAATTTTGTTTTTTCAATAAATTAAATATTAATTATAAGAAATGAGTTTCTAAAACATTATTGAGAACACCTGTTCCTCTGATATCGCCCAAAGTACCAATGTATACAAGTACAGGTAAGTAAGAACTCATATTTATAAAAAATCATAGTTGCATTAAAGATAAACGAGTTTGGTGAGGTGCAACTTACATGGGTCTGATATGAGTACCTTAATTACTGCAAAAAACACTGAATAGTTTATACCATTTTTACTTTCTCACATATATGTAGTATGGATAAAGTTATGTGATAGGTTGAAAACTGGTGTTTTTATGTAAGTTTTGTGAAAATATATGTTCAGAGGACCTCCGAGTCCAAAAAAGTAGTTTTGGGAATGACGTATGTGTCTATATACAGTGCTTTACAACCCAAATGAGTAGACCAATTTTTAATTTGATATGTCGCCATATATTGGTATTATCTCGGGACATTTATTCAATAATACAAATTTTGGTACTGATGCTTAACCCTAGAACTGTTTGTTAAGTTTCTTCGTTTGTTTAAAAATTAATAAAATATATTATTTGTATACAAAACTTAACTTATAGGATATCATTTTTCTCAGAATGATGAGTAGAATTTATCTATGTAAAAAAAAGTAAAATATATGAAACGGTTTTGGAGTAGGTATGTTAGGTGTCAAAAAATGAAGTTAACATTTTTCAGAAAACCTGTATCATCCAAAATCAATAGCTTAACACCTAATTTCAAGATACACAAAAGTTTTGTATAATATTTGTGAATATATTTAGAAAAAGGAAAAAAATTTGTTACATTTTCAAAAAAATAAAAAAGTTTTACGTAAAAAGAGGAAATGTTTTGCCTAATTTGCAAATATCACCAAAAAACTTTACCATTTTTTAAAAATATTATTTATAACGTTTTGTGGTTTTTTTTGCATGATTATGCATTTAGGGAACATTAACTTTCCAACACTATTTTTTTTTTATTGCGGTAGGACGATTCGAAATGGGCGAAATGTTGAATTGCAAAAAACGTGATTTCTTGTCACATAATTGCTAAAGCCGAGCGACTTAACACTTGTAGGGTTAATACAAGTTTATGACTAAAGTGAAGCAAGTTCAAACCTCATTAAATATTGTTTAAAATAATCTAAAACAACCCCCATGGTTGATTTTTACTTTTTTAATGATGACAACCCAAAACGTTTTTGGTGACGAATAGTTTTGTTTGGTTAGTATTTTGATTGTGAATGGGTGTGAGAAAAAGTTTGAGCAATGATTTTGTACCATTTATTAAATTTTAAAAAAGATATATATATATATATATATATATATATATATATATAAAATCCTAGAATTACCTTTTGTTTGTGAATAATGATAAATACAAATTATTATAATAACATCTAAAACAAAAAATACAAAAATAAAAATGTAATAAAACTCAGATCAAGGCAATAATTGTTTGTACTTCGGTAGTGTTTACTTGTATAAAATCACTTCTTGATATATTTGTGTACTTTTCCTCCATATCTAGCAACAAAAGCAGAAACATTAAATTTACGCTGACATCCTGCATAATTCATATAGCGAATTTTTCCAAAAACTTCTCTTTCCCTCCATCCTTGGTCATGAATTCCACAGATAGACCACATACAACCTGAAAAACAACAAATAAAATTCCAAATTATTTTAACACTTTACATTTTTTTTAAAAGTTATTAATTATCAAAGCACAAACTTTATGAAATAAAGTAATCTAGCTTTATTAAATGTGAAAAATCCTCTTGGGTCAAAAATATTATATTATCTGAATAGAAAGTCTTTGTTTAAAAAAAAGTTTTAAGGCGCATTTTGGGAACGTAATCCCGTCATCGATTAAACAAAAACATTAAAAACACTAACAAAAAACATTCCAAAATACACACACAAACGTAAATCTAAACGCCTCAGTGCACTCTATGTATGTCTCACGAGACACTGGTTGATGTAAGATGTACTGATGCCCTAGGTGTTTGTCCTGTCTTATCGTGTTTAGCTGCATCATATAAATCATTTGATCGGAATGACAGTTGATTATTTAACAGATTGTTTGGGTCCAAATCTTTTTTTTTTAACAAAACCACATGATGGAGTATCGAGGTAATATAATATTTAATTTATTTTACCTACACATTTTATGAACGTTACGTGGATAGGCCTACACAAAACATGAAGTTTAACATCATTAGTTCAAAGAACCCTCCTTGCTGGTGGTTCATCTTGGATAATCTGATCTTAATTTGACACATCAGTTTTTATTTAGTCTTGAACAATGGTTGTTAGGATCCCTGATATTGTTAATGACAATTGTCAGAGTAAAACAAGTCTTCTAAAGATCTATATTTAATTAAAATCAACTGTTGTTTTATTTGGGTAATTCTAAAATACAATCTGAAATGGGCACTGGTTAAATTCATAATATCTATCAACTGATAATTCCACTAACGCACAAATTACAGGAACAAAATCTAAAAACACAATAACTACAATAATAATTTTCATTTATTTTATTTTATTAAACATCCAAATAAATATTTTTATAATATGGTTTAAAAAGTAAGAACTATTTAAATCTAATCTAACATAAATGATAGCCTACTGCCACTCACACTTCACAGATGTATCAACCTGGCCCATATAAATATCAGTTTGAGGCACGACAGGCCCTTGATATTGTGATGGGTGAGAACCATACAAAAGAAGTAACATCATGTTATCTGCTAAATCCACCTAATCTGTGTAGATATTTTTTGTTTCAAATCTTAAAACTTATACTAAATTTATACAAAAATTATGTAAAATATAATGTAATTTTATTTAAAATAATGAAAAATTGTAAAATAAGGTTTTCCTCTAATTTTATGATACTAAAAAATAAATAATGTTTACAAATTAATGTGGCATGTATACGATCTTAGAAGGTTGAATATTTCAAAATCGTCCCAAGATGTTTTAATCAAAGGTGTCAGAGTATATGTAAAAGAAAATTAAAGTTTTTATGTAAATTGGAAACAAAATTAACTTCCCATGCTACAATTTAACTTTTTACATGTGAATTACATCACTTCGGTTCAGTAATAAACCTTGAAATTTGACCAAAATGAATTAAAACTGATTTTAAGATAATGCCCATAGTTTAATTATATTTTTTTACTGAACTTTTAAATCAGAATTTTTTAAAAGTGAAGAATAATTTTTTGGTTTTAATTTATAGGTATTTGAGAAAGTTTATGTACAGAACCTAATTTGCAACATTAATTACTACAACTAAATTTTAATCAAAATTGCTAAAAATTATGCTTTTGTTGTAATTGACAAATTTCAAAATCAATTAAACTATTTTTTGTACAAATGTATCACCACCTCACCAAACCTAAGTTAATATATATAAATAAATAAATATATATATATATATTAACATGGATGAAAAATAGTAAAATTGGCGTTTTACTACTACAAAGCAATGATTTTAAAAGTTACCTTTATTTATAAAAGTAACATAATCCTGGAATTGAGGGTATGTTCCATAACTTATTTTCTAGATGTACTCAAATAATTCTATTATTGTACATACCGTAGTTTATAAAGATGTAAAATGTATTTTTAAATATATAAAAAAAAAACTTATATGTAATTAAAATATATTGAAAAAATTTCCTATTATTAGTTAATTTTAACCTCTTCTGATATAATTTAGGCAAATAATTTTATATTAATATATTTATATTAAGTTCACATAATATGTGAAAACAGAAACTAAGTTTCATAAAATAAATTAAGAAACAAAGGTTTCACATATTTAGTCACTATTTTGAATGTACAGTATATAGTGACTAATAATTGAAATACTCATAGTTTATCCATTAATTGCCCTGTGCAATCAATCATTTTACTAAATTTAGTGATAGTTGCATGGATTTGTTGTCTTAAATAAATAAATTCCTTTTATGAGACCTTAAGCGACAATTAACTGAATTACTAATTAACAGGTAGATGCATTTTTATGATTCTGAACTTGTAAGAGCCATTGACTATTTGAACATTAAATTGTTGGAAAACCTTTTCAGTATTTTCTACAAAAAATAAACCCCAGACACCACAACCTACGAAATCAGTATATAGATAGCTAATACAAAAATAATAAATATCTTTAACTAAAAGTGTTGTGAAAATTTGTTTACTTTCTTATTAGTTAATCAGGAAAGAATCAAAATAATTAAATTATCATCTTAGACAATTATTTAAGTAAAAATTTTTAACTTTAATAAAATAAAATAAGCTACATCACTAAATCAAATAATTATTCTATACTTTCCTTACCAACAAAGCCATTAGGATCTCTACCATCCATGCTGTATCTATCATTTAGATAAATGGCGATTGCTAGCGCTTCTTCTGGAGAAGTCGTCCATTCGAGAATTTTTTTTGCCCAATACATGCGTAAGAAACCATGCATTTTACCTTCCTTCACTAACTGTATCTGGGCTGAATTCCATAAATCATCATAAGTCTTACTTTCTTCCAATTCTGATCGTGAATAGATATGTGTCCTCTTGTCTTTTCTTAAAAACAATGAGTCAAATGTGAAATTACTTTCCTTGCATAAGCTAACAATACTTAATGTCTAATAACAAATATCATATTTTAAAGTAATCACTATTCAAATCATGTGCTCATTATGTTCATATTTATATTTATGTATAATTTCTAGTAATTATATACAGAATGTTAGAAAAGTATGAAAACGGCTTAATATTTCAAGAATTACTTTAGATAGGTTAGAAAAAAGTAATCTCATGTTTGACATCTAATTAAAGAAAAATCTTAAATTTTGGATCACCTGTACATAGAATGTTATTTTTAAACCTTAAGTTTATTAATTTTGATCCTATACTTTCAATTGATATGTTAGTTTGTTTACCAAAATTCATCAAAACTTATATTATAATATAATAAAAAGTAAAGTAACATTGGGTTCTAATAATTTGTGTAATTAAGAAATATGTACGCTTACGTTTTGCTTTATAGAACATCCTGTACCAGATTCATAATTACCAATACATTTTGACATACTGTCATCACAATAACCAAATAATAAATAATTAATCACTAAGCCCTGCAGAGAATGTTTAATATTGTGTTTAAAAAATTGTGAATTTTAAAACACTATAACTCAGTTGTTATTAAAAATCCCTTTTAAGAATCTTAAATTGACCAATTAGAATATATAAAAATAATAAAAGCGTTATGTTTAGTAATGTCAACCAATTCAATTTCCGACTGATGCGTCAATTCAAATTAAGCGCTCTCGGAGGTACAACTCTTGTCATCTGTTTTAAAAACGTAATATTTAGTTACAACGGGACTTCTCCATTGTATGGTCAAAGGTTTCCGTTGAACACTGCACCGTACATCGAATTGCTATCAGCCCCCTAATTATTCCACCAATAAACGCCCGACAATTTTAAGAGACGCTACATTTGATTGGCCAGCATCAAAATACTGCAAACCAACTCCCACCCCTGGCTAAGGGACACTTTCCTTTCCAACGGGGCAAATCAGTCTTGTCTTAGCTTAGCAACTAAAACAACGACTCCACGTCCACACTCTCGTGGCATTCGTTAGTTTTCTCTTTAATAAAGATCGCTTCTCGATTAATTTATTTTTATGTTTAATCACGCTTCATGACTTATGCTTGTCGTTTGCTGTGCACATGCACTATTTCTTTGTCTTTGTCACTCGCTGTGCAACAATGCACAATACTTAACTTTCGTTCGCTTTTGTGCTTCATGTCGCTCTTTGTCTCGTTATGAACAAACGCATGCGCAACACTAAATACATATATTGGTGAGTGATCAAACCTACAAGTGTTTTTTAGTTTTTCTTTCTTGTGTTCAATTATGTACTATTTTATTAATGTGACATTGTGGTGAAATATATATGTGTGTTGTATAACGGAATTTCACACTCCAAGACACATCAGGCAGCTAGACCTTCAGACTCTGCACCAAAGGTATGGCACATATATGTTAACCACCATATATGTCACATTTTATATGTTAAAATTCTTTGTTCTTAATTTTACAAATGAATTCAAAGTTTTATTAATTTACTTTAAAATTAATTGGTCTTCCGGATTTAATAAATATCTGTCTCTCAAACCAATCTCATTGAATACATAACACGTTAGATTTAAAAAGTTGAGAAAAGTCACGTTTTGATAATTTTTACAACAGCCTGTATATCCTATTAAACATTTGTACCACTATGTAGATAACTCAGGTTAAGAACTTTAAAATGAAAGGAACCCTTTTCTATCTAAAGCTTTTCTTGAAATATTAAGACGTTTCTATACTTTTCTAACATTCTGCACATCAAATTTATCTATAATCTTTTCAAATACCATGACCATAAAATAATTTAATATTATGGGCTTTACCCAGCCCATATTAATGAAAGCTAATTATTAATAATAGAGATCAGCTCATCCACCTGGTTCCTACGAAGAAGAAATGATCCATTATATAGAGTCAATAAAATTTAGTGAAATAATGTTTGGTGGTGTTACACTTTATTTATGATATTAAAAAATTAAGATTAAATTTTTTTTGAAAGTACATATTTTCAAATTATCATTAAGGCCTTTCATAATAAAACTTCACCAGTTTGATTAATTCCATAAGTCAACCAATCATTTTTTAAGATCCAATTAGCCTATTTTTAAAAGTATTAATTACAAACACTTCTCAAACTTGGAAGAAGAAAGAAAGAAACTTAATGATTCTGTTGTTTCTATTTTACAACAAAATTTGTATCTTAAAATTGTAATTTTCTTACAATATAAAAGATGAAATACAGAGCTGTAGAGGTACAGAAATATTAAAGTTGGACCAAACTCAATATTTTCAGTTTGATTTGAGTTTGGTCGTCACTGACAATATTACTAAAAGTAATTTTGAATAATTGATATCATAATATCAGGTTCAATTAAAAAATTAAACTGAAATTACATAATTGTAAACAAAGTTTGGAAAACTGAAAAATACAAAATTGAAAAAAAAATCATTTAGTTTTAGGTAGGTTACCACTTTTTCAGTCTTGTACAAACATAAATCTCTACTATCTTCCCTTAAAGCGGGAACATAATGTGTTCATCCAATAACATATAACAAATAAGGAGAGAAAAAAAAACACAAATTAAACGGATTAATCGAACAATGTGAAATCAAGACAGAACTAATTGTCCTTAGTAACCCTTTTAGCTAGACCAAAACATGTTTACTACAAGTACTTAACAAGGGAAAGAGAAAATAGTTTACAAAGTAGTGCTCCTCTTCAATCTTTACAACTTATGACAACAATTGGATTTAGATTTTCTAAATCAGTATGATTTATATTTTACAAAACACGATTTTGTTCTATCAAATAATCTTTGGTTCATATAGAAAATCTTAAGTTTGAACACCTTTACAATTCACTTGTAAACAAAATGTTAAAACCTAATATTTATTTAAAAAGTTAGTTGTTTTCTTTCGCCTTAGTTATCTACCTGTGATCATTTAGAGTCTTCTTTGCCCAATCATTAGTTCCATCAATACTGTCATATTTTGGGTTGTAGAAACAGAAATTGTCAGACAACTCTCTTCTAATTATAGCTTCCTCAACAAATGCATCTACACCTTCTTTAGCAAAGGAACTAAGCTTCTTCACAGACAAAACAGCTCGCTGTACCGAGATCTGACCTTCAAATTAATCTTGGTACATTTATATGCACAATATATCATACTCTAAAATAACAATTGAATCTAAATTATATAATTGATATAAATAATAATAATAATAAATCTTTCAAAAAAATTATAAATATATATTACAGGGTCTCCAAAAAAGAATGCCAGGATTTCGAACGGCCGTTGTTTGGGGGATATTCAAGATAACTAAACGATTTAAACGTCAAATAGAAGAGAAAGAAGAAAGTTTCTTTTCATACCTTAATATGTTTCGATGTGAGCTCCATATGTTGCTCTGCAGACATCGAAGTGATATTCGATTTCTTATCAAGTATTGTGTAGCATCTCTGGTGTCACAGTTGCGATCGCTTCCGAAATTCACCCACACAGATGTGGCAAATCACGAATTTTCTCAGCATAAACAACGTTCTTTACGTAACCCCATAAAAAAAAATTTCAAAGGGTCAAAACAGGACTCCTGGGAGGCCAGGGAATAGGCGCACCCCTGCCTATCCAACCATTTGGAAACCTGTTGTTAAGTGTGTCGTGCAATTCCCAAAGATAATGAGGCGGGGCACCATCCTGCATCAAAATGATTTGTTCACCGGCTTGTTCTTCAGTTTCTTCAATTTGAGGAAACAAAAATTGTTCTAGTATATCTATATAAATTATACCATTAATTGTTTTTTCAGCGAAAAAGAAAGGCCCTATCATTTGGTCATACATTAATCCACACCATACGTTCATTTTTGGCGAATCGCGCAAATGTTCCTGCACAATGTTAGGCTGCTCCGAACCCTATATATAACAATTGTGACAATTAACAACACCGCTTGTGTGAAATGTAGCTTCGTATGAGAACAGCACTCTTTTAATATCTCACTGAGCATAAAACTGGCAAAGTCTCTACGCTTAGGGCAATCGACGGGTTTAATCTGATGTCCTAACTGAATTTCGTAGGCACACAAAGTCTCAATCTTTTACAAATAACATCATGGAGTGTCGATTTAGGTATGTTTAATTGAAGACTTCGTCGGACAATCAATTTTTTCGGGTTTCTGATGGAAGAATGTCGGATTTTTTCAACTTTGTCATCACTTGTTTTTGGGCGGCCAGGTGAATGTCCTTTCAAAACACTTCCTGTGTCACGAAACTGGTTAAACCAACGATGAATTGCTTTATCATCAGGAGAATTTTGACCTCGATACTGAATGTAACTAGAAACCGATGCTGCACACTAACAATCGATTTAAATTCTGCGTACTACAGAACACACTGTGCCTTCTGTTACACTGTAAACATCGTACTCACGACTGGCGTCAGACGTGTGAGTCACAATGGCGGCCTGCCACTGTGCAGATGTTCTGCACATGCCAAGGCCAACGCTACACGGAAAACAAAACTTTGTTCTTTTATCTTCTATTTGACGTTTAAATCGTTTAGTTATCTTGAATAGTCCCCAAGCAACGGCCGTTCGAAATCCCGGCATTCTTTTTCAGATATAACGTAGAATTGAATAGGACACAGCCTATTAGTTTAGATTTTGTATGGATAAGCACAGACTTACCTTGGAAAGTGGTCCTTGATCATTGCAATAACAATAGGGAAATAAATAATAAATCAGCACTAACAATTTGAATCACTGAGCTTATTTATGATCTATGTTTTTGATTATCCAATGAACCCGTAGAAATTAGGTATAGGAAAATCTATTCCTAATAGAATCATGACAGGACCAAGGACTAAACTCTTGTAAAGGGGGCAAAAGGCAGTAATAAACAGTAAAGGCAGTTTTCTCTTGACTTCACCCCTTTCACTATCAGTTGCCTGCCACCTTGGCGTAATGTATGTCTGTGTGTGATACTTTCATCTGATCAAATTTGTATTTTGTCTTAGTTTTGACTACTCGGGCCTAGTTTTTGGCTTGAGTTCCTTTCTTAGGTTATAGATTTAGTTTGTTTGCAACTGGCTCTAGCTATTAGGCTGTGGTTGGTGTTATTCTCTTTTATAATCTAAGTTTTACACTAAATAATGAGAGTTGATTTATACTCTCAAAATGTTATTACTCGTAGTTTTTATGATACTTATGTTTTATACAGACCAGTGAAATAGATTAAATTAGGCCAGGTTATTATAGTTAATTAGCTGATTTTATGCAGTATTGATGTTTCCCTTTTGCTCAATGATGAGTCTGATTCTACAATAATATCTGACTGTTGGGAAGTATTAGGAATTAGGATAGTTTTAGTTAGGAATATAGCCTAAGTTCTTTTTAAGGAGCCAGAAAGACAACAATTATTTTGACATTCCTGGAAAAATTACGAAATTGCTTACCCTGCAAGCAAGTCAAATGTCATTGATGCTACAATGATATATAAACCCTTGGGTGGGAGGAAACGTGGTCAGTAGGCCAAGATTGATCAAAGGAAGGTGCTGCAAGAATTCTTGAAGATAGCCAAATGGACTTGGCGAGTAAGAGCTTCCTAGGAGAATTGAGACTTCAGACGAGCATCCATAAGAGTGGCAAGCAGGGTGAGCAACTTCGTGTATAAACTTTATAATTATTTTAGGGACAAGTAATTATAAACTATAATGTAGAATCAGATCTGTGACTCACAATTAGAGTCATTCTAGATTAATAGTAATAATAAGAATATTGTAGCATTGTAATAAGATAGGAGATGGTTATTCTTGTTAATAATTGTTAATAGAGGTTAATTATAACTGAACCATTTGATTATATTGAAAATAAAGAACCCAGGTCGTCTAAAGAAACTAATCCTAACAAATGGAGCATCGGCCATGCTTTTTGTTTTTACTAAAAATAAAAGAAAATTTCTAAGGATTTTTACTTAAAAAGTTTTGTTTTTTAAACCATTTTTTAAAATTAGTTGAAAAATTAGTAACATAGTGTAATAACACACAATTATTATTATTATTTTAGCCTAGTTGGGTCTTGCTCTAGCACGTTTACTTTAAAAATATAATGGTTAACTAATAACAACAACTCAATTGTTTAAATGACTCTTTATTCTCGGGTCTTACTAAGGTTTGGGCCCTTTTTTTAAATGTGCAATTATTACAATTATGGACATATATTATATTAAAATTTACAAATCAGCTTATAGCCTACTATCAATATTAAAAGTTCTTAAAGTTCAATTTTATAATAATAAATCTATATATTTACTTAAGTCCAGTTCACCATTATTCACATGTAGTTCACCTCTGACATGTTTGTATTATTAAAATTGTCTATAAAATCCTTCCTTTTTTTAAAATTGCTGAACAACGAAAATTAACCTTGCCTCCATGAAATTTTTTTATAGAACTCCTCCTTATTCTTTTCTTCTAACAACCCGGGCTACAATGAAGTACCGCCATCTTTTTGTATCTTTTCCGCTATCGGCTTTTCGTATGGCCGTGCATTCAAACATATCAAATATATATATTTTTAAATGTCCTTCCATAGTCATTTTTAAATAGTATATTAATTTGTAGACATATCTGAAGTTAAAATTGTTTTTAAAAAAGGTTTTAATTAATCCACATTCACTTTTTATGTATTTATGTTTTTATATATTCACTGCCTAGATTTCAACAATAGTTCTAACTTTCGCCGCCAGTTCGCACTGTTCCACTTTATTGTAATAATTCTTTGTAAACTGTAAACACTAAAACTAACCTAATTATCCTATTCAACCAGTTTGTTATTTAAATTAACTAATACACAATATACATTGAATTTGAATTAAAAATAATTATCTAAACATGAAATAAATTACAAAAGGATAATAAAACGTTCTTATTCAATCATTTTAGGTTATTAAGTAAAGTTACTGTTATTGTTTTTTGAAATGGAAGTAAGTTTTATTTAAATTAGCTGTAGTTATTATATTATGACTGTGCTTTATATTATTCATTTAAAATTTCCAAAATCTTTAAGTTAATTAAATTATTAGGCTAGGACGAATTTTGAAGTTATTACATTTAGGCTATAACATTTTATCAACATATTTTATTAACCTTTAAATTGTGTGGCCTATCCAGTTTGACTGTTACAACTGTCCCTCAAATTTCTAATTTTTTATATATAATTGACAATTTTATAAAAAAAATTATAAATTTTATTTTTTCTTTAAGTAACATTTTTATCCTACGTTCACAATAGTTTACCATATCCTTCACAAATACAATGAAATTAAAAAAAAAACAACACTTAACAACTATACAATATTACTTTAACAACATATAAACACAGGAGGAACAATAAGCAATTTATTTATATTATATTTCTGCCTATTGCAATCTCCCTTTAATTAATTGAACAAAACAAAATATCCTTCTAAACTATGCATCATTTTCATCCCTTTGATGATATCTCTTTAAACTGGAAATATGAAACATCCCTTTGATTTTATTTGTGTTATTTAATTCTGAGAGAATATAAGTAGCCTTACCCAGTTTCTCTTTGATGTTATAAGGTCCTGTGTAAATGGTAAATAATTTAGACATTTCTCCCTTAAATTGATGTGAATAACCCATTTCCTTTAGCAATACCTTTTCCCCTTCTTTCAATTCTATCATTTTATGTTTATCATTGAATACCCTATTTCTAATCATTCCTTTCTTTCTTATCCTATGTCTGGCCAATTCTACTTTAATTTCTAAATTTATATTTCTAGTCTCTATTCCATCCAAATTTAACTGTCGTTGCCAAAACCTTGGTGTCGTTTGGTTCAGTTGCAGTTCGTTTGGTGTATACCCAGTGGTATCATGTGGCAACTCGTTCAAACATTGGACTACTAGAGGTATAAATTCTGTCCATTCCCTGTGGTTTCTATTACAATATGTACGGAGGCATCTTCCTATTTCTTTATGTACCCTCTCTACCATGTTACTGTTCGGTCTTCTTACAGGGGAAAATATAGGTATTATATTTTGCTCTTCTAGCATCATTGTCCATTTCCTACTTTTAAATTGTGTCCCATGATCTGACTGGACCTTTCTTACATTTCCAAATCTTGTTAGATAGTCCTTTAATGCTTTTATTGCACTTGAAGTGGTTGCCTTTTTTATTCTGTAAGCTTGTACAAATTTAGTAAATGTATCCATGATGACAAATAGATACTTCATACCCCCTTTTCCAGTTGGTAGTGGTCCATAAAAATCCACTGCTAATTGATCTCTAGGTCCTCTGGTACTTATACTCTTCATTTCCCCACAACTTGTTTGGTTTGTTGTCTTACATTTTTGGCAAATATCACATACACTAATTTCCCTCTTAATTATTTTGTTAAATTTTTTGAAAGTGAAGCTTTCCTGTAAAATCCTTATGCATTTACTTGCTCCAATATGCATATAATATTCATGGCATGCTATTATTAATCCTTTAATCAAATCTCTTGGTACAACAATCCTCCAACCATGTTTGCATCTTTTAATTAAAATTTCCCCTTGTAATTTATACTTATCCTGATAATTTTGAATGTTATCTATAATTTGCCTTGTCTCTTTACTTCTTCTTTGCCATTGGCTTATATCCTTTAAATTTTCCATAAATTCATAATCTACAATCCTCTTTAATAAATTTACAACAATTTCTGGATTTTCATCTTTCCTTATACTATCATTCATGTCACATGGATTTCTGCTTAGAGTATCACTTACTATATTCTCTGTACCCTTACAATGTTCAATCTCGAAATCATATTCTTGGATGAGCAAAATCCATCTTGACAGTCTTGAACTTAGTAGTCTACATTTCTTTATAAACGTTAATGCCTGATGGTCGGTTATTATCTTAATTTTGTGTCCTAAAATGAGTGGTCTAGCCTTCTGCAAGCAAAACAGTATAGCTAACATCTCCTTTTCGGTGGTGAAGTAATTTACTTCTGCCCCTTTTAACGTCCTACTCATAAACATAATTGCCGCCTTTTCGCCATTCTCTTTGATTTGGTACAAGTGACCCCCTACTGCAAAATCACTGCTATCTGTCTGTAATATGAATGTTTTATTTGGATCTGGATGCTCTAAGACAACTGTATTTAAAAATCCCTCCTTTAAATTTTGAAATGCCTGCTCTTCTTTGTTGGTCCATATAAATTTATTTTTCTTTGAAGTTAAATGCAATAATGGTTTTACTAGATCTGAATATTTATCGACAAATTTGTTATAAAAGTTAGCCAGTCCAATAAATCCTTTGATCTGTTTATGATTTTTTGGTGATGGGAAGTTTCGAATCGCTCTAATCTTCTCATCATCTGCAGACAAACCTGTTGTTGTTAATTTGAATCCTAGGAAAGGTATTTCTTTTCTACAAAACATAGACTTTTCAAATTTTATGGTCATATTTGCCTCTTTAAACTTTCTAAAAATTGTCTCTAAATGCACCAGGCGTTGTTCAAAGCTGTCTGACATACACACTAAATCGTCCACATACATCATAGTATAGTCTTCTGTTTCATCTTTCATTACTTGATGTAATCCTCTTATCAGAGCTGCTAATGATGTTGACAGACCGTATGGCGTTACCTTAAACTGATATACCCTTCCCCTATACTGGAAAGCTGTATATTTTCTTGAATTTACTTCTAACTCTATTTGCCAAAAACTATTGGTTAAGTCAATTGTACTCAACCATTCAGTAGCTCTTGCTTTGTTTAATATCTCATTAATTCCTCGGTTGCACTGATAATCAGGTATCATAATGTCATTTAAATGTCTTGCATCCAAACATAGCCGTACCTCATTGTTCTTTTTTATCACCACTACTATTGGATTGATATATGGGCTGTTGCTTTCCTCTATTATCCCCTGGTTCAACATATTTTCTATCTCTTTGTTTACTGCCTCTTGGTGCTTTATGGGTATTGGGTAACTTCGTTGATAAAAGGGTTTTTTGTCATTTATTTTAATTTGGTGTTTATAGCAATTACATTTTCCTGGAAGTTTCGAAAAGATATTTTTGTATTTCCTCAATAATCCACCTAACTGTTCTTTTTGATCAACATTTAATAAATCTAGGCCATTTAACATATCTACTATTTCCTTCTCTGCCAATTCTTCACTAGTGTTTGTATCCTTATTGTAACTACTCATGCCGTATCTATCATCATATTTCTCTTCAATAAATTTAGTTTGGTGCATATCTCCTATTACTTCATCCTCCACTTGACTCATCATTCTACATTTAATACCATTACTTTCCCTATTATTAAACATCACCACCTCCTCTTCACTATTATAATTAATCCTTATATTACCTTTATTAAAATCAATATCCATTCCTAATTCATTTATACTATCAGTCCCTATAATTATTTCCCTCAATAGATCTGGTACCACTAAACATTGTATGTTATATATTATTTTTCCTATTTGAATGCTCATCATTATAATTTTATTTATTTTCCGGCTCTTCTTCCCTGTAGCAGTTACAATATTTATCCCAACAACCGGCAATTCTTCCACCTTTCCTAGTTTTTTAAAATTTTGTTGTAGCCAATCCTGTTGTATACATGTAGCATTACTTCCTGTATCAATAAGACCTTTAACCTTCACTTCTCCAATCTTTAATTCTATTTCTGGATTACTTTTCTGGATGTTTTTATTCTCATTCTCATCCACACTCCCATCCTTGTCACATCCTATTAAAAATTTTCTGTCACATAATATAGTTGTAATAATTTGTTTTTTACTGATCGGCCTAAACTTTCCTTCTTTTTGTTGCACTGAAAAATCTGATTTATTTTCTTCAAAACTTTGTATTTGGTTCTCCCTCTGGCCTACCCTTGACTGTTCAGTGCTTATTAGTTTAAAGATACATCATTAGTATTCCCTTGTTCTGTTTTGTTTTCCCTTCTTATTTCAATTGCGTTCACCCTCCTGTTATTTTCTTCCCCTCTTCGTTCTACACTTGGGTTAACTTGTCTGTTTTCTTGCTCCCTTCTAAAATATACCATATTTCTTTCCTGATTGTTTCCCTGTCTATAGTCTCTGTTAAAAGGTCGTTGGAAATTTGGTCGAATATTTTGATATTGGAAATTTGGTCTATTATTTCTATCATTTTGGTTTGGCCTCCTATAATTAAGTTGTTGTCCCTCAAACTGTGGTCTACTTCTCCTTTGCATTAGATCTCTCCTGGCTGCTTCCTCATTTATCTCTTCAACGTCTACTTCATTTAAAAACCTCTCCATTCCTCGAATAGTATTAATATTCTGTACCCTTCTGGCATCCCTAATCTTTTCGTCGTAATGTCTTACTAATTTTTTAACAATTTCCTCCTCTGATGGCATTGGTATTAAATTCCTCATGGTTATTACCCTTTCAATAAAGTATTCAGTCCTATTTAGTTGACCTCCTACTCTATATTTTTCAATTTCCAACCTGTTCCTGATACCATTCTGAACTTCATCGTTCCAATATTTTTCTAAAAATCTTTCTTGGAAATTTTCCATGTCTTCTATGTCCTCCCTTGTAACTTGCCACCATCTAGCAGCATTTCCTTCCATAGATATGTCCATTATATCCCTAATGTCCACTTTTTCTCTACCTTCTCTTTCCCTTCTCTCTTGCATCTTCTCTACATATCTCTTCAACTTTCTTATATATTCAATTGGGTTTATTCCCCTTCCATTAAACTTAGGAATTGTAGTTTGAGCGTGGCTTTCATCATTTGCATAGTATATGACCTGAGTAGTTCTATTTTCCATACTATCTTTCTTATTTAGTCTCTCCTCCGTTTCCTTCATTTTCTCTTCCATATTACTAGCTACCTTTTCAAAATTCTGTTTATTAATTTTAACCCTATTATTTAACTCTTCGATATTCTCCTTCTGTTCTTTTAATTCCTCTCCCAACATCTGAAAATTTTCCTCTACTTTCCTCCCAAATTTCTTATGATCTTCTATTATCCTCTCTTGTTTCTCCTCTATCTCTCTCTTAAACTCATCAAATTTATTATCAATCTTTCCCTCTAACTTTTCAAATTTTTTCTCAAATCCTTCCAATTTCTTCATCATTTCATTTTTATTCTCTTCAAAATTTGTTCTCATTTCATTTTTATTCTCTTCCATTTTTGTTTCCATTCTTGACATTGTTTCCCTCATTACATCAAATTTGTTATCCTTCTCATCCATCTTCTTCATCATTTCTCTCAATAATTTCTCCATACCTGATTCTTCTTTATTCACTGTAACAAGTGTAACACCTCCTCTTTCTATTTCTATCTCCCTAACATTTTCTTCTACCTCAGAGCATGGTACCCTATCTCTTTCATCCTGTCCTAACCTGTCCTGCCCTGAATATGGGGAACATTCATCAATTTCCTGAACCTCCAATATTTTAACCATTTGTCCTTCCTCCTGAACCATTCCCTTCTTAGGCCTATCCTGTTTCTTTTGATTCTCCAATTCTCTCTTTTTTTGTGTCTCTTTTGGGTTATCCCTTAATTCATAACGTCCTTGCTCTGACATTTTAATTATTTATTTTGTTTAAATTGAAATTTATTTTAATTGAATAAGTTAATATTAAAAAATAATATAGGCAATATTTAAAATTATTAAATAGCCTATATATTATAAAACCTGAAATTGCTTATTGTTTAATTGCACATTTAATCGAGCCAGCACGTTGTGCGCCAATTTTGTAATAACACACAATTATTATTATTATTTTAGCCTAGTTGGGTCTTGCTCTAGCACGTTTACTTTAAAAATATAATGGTTAACTAATAACAACAACTCAATTGTTTAAATGACTCTTTATTCTCGGGTCTTACTAAGGTTTGGGCCCTTTTTTTAAATGTGCAATTATTACAATTATGGACATATATTATATTAAAATTTACAAATCAGCTTATAGCCTACTATCAATATTAAAAGTTCTTAAAGTTCAATTTTATAATAATAAATCTATATATTTACTTAAGTCCAGTTCACCATTATTCACATGTAGTTCACCTCTGACATGTTTGTATTATTAAAATTGTCTATAAAATCCTTCCTTTTTTTAAAATTGCTGAACAACGAAAATTAACCTTGCCTCCATGAAATTTTTTTATAGAACTCCTCCTTATTCTTTTCTTCTAACAACCCGGGCTACAATGAAGTACCGCCATCTTTTTGTATCTTTTCCGCTATCGGCTTTTCGTATGGCCGTGCATTCAAACATATCAAATATATATATTTTTAAATGTCCTTCCATAGTCATTTTTAAATAGTATATTAATTTGTAGACATATCTGAAGTTAAAATTGTTTTTAAAAAAGGTTTTAATTAATCCACATTCACTTTTTATGTATTTATGTTTTTATATATTCACTGCCTAGATTTCAACAATAGTTCTAACTTTCGCCGCCAGTTCGCACTGTTCCACTTTATTGTAATAATTCTTTGTAAACTGTAAACACTAAAACTAACCTAATTATCCTATTCAACCAGTTTGTTATTTAAATTAACTAATACACAATATACATTGAATTTGAATTAAAAATAATTATCTAAACATGAAATAAATTACAAAAGGATAATAAAACGTTCTTATTCAATCATTTTAGGTTATTAAGTAAAGTTACTGTTATTGTTTTTTGAAATGGAAGTAAGTTTTATTTAAATTAGCTGTAGTTATTATATTATGACTGTGCTTTATATTATTCATTTAAAATTTCCAAAATCTTTAAGTTAATTAAATTATTAGGCTAGGACGAATTTTGAAGTTATTACATTTAGGCTATAACATTTTATCAACATATTTTATTAACCTTTAAATTGTGTGGCCTATCCAGTTTGACTGTTACAATAGTTGTTGATAATTGTTGAGTTTTGTTGAATTATTATCAGCCATGGGTTTAGCATTTACTAAAAACTCTATTGCTTTATTTTATTATTTGTTGCTTTTAATGACTGATTGTAGACTTTGTTATGGTCAATTTGTTTTATATATATATATATATATAAATTTGTTATAGAATTAATTTATCTTTATTTAATGTGTTGTTTCGTTATTTTTGAAATTTGTGAAGGATTCCTGGGTTATATTAATAGGTTATTTTTTTTAAAATTATTTTTGAAAGTTAATTTGTAAATGGTTATATTTATAAACTTTGAGAGAAATATTGTGTGTTTTGAGATAAAGTTTATATGCAATTTGTTACTACGCTTTTAGGTTGTCAAATTTTTGTTCTTTTTGAAGATAATAATTACTTTTATGAAAATTTGTTTAATCTGTCGACTTAAGAAATATTTATTTATTATACAGATAGAGTCAATACAGATAGAGTTATGCATTTTGAAATATTTAATATTATCAGTGGTCAATTTTAAGTTATTATTTTGTGTTTCACAAGCAATGAACTGAGTGGGCACAAGAAATACCTATGTCAGGTTTATTATGAATGAAGTGTGGTATGAAGGTTACGTTACGTGATAAGTAGGGGAATTTCCTGGTCTTTGTTTATTTTCATGGGCTGAATTTTAAAGTCAAATTGCTTCTTCTATTCTATGATAAAGTCATCATGGTTATAGAATTATAAAGGCTTAACAGAGATTTAGTTTTGATCTTGGTGAATTTAGTAGCCGAGACAATTGTAAACAAATGTTATGTCATAAGTCATTCTTTGGTTGTATACTAATTAGTCAAGATGGCAAGGTTACACAAAGAATGCTGAAAAAAGACTTTTAGAATGTGTGTAGCTTGTATGCTGACATATTGAATTTGATATTTCCAAATACATGATTACCTACATCACTTATTACTTTGAATACATGTTGCCTTGATGAATTTAACATGGACTGAAATCAAGAATTTAAATATAAAGTTTGTCAGAATATTGTTATTCCTAAAAATTGATACTAAAAGGATATTGTAGAATTGTAATAAGATAGGAGATGGTTATTCTTGTTAATAATTGTTAATAAAAGTTAATTGAGTACTGAACCATTTGATTATATTGAAAATAAAGAACCCAGGCAGTCTAAAAACACTAATCCTAACAGATGATTCTATAATAAAAGAACTTAACAATACCGGCTTTGTACATTTTAAGGTTAATCATAAATATAATTTTATAGATCCTGATAAAGACGCTAACACGCAACTTGTACAAAGAATGTGGGGTTTTGCATAATGAAAAAATAAAAAACATCGTAGCATTGCTCGACATATTTGTCTGAATTCATCTGGCAGTCAGCGATAAAAGCGGAGGAGAAAATTGTTTTGAGACACTACAGGGTTAAGATCGCAAATTTCATGCATCTGACAAAATTACCATACTCTTTGTAATTTTTGATAGATAAAAATGTTGAATCTCAAAGTTGATCTAATCTTTATACTAAAATTGGTAATTTAACTATAATAAGCTTGGCCTAACGTAATCTATTTCAATGGTCCATAAAAACGTAAGAACCATTTTTGTATATACAAATGATGGCAAATGTCCAATTAAACCATGTTAATAATAAAAACGTATCGGATACAATATAACATATATATTATAATTTAAAATGTTTATTACAAAAGTTGTACTTGTTGATATGGCTGAACTGATATTCAAAGCAATTTTCACCCCTTTCTTTCACATGGTTAGTTGTTCACTATGAAACATAATTTTCAATTTTGGTTTTATCAATACAATAATTATATAAACTATAACAAGAATAACATAAAAATGAATGGTTAGGTTGATAAATGATACTTAGTAACATTTGTACAAGTTCAGTTAGTTGGGTTAAAATATAATGTTAGTTGGGTCATTCATTTTTAAATATCTTTCTTGAATGATTTTCAATATTCCTTTTCCTCAGCAGTATTAACTGTACATGTTTATTTACATAAAATGGAAGAAAGTTTGTATGAGGAAGCTATGTCCATAGAGCATGTATTTCAATTACATAGAAACATTATAAAGGCAAGATTCAAAGATACAATCTTTAATGAGTACTGGGGTGAAATTCAGAATATTAATAATAATAAACTGGAAAAGAATAACCAAAACTGAAAGCTCATTGTTGTTGTTTAAACAAATTAACTTTATGATAATTAACCGAATACGAGCAGATTTGTTAAAGAACATTTGTTTCCCGGACCGTGCTTCATAAGAACGAAAGCGTGCAAGCTCTCCATGCAGACACAAATTGAATTGAATTATGGTCCTTGTATAGTGAAATAATCTGGATATCAGACATAACAATCTTTGATTGGATAGAAATTTTAATGTAAAATAGCATAAGCTTCAAGTGGATAATACAACTATACAAGTGGAATAAAATTAACTTTTAAATACTCAAATATATACAAAATAGATATTTTTAGGATATTTATATCCTCCTCCAACATCACAATCACCAATTCTATATGCTAAGTATTCTGTGCGAACAAATTAAACACTCTTAATAATATATGGAAAGCTTACCAAAATGAAAATATGGGGACAACCCACTAAGAGCGTTAACTGTAGGGTCATTCCTTTTACTTCCAAAGAGTTTGATCCGTTTGTTACAGAACTCAGCCAAAGTATTCATTCCTCCCGTATATCCAGATTCTAAACCTTCAACAGCTTCGACACTACGATCTACTTGCAACGTCTTATCTGCAGTACGCCAATCTATTGGCTTATTAGAACATGGAGATACTGATCAGAGATTTTATGTGACAGATAGTTCCATTAACATGGTTTATTCGTACATTTGCCATTATTTGTGTATACAAAAAAAAAATACACACAATGTTTCGAGGTATCAATCACAAGAAGAAATATTATTAGTTGTCACGTAAGGAATAAACTATTCCTTCCTTGACAGTATTAGGTTGGTTAGAGAAATAATTTAGATACTGACCGGTATGTTTTTTTTTTTTCCTGTAAACCGAAGTATTAAGAATCTGAGAGAGACATTAGGTTTGTTAATTTTAAGCAACTTAATATATATGGTGAGTTTTAGAATGATACAGAGTTAATGAAATACGAATATTGTCAAAAATATTTCTTGTATTTCCTAAGCATGCTGGCAATTTTATTTTCATATATATTATATTAGTGAGGTTTTTTATTAGAAGAAAGTATTTGTTAATATTTAATGTCAAAAATTTTAACCTAATGATCTCTCACAGACCCATTATTAGCTTCCGGGATTCCCCATGCAGGGAATTATCTAAATATATTCTTTGCATATTAAAACCTTTGGTAGGAGATTAACGACTCTTTTAATCAACTCTAAACATTTCATGGAATTACATAGGGAAATGAAAATAAATTAGGATGACAGGTTAATTAGTTTCGATATTGAAGAATATTTTCAATAATGTAGTCTACCCATCAAATTCTAAAGTTTTTAATGTAAGAAACTTTAAAAAATAATTAAAAGTAGAACCTCAAGTTACAATAACCTTAAAGAATAAACTTATGTGCCTATAAATTTTATAAATAATCTCCATAAATTATACATTGAGTGTAATTATTTTCAATTAAACAGGATGATGCTATGGCAATGGTTAGTCCATTAGGTCCAATTTTTCACAATGGCTAATGTAAATAAGCTATACTGATTACTGATCAGTAAATACTGATTAAGAAAAATAAATACTGACTCAGAAAGTGAATAATGATTAGGTTCAGAATTTATTTAATAGTACATGAATAAACATATGTTTTTACTTTTAAGTAAATACTAACATGTATAAGTATTTGTATGTGGTTTACTTACAGTATAAGAATAAAGTGTGAAATTATCAGATAAAGTTATGTGTAATACTAGGAAATATAAAATATGTACCATTTTTAACCTTCTAAACGTCATTGACTTGATTCCCTGCATAGGTGAGACTTGGGTGCCCATGTCATTGACGGGAACTCACGCAAACACAATTAACAAGTCATATTGTTTCCCAAAACTAAAACCGAAGGCTATAATATAAATTGAGTGGTTATTAGTATGGTCACCATCAGGTATAAGAGTGAAAGCGGCTCCTACCTCCCTCCACAGAAAGATAATGGAGCTAGTACCGTAAACAACTACCATTGGCACCAGCTGTCAGTGTAATTGATGTGAGATTTCATGCGCCTAAACCCTACCTGCCTCCCTGTCATTCCGAATAAATCCGCACTAGTGAACAGGTGTTAAACTCTTTCTGTCAGTTACTGTGATGTGTTTTATTTGTAGATAGTGTAAATTAGACACTTTCTGAGAAAGAGGGAGAAGAAATGGGCCCGCTGCGTTGTTTGTGTAAGAGGACAGCGCCGCGAGTCAGCCTTTGTCTGCAAGACCTGCACTGATGAGCCAGCACTTCATCAAGACATTTGTTTTGAGGACTATCATACAAAACAAAACTACTAAATCTGTTTTACTTACTTTTATTTACATGTGTTTTTGTATCTCTATGACTGTACTTTGTATTATTGTTTTTATTTTCAATACAGTTTTTTATACAATGTTTTTATTTTGTCATAATATTCTTAGTTGTGTAAAGATATACATAACGATCAATACTGACTTTTATATTTTTTTCTGACATCCTTATTAAGTAAATCAACAATAAAAAAACTAACTCAGGACACTAAAAACTGTATTTATTTACAGTATTAAATGTGAATGTAACAACCAAGATATTGGTGAGACAAAAAGACCTCTAAATACAAGAATTAGTGAACATAAAGAGAACACACGATTAGGCCTAATGGAAAAATCGAAAACAGTCGAACATAATATATTATATGGTCCGGAAATCACAAATTTAATTAGGAAGAACAAAAAATAATACTCCAGAAAGAAACATATATTATGAAAATTAACGGAACCCCCATATATAAAACTATTGGATAATCCTATCAGCCAAACCAGTATAAAAATAAGGCTGAAATAATGCCGCTAAAACCCCGGGTAGAAATAATAATGGGATCGAGAACTAAACTCTTGAAAGTGAGAACAAAAGATTGTTTACCCAATAAACCGTTAGGACAACTTTTTATTGGTTCCACCCCTGCTTATCTTCCATTGTGTAGTGTAGGCTTGTTGTTTGGTGGTTTTATCTGAACACTTTTGAATCTAGTTTTAGCTTTCACTACTCAGGACTAGTTTTAGGCTCAAGTTCTTTTCTTAGGTTATATATTTAGTTTTAGCTTCTAACATGGCCCTAGGCTATGTTGGCGTTTTTCTTTTTTATATTTAACCCATTGGCCTAGCCCTTTTCAGAAACTTTTCTTGACCCTAATCTAGCAATTAAACTGGCTGATTTTGTACATTATTAGAAAAATATAAATAACTTTTGACTTGTAATTGTGATTTTAGTTTATTTTAACCATTTTATTCTAAATTAAATTCTCTCTATAACAAATATAAGTTAACGTACAATAACCATTTTCTATATTTTATTTGATAATAACAATTTTTGAAAAAATAAATAAAAAACAAAAGCAGACGTTTTTTATAGTTACAAATTAAAAAAAAATAAAATAATAAGGTATATAACTTGATAACCCTTTTAATTCTCTACACAAAAACATCTTTGTTTACAACAAAACTCACATTTTTATGTACAGTAGAATTTATTTTCTTTATGAAGTTTGAACCGAGAAAACCGAAAAACCTCCACCACCACACATGTCATTTTATTCAGTTCCCTGATTGTTTGACACACTAGGCCTAGGCTCAGAAACTCATACAGGCATACTTACTATATGGTCTACAATCAATGCTTGGATTGAGTAAAGTATGTACATTTGAGGAATTGTTTGAAAACCATCGCCTCCACCACCAATCTCACTTTCATCACATCTACTGGTCTCACTTTCCACTTGCGAATCCGCATTCAGTATTTCTTGGGTTATTTTCGAAATATCTTTGTCTATATGACTTTCGAAATCACCATCTTCATAGTCACATAACATTCTCTCAATTTCTGAATCCGGCGTAATTTCCTTATTCATTGTGTAAAAACTCAAAAGAAACACGGCATAACGTAAATATTCACTAAAACCGTAAACAAAACAAATGTTTATAACCTAATCCGAACACAGAAGTCATATGTTTATTTGTTACGTTGCTTACAAGTGTTGTAAACATCAAGTAATCTAAATATTCTAAAAGTATAATAACGATATCGTAATATAAACTGAATAAATCTAGCTTATATCACACGCGTCGCTTATAAGGTTTCACTGGGACAGCGCGTGAACACTGCTTATAAAAAAGTGCATTTTAATCGTATTGTTCACAATAAAATGTAAAGAAACCATTCTCAGTGGACGCTGCTGCCATTTAACGGATTTATTCGGAACTACGTCAACCTACGCTTAGGCCAATAAAGAACGTTGTTTTCCAGGACACAGAGAGGTTCCGTATGTCTATTAGTGGGCCACTCGGGGACTATACGGAACAGTTCCGTATGTCTAGGCAAATGGGTTAACACTTGATAACGAGAGTTGATTTAAACTCTCGAAATGTCATTTATTACTTTTCATATACACAAATGATAGTGAATGTTCGAATAAACCATATTAATAATATGAACAATCCATCATTATCAAATAAAACCAGAACACATAGTTTATCACATATTCATGCACAATTCTGTTATCAGTAAAAGCTATATAAAAGCCTTGATCTATTTTTTATCTATTTGGTAATTAGTTAAATGAATGAAAAATAAAAAATATTTTATATTTATGTTAATAATGGTTTGTGTAACTATTAGAACACAAAAATATTTGTCAAACAGACACCCTGAGCCTGACCTCTGTACCTGAGTATCATAAAATGTCTGTCTGTCTATATTTCTATATAGCTACTCAAAAACTAAAACTATAGGCATATATTACTAGTAAATTTCTATATTTATCAAAATACATCTAATCTCGAAACACAGGCAATAAAATAACACATTTTTGACTCTTTAAAAACTGAAACGTGAAAAAGAAATAAAAATATAATTATTAACATGGTTTAATTGGACATTTGCCATTATTTGTATATATATAAAAACAAACACACGGCATTTCGAGAGCATAAACCAACTCCCTTTACCAAGTGATAAATCTAGACCATAAAAGTGACAAACACCAACATAGCCTAGTAGCCATATTAAACCATATTAATAATATGAACAATCCAACATTATCAAATAACTATAAACAGGAAAAAAATATAATTGAAATTTATAAAAGAAGAATTAAAATAACAACTACTAATGAATAAATCCATCTACAATTTTACATTGGTAGTATTAAATTTGACATTGTCTTGATTTCTAATCTTTATATGCTATCATTTGAAATTTTTTTAAATAAATGTACGCCTTATTTACCTTAGCTTTTAATTTTCCTGAGTAAGGATGTTTAATAACTGGAGGAAACTGTGTAAGGAATTCTGGGAGTAAACGAGTAATTTTTCCACGAATAGTTCGAGCTCCGTATTCCAGTTTGTCTGATGCTACCCATGTTGGGACAATATTGTGAGCATCAACCTGTCATCAACCAAAGTTAAGTTTTAACACATATATTTATGTTAAAAAAGATAAATGGAAAATAAGTATAAGCTTAAGGAAAGTACAGCACTACATAAATATTATACTATAGTTATACTAGCTTACGTTGCTCTCCATCACCATTATTAAATACCCCTCCTATTCCCATTAGGTGTTGTGCTCCTACTACTCATTTACAAACATTATGCAGACCAAAAATGTTCAACAATCAGTTTGATGTTCAAACACTTTATATGTAAAAAATAATCTTTATCCCCTAAACACATGAGAGTTTTAATAAGGAATAATGCCCGCTACTGATGTGTTTAAGTAAATTTGCTGTTCATTCAAATATTTTCATTTCACTTATAACAAGTATCCACTACTAAAACACTTTGAATTTACTAAAAAACTATTAAAAAATTAAAAAAACTAATACTGCAATAAAATCAGTTATGTTCATTATAGGACATTTTAATTTATCTTTAATACAATGATTATTATTTAGGCTCTTACTTCTTTATTATAAATATTTTGACACTTTATGAGATGATTCTCCTATAAATGGTTTCATGCTGAAAAAACGAAATTTCATGTAAAAATACTAAATAAAATTTAAACATACCTGACATAAAGGGACCTCTTTAGGTAAAGTTTCTTTTAATTGCTCTGCCCAACTTAAAGGCTCTCTTAATGGCATAAAGTCTATAACAACTGCTCCAATTTTGTGTTCTTCTATAAAAGCAGGTAAAATTTCTTCACCATTCCCAATTAGTAGATGAAATTCAATGTTAAGCTTCTTACACTCTGCAGAAACTTCTTCCAGACCTGTGAAGAATATATTAAACTTATTTTAATAATAAATAAAGAAAACTTTGGTAATGTATTATTTTTATTTATTTATGATTGTGAATGCGTTAAATTATAAAAACATAAATGAATATGGCTTTAAACTTTAAAAAGAATATATTAAAATTTGCAATGAGTTTAGTGAAAAATATACCTCATTTCGAGTATAAGGACTTATGTCATCTGATAAGTTTAGTGTTCGGCTGGACAGATATGGTATATATTTTGTATATATAAATACAGTAATTAAGAAAAAAAGGGAAATTAAAAAGACATGAGGGTGGAATTTAACTTATAAGAAGTTATTTAATAAAAATATTTTTCATGAGACTGTAGAGGCTGAGTTATGATAGCCCAATATTTTATAGTTAAAAAACAATGGGAAGTAAGCAATCTGTAAAAGAAAAAAGATGGTCTTAAAAATTTATTTTCTTTTAACGGGAGAATGGGACACAAAATGAGAGTTCACTAAGGGTTGTACTTGGACATTCATGACAGAACAATAGTTAATAAATATATATAAACAAATGTGTGGTTGCGGCCGCGGTCTAGAGAGGGTGTGTGATTCTGTTAGTATTTTAGTATACTTATTATAATGGTGGGTTACAAGGGGAAATTACAAAAGTATCATGGTTGACTTGGGAACTGGTTTCATGGTGGACGTATGTATGTAAGGTGTTTCCATCACACCCGGTATTATTTGTGTGGATGGTCATAGGGTCACAATCAGATGGATAGAGCATGCAGCAGGGGCCTAAGGGTGTGCTGCTGTTGTTATAGACATGAAAAAACATCACAATTTACACCTCAAGTGTAACAGCAACATTATATATGTCATAAGGTGTCTAAACATGAACCAAGCACACACAATGAAACCGAACTTCTTAATTTTTTTTTTAATTTTTTGATGAGTATGGAATAAATTGTTTGAAATTATAATATTCATTTTTGATTTCGTTTTTCGAAAATAACAGACACACTTTTCCCCATAGGTCCACGTATAGGTACAAATGGAAAACACATGCACAACACAAAAAAAAAAATGTCTTAACAAAAAAGTCTGGTTGGACACTCATTTTGTTCTAAATTAACCAATTAACCAATTAACCTTTACAGAAAGGCGAGTTGATGGCTCGCATTTCAAATAATTTTTTTTTCTCAAATCTCGTGAGTGTGAAGAAGCTTTATTGCCTTCCTACGAGTTGCAGATTGTTTACTATCTTTGATCTCAAAATTAAAATGTTTTTCTTCTTATTTTTAGGGGCTTGTTGGGAGACACCGACCTCGGCTCAAAGTTTTCCGAAAGTAGTTTGGATTTGGGGGTGGAGTGTCACATGGCCACCACTGTACTATGAGCCGAGTGGCGTGGCTCTACTGGTATGGAGGAGGGTGATGTAGCCCAGCCAAGGAGCCCACCATGGTAATTAATTAATTAACCACTATATAATTAATAATGGATATTTATTGAAAAGGGATCCTAAATTGTAATTTTCTATAGAGTAATAGACGGATGCTGAGTTACCGAGATCACTAAGAAGGGGAAGGGGAAGGGGAAGAGAGCAGAGACGGAGTCATTTAGAGAGTCCGCCTCGAGTCTGTTTTCAATACAGTCAGCGAGCATTCTGCTCCGTGAGATCGGTCCACTTTCAGCATATAAAATTTCTAAATTAACCGTCATGTCTTTTTTTGCAAGGAAAGTTTTGAATTATATAGATTTAACTAATAACAATATGTAAACTAAATAATTATTTGTATTAATAAAACTCTAAATCATTTAACACTAAACTTGCGCTGCATGTAATTTAATTATCGCCTGAGACCGCATCCTCTAGCCATCCTGACAGATTCCGGCCAACGTGGATGCAATCTCCAGCCAGCAGAAAACTTCTGATTTTTCAGCAGGGGTTTTTCTGCCGCCATAAAGTGGGCGATGGCCACACTATCTTCAATACCGTAACCCTTTCAAACACAATTCTTGTAAATATAGATGTTGTATTGTTATACAACAATATCCCTCACACACATGGTCTATTAGCTCCAGAACATTTCTTAAACAAACAACAGAACAACGCAAATCCTATCACTTTCTTTTGGTGAACCTCACTAAATTCATTCATCAATAGAATAACATTAAATTCCAAGGCAAAAACGTTTTACAAATAAAATGAACTGGAATGGGTACATAAATTTGTAAAAAGGGGTTATCCTAAGAAATTGGTTACGAATCCAATTCATTTGGGACAAAACACAGATATCATACCCAAGAAAAACTTGGGTATAACTTGTCCATCTCTCTAGTCATCGATTATCACCCAGGCCTACAGAGTTTAAATAACATACTGAAGGAAGGCTTCAAAATTCTACAAGCTTCCAACCATACTAAAAATCTCACAGAACCTCCCAAAGTCTTGTTTTAACAGCCGACAAATCTGAAACAAATGTTAGTTCACCCCAAGGTCCCAGATTCCAACACACGTAAACAACTTAACTTTTCCCACGATTCTTTTCTATGCAATAGGCCAAGATGTAAAACATGCAAAATACACCTTCCCTCCAACAATTTCAATAGTTCCTAAAGTAAAAAAGAATTCTAAATTAAAGGTCATCACACATGTACAACGAAAAATGTTATCTACCAAACCACTTACAGTGAAGGTTTTGCCCAGCTCGATATATTGGCCTAACAAGAGACAATCTAAGCCAGGAAGAATGGCCACAGACATGATGAAAATCCACAACATTGCCACTTTAGATGACAGCTTCAAGACAAAAATTATAAAATCAACTCCCTCCAGAATGTAACCCCTCAGAAGTAAGAAGATGGGAAATGTCTCATCAAAGAGTCACAAAATCTAGAGAACCCCAAAATCTTAATCTTAGATAAATTACCTTTTATTCTTTTCCCTCTCCCAACAGGCTTACTTAAAATTATTATAATTTTTTTTAAAATTTCGTCTGTGGTTCAACACTCAACACAGATCCATCCTCTGCAACCATAATACAACAATTTAGTCTTCTTTTTTACTCTCTGCTGATTGAAAAACTGAAAAGTGTTTACAAAATATTTCAGAACTTTAGTGTTTTCCTATTTATGTACTACTAGGTAATACCAAGGACCATTTTCCAAGGTAAGGCTGTGTCTCCTATCCTTACAAAATCTAAATAGGTTTACGTGGCCTATTAAACTCCAATCTAAATGTTAATGATGGCTACATATGCTATATAATGCACCAATTGTAACAGGATGACTTCTTCTTTGTTTAATAGCAACAAATGAGCATTCAACCTTAGAAATAGCAGTGGACAACCTAAATGATGAAAATCTTGAGTCTACAGCATCAAGGATGCCTCCTCTTGACCTCTTATGATTAATATTCAAAGATCAGTTAAATCTGAATAATTCATAATTTTTCTTTGTGTGATCTTAATGATTGTAGGAATCTCATTTCTATATTTAAAAGTGAGAATTATCATAACATTTTTTTAAAGTATATTTTGGAATGAATTAATTATAACAATTTGCCCCTTTAGTCAAATCTATTACCTTTTAATAAAAACTTGAAGTGTCTAATATTGGCATCTAAAAAGTTAGGCTTGCGGCAAAAACACACATGAAGAGGTACCTCATTTTTCAATGCTAACTTTTGTGCATAAAGCAGAGCCCAATTGTCTGAAAAAAAAAATTAAACGTATAATTAATTATTGACATTAAAATAAAATTATAAACCTCCCAGTATTATACAGAGTGTAATTACGGCCATCTACATAGTAAAAACATCAAAATTACTGGTTGCATGTGTGAATCTTGAAAAGGAAAGATATCCAATGTACGTAAATGAAAATATATTTAGGCATATATTATACAAAACTTTAATATATTAATAAGCAATAAAAGAAAATACTGTTGAAAAATCCATATGGCATATAATTGTTTTACAAATTGTAGCTTAGAATAATGGAAGAGAAAATTATTTTCTCCACATAAGAATTTTATTCTTTTCTCAAATAATTTAATAAGTTGGTAATTTATGGCTAAGAAATGTATGCTTTTAACTGCAAGGTAACTGATTGTTTTTGTGAAACTGAGCAATGAACCCAAAAGACCAATGAGAGATATATCAAAAACATGATTTTTAAAAAAATTTGAGAAATTAATTTTATTGATCAATGTCAAACATTTTTATATAAACCATTAGTCAATCCATCAAGTTGTGTTCTATTTAAATCAATGGCAGGTTTGCATTATTTCCAAGACCCACCCTATAAGTAAATTTTATGTAGTCGTCAATTTTTAATTCTCACTCGCTTTCAAGCTGAATGTTGCACAATTAATTATGTATCAACAATTTAAATATTTAGTATGTAAGAATATTGTTTACAGAAATAGCTGTCTACAATAATGTAATATGATAGTTTGTCTCTATAAGCCATAGTACTTCATCTCTTTGTAAAAGGCAAATATCTTAAGATTGGTTCCAATGATTTTAATAAAATTTAAATAACATATGAAGGTCAATGGCCAAAATTAAGCGGAACCGGATCAAGCTCTTAGGTAAAAATTCTCAAAAGAGAAATAAAAATTGAAAACTTTCCTTAATTTAAAAATTAACTTTGCTGTTTCTTGAAATGATTGTTTTAAAAATAATTTTTATGATTGTGTGTGTAGGCTTTACATGTATTGTAAAAGTGTGTAGCCTATGCTCAATTTTTTTATAACCTCTTTGTTAAAGAATTGGATAAAGTAATACAAAATCAAATATCATAAACTGCATAGAGTATGGCATTTGAATAAATAGTTGAATAAATAATTACTAAAAATACAAACTAATTACTGCTATATAAGTACCACAAGAATTATAAATATATATTTGACATTAAGTACTATTTAATCTACTACACCCACAATTTTTTTTCTTTAATAACTTTCTTTTGTTAGTTATAGGTTAGAGTTTAATAGCATACATAGCCTATTAACTTAGATTTTGTATGGATAGGGGACACACGCTTACTTTGGAAAGTGATCCTTGGTATTACCTATTTGTATACAAATAGGAAAACGCACAATAAAACATTAAAATTCTGAAATCAGATCCTTTGTAACCATATTACTACAATTTAATCTTCTTTTTATACTCTCTAGTGATTGAGAAAGTTAAGTGTTTACAAAATATTTCAATACTTTTGTGTTTTATAGTTTTCCTATTTATGTACTACTAGGTAATATCAAGGACCACTTTACAAAGTAAGCTTGTGTCACCTATCCATACAAAACCTAAACTTATTTGTTTGTTAGAAATTCTTACTTTAAACATGGTGTTATTAGCTTCCAAGAATGCAATATTATAATAAATGGGTAATTAAATACCTTATTTCTCACAGTCAAGCACTCTAAATATATCCTGTTACAAAACAAAAAAGGAAAATAGTAAAAAAACAATCCCATGAGCCCAGAGAAAAACAAACTTATATATTCATTGATTATAGCAAAAAACTGAAATTTAACTTGAAGGAAGAATTAACATGTCAGGTGTAAGATTACATGATTTGGTGATTGTCCTAAATTTTATATCAGCCAAACTGGACGCTCCTTCATCAAATGATTTAAGGAGCACCTTAAAAAGAAACTTTTAAACCTTATATGAACAGAAATCCAATTTCGCCAAACACCTTATTGACTTTGACCACAAATACATCAATGTTCATAACAACCTAGAAATTCTTAACACATGTAGAAAAGGCCGTTTACTGTCATCCCTGGAGGAATTCAAAATTTACACTGCCTCAAAATGTGATCCATACAAAGTAGTAAATGATAAACTGAATTATTTATATAACAAATTATTTAACACAGCTATCCAGTTGAGAGATGAAGTATTAACCTTCATGATTGAACAACCTTATCTCTTACATACAATTGTACAAGACTCCAATTGTATACATACTCGCCACAAAGTAACATACGTTTTAACTGAGTCTCCACGTAACATATTGATTTTAATCTTTGAAATGTTTTTTATTATTGTCATACAGTGTACATGTTTTCAAGTGATTGTGTATGTTTAGTGTTTTATGTGTTAGTTTTGTATAGTTTTAATAACATGTTCCTCAACAGTGGAATGAAATACATCTTTTGAGGTTGATCTGATGATCGTGGCATGAACCACCGAAACCAGTAATTCGACAGGAGAAATAATTTGACTGTGAGAAAAAAAGGTAACTAATTACCCATTTATTATAAATTCTTACTCTTTACTTTACAATTTATAAACATTCTTTTCCTATTGCTCTTGACAAAACAGTATTATAATCGTCCATGTGGAATATTTGAGAATTCAATAAAAATATTGAAAGAATTAGGGACTATTTTATCACTAAAATGTAATATTTTTATTTCATTAATTTTAGATATTCACGTTAGTTTCCAATCGATATACAGAAATAATGTCATAAGATTTATTTTCTTTTAGTTTTGAAACTACGTTATCTTGTATCTTCTTTTATTTTATAATCTGAATATTTACCAACTAATATTCCCAAGTAAGTCGTATTACACTGCACTATTCTGACAGTTTTCTAGCAAAATTTAATTCTAGAAGAATTTAATTAATTAATTTTTATTTAAACTAATAATCGCTGTAATGCACATAATTGTAGTACATTGTAAAGTTATGGAAAGTCAATTTTTCTTTTTAACCTGTCTACCCTACTTACAAAAAAGATCAAATTTAATTTTCACGGAAAATAATATTATGCATCAAAGTAATCAGTAATTTTTTAGTGGATTTTAATGAGTTAGGTTATACAAGGGAGGAATTTTATTTATCCTCTATTTGTAAATCAGTTTTAGTGACTTCAAACAGACTAGGTACCTGTACCTTGTAAAAGACAATTCCCAATTTTAGAAGTTAAATACTTAATAAGATGTGTCATTGATCATCATACTTTGAGTTAATTGGCATCCCTGAGTACTATTATACTATTTTTAAGAAATGTAATAATTATTCTTCAAATAGTCCTAAATGTTGTTCTAAAATGTAAACAAGGTATAATACGTGGAGGGAGTCTCCTCATACAATACTACAACTTTAATCTGAATATTTGTTTAATCGAGCTGTACAGATTATCAATTTGTTCAGATTATTATGGGAACATTTAAACTTTTTTTTTAAATACAGTAAAAATGCACATTTATTCCATCAAATATACATTTAAAAACAAAATTAAATATATATTTAATGTATTTTAAATATACATTTAAAAACAAAATTAAATATACAATATTAAATGTATATTTAATGTATTTTAAATATACATTAAAGCATGTAGTGAGGAGTCACTACTTCCTCACACAGTAGACAGTACACATAACTAAGAACTGGCCTAGAGAGTCAGAGAAAATAGCTGTTAAATTGAAAAGTCACAACATGAAAACAAATGACAAAGGTCATTCGTGCTATGATAAGTTTGGAATAAATCAACCTCACAGCATTACTTAGATAGTTATTACTTTCACCAGTTCACAGAAACAGTTTTATATATTTTAACTAGTATTTCAGCCATGATCTCAAATCTTATAAATATGTATCTAGTACAACTAACACATGAATTACTGTACATTCTTGTCAGTTATGATGACGACAGACAGTTTAAATATACCCTCAAAATGTACTACTAGTGTATAGGTTATACAGACATTTAAAAGCTAAAATTTCCACTGCACACGTTTATTTTTTAGAGTTGTGTGCTGTTCATACAACTATTTAAAAGTCAATATTTTCAAAATGAGTAATAAAAATGCTTAGGTTTTAATTTTTGCTATAATATATGTAAATGTGCTAAATTTGAATTTTTTAAGAAGTTTTAAAGTAGCTGATTGTGCATAACAATTTTCTATTTAAAACACTTTTTTATATGAATTTTTATATCCTATTTATAAACAAAAATTGTAAGATAAATGCTACGAATAAATTTTGAACTTTGGTAGGATACAGTTTGGAATAAATGTGCCAATTTTGAATGATTTAAAAGGTTTTCAGAGTACTTTTGTGTGCAGAAAATAAGCAGTTTAAACCAATTTTATAAAATTATAAATTCTATTTTAAAATTGTTTTAGTGAAATAGGAGTTTCATTACATGCCTTGTACTCTTTCATCACGAAACATCCAATACACTATCCCTTCTGCCCAATTGGGAACATCTGTGGCAGTAGATAGTATGCGCACACGTTTTTTATTGAAATTAAATTTCAAAATAGATTCTGATGCCTGCAAAACACAATTAACAACAACATTAATATAGACATAGTATTAAATTATAGCTATTTATTAATGGTATTTTAATGAGTTTCCTTATCACTGATATAAGCACTTTATCAGTACTTTTTTTTTTTAGATATAGCACTTTTATTATGTAGTTATATAAAATACAGAATTGAAGGGCAGTGACAATATAAAGATTTCTATACAACTAAAATAAAACCAATATAATTTTTATATATCTGAGTATTATCAGGGCTGTTCCTAGAGGTTGAGGCACTCGGCTCAAACACATCAAAAGCGAGTCAAACTCCCGCCACTACTAAATTCACCAAGTAGTGTAAATATTGAAATTCGGGTGTTAAGGGGAATGAAATATAAAAGATATATATCTGAATATATACAATAACCTGAATTTTTTATTAAACAAACTTTAAACACTATTTAGGGCAAGTCCTATATTTCTCATTAAATTGGGATTTGACTTTTTTTGATACGGCAAATCAATCATTGTTGAGACCATTGGTCTCTTCATTTTCTAAACTGCATTGGAGATAATTGCAAGGGAACTTAACTTTCTTGTGTTTATGAACATAAGTGTTTATCAATTTTAACTTACTGAAGCTTCGTTCATAGCTTGTCACCGTAACTAGTATAGTTATAAAGCTAGTATAGATACGAAGAGAAAACCACAGATTGGTGAAGAGATCTTTTCTGAAGTTTTCTAATAATTTATAGATTTTCAGTGAAGACATTTGCTTATCTTTTGATTCCTCATTTGTTATCATGTTTATATGAAGAAGATCATTGTACAAACCTTGTCCGTTTATACACTTTTTACCATAAAAAGTGATCTTGTAAATTTTACATTATTCTCAAGTTCTTCTTTTTCCAGTCAAACAAAAATCCCCACTATGATTTATAGTTTGAAAATTGATCCATCCTGTCTTTAAAAGACACTAGCATTGTGTTAATAAATGAAAAGAACACATCTCTTTTAAATATAGTTTTGTCTTTGTTCTAGCTTCTTTTTTGCTGAAAAACATCTTTAATGCCAATTTCAGTACCTAATTCTTTGGTTTTCAAGATTGAATTCTTCAATTCATTAACCCTGAATTTCTCAATGAAATCAAAACATTTTTGTAGTTGATTAAACCCCAAAGAAATGTTGACAGACTAATTTTGAAAATATATGCTGACAAGGTTAATCTCAAAGCATACATATTCCCACACTACCAGACACATCAAGAAAAATCTTCCACATGTACTGATGGGACCATTTGTCTGTGCGCGCGGTTCTGACACTACTAGCCGTTCTGTAAAAGTAAGGCTCGCTCATCCAACTATGTTTGTCTACCTTTCGCAACACATAATTACAGTTTACAAGATTTGTAGTGCATATAGAAACATGATGTTTACAAACAACTCGAAGCTACATTGAAGACAGGTGAATAATCTACGTCCGGTCGCGTGGCACCACATGTTTTTGGAAATGAGCGATAACCACTCCCCTCTTCCCCGCCGCGCCATAGCAAGCCGCGTGCACAGACAAATGGACCCATCAGTATCTCCAGTGATTTCGCTTCTGAAGAAATGATTGAATCAGCAGTGGTTTCACTCAGCTTATCATGTGCCCTTAGAACATTAGCAAATTGTTTGGTGTAGAACAGCGGAAACGGAATTTATCCTTTCTTCCCACCTTCTATTACAAAGTTATTTCAGAGTTAAAGACTGAACATGATCGCTCACAATACACCATCCGCAACAATTGTGTATAAACGTTTTAACAATAGTGATCTAATAATTAATAAGCAGACTGCAAAATAATTCAAAATGAGTGGAAGGCAGAGTATATTGACAGTCGACAGGGGAAGGGGAGTGTAGACGGTAGCATACTGGTGAGTCATTCACTGTTAGGCATGACAACACAACATTACAATGAACTGTGAACAATTATTTGTATTGTTATAATAATCATTTTTAATTTTTTCACAACAAAATACAATATAACTGATATCAGATTAATTATAAAACAACTAATATACAATACATTTGATATCAAATTTTTAAAAATAATAAAATTTATTTTTAAATTCAAATGTATAAATAAGAATTAGATCATATTGCTATCCAATTCATTTCTTAATATGTGAAGAATAGGTAATCCTTAGACACTTAAGCTTGCGCAGGATTTACCATCAATAATTTTAAGTATATAATTAAAGGAAAAAGAAAGAAAGAGATCAGCTGCAGTGCCATAAACTATTCAAAAATAATAAATTCAAGTGTAATGGATGCCTAAAAAATAAAAAACCAACATCAAGACTGAATTTTACGAAAAAAAAAAAAAAAAAGCTGTATATCTAAACAGCTTCACACTTAGATATACACACTCCGCCCCCATCGATTTCAGACTCGTACAAGACACACACTCCAGGACAACATCAATGGACCTAGACTATAAGTCTCACTTTAAAATTAGTTCCATGTTACCTATTGAATATAGCCATATTTTTACAGATTTTGAAAACTAAATCAAGATTTTTCTCTTCTGTACTTCTACTGGAATATATTGAATATCCCCCCCCCCCCCCCTCTAAACATAAATGAATTTTTAAAATGCTGTTAATTTAGTTTTTAGCAGTAGACAAACTATTTTCCTGCTTCCACAATTCCGCTTCCTGTAATAATTATTTATTGAACAACTTTTCTTATAAAACTCCACCAATACCTTAAAAACATACTGGTACTTCGAAGCCAGTATGCCCATTGTTCTAAAAAGAGGTAGAGAATAACCAGTTTTAGACCTAAATATCATAACTCATATTGTATGTTTTTAAGCAGTAATAATAGGTTTAATAGTCACTCCCCCCCCCCCCCAATTAAACCCTACTGTAAACAAGACTACACTAACGCATAATAAATTTGCCTCATTAGTTCTGGTGGGATCAAAGATCTAAGAAAATATATTTTACAAATAACTGAATTGAGTTCACACTGCAATTTACTTATGTGGTCATTCCATTTCATTCTTTCGTCCAGTATTATTCCCAAGTACTTAACATTATTTACTATTTTTATCTTCGGATATAAACACCCTTCTAAATTCTTATTTGAGCATATTATGTGATGGTGTATTATATTTTCTGGCATATATTCCTTGTTTTTAAAAAATGAAAAAGAAGAAAAAAAAGATATAATTTGTTTTAGCTTCACTCTTAATACCATAATATTTTTTGAAAACCAAAGTCGTAAATGTTGCAAACCCTCAGTAATTTGGATGATAAGCTCATGAATTGAACCAGTTTTGTACAGGAGTGCTGTAGCATCCACAAAGGCTGTAATTTCGCCATTAAATTTGCTATTAAATAAATTATATATATATATATATATATATTTAAACAAAAGAATCGCTCCAAGTACAGATCACTGAGGAACACCATACTTTATCTCTGAACTAGAATAGAATAGAATAAATTTATTGCAACAATTTTTATAACAGATAAAATACAAGATTAACTATTGTACCAAGATATGTATTTTCAAATGTAAAGAAAAATAATTTAATTCATGTGGTCGAATACTTTTACTGCCGGGAGGTGCTGTACCCTGGCGTTGAAGTCTGGAAACAGCGTCAGGCGACTCTTGCCATAGGCAATTCTAACTGTACCTAAAGGAGATAAGCCATTCTATTAAATCGAGTCTTGCCGTGAATCACATTACATCGAAAATGTTTCTAAAATTTTAAGTTTGCATTCGATGTCATCATGCAACCCGTGCTACTTTGGTTATTTTAAAAAAGGTTTAATAAAGGTGCTTCACTAACATGTGCATAGTGTTTTCTAAATTTAAAACAAAATTATGACTTCATTGTTAATCGTCATGCCTCGTTGTCTTTGAACAACTTTTGACATCTCTTGAGCCAGCTTATGCCAGTTTGAGCCAGTTTAAAAAGAAAAAAGGAGTAATAACAATAATTTTTCAATGGAAAACTAAAATAAATTATTTGGAAGGGATATGCTAGCAACTTTGGACCTCACAACCCCAAAGGGGTTAATTTTCTAAATTTGTAATGTATTGACATCAATCACCAATAAAAATTTCTAACATAATTTTTTTTTAAATATAATAAACTAGTTCTTTATAGTTGGCCAACTTAGCTAATGTACATGTAACCTATTTTTTTTAACTTTTGTAATGAGTTAGTCTTAGAAACATTTTTTTTTTGTAATTCAAGTACTCTTAAATTGTTACCATTATCTTTTGTTCACCAAAATATTTGTAATTTGGAACATATGGGGGGGGGGCTTGTTCAATGCTATGTAAAATTTTTGTTTTAAGGGCGTATCAACTATATATATGTATAGATATATATAAATATGCATAAATGACTAATCAATTTATTACAATTTTTTTTTTTTTATATTAAATAAACCAATGTTATATGTTAATCTGTATTTTTGTGAATGGTTAACTTAGATACCACCAGATTCAAAAGAGAGCAAGGTCAACGAGGGAACTAACTAATTAAAATTTTTTTACTTGACATGACCATTCCTTTTGGTTCAATACGCTCCTCCGCTTTTTTGTTAAAATTTTCCCCTTTAAATGGTACACTATGTTGCAAAAGCAGCCCCAACAGGTTAAAACCCAATTACTGGGGTGCCATATATAACAAAATAACTAAGTCTGCCTAAACTATAAAATAATTAAAAATCCAAAAGTAAAAGTCAAATCAAAAGTAAAAGTAAAACAACCAAATACACAATTACTAATATACTATTATAAAACCATATATACTAATAAAAATAAGTAAAAACATAAAAACTAACATTTTACAATTATTGTTGATCTCCACCAAAACTCGCAAATCTAAAACCAAAGTTGGTTTAATACAGCCAAAGTTTCCCTACGAAACCTCGACAAACCCCAAGAAACATCCACCCTATGAGCGACTACATTATACAGAGCAATCGTCGAGTACTACTTCCATTATAAGTAATTTTAGACAATAGTTTTAAAGGAGAATGCTAAAAATAAGAAAAATGTAGCTTGGGAACTATCTTGCTGAAAAATCACATGCTGGTAGATCAGATGACCGTCAGGCCATGGGATGTTGTCTCAGTGTGAGAATAGATGCTTAAGAAACATTTCTCTTAGGACATTCATAGATTGTCTTGAAGTGGTGCACAGTAGCACCATCCTATTGAAAACACTTTTTTTTTTTAATTGATCTCAAGTTTTTGCTGCAAGAAGTTCTTTAACATGTCGACATAACTATTGGAATTAACTTTAAAGGATACTTGTCTAACTTTATTGGATTAGTTTCTGCCCAATATCTAAAATTCTGTTTATTTACACAACCCGAAAAATGAAAATTATCACTTGACAGCACAACAGATTTCATTGGAACATTTTCAACAATACCCTGCAAGAAGTGATATGGTTATTCCAGTTATGATCATATAACTGCTGTACAACATATTTTATTACGGATGAAACTGCAATTCCGCATGTAAATCCTCCTTACATGCTAATCACTAATTCCTAACACATATGTAATGTTGCATATTTAACAGATGCAGCGTATTTAACAGCCGAGCATCGTGGAGACTGGGTAAATGATTATCTTACAGCTTGGATCTTTTCGGATATTAATACACATCGTGGTATACAAGGTGGTTTCTTTTTTAAAGCTGAATCTGTACCTCTAAAATTAGACACCCACAACAATATTGTCACTTAAAACGTACCACCCCAATGACTTATTATGTCTATGATGCACATTTAAGTGTCTAATAAATAATCACTGGGTGGGATTTTTTTAATAAGTTTGAGTTACGAATGCACAATGCTCACCCCTCCATACAATTATGGTAACCTAAAATGGCACGTTATTCTCAGAAAAATGGCTTACTGATACGATCAGTAGAAAGGGGAGGTACTACTACATCTACTGTATTTATTGTTATTGTTGACAATAAAGTATTATCATTATCATGGTTCTTACCAACATATTGTACTTTAACAAAGTTTTTATTACTTGCGCACACTCCAGCATCACTTTCTTTCCCTAAATCGGTTGTTTTTGCTGTATATACAATAAAGTCCAGTACAATTACTGCTTGACACTCATAAAAAATAAATAACAATGCCAAAGCAGTTTCTCTTTGAAGGTGTATATTGTTTGAAATCTAATCTCCCCTTCCACAACATTAGACACTCTTCAATCACCAGATTTTTATACGGCTTGAACAATACAACACGTTATGCTGCTAACTACAACACGTTATGGTTGCTTGGGGTCAAAACTAAATAATTGAATACAGGAATTAAGCTAACCATAGATCGAATTAAGTTAACAAATGAAAACATGCTTACTCATTCTCTATTAGGTTAAATTCCCTTACCCCCCCCCCCTTAAACCAAAACTCACTCTATATAAGTACCTCTTAATGGGTTAATTATAATTAACTATTTTGGAGGACTTATATTATAATGATTAAAGTAAATGCACACAACTCTAATTGAAATAAGGAGTTCCATTTTATGCGCTCTGTCCAGGTTTACGTGGCTAGCAACATCTAATTCACTTTCTAAATTAGTCATACTGCGATCAAAACTCTCATTCTCATTCCCAGTAAAATATAACATACTTATCCATTCTCTAAGGATATATTTTCATTATAACCTTCTTCATCACATGATAACCCATCATCACTGGAGTTTAGATTGAATTCCAAGACAGCAATCAACATTGATAATAAATAACAACACTAAACCAAGAAAAATATACTAAATATCTACAAACATTAAACTAAAAATTAAAAAACTGTATATTTGCAAAATAAAATTCATAAATATGTTCCATAACTAAGTAGATAAAAAAAAAAGAAATGTTATTTGACTTTTACCATGTAGAAAAATGGTTGAAAATGTGAGTAAAAAAGGGTTTCCAAGAACTATTCTTCACTCATCACCCCTTGGGCCTTTCACACTTCAGCAAATAACATCAAATACCCTATTCATAACACAATTAATCACTTACAGCCAACATCTATCTCTTATACAAAAAGAGACATAACTTTTACCGCCAACATCTATCTCTTACTCTTTCTCCTATAAACGTCAAAATAATTCCAGAATGATGTCATTCCTACAAGTACAATCTTGGCACTAGCGAAAGGGTCAATTAAATTTGTTTAACTTAAGTTTATATGTGTTCAAAAGTTACGAAGATATCCTATATATAAAGAGGATATGAAACCTTTAAATGGCTATCTGGGGAAAAGATTTATGTAGTTTTTATTGTCTCGATTCTAGTCAGACCTATCTAGCAACCAGCTATGAGCTTTAAACTACCAGTATAGGTAGTATTATCACCTTTTAACTACAAAAGAGATATTAGTTGAAATAAACAGTTTTAAATATTTAATCAGGCTTACCTATAAGTTCAGCTTTTTAGACTAAGTTACCTTTTTTCTTTCCTCCGAGATAGTGTTTATAAATGAATTATTCTCATCATATTTATTTTCATTATTCTTCGTCTGTGTGTCTTCCAATTTTAATTTCTTGGTCTTCGGTCCCTTTTTATCCATGAAAGACTGTAATGTTTAATAAATTATGACATATAATGTCAGCCAATGGACAAGAAAACATTTTTTACAATTTTCACTTATAATATCTCTTAAAATAAGCTCTAACAGTTTCACAATTAGCATTAAATCATAGTATTAGATTCCTGTAATTTGACTAATTTGGTTTGAAATGTTACGTGACAAGGAACTTAAACATACAAAAATGAGATGTACCCAAGTTCTTTGCTTGTAGCCTATTATATTGTAAAATAAAATATTTTAGTTTTTTCTTAATACTGTAGTTATCCCGGTAATTCTGCGCAATTACTTGGTCAACCCCAAATTTTTTCATATTTTACTACGGTCATAAGGATGTTCTCAGAAAGCAAGAAACATAAAATTTAAGGCCCGCAAGGCCATCTGCCGAGCGATAAGAAGGTTCAAAGTCCACGCGATAACAGTGGCTTGCGGGAGACGCGCAGAAGGCCAGTTGTGACAGTACCGTTATATAATTATATATAATGACAGGTTTGGCCAGGTAGCTATATATATAGGCCTATATATATAGCTACCTGGCCAAACCTGTCATTATAGGCCTGTAGAGATGTATGTGAAACTAAAAAAAATAGAAATTACCTCAGTAATCGCCGGGTTCAACGTCCTCATCCGAGTCAGCGGCAACTGGATCAGTGTTCTGTTGCGATGGTTCCCCGTTGTAAACTTCACCGATAGCCCGAAACAAATGGTGTAGTCTTTGTTTATAATCCTGATGTTTCCGTTTGAACATGAACTCAGCAAGGTGGCCAATAAAATGGTGTTTTGTGTTGCCGAACCTCGGAACGTTTCCCCGCACTTCTCTCCACAAACGTTCAATATGTTGAGTGTGTGCTTCCGTGTCTGGGTCAACAAAATTGTACGTGTGGTTGACGGTGAGATGTGTATAGCCTTCAAACTGTAAACAATCATAGGTCCGCCAACAGTCACTTATTACAGTAGTTCCGGGAAGCACATACTGCTTAATAATAGGTAACAATTCTGCGTGACCACGTCTTGCTACAGGTATTAAAAAACACTTCCTGGAATCTCGTTCGAACCCCCCAAACACCCAGTTACCTTGAATAATACGACCACGATTATATTTACGCTTCCCAATTTTTGCCTCGTCGATTTCAACGATTTTACCTGGACCACCTAACACTTCAGACTCCCTCTCATTAACAACAACACACACTTCCCTGAGATAGTTACTCCAGTCAACAACAGAATGATTTGACAAGTTTAGTTCATTTAATAACAGTTCATGACGTGGAGGTTTCAACAAAGCCCAGATGGCAACAAAACGACAAATAGTTTGCTGTGACAAATTATGACTCTCAAACCACGTATTTTTATACTGCGACATGTATTTTTTACACTGAATTTTGACCTTTTTTTTACTATTATTCACTGACTCGATTCTATTCCAACAGTTAAAGGTGTTTTTCTTCATTTAACGTCATCGACCCGCCACATGTTGGACACACTTTGGTACATTGCAAAACGCCGTGTTCGTACAAAAAACGTGTTAACTTTTTCTGATCTTCACTTAAAACCGTGAAACTAAGTAACGTGTTCTCACACCCGTCACATAAAAGAGGATTATCGGAGGAACCACTAGCCATAACGATACTGTCACAACTGGCTTTCCACGCGTCTGCTGCAAGCCACTGTTATCGCGTGGACTTTGAACCTTCTTATCGCTCGGCAGATGGCCTTGCGGGCCTTGAATTATATGTTTCTTGCTTTCTGAGAACATCCTTATGATCGTAGTAAAATATGAAAAAATTTGGAGTTGACCCAGTAATTGCGCAGAATTACCGTTATTCCCTCCCCCTAATATAATTAACTTAAACAACAAAATCTTCAATCATGACATAAGTTAATTCTTTACAAAATAAATATAAAGAATACTTTCCATTAATCTCTATTTAAAAATGTTATCTCATGATAAAATGAATACTTATCAATTTAGTTTTAAATTGTCCTTTTTACTAATGTGAGTTATGAGACTCTTCTCAATTAACTGGTACATAACTACTGTGAAATGTTAATTATGTAGTGTACAACTCTCTGCATTTTAGTGGCTAAAAATCATGCAATCTTAGACAATTTACCTTGTATGTCATTAATCATTATCATTTGTATAATATTTTTTTACCATGCTAGACAATTTTCAAGTCTCAAAATCCATTAATAATAAATCATTATTTCTCAAACAATCAGAATAATATCAGTAGAAACAGATGTATGAAGCATGAAGCCTACCTATGCGTATGGTTTACACGAAGCGAAATACATTGCAACTACCACACTAATATTAGAACATTATTAGATTTAAGAAATATGAGGTTTGCGCAGGTAACAGTATATATCCAAACCCAATGAAGACATTAATAGTTATCATGTAAATATGATACTAATGTAACCACAGCGAATAACAAACATAGAGTGATAATACAGTCACTAACTTGACTTATGAAGTCATTACATGAACATCGAGCACTGAAACCTTCTCCAACCTGACTAACATAGTCTTACAGACTAATATACACACATAATGATAACCCAAATAAACCTTGATTCCTTGAGTCTAAAAGTATAATTTTCTACAATATTGAGGGATTTTAAGACTTGAAAATTGTCTAGCTTGGTCAAAAAATATCTGATTAATGACAATCAAGGTAAATAATCTAAGTTTGCATGATTTTTTTTATCAGAGTAAGGTACACTACATAATTACCCTGTGAAATATATAGGCTAAACTGAAAATAAAATGATTAAATTTTGTAAACAAAACCTTACTTCGGTAATTATTTACAAAGAAAGTTACCGGTATTTTGGCGATTTAACAACATCATATCCTACATACTTTATTTGTTAATAATAAAATAATTTTTCAACGCAGAGTTAACTTTTTCACGAAAAAAAACAAAAACATTATTTCAACTTTTCTAGGTTAAGGTCTATTTAGTGACTTACACGTTAAAATAGGTTTGTACACAAATATTTACTTTACAAGATGAAGTAAGGTGGCCTTACCTAATTTACACATAAATTTGTAAAAAAAAAAAAAAAAAAAAAAAAAATATATATATATATATATATATTTACAGTATTTACCAAGCGCTAACTGTTCCAAGTACTAACTGCGCTCAATGTAGCTTGAATTCTGTAGTTTTGATTGAATTTGCGATTTTCCGGTGAAAAAGTTAGATCTCCTTGAAAACTTATTTTATTATTAAAAAGTAAGGTATGTAGAAAATACTGGTCTTTGTAAACAATTATTCCTTACTTCTACTTGTACAACTACTAAATTATGAACAACCACTAAACAAATTTCAGTTACAAGTTAATAAGGCTCTATTTAATCAGTTTTAATTTTTAGAATTTACATTTAAGTTGACCTATCTTCTCACTTAATTTGGTTAGATATTTATAGCTGGTTTGCTAAGTTGAAATGTCGGATGGTGTAATGAAACCTAGACCACTGACAAAAAAAAGCAGAACATAGTTTAAACCAATAAAAGGTCTATAGTATTTCTTCAAACTTTCAATATGTAGCCAATTTATTTTGATGTTTTGCTTGAAATTCCATTTTTTTTTAATTAGTGTTGTAAATAACCTAATGTGAACACAAAGTTTTGCTTATGTAATAAAGTGTCAATCTAATGAAAACAATGAAGAAGGGCAGATTCTTTTGATGCAGAACATTTCTTTTGATGTTGTATGAAAGTATTGCTATAATATAGATTTTTAAATCCAAACAAAAAGAAAATAAACAGTCTTAAACACCAAGTATTCATTATATGATGAGAAATATTATTTATAACAGTCACTTTAATCACAATGGTCCTATTGTATAAATTGATAACTTTTTATGCTCTTTGAAGTCATTCATTAGTTTTATTGGCTGACTAATGTAAATATAGTTGGACTATTTTATGCCATTTTGATAGCTTAGTGTTTTAGTTCCTTGGTTTCTCTTGAGGAAGGGGGGGAGAATATGAGACTTAATTTAGATGGAAAACCATCAGAACCTAACCTAATCTAATGTCTTCTCAAACATTAAGAGGTTAAGTTACAACTATAAATAATTGGTGAAATTATCTTGATAAGCATCAAAAGGAATATATAACCTTGGCTACGTTCATATATTCGGTTAATATTGTAAAACATAGTTAGGCAAAAGTTTTACAAATCTAACTAGAATAAACGTATGCTTAACCTAAAAAAATTACAGACCTATTTTTTAAATAACCTTAATAACAATATTTAAAATCTACACTTTATAAAACTTAAAAACACTATAAATGAAGGTGTTTTTATGTTTTGAAAAAAGAGCCAATTGCTTGATATATTAAATTAAGAAACTATATTTTTAAGCTTCACTCAATAAGGACAATAAGCAGTAGCGATTAATGATGTGCTATTTACGAACGATTCCTTCAATCGATCTTAATGTTTTTAATGAATTTTCAACCTGTTTTTAATGAATCAAGATGGTGAATGGGTATATTATATCGAAAGAGTTGTGACTCGCCTTCAAACTGGATCGACTCTTTTGGAGAACCGAACAAACAACAAACACTGGTGTTCTGTGTTCTGTTTCAGAAACAGAGAAAACAAAAACAAAGGTTACAGAGACAAGAGAATAGTGAAATCAGCTTGAGTCAGTGATAGTGGTCAACAGTTAACGCTCGTCTAATCGTCATTGACTCATATTCCTTTCGATTCTGACTTTCCAATGCATTTTTTTTTTATTTAATTACAACTGTATGATTTGTTTAGTTTTATTTTATTACAAACATTACCTTGAATTTATTTTTTATATACATTAAATGTTGATATGTTAAATATTAAAGCTTGATATTACAGTAATAAAAAGTATTTTTAATAATAAACATAATAATATTACATTATTACATTGCATGAAAAGCGAGTTACAGTACTTTAAAATCAAACAATAATTTGAAAAATAATTAATAGCTACTATCTGAAATACAACACATCAATAACTATTCTGAAAGTATACATACAAAACTGTAACTACAACTGGCAATAAATGCAAAAAGAAAAAGATCGTAGATGAAGTGAATTGGCACCATAGTTTTACTTATTTTAGGCAGCTGAGAGAGATGAGAGTCGAAAGATTTAAAGAGAAGACTGAAATCATTCAAATCACATAGTGACGTTACTGATTCAAATGAACGGAATGAATCAACCTTTCATTCGGTTCTTTTTAGTGAGTTGAATGAAATGAAATGATTCATCCAATCGAATCGTTTTGCTTGATATAATACTAATAGGTATGACTTAATCAAAAAAAACAAACAGATCACAGAAATGACAGAATGTAACTAAACAAGATATCCAATTCTATTTTTAAATTTGTTGACACACTCTTTGATTACGACGGCTATTCTGGGCGATAGTGGAACTATCATAGAACATAGAACCATCATTGGACCAAGAGAAATCAAATTTTTTAACAAAAATAATTAAAGTCCAATAACTTTACTTTCAGATATTACTTTACTCAGCGTTGTGATGCTCTTAATAAATATATACATGACTTCTTTAGATTGTTTTAACACTAATACAAAATGTTGGGTTTAAAAAAAATTCGTTTAATAATTATTGCTTTCTTAGCGCAATATTACTAAGAAACAAAACTTAAGAGTACAACGGCTAAAAGTATACTTAAACTGTAATTATTGCATGGTATTATAATTAATGTTATTGTAAATATTAAATATAGGTGTACTTCTCAAAATATTTACCACATAATTCAAAAATAATTTGTATTTATTATTTACACGTATTTAAGACTATTTCAATAAAAATATCGGACGATATCGTCTCAATAGTCTACAAAAGTGAATCTATTTTACACTGTTATTTTACTTCTGTAGTGTGCATCACGGAGAGCAATTTTGTATATTTAACCACTAAAAGCAACATTAAAACCTTCACTAAAAACGTTTTAAATCGTTGACAGCTGTTACTTTCATTTGACTTGGAGATATAGTAACTTGCGAAATGTTTGTATTATTAGTACTGAAATCGATAATAGTATAATAAAGACTGCCTGCATTTTATTGATTTTGGGAAAAAATTTGAAAGTTAAGTTAATAAATTTCGTTAATAGCATGCATTATTTAAGAAAAGATAATTAGGGTATAGATGCTTTATTAAATTTCTTTTGTGGTGTTTTTCTGTGTAATATCATAAATACGTTAAGGTCAACTGCTGCGGGACTAAATTCTACCAACTGCGACGGATAAGTACGCGCCATCTATTTAGCTGCTACAACTCTACGTAAACTATCCCTACCAGCTCAAAAAGCCGCATTTTTCATTGACTCTCAGGCAGCAATTATAACGTTAAGCAGCGACAGCACCACTGATTGCCTCCGCACCGTCTAGTGCCGTAAACAGCTTGCAGAACTCATCAGCTCTGGATGGACAATAACGTTGCAATGGGTCCCAAGCCACGTCGGAGTTCCGGGAAACGAGCGAGCTGACAACTTAGCCAAGCAAGGCGCTGAATCCACCCAACCTAACCCCACAACTCTGAGAGCAGCAAACAACAAAATCACGACCACCATAACCAGGTTTACCACCAATTACCTGAAGGAGCAAAGTATGGGGAAGATCTGGGAATGTTTCGCCTCCTATGGACCAATATCAAGACGACTGGAGAGATCCACTGCCGTTGCTCTCTTTAGAACAACGACTAGACACGACTATCTTCAGGCCCATCTGCACAGAATCGGCCTGGCCCCAAATGACTGCTGTCCTCTCTGCCAGTCCTCCCGGATGGACGCCCTTCATCTTATGACATGCACCAACCTCACGAACATGCCTGATGACACCGCAACACGTTACTGGGAGGCTCGTCGTCTAATGGCCGAACTGCCAAGGACGGATGACGTTGGATAAAGTAAAAAGTAAAGTAAGGTCAACTGATCGCATAGTGTTGATTTGACTAAGGCTTTTGACCGTGTAGACCACCATATTATACTATTATCAAAATTATGTAATGCAGGAAAATATTACGATAATATTTCACAAACAAACATGTTATATTTAAATCTTATGTTTATTTATTATATTTCAAAATATCAATAATTACCTGTTATTGGTGAAACTCCTCAACAAAAAAATTTTTAAACTTGTATGTGTTACGAGATTGAATATTTATTTTATAGATCTTAAAATAGAGATGGTAATAATTCCATCTGTTATCAATAACCTGCGCCCAACTAAATATTTATCATTGGATTCTGTTCAAGCAACTGTCGGTAATAATAAATGTGACAAGTAAAAGATGCTTTCAACTTTGCTTTGTGTTGTTAATAATTTGGAGTACACTTTGCACCAGTCTCGCAAATGTCAGATTTTGCTTTAAAAAGTTGTGTCTTTTACCACAAGAATTGTATTCTGAACTAGTCAATAAGAGATAAAAAAGAAGACAATATAGAAAGTCTATTGAGGGAAGAATGGTATTTTATCCGAAACTAAGTAGTTTTGGAGTAGGATGCCCCAAGTTCGTCTCAGATTTTGATAAAGGTACATTACAAATTCATTAGTTGCAGCTCGACAGCTTGGTATGTTATCCAGTTTACATTTTTATTCAAGGACTCGTTGGGAGAAATATTGAGTTATTTTCAATGAATCAACAGCTCCATTATGGAACAGATCCTTCATCGATGACAATGGTCACCTCCTAAAAGAGTTATTCATTCATGATATGTGCACCAATAATAAACGGCTCGATTTATTAATCATGTAACAACAATTACCACATCTCCAAGCTCTGTCATTTTAAAAATAACAGATGTATTCTAGTTATAACAAAAATTACATTTTAATATTTATCTTTCTTGGTTATCATCGCCTTATAAAAATAACCCTTAACCTTGGAATAATCAATAGCGTTATGGTCGGAAAAGAATACCAGTTGAAAAGTATACTTTTCTGAGCATAACAAGACAATTTATATAAAGATTACATTAATACATTTTTAGAAGATATCTATTGTAAAAAATATGAAAATGATATAAAATATGATATATGATCGAAATTGATTGCTAAAGAAAGTTTAAGATTAATAATTACGTAAGATAACGAATAAATATAATTTTATATTATAGGAAGGAGAGAAAAAGATTCCAAAATTAGCGCTTTAGTGGTAGTAAGATGAACTATCGTCTGAAAATACTATTAACTCCATAAAACATATTTTGATCTGAATTTATTTTACCTCTATGTTGGTTTTAATTTTTTAGTCTTAAATCTATGTGTATGGCATTTCTTCTGTTCATGCGTGGTAGTGTGTGTGTGTTTGTATGTGTATGTATGTGATGATTGAACGTTGCATTGGCATTGTACATTGTAGCTGTAGTTCTTAGCTTAGCTCTCAACTGGTCGTAGTTATGAAGACGTGAAAGATGTTTATTTAAATACGTGACCTAATTTGGATTTTGTCTTTATAATTCGGTGTAGGACTTTCCCTAACGTATCAAAAATGACAATAATTGTATTTCTAATAGATACTTCTGCATCGATGAATCAAAGAGCCTATTTAGGTGGACGCCCAACTTTGTTAGATGTAGCCAAGGGCGCAGTTGAAACGTTTGTCAAGGTATTAGAGCACAATACGAATTTAATTTTCAAGCTAACCTCGAAGTGGTGACTGGTTGACAAATATGCTAGACTATTTGTAAATAATGTCAATTTTCATTTATTTAATACATATAATTTTTATTTTTAAAAAATAATTTATTTTTCTTGCTTATTATTTTTAGGTTAGACAGAGATCTCCAGAAAGTAGAGGGGACAGATACATGTTGATGACATTTGAAGATCCACCAGCTAATATAAAGGTACTGATTACAGTCATAGCCTAAATAAAAATTGTTGAAGACTGAACAACCAATTTAAAAGCTTTCATGAAATTGTACAAATTAATGTAGGCTAGGTAATTGTTTACAAAAATAATACTGCTTTTTTAGCGAATATTTATGTTAACATGTTCTACATATCTTATTTCTTAATAATAAAATAAGTTTTCAATGCGGAGCTAAATTTTTCACTGAAAAATCGCAATTTCAAAACTACAGAATTCAATGTATTTATATGTCACGAAAGTGAAGCAACATCGAGCGCGGTTAGTAGTTGGATGGGTGACTGCTTGGGAAATACAGCACAATCTCTTCTTTTTTTAACAAATTTATGCATAGGTCAGGTAAGGTGGCTATATATATTTAGCCACCTTACTTAACCTTGTAAGGTAAAAATTTGCTTATATATCTATTTTTATGCGTAACTCACTTCATTTGAAACCTAGAAAATTTGAAATCAATGGTTTTTTTTTCGTGAAAAAGTTAGCTCCAAGTTGAAAACTTATTTTATTATTAAGAAATATATAGAATATGATTTTTTTAAATTGCAAAAAAAGCAGTAACTTTCTTTGTAAACAATTACCAATATTGTATACCCAAAGTAGGCCTACTGGTTGAAATTATTAACACTTTTTCGGTAAATGTCCAGTTAATACCGCTGTACGATTTAATATAGAAATTTTATGAAATCGTGTTTTACATAGATCATTATTAAACAATTGTATCATCCTTAAACTGGGAAGACTCTTTTCAAGTATCAAAAACCATTATTTCTGTCAAAAATAAGAAATTTATAAGTACGATATATATATATATATATATATGTGTTAGGTAAATATATATATATATATATTTCATGAGACATAGTTCACATAATGAATGTAAAAAAAGAATATTCGTAGATGATTTTACACGCGATGTAATTCGTAGAAAAATCCATGATTTCTACGTCTTAAAAAAATCCCACCAACAGTAAAACGATTACAAGCAGTCATTGAAGAGGAAAATATATTAACGTGTAGTGCAACTTTCCTTAGGCAAGAGATTAAGAAAATAGGATTTAAGTGGATCCGATGTTAGTCCAATAGGAAAATTCTTATTGAAAGGCCGGAGGTTGTTGCCCTCAGAACAGTTTATTTAAGAAATATCCGTAAACTTAGACAAGAAAAAAGAAACATAGTTTATCTAGACGAAACCTATGTCAACAAAAACCACACTACGCCTAACTGCTGGCAGTCTAATACAGAAATAGGTGTTACCAAAGCAATCGGAAAGGGACCAAGATTAATTATTATCCATGCAGGAGGAGAGAGGGTGGGGGTTTGTTTCAAATGCCTTAAAAATATGGCAGTCCAATAAAAAGGCAAAAAAATCAGATGACTACCACGACGACATGAACTTTGCTAACTTTTCAAAATGGATTAGAGAATGTTTACTTCCAAATATACAAGAAAACAGCGTTATTGTTATGGATAACGCTAGTTATCACAATAAAGAGGACGACAAAAGACCTACTTCGAGCACTTTTAAAAAAGACATCCAAGACTGGTTGATCCGTCAAGGTGAGGATCAACAGGATATGACGAAGCCGCAGCGGCTTATGATTGTTAAATCTGTACCAGTAGAAAAGCGATACACAATTGGTAAACTTAACAGGGAAGCTGGCCATTCAGTTATTCGCTTACCACCTTATCACGCTGACTTGAATCCAATATAACTTGTGTGGGGTGATATTAAGGGGAGAGTGGGGGAATGTTTAACAGAGTCGACGGAAGAAAAGAAAGAGGCTTGTATTAAATTATTTTCAGAATATTCTGTGGAAAAATGGAAGAAATGTTGTGACCATGTGCGCAAAATTGAAGAAGAGTATTGGAAAAAGGACACCATAGTTGAAGAAACAGTGGAAAACTTTATTATAAACCCACAAGAAGACAGTGAATCAGACATGTCAATTACTGGAAATGTGTTTAGTGACAGTGATTAGTTAAATATTCTATAATATTATGAGCACAAATAAAGAACTATATTGAATAATAGTAAAATCTTAATCTTAGAGTAAATCTTGCAGAAGTTATAAAAAGTATAAGGGTGTTTTTAAGTTTTTGAATTTTCTGATATTTATTTATTTAACCTATATATATATATAATTTGTGAGAATTACACCTTATAGGATCTACTGCTAACTGACAACAACATGACGATTGCAAGTAAGTTTTAAGCATTATTAGTCTTTTTATATATAAACTAATAACGTTAATAGTATAATAAGTCCATACTAAAGAAATATTCCTTTGGTAATCATAGCATAAAACATTGTTTATTATTTTAGAATAATAAGTTTTTCTTATTTAAATTTTTGAACAAGTTCTGTGACTGGAAAGTGGCCTTAGCGAGGGAACACGGCTGCAGTAGGGAGAGGGGAGTAGGGGAGACGGCCCGACACTTCCCTTCTTCCCCTCGATGCGTAAAACCGAGACCGAGCGAGGCTTTTTTCAAACTGTTAGGCCTATAATAGCTATGGGCTCATTGTGTATTCTGAATATTGAATGCAAACTTTTAAATTGCTTATTTTTGTCAGAAATAATGGATTTTGATACTTGTAAAAGGATCTTCCCACCTTAAGAATGATCCAATTGTTTAATAATAAGGTATGTAAAATACGATTTCATGAAATTTTTTTATTAAATCGGAACGTGGTATCCATTGGACATTTACCACTTTTTCACCCAGTTTATTATGATTTATTTGATGGCTTAGACTGATTAGAATAGATGATATAAAATTTTAGAACTTGTTCAGCTTCTTTTCTATTTTCTTCTTCAACACCCTCCTTTCACCCATCACAGGAAGTAAATGTAAAGTTAGACAAAGATGTGTGAGTGACATTCTATTTTAAAGGATTATTAGAAAAAAAAAATATTGATGTAAAGATATTTTTTATCTGAGTATAGTCGAAGAGGATGGACAGACAACATTTAAAATACAGTATATTAACTAATTTGACTGGCAATGATTTTAGATTGAAATCACAGAATAATAAGAAGGGGGGGGGGTGTTAATGTTGTTGTTTTCAAGAGACCCTTAAAGGGTAAATATCGGTTGTACCTCTTCCTTCGATTCTTCTATAAAAAATTATTAAAACAAAGTATTTACCTTGTATTCAAAGGATCTGATCATATTATATGTCGCAATAAACATTTCAAGTTGTAAAATACAAATAACTATGTTCATCAAGTCACTGAATCTGTGATCACTTGCTCTAAAGCCTGCTAGGTGACTATTTAGTATATATATATATATATATATATATATATATATATATATATATATTAGGCTTGCGTATTATAGCTTATTATTATGACATATGATTGAATAATCATGTCTATTTAATTTACATCTTTATTAGGTCAAGTCATTATATATAGCCACCTGACTTGACCTCACCTATGTAATTTACGTCCCATTTTGTAACTTACACAACTTAAATGCTACTAATTGTGAAGTCAATTTCAATACTTTAATATTCCTATTTTCTAATAAACTAATGCATTTTCTGACTTTAAAAGTGTCTTACGAAATTAAAAATGATCTCATTGTTTTAAAATAAGGTAGTCATAACACATACACTAACATAGGCATACATATTAACATTGGCTTTTGTTATTAGACTTTAACCTGAGAGCTGCATTCCCAAGCTTTTTATGTGTTTCTATTTAACAGTGAATAAATCAATTTTGGGACTTGAAATGTTTATTGCGACACCTAATATGATCTGATCCTTTGAATACAAGGTAAATACTTTGTTTTAATATTTTTTTATAGAAAAATCGAAGGACGAGTTATAACCGAGTTAAAGTATGAAATTATTTAATGCTAATCTATTGGAAAGTTGTAAGTAATGAAAAAGAAGATTTAGCATAAAATATTGTATGCATTGTCAGTGAAATAGAAGAGATTATAACATAGGGTGGGGGAATAGACTTTGTGCAGTTTAAAACATCCACCACTACAAGTTGTCCTATACACTTGAATTTTTAACACATATACTTCATTTAATTACTGAACATTTGTTAGCGTGGTCTATTTAAATAGTAGAATAATCTAAAATCTTAGTATTGTTTTTAGAGGTTCAAATATTCTCAAATTCTTGTACATATATCTTATAAGAGAATTTCTTCCTCTTGTCTATTCTCTATCACAATCTCTTGTTAGATCTGATAAGCCATACCCTCTCTTTACTTAAGCATATTCTGAAATATTTTGGAAGGAGCTTAGAAAATTGGCAGGTAAATAACTCAAATGTTTCATCTTTATATTTTTTCATTAAAAAACCGACTGTTCTTAATTAAAAAATTTACTTTCAATTTTCCATTTTTTTTTCAGCCAACAAACTTATCCAAGCCGTTTAAATAAAATCCTGTGTGTATACTATATTTGGTGAACATTTGATAAAAAATATTGGACAGACACTATAAAGCTACACACTCAAATACAAACATACTCACACACACACATATATATATATATATATATATATGTTTTCTAATTAAATACAGTAGACTCTCATAAATCCGGACTATTGTGGTGGACGGCCGGTCCGGATTCCGAAAAATCCGGATTTGTCGGAGATAAGTCGGCCGCGGGGCCGATACGAGTGGTGATAAGCTGCACATGCAATCGCTACCGGCCCATGCCGATACCCAACGACACTTTTTACACTCTGACACATTAACTAATGGAACTGTTACTGTAATGTATACAATACAGTACTGGACTGCAATTAAGTAAAATATAGGGTTGGGCGTGTCAATGCCCTACTCCTCCTCAGCCGTGTGGAAACTTCCACTGCCCGTGAATCATTACAAAATACGTCATTCATGCAATGCGGAAGATCGCATGAAAATTGAAGGCTCTAAAGCGGCAAATTGTTATACAAAAAATTTTAACGTCTGTTCCAGATTTTCGTGATCCGAATTTATGAGAGCTTACTGTATAAGCTTTTTGGGGTTTATACACTATTCCAAGACCAGGAGTAGAGGATGAAAAATTAATGTGCTCATTTTCTGATGACTATAGTTTTATTCTTACCACAGTAGGCTAATGGTAGAAATTCAAGGTTTTGGGTTGGAGAAAAAATTTGGAATAGTGAATTTTTATTGTTTTTGATTGGCTAGGCCTATAAGTTTATTTTTTTTTCTTGTAAAGTGATAGCACTAGTTATCAAGATTTTATGACAAATAGTTGGTTCAGTATATAGGCCTAAATACATTTAAGTTAACATCCAACTTGTCCTCAATGCCAAATATTGTTTTGTATCAATTTTTGTAATCCTCTACATGTTGTTCTCAATCAGATAAATTCTAGGCGGCTGTAAAAGCTCTTGTCTGAAATTATGCAATTTTTCGGAGAAACTGTATTCTCACTGCAACTTTGTCTTCTCGCTCCATTAAATATCGTCTTCATCATTACACTTTTTAAATGTAAATTCTGATTTCTTTAAAAATCCATATTGAATCCCGTCCTCCAGTAAATTAAATTTTCTCCCTCCATTTTTTATTTTATCACAAGTTGGATACTCTCCCTGGTCATAAAATTCTAACACTGTTCATCAAGCAATGTATTTGTTAAAATCATCTAGATATGTTACTCATTTCTTGTGGGACTTCTTTTTTTTAGGCGATAAAAATTGATTCGCTTGATTTCCTACAATAAATATGGGATGGTTTTTTTCTATCCGAGGTTATTCTTTGTACATTTCGGAGAGATAACGAGCACGCGTCTACTGTTGCTTTTTGTTTATCAGAGAACACTTCTAGAATTGTGGCATTTGGCCAGTTTTTAAGAAGTCCCTTATGGTATTTGTATACACTAAACACCACTGGCTTCTAATATTCGGACTTTTTGTTGCCATTTAAAACAACTAAATAACACACAATAAACAAATAAAAAAAATACTACCATACTCTTATATTTGCACAATTGAAAATATGTGTCCGCGTCTGGACACTGGACAGGTCAAACGAACTGAGATGGATGGTGAAGTTTGTGACAGAGTGAGGACTGGCAAACATTCAAATATATAACAAAGTATTTGTTTCACTTTTCAGGCCTAGTATGAAATGTCTTGTTGTAATCAAGATCACATTGTAACACTCATTAAATATGAATTTTTATTAAATCCTCTAGCCGATAATATTGTTTTAGTATTCATCAAAATTTTCAACATGTACACAAAAAGATCATATAGTCAAAGATGCATATGTTGAAAAAAAAGAGTTAAACATGAACAAAAACAGTATATTTATACAGTGTGTTCAAAAGTCACTCTGCAGTGAAATATATAATAAAACTCGGTGAAATACAAGTTATTAATTTATTAATATTCATTTTAATACTTACAAAAATGTATATCTTTTCATTAAATGTCGAGTGTGCCCTCCCTGTTGTTTAATACACAGTTCAATTCGTCTAACCATGTTTCCAAACACATTCTGTAACGGAAGCAGTGAAAGTGGATATTACAGTTTTCAATTCATCGATGGTTTTTGGACGGTTTTTATAGACAGTTGCTTTTGCTGCACCCCAGAAGAAAAAGTCAGGTGGTGATAGGTCAGGCGATCGTGGAGGCCAGAGTCCCTGTGAAATTGTGATCGTCAAAAATATCCGCAAGCAATGTCATAGAAACATGAGCTGTATGCACGGTTGAACCATTTTGTTGAAAATAACCGTTCATTATTTCACTTAACTCAAGTTCGCCTATGAATGGATACACAATTTCAATGCAGTATCGTTGTGCGTTTATTGTTTCATTGAAAAATATGGATCCCACAATCCGACGTTTAGAAATTGCAATCCAAACTTCAATTTTCACAGAAGGAAGTGGTTCCTCATGAATACAAAAGGGATTTTCTGTACTCCAAGGACAAGAAATTTGCGAGTTCATGTACCCTGATAAATGGAACCACGCCTCTTCGGTGAAAAACGTTTCATTAAGAACATTGATTCTATATTTTTTTTAATGAAATAATTGAACTATTCACAATACTGCATTCTCTTGCAATGATCAGTAAGTTTTAGTTTTTGCATGACTCAGATGTATGAGAAAAGTTCTAATTTTTCCCTCTTCAGTTGTGTGGGGCGTTCCGACAATAACATCAGTTTTTCCTGCGCTAGTTTTCTTATTGACTTGTTGTTACTTAAGGACATCTTATCGGAAATATCGAGTAGTTTATCCACAGACAAAACACTAGGACGACCACTTTTTGGTGCATCTGCCACGGAACCCGTACTACGAAATTTATCAATCAAATCTCTTACAGTATCATGATGTAGGATTCTTGTTTCCGGGAAAAATTATTAAATGTTTGACAAACTGAGTCTGTATATTTATCGCCAGCTTTAAACACTTGTTTGACTAAAAAAAACACGTTCTTCAATGGATAGTATTTTAACAGTGACAAAACGAACTAACTTAAAACGTTCACATCAATATGTAATGACACACCAGTGACTACTGATGCTGGCTGAGATGAACCAAACAGAGGAATGTTGGGCGAGTCCCCATAAAGTGGAGTTACCCAGACAGAAGAACAACAATACGTCACACATGGCTACTGCAGAGTGACTTTTTGAACATATGGTATTTTAATTGAAGAATTCTTTTGTAGGTCAAATCTAGAATTTTTATTATTTTTTATTGATACTTTTCTTTATCATTGTGAAGGGGAGGGGGGTTGTATATGAATGATTTCAGAAGGAAATATAAATAATTTACATGGTGTATACAGAAGGAAAAGAGATATTGTAATAATTAAAAAATTTAGTGTTTATTGTTACTTTATTTAAAAAATTCTTTTACACATATTAAAAAATTCGCTCTCCTATTACTTTAATCAATCTTACAGTTCATTGCTAGGTCAATTTATTTATTTATCCCAATTTCACCAAAACGTTTACAATTGTAACCATTTCAACTAAAAAAAAAACCATACTACCTCTTTTCGAGAAAAACTATCTGTGGTTTCAAACCAACCTTACTCAAACATTAAACTACAGTATCTCATCTTAAAATTTACCTTTCTAGGTCCTTCACAAAACTCATAATTTCATTTTATTAACTTTTAACTTCATCTTAAAACTCGTAGTAAATTCGTTGTAAAAAATATTATCAATAATCGCAGAACACTGTTTCTGCTGTTGCATCGTCGTTAATAATTCTTCTTCATAAAAATTTGTAGAACATTATTTCATTGTAGAATTCGTAGTATACTTCAATTCGTCATAATATATTATTTCATCATAGAAAACTCATTTATCGGAGAAACCTCATAAATAAAAAAAATCACCACTTTAACTTCTTAATACGACTAATTACTTCTTTTTCTATAAAAAAAACCCTATAAAGCCTTTTTCTTCAACTTTGATACTATAGCCTCTTTCATTATAATAAATCCATCAATCTAACTTCTTTTAAAAAAAAATTGTCCAGAAACACACTATACTTGTCAAAAAAAACTTTTTATAACTTTGTTAACAAAACAAAAAATTCTTCATTTATCATGTATAAAAGTCTTAATAATCATTCATTGGACCTAACAATTAACATATTTCACTTAGAACAACAACTTACAACTGCAACTTTTGTTTATTTTTTAAAATTACGATCTACTTCAACCTTTTTGGGTACCCTTTCACTTTTTCTTTTTAAAAAAAATTTAATTAATTTATAATATAATCGAATTACATATTTAAATACACCTTCTGGTGGTCCCTTATATAGATTTCCTGTCAAAATTTTAGTTTTTAACTCTTCTTGTTTTTCTTCTGACTAGAATATTTTCATAAATGCAACTTTAATGTCATCATAGTTTTGCCAATGTCTTTTATGTGCTTCAAATCACAATTCTGATTCTTCTTTAAAATATTTTCTATGGTAGGCTTGTCTTGTTGCTCATTTTTCGCCCTTTATTTTATTGAAAATTTCTACAGCTTCTAAAAATACTTTTGGGTGTGGTTCTTTACTTTCATTATAAAATTCCGGTATAATAGTATCATTACTTATACCCCCATTCACACTAATAGTCTGATTAACTTGCTTCTGTCCCAATATTCCTTCGTTAATTTTTATTACCAAACCTAACATGTTTTCTACATTATTATTCACTTTTTGTTCTAAATCCTTCATATTATTTTCAAATTTCACTTTCTGACTTATTAATTCTTCCTTGAAATTTATTTCTACCTTGTTTATTTCCTGTTCTACTTTTACTATCCTAACAGACAATTTCTCTTCAACCTTATTAATTTTTTCAATAGCCTATTTTCTGATTTTATTTGACTTAATCTAACTACTTCTAACCCTTACTCTAGTTTTAGATTATATTGTTCAAATTTACTCTCAATACTTTGTAATAAGTCCTTTTTATCATGTTTTCTATCTTTTTCTAATTTGAAATTATATTGTTCAAATTCACTCTCAATACTTTGTAATAAGCTCATTTTATCTTGCTTTCTATCTTTTCCTAATTTTAAACTATTTTGTTCCAATTTTAAACTATCTTGTTCCATTTTTTCCATCAATTTTCCTAACATTTTAAAAGTTAGATTCCCATCCCTTACATCTACCCCTCTTTCAACTACACTATCATTAAACCCTTGAAAAATCTGATCTAAATTACTACTATAACTAAGTCTATCTTCAACATTTATTACATCTTCCGTCCCTATTTCTATTGATTCTAATCTTTGCCCTTCTTGTGAAAATAAACTCTCATTCAGTTCTAAATCTAAACTAGTTTGCTTTTCTATATATTATCCATTTTTAAATATTCAAAATTACACAGTTATTCCTAGAAAAAATTCTTATTTCAATTTTCAAGTCTCAATAAGTAAATTATAAAAAACAAACTCTCTTACCTGCACTTTTCATGATATTTCTTTTTTTTCTTTTTTTTTTCAATTTTGATCAACTCGTGATCAATCCATCCCCACGTTCGTAAGCCAATTGTAATAAATTAAAAATTTAGTGGAGAAAAAATATTATTACATTTATTAAAAAAAAAAAAAAAATATTTATTTTACTTTAGATCAATTTACTTTATTTGTTGAGCGCCATTTTGTGATAAAAGCACAAACACTTATTAAATTTACTGTTATTACGGGAAAATGTACTTGATACGAAAAATGATCATGAAAACCTCTCAAATAAAACATACATTTATTAAAAAGTTCTAATTACATATCAAACATACAACATCTAACCAAGACTTTTTTTAGCTTTCTATAAAATATGTACAGTGAATAGTAGCCTACTACTTATTAGAGATTGGATTCATAAAAATTAAATATGAGTTCTTGTTGCAAGTATTCACAATATTAAATGTTCAAATAGTCCATGTTACATAAAGTCTTTATGATCAATTTCAACTCAAACAATTCAGATAGCTATCATTAACCAATGTCTCTACTTTTTATAAGACATTAATCATCAATTATAATGTGCTATTTACACTATACCAAGGCGTAACTTTGAACTGAATTTAATTTTAGACACAATTTTAATAAAAATATCAAACCATGTAATATATACTGTTTGTAGCACTAGATATTTTAGGCGATCAGCCTAGTCTTGATTTAACAGTCTACATGATGCTCTGTTCCTTTCTCATAATGGTAAGTGACCCTACGTTCTTCTTAGAATTGCTTGTGCATTCCCACACTACTTTTATCTAAGTTTTCATTGGTCTATAGTGCGCAGTCCATTTATGACAACTCATTCAAAATAACCATCTTTCAATTCCGTTAAACATACCAATTTTGTTATAGTTATTATTTTAATTATGGAATTCTAAACTAATATAATTTTTTTAAATAAATTTTCTAAATAGCACACATACTTTGTTCTATAATTTTAACCATTCTGAAATCCTGTCTGTTTGTCTACATTCAACTTTTTATTATCATTCTTTTAACACAAATAATCCATGCATTAAAACCTTTTACAAATTTATTACATTTATGGATTTCTCACGTTACTTGTAATTAATTTCATTTATCTCAATCAAATGTATCTTAACATAAATATGTAGGTAGTGCCAATTTTTGTTTTGTTTTTGTATTTTATAGGCAGGTTGGAAAGAAAACTTGGCTACATTTATGAATGAATTGAAAAACTTGCAATGTCAAGGAATGACAATGATGGGAGCAGCCTTGAAACATGCATTTGATGTTTTGAATATAAACCGGATGCAAACTGGAATAGACACTTATGGTCAAGGAAGATGTCCGTTTTTCTTGGAACCTTCAGTAATTGTAGTAATCACAGATGGTAGTAAGCTGTCTAATACTAGTGGAGTTCAGGAAGATGTAAGTTGAAAATAAAATAAGATGTATTAGAAATTACTAGTATATATTTAGGTTGTAACTCTTTTAATACAAAATCATTTACATTTTATATTAATTCTTTAAAATAAAAGTTTGATTATAAAATTATATATTATTGTTATTTCAGTTTTTATGGAGATATATATATATATATATATATATATATATATATATATATATATAGAAGATGTTTGAGAACTCTCTACCAATATTTTAAGGCATTGTTTCTGGGGTAAAAGCAAATCTAAATATATTGAAATCGTTTGAAAGTCCCCAGTTACTCACACAGGTGTCATTTTGTTTTTTTCTTGTATTATTGTTTTGTTCAAAAACCGTTAAACGTATAATTTTGAAATTTTGCATACAGTTTTATAAAAATTAGAAATACCTAAAAAAAAAAGGTGGCCATTTAAAGTCTTTGTACGGGAATAATTTTAAAATGGGTTATTGTAACAAAATTTTACATGAATAACTTTTTTTAGATATTTTAAAACAAATCTAAAAATACGTCATTTTTGAAGATTGATCAAAGATAATCGAAATATGCTACTTTTTATGATGTGCGGCTGTTGGTTGCAGTTCTGTCGAAGTATGTGTCTAATATCCTCCGCAACAACCACCTAACTCTTACGATGGTTTTAATGGTAAATTAAAAAAAAATTGTTTTCCTCTTAAAAAATAAGAATAATAGGAAATATCTTTATTGGTTTTTGTCTTTAAGTTTACTATGAATTTGTTGCATTACACATTGTTTCCAAAACATGCAGGAGCACTGTTGTGCTGAAACTACTACATGCCTTGTCTTTCTTCCAGCGTAACATTCTCCAACAATTCTATCAATATCCCTAAAAAATACAAGATAGTTAACAGAATTCAATCTATTCGGCAGAATGTAAGGACCAATGACATCGTTTTCGAAAAATCCTGCCCACACACTGAGAATCTATTCTGACTTCCTTTCGTTATGGTTTTGTGGGGGTTTTCTTCAGACCACACGTGACTATTTATACTGTTGAATATGCCATCTTGATTGAAACTACTTTCATGGGTGAACAGAACTTTTTTCACGAAATCTGGATTCCACCAGCTTGTAGAGAAACCAGACAGAGCAAGCCACATGATGAGGATAATCCTGGGGTTTCGATGAGTAGACTTTTTTGCAAATGGAACGGATGCATTCTTTCACCTTTTAAAACCTTCCATACTGTGCCACTGCTCCCATTCATTGTACTAGGAACTACTCGAGTACTTGTCGAGGGGTTTCATGAAACTGCTCTAAAACATTTTCTTCAAATTCAACTGAACGAATATCCCTATTCCAGCCTGTATCTGCCATATTGACTAGAAATGACCCTGTTTCAAGTAGCCAATTGTGAACAGCTGTAAATGTCTTTGTGCTTGGGGATCGTCTTCAAGGAAATCGTTCAGCGTAATTCTTAGTGCTTCAGAAGAATTTCCTAAAGCAGCTCCATACATAACACGCATGTCATAAAACATGTTCATTGATGTAGTTAGCCATGAGGTACTTTTTAAACAATTGTGTGTAGTTATTTTTACACTAAATAAACAATGAGTGTAATTACTAAGCTCTTTATAGATTAGAAATTACGAATAAACTGTAATAGGTTAGAAACAAATAACAACAATAAATATTTCCATCAGCTGGTTATTGTGTTAATATTTACAACAGCTCATAAACAGAGTTAAGTGATTGTTGGGCACTATAAAAGTAGCATATCTCGATTAATCTTGGTCAATCTTCAAAAATAGTAGCCCGCAATTTTGGTTTTGGAATTCAGAAAATATTGATCTTTTTTTTTTAGGGTTTTATAACTGTTATAAAACTATGCAAATTTTGAAAATTATACGTTTAATGGTTTTGAACAAAAAAAATTTGAAAAATCAAAATGTATGAGTAACTGAGGACTTTCAGACAATTTCAATATGATATTTAGATTTGCTTTTGGCCTAGAACAATACGTTACAATATTATTAGAGAGTTCTGAAACATTCTGTATATACCGATAAAAACTGAATCGGTATACATTAATCCATTTTAAAGATATTAATTATAGTTTATTTTTATAATTAATTTGAGCAGCTAACCAAATATTCTTTTTCCTGTTTAATACTAATTTAGATGACTAGTGCTACAGTCTCATACATTATTCTAGTTTTATTTCTTCTTTTTCTCTGCTAAAGAAGTCTTGGCATAGCACTAAATGTGGTACAGTGTATTTAAAATAAATGAAAGAGATGTTTAAAATTACAAGGACACAAATATTGTATTACAAAAACATCCTTAGCCCTTGATTTAAATGGAAAATATTACTAAACCTTCGGGAAAAGATTATAAAATTGTTCATTAAGAACAGTCTCAGAATCATAATTACAGCAGCCTTTATGTTGTTATTAACCATAATATGTGGGAACTAATTTAATTAGTCTTTTCTTAGGAACAATTTAAAAAAAAATTTATGGAATCAATGGGAACCATTGATTTAACATTTTTTAAGATATTAAAAAAAAAAACCTTTACAACTCTCTAATCTACTGAACTCTGAATGAAATAAGATATATTAAGCCATATTGATATGATAAATTGATATGAAATAAGCCATATTAATATGCAATGAAATTTTAACAAACATTATGTACACCTACATTATATTGTCATAGACCTACTGTTACTACACAATCTTAATCATAAATCTAACAATTATATTACCTGAGTTTTACTTTGGTAAAACATTACTACTCCACTATTCATCTTAATTCTGATATTTTATCTAAAATGTTCCTTAAAGCTAGTATTTACAAAGTTCACAAAAACAACATTAAAGATTTTTATAAAAATTTGTATAATGGCCTATTCTATAAATGTATCAAACCACATGTCTGTAAAGGAAATGGTTCAAGATTAGGGTAATTGAAAGAATAATCTTTTAATCTAATATTAAAGACTTAATTTCATATCTATCTATTTATAAATTTATTAGTTATCTTGTTTCTATAAAAATTAAATTAATACTTTAAATTTCAGTTTTAATAAACATTTTACAAGTAACCTCAAAAATCAGTTTTATCTAATCACTTGTTTACTTTGCTCATGGAATATTTATAATATTTTGGCCATTGAAGCAAATTTTCTATCAGAATTCAGTAGAACATTTTTAATAATCAATCATATTTCTCATCATTGGTTAAAGTTTGGTTCTTAAAAAGTGAGCAAAAATTGGTATGTTAACTCAGATGTCGTGGAGTAAATTATAGTTTTTTAACTGAATTTATTTCGGTCTAGAATAGCTGTTGTATTTGATTTGAAGTTGTATTTATTAATTCCTTGTATATAAAACTTCTTCTACCTTCTTTAATCAATCCTGAATCCGTCTAGATAGATTTGTCCTAAGTGTTTTAATATTCATCTTTTTTTCAATTTTTATTTTTTGGGGTTATTATCTTGATCGATCTTACTTCAATCCAGTTCACAAAATCTACATGTTATACAAGATTTGATTAATTAAAGATGGATATACGAGGTGTGATAAAAAAAATACGGTGAGTGAATTTTTATAGCAGCAACTGCTGATGCTACATCTATTTGAAGTAATAAGTTCGATAACTCATCCTTTGAGATAATCAGTGTTAAGTTTGAATAAGTTGTGACTTGTCAGTTTTGTTCCAGAGGCGGAAGAGTGAGGTCGTGTTTATCATGTCTGTCAGTTTGGATAGAATTGAAGGATCATCTTGAACCAGATTCAGACTTCATGGTCAATATTATATAACTAGAGATAAATGTTGGGTGTTTGGATATGATTCTGAGACGAAAATTCAGAGTTCCCAGTAGAAAACTAGTGGCACTCCTCGCCCTTAGAAGTCAAAGTCAATTGTTAGCCATGCTCATTATTCTTTTTTCAATAATGGGGGCAATCAGAGTTCGTTCCAAGGGGAACAACTGTAAACTCCAAATATTACAAGAGCGTATTGCAACATTTGTGTAACGATGTACCAAGAAAACGACCAAAAATTGGGCTAATGGCTTCCTCCTTCATTATGACAACGCGCCGTGCCATACCTCACTTCTAATGTGTGAGTTTATGGCCAAAAATAATGTTCCTGTCTGTCCACATCCGGCGTACTCTTCGGATTTACCACCATACGATTTCTAGCTATTCCCAAATATAAGAACAATGCTAAAAGGAAAACGTTAAATGACATCATTCTCAACATTAAGAAGTCCGCAACGGAACACCTGAAGGCTCTTCCGAAAGAAGCCTTCCGGAATGCTTCTAATCATAGAATCAACGTTGGGATAAGTGTAACTCTAGCCAAGGAGAGTACTTTGAAGGAGATTAATTCAAATTTTATGTATGCTTATTACTTTGTTCGTAGGAAAATTATTCACTGTATTTTTTTTATCACACCTCGTATTCTGCCTAGGTAAACGTGTTATGTGGCATTAGGTAATGTTTTTTTAGTAAGGAGTACAATTTTGTGTTATTAAATTCAGTGCAATTATTATTAAGCTAACCCAACTAGTTGCATCAACATATAAGGCAAGAAAGAAGAATATTACATACTTTCTAAAAAAAAGCATGAAACTTTGAATACTAAAATTTTTACATACTAAGGTTATATTTTTGAAAAATAAAAACTAATTGAAATCAACCGGTGACAGTTTTCAAGATACCAGATGAGATTATTCCAAAGTCTGTGTTTTTGTAACCGTTAGTCCTAAAGAGCTGAACAATTGTTTTGAATGTTCCTTTTTTGTGGTATAAATCTTTATGGTATTATATAAATGCTATTCTTTTAAAGCTCTTGGTCCCATGTTCAACTTTCAATATGTGTCATACGGGAGATAGACGAACTACTACACAACCTGTAAATATTACGATATCAAGACGGTGCCTAGCCAGTAGTGTAGTTAGATCTTTTGGCATCTAGGGCAAGACGGACAAGAGGGGTGTACAAAATAGTTTTCCCATTATAACTATTAAAAAGTATATGATTCATGTAAAAAGATAGATAACTATTTTTTTGAAATCTTTTCCAAAACATTAAAATAACTGTAAAAACATTAAAAATTATAATAAAGTGCAGGTGAATCCTACAAATCAAACAATACAATTGTAAACGTATTTCATTGACCATGTCATGATCCTCAGTAACTACTTTGCTACATTGTAGTGATTAAAATAAATAATCTTTATAAGTTACAAAAATAATTTTACTCTCTTCAGTTATGTACATTGATACATATTCTTAAACATTTTACATTATTATGTTACTTTTACAATTACAAGAAATAATTTACAATGTATTTTTGAAATCAAAATACTTACAATTTTACTTTTATAGTATATAATTTGTAGTTGGCTAAAGGAAACATTGCCTTTTGTAATTTATAGTATCCTCAAATTTTTAATCATTTTACTTTGAACTTTGTTGAAAGTAATAAAAAGGTAATCAATTTAAATTTATTTGCAAGGTATTACAAATACTAGTAAAGTTATAATGGATTTTATGAGAAAAATATAATTTCCGAATTTGTTTACACAGTTCACCTACTTCTAGGACTGTATAAAAGTAGGAGAAAAGTAAGAGGTGAAAGAATTTTATGAATTAAAGAGAAACTGAAGTTAAAGGGGGGGGGGGGGTTGATCAAATTAAGTTCATTTATTTTATTCAAATGAATAATATTTACAGAAATATAAAAGTAATGTGTATATATAATTTAACCTGAAAAATAATAGTTACAGTCAATGTACAAAATGAGAAGAAAGAAGTGACAAACTGACATCGATAAGGCAGCCATCTTGTGGGAAAAAAAACAGATCTATTCAAATTAATTTCTTTATGTTTACACTATTCATTTTTAGTTGTTGATATTTGTATCCGAACCTTTATTACAATTATTGTAATTAATAATATTAATTACAATAAAAATAAATCATAGAAAAAGAGAGAGATTAATTACTACAACTTCGTGTCGTCACAAAACTTTTCATAAGAAAGAAAAAATCATACGAAGAAAATGTATTTACACTTAACAGATCTAGCTGAGAAAAGGAAATTAATAAATCAAATCTAATAGCTACATGTTTAAAACATATAAGATTAAATTATAAACAAGTAATCTACATTAAGTAAAACTATCTTAGTTATGAAAGTAAAAGTTGGATTTTATCTTGTGCAAAATAAATAAAGGGTTAGTTAATTTATTTAGTATTTAAAAAATATTGAAGTAAACATAAATAGTTACAATATTAATAAAAAACCAAGAAGAACAGAGTACAATCTGGTCAAGTTATGGTCATGATGATATGCTTATGATGGCTAGTAGCTCTGAAATTCCCATTTGATTTGATATACATTGCTTATGGACTTTTGTACTGAAAAGTAGACGTGGAATCAAGAGTATACAGTCTTAAAAATTTTTAGCACAACTTAAATTTGATATCTACCACTACACCTCACCTTTCAAGGTCAGTGACACAATTTTACATTATTTGCTGAGTTTGCTCTTATACTCCTTCAAAATTGTATATAGTTTTATTATTATGAATACAACAACACTTCCTGTTGTATGTATTCAATTATTTCTTGACAGTATTAAAAATTAAACTAAATTAAATTTGTACTTGTTTGTGAACACATGTGCTTGTGGCCTTTATATTTGATAAGGAATTAATGGTTTGTTCTTCAATTATGGCAGAAATCAGATCTAGAGAGTCCAGTTAGTGATTTAATGAAGAGGAGTAATGAGCATGGCATAATTTAAAAATAATATTAATGTTTCTTTTAAATTATATAATTTAAATGATATTTGTGTAATTAAGTAAATATTTATCAGTTTTAAAAAATGTATTTAGATTCTTAATATTTTGTATATATTTTTACATTTTAAAAAAATGATCCTTAATTAATTTAAAGTGTGTGTCTAATATATTTTTATTGAAATTTCAGCTAATAGAATTTCTTGTAGAGAAATATAAGACTATATTGTCTTTTTTATAGTTTAGTAATTTTTTTATTTATTTGAATTAGGATTAATAATACTAATTTATAAATAGTTTATAAAATGGTCAATGGTTCCAACCAATGAGAATTGGTTTTACAGCAGAACGTGTCCATTCTGAGTGAATTGACCTGAGGGATGGAGTCAATTCGCCACTTAATTAAAGAGAGCCATCTCACCAACTGGTAATATATTGTAAAATTATTTAATAAAGGATATTTAAAGTACCATTTTGTCCGTGCTCTGATGAATGATTCACCTCTTCAGCTCTCTCTTCGTTGTTCCCCCGGTGGGACTTCCAGAAACTTTTTTTCCTTTTTATTTGGCAATAGCGGATTTACAATTTATGTTTATATAGAGATCCATCGGAGACAAAATCTTATGCAGCATCATGGACTTTGTCTGGAAATGCAAGAAGAGAGAGATAGAGAGATATGTTTTGTATTGTCATCAATAAACAAATTTATTTAATTCAATTTCCTTTATTTAAACTGGTTTATTTATTATTTTACGCATTATGTCACCTGCGTGTTTGTAATTAATGATATTTCTCATCAGTTCTTTTCTATTTTAGTGATGGAGAGAACCGGTGAGGGTATTATAGATGTTTTATATAAATACGAATTCTATTTCTTTAGTGGTACCACCTTATGTTGTTTTCTTACTGAATTTTCCATCTTAAAATGGCACTTTTTAAAGTTTAAATTTATGAAATGTAAAAATCATACTTCAACACATATATAAACACTGTATTTATGTGTATCCAAAAGGAAGGGAAGGGGCTATCTACAAAGTGTATATAATATATTATATTTTACTACATGTATTCTATGCAAAAATACATGTTGGAATTTTTTCAGATAGAGCTGGTAATTGGCTAGACTATTTATAAATAACTGTAATAATTTATTATAAAGATAGCCTTCGTAGAACACAATTTTTCAAAAGGTATAGGGGACTCAACTTTTCTCTCCTGTACCAAACTATATAATTGTCCCTTCTCTCTATGCTTCTTACAATCGTATGACTATGCAAATATTGTAGCAATAATACCAAGTAAATAGTGATCTATTACACATAGAACGTGTTAATATGATAAGCATGACTTATTAAAAATAACATCAATTTAAAAAAATAAGACAAATGAATTTATATTTCTGAATAATGTAGACTAACTATTCTAATTAACCAATTAACCTTACATATCTAATTTGGCAAAACAAACAACAACAACAAAATTACTAGTCTTTAGAAAATAAATATCTTTGTTTGAATTCCTGTCTAACAAACTCTTATAAATCCTTCGATATATTAAATCTATTTATACCTTTTTGGTAAAATATAAATATTCATTCTTATGGGTACTAAATTAATCATCATTTAAAATACAAAACTCATTAAATATTGTTTTGATTTCTCTATTGATATGTCAATACCACAAATTTAAGTTGATAATACACATATTTAATTTGTACCAAATATATTTTATTTTATTTGTTGTAAAAATATTTCAATATTGATGTTTTAACTTTAAAATGTTGTGTTTATTTGATTATTGTATTTTAGTCTAAGTAATATATGTTTCTTTATTTCTCCAAAAAATTTTAATCTCTCTTCAATACAATAATTATATTCGGTGTATTTTGTTCAAATATTAAATTGAGATCTGCTTTGAATTAATGAGTTAAGATTCATAGTTTAGAAGAAAATGGTAATGTTTTGTGACTTATTTCCTAGATTTTTAACTCTTTTTCGCCAACTCTGACAATGATATGAGTACAGAATAAACAAATTTTCAATGACTCTACATTAACACCATTAACAACAACCAGGATTTCGTCAGTAATAACAACATTTAAATTGCACCTTAATTTTATTATCTAAAGAAAGGAAAAAATATCCTTCTAAGGTTAAAAATATAAACTATCCTTCTAAGGTTAAAAATATTCTATTAAGGTAATACCAAAAGGTTAAGTACCTTGATGGTACTAACTTTTTATATAGGTCCTAAAAAGTAAAGACTACAACAACCCAGAAATTCCTCAATAACAATGTTTGTCATTACAGAGTATTGATCATTTCTATATTTCCTCTATTCATTAATAATTACAAAGATAATGTCATTATTGATGTCAAAAAAGTGTCAGGGTGAAACATTGACAGTTACTGAGTAAAAGATGGCAAGCACTTTTTTTAAATAATCCGAAAGTTGCTCGTACTCATTTTAAAAATGTTGAACTCATCGAACAATGCGGGTCATATGACAAATTGGTATCTTGTTAAAAACTTTTATGCACCCTGTTCGGCTACTCTATGATTATAAACTTCATTTATTTAGCATACAGTTTTCCTGGTCAAGGAATGGAGGCAACGAATCAGGTGAAACAAAAACCTGAGTAGTCAGGTGACAAATTTTTGTAGACATTTTACCATACTAGGCAAATAAATCAAGGTGTATACACCTAATGAATGTACTTTAAAAAGTATTTACAATTTCGTGATCTGTAATAAGAAATCCAAAAAACTTATAAATCTAGATATTTAAATCTTTAGTTACAATCATAATTATTGTAAAAGTTTATCTCTGTAAAAGAAAGCATTAAGTTTTTACTAACGTTAATGACAAACTAAGTTTCTTGTAGGTTTTTCTTTTCTTTTTCAAAGGCAAGTTCATTTATTCCTCGAAAAATAACTACAATCGACTAATCAGACTGACTGTTCTTAAAATAAAACTTAAATAATAAGCTAAACCATTCAGAAAAACACTCACTAACTAATTAATAAGCAAAACATGTCTTTAAATTAGTTTTGGGGGAAATGTTTAGAGCCTCCAAGCCAATGCTTATGCGGAGGTCATCTTCACTTATGTAAAAAAAAAGTAACAACTCTCTAGTTACAAGGAAAAAACCAAAAAAAAAGGTACGAAAATAATACTATATATTGAAATTATATTGGCAAAAATAAAACAAACTGTAGAATTTCTACAATGCACACTATTAATATACACATAATAAAATGGAGTCCCAGTAATTTCGAGTCTTGGTATTGCGAGGTTTCGTTTACTCAGTGAACCTCCTCAAAAAAAAAAAAAAAATTAGTAAGAGAGATAGAGAACTTACTTAAATAAGTTTAACAGGCACTGATTAGTGCACGAGACTCTTAGTATCCTATTTCTTAAAATAGTAGGCGGGCAACAAGCTGAAGCTACATTAATTGACATTATGTGACATTGCTGTTCAAAATGAGGCTCTATTTTAAAACAAAAGACATTGGATAATTTTTTAAAAAAGTGCCTAAACAAGTATCAACTGTATTATTATTTAACCTTATTTCCTACTCATTAAAAATTACCACTACTATGTTTTCTTCTTATTTCCATAATATCTGAGTTTCTTGAAATTTGAGGTAACCTCAGCCTCAATTAGCTTGAATTACCGGAACTTTGCTATACACTATGTCAGACAAACATACACATAAACATAAGTATAAATACACATTTATCTATACAGATGCACTATAAAAACATACTCAATTCATAAATCCTTCTTATAATAGGCACAAACATTCTTTAAACAACCAATCCACCATAATTATTGTATATCCATTAAAAAAAAAAAATTAATATGTTTAATTTGAATAACCAATTTTTCAGGAAGGAAATTGATTCAATCATGGTTTTTTTATTTCTGAGGGTACTCTTATTGTACATCCTGGGTGCTATAAAACCATATGTTTTTGTAAAATAGGTCTTAGAACTAAAGAAAACATATTTCTTTTGCAGTTCTTACTTCTCTTATATAATAATTTAAAGATTTTATAAACAAATAGTATTTTGAAAGAAAATTCTTTATATTGATAAATAGGAGATTTGAAGGTTCTGATTTTTTTTTGTTACCAATCTTATAAATTGTTTTTAGACTATAATTATTGGTTTTAATTTTGAAATACAGATGTGTTTCCTCCTCAAACAGATGAGCCCATAATCAACACTACTTTGCGGGAGATATAAAGAGTTCTTAATAAATTGTTGTTGCGCAAATACCACAAAGTAAATAACACACTTTAAAAACATTATTTAATATCTAATGGGTTAAAAACTTCTTTTTTTTTATGTTTTGAATACTGTAAGCTTTTTCATAGATTTCCTGTAAAAAAATTGTGATTTATATGTAGGATAATTCAGTATAAATTAAATAATATATGCTGTACTATATGGTATGCTAATATGTTCTGTATTATATGCAAGGATTTTAATATAGTGATTACCATGGTTTAACTTGAATGTTTTATGTAGGGTCATTTGTGTGATTCTTTATTTCATTTAAATTGAATATAATCTGCTAGACTGAATGAATTTTAGAAACCATAATTATATATAACATACAATAACAATCTAGAAGATAGAATGAACGAGTACAGAAGTTAAATATTTGATCAATTTTAAGTACTAATTTTTATACTTATTTAACATATTAGCCTTTTGTAATTTGTAGTTTAACTTGCCGATGCACTCTCCAATTCCTGGATCTGAGATGACACGGGAACCATTTCGGTGGGACCAACGTTTATTTTCCTTAGTCTTGCGGCTCTCTGGAACTCCAGCAATTGATAGAGATTCAGGTCTTGTGCCAAGTGATTCATCTCCTATTGATGCTATGTGTGAAGTTACAGGAGGTATGTATTATGAATTTATTTACAATTTGGTCTGTATGATTTGTATTAATCAACTAACATCATTATTTTATTTGTACAGGACGTTCATATTGCATCACATCTCATCGTATGATGATGCAATGTATTGACAGTTTGGTGTTGAAGGTACAGAGTGGAGTTGTTATTAATTTTGAGAAGATAGGTCCTGATCCGCCTCCAGTTGCAGGAGAAAGTAAGGTTACCAATCTTACATATGTTAACACTACATGTTTATATTTTATGAATAACTTCTCTAAATCACTTGAAATGTGCAACATTTATGGAAACTTTAATCGCCAAATGAAAGAAAAGATAATTTTCCACAATAAAAGCTTTATTTGTTCAAAGACGATGTTTCAATGCTTAAATCACCATCTTCAGTTGTTTCATGTACACAACTCTTCTTGGTACTGGATAAGGCCTTGCCAGTTGTAGTTCAGTGCTAAGTATGTAACAGTAGATATAACAGCTGAGGATGATGACAGTCATTGACAATATCTTGAACAAATAAAATATTTATTGTGAAAAATTGTATGCTTATTCCAATTATGCAAACAATTTACTATGCAGTTTATCTATGAACATGATTTTTTCAACCTTCAATGTTAATCCCATAAACACAAATAGTAACTATTTTATTACAATTAAGTATCATATAAATAAATCTATCAATTAAAATAATCCAGAAACATTTAATCATCAAAATATAGAACTATTTCTTAAAAATCACACATTGAAAATAAATTGTAGAATAAAAACTTAACTTAAAAATAACTGTGTGGCTTCACAGTCCTATAACATGTCGTTAACACACTGAATTTCCATTTCTATTGTTCTAACATTCTCAGTCATAGTTTTCTACCAATTGTAACTTCCAAATTTTCCTCACAATACCACTTTGTGAATTTTTCATCTCCCACAGGGATTGAACCTCGGTACTTCTCACTTGTGAAGCGAGAGTATTAAACACTCATTGAATTTTAAAACGTTGATATCAGATAGCTAGTTCATTTGATTTTACTGTTGCAATTTGAATTTCATCCCAAGAATCATTTATGTAAACCATATCTATATACTTAATTGGGACTTAATTTTAAATAATTGTCACTTTTAAATATATTTAAATTGTTCTCTTTCCAATATTTTTACTTCATAAAAAACATATTTTGAAACAGATTCACGAGATGGTATAGAAGATCAAGACGGAGAACGAGAGTTGGAACATAGAGACTGGGATAAAGAGATCATAAATCCAAACAGTCATTCTGAACTCAAGTTAATAGGAAATCAAAATGGTGTAAGTATATCTATAAAAATGTGTGCAACGTAAGAGTTTTGTTCTCTTTCAATGTTTGAATTTTTATGAAATCCCTTGTATAAGCCAGACAGATTCAGTTATTAGTGTGCTTAATAAACTATTATAGAAGTAAAAGTATAGTAGTAGTACACCATGTAGGGAAACAAGTTTCTTAAATAGAAATGAAAAACCGTAGTACAATAAAACTATATATAGTTAAATGGAAGTTATAATGAATTTTTATGTACTCTAAATTATTTTTTATTCTTTCTGTGAAAGAAGTGCCTTCAAAAGAATTAGATTAACATGGTTCATTCTTCAGACCTAGCTTCTTCTATGATAGTGATTTGGAGATATATTATGTATTATTTTCTTTCATAACTATTTATTTGTATTTTAAGATAAATGATTTCCAAATCATTTTTCCCCCTTACATACGAGTATTAGTATCATACATATTATAGAGAAAATTATATGATAGGTCAAAAATCTGTCAGGTTTAAAAATGATTTATTGAATGATCTGTGTCATTTTAGTAGTGCTCTACAGCCTAAATACCTGGACGGTTTTGAATTAAATTTTATATCATCTTGGGATGTCTACTTTATTTGTCTGACAATTACAAATTTACAGTAGGGTAGCTACCATAAGGAAAAAATCAGAATCAATTCTAGCTATTTTGCTCAAGTGTTGAGTGATGCCTCCAAGGACATAAACAAAACATATTGGTTGCAATCTTTCAAACATGCTGGATCGTGAATTATCTGTAAAATTCAAAACATGGCACGGGGATGTTATAAAAGACATAATTATTGTACAAAATCGACTACACCAATTTAATTTTATGTTTAATACTGACCTAAACCCATATGAAAACTGCTATAAAAAATATATTACGGTTCAGGAATAAATTGAGATTAGACTGCCATCCTCAGGCCCAAATATAAATATTTGATTCAAAGGTTGCATCCACGACTCATTTTCACTTTTCGACTAACATTTAAGTTGATTTTTATTTGGTTTTGGGGAAGAGAAAGTTTTTTTGCATTTATTCTCACTGTTTATTAAACATATAATATATTTCTATTATTAGGCTATTTATGAGTTTACTTTTTTCAGGGGCGATCAGGGAATGGATCTAGTACTCCAATAGGCACAGGACCAACACTCAACAACACAGCTTGGCACAACTGCAGACGACTTATTTATGTACCAAAATCTGCTCAGAAAGGTTTTGCTATAGGTTTTTGGCCCATACCAGAATCTTTTTGGCCGGATCTTCAAGCAACCAACTTGGTAATTGCTTTTTAGATAAAGTATATAAAGTTTTTACATTAATTAAAATAACTTCTACATATTATTAATCTTACCTTGTATTTTGGATAATGTGATTTTTGTTTTTAGCCTCCTCGGTCTGCACACCCAAATGTAAAATTTATGTGTACAAGTCAGGAACCTATGGTGATTGAAAACTTGCCATTTGATAAATATGAACTTGAACCTAGCCCTTTAACACAATTCATTCTTGCTCGGAAACAACCAACTGTATGCTGGCAGGTAAGATTATATAAATAGAAAAGTCTCTTAGTTAAGATCCCAATTCAAAGGGTCCAGGTAACAGAAACCCTAGAAATGTTGGGAAAGCTGCTATTGAACCTGTTATTTTATTGATAGAGTCTGCAGAGTTTTACCAGTAAGAAACATCTTAAATATTGTACTATGTTTGTGGTTTATTTAGAAAATTTGTATCCTAATTACAAGAATAAAAACGAATCTGTGACAGAAAAGTTTTTAACCATAGAAATTCCTACGATGTTTTTGCTTCTTTTTTAATATAATTTTTAATTTTCCAAAAATGATAATATCCAAAACCCAACTTGTTATATACCACTTTTGTCAGAATTCATCTATGTAATGAACAAAAAGTTTGGAAGTAATAATTGGAAAACTAAAGAAATCATACTGAAGAATAGACGTACCATAATAAGACTTGGTGCTGTGCTCTAAGCTAACCATCAACGTTAACCATTGTCAACGATCAACACAGTTGACGAAGAAGTGCATTAACTGCTAACGTTGATCATTTGCTTAGTGCTTGCAGGTGACGCATCAGTGGTTGTTTGTTAGCGACAGCGGCCCACTCGATGAGCTCGCACCCAGCTACATGTACGCCTCTTAGTCGTCTGTTAGTATAGTTGAACAACTAAAGCGAATCAATTAACGTCAACGTTATTCATCAACTGAATCAACGTATGTTTCTGCTGTAGCCTACTATTTTACTGTTTGTTTTTTACTAAATATAAAACTGTATAAAACGACGACTGGATAATACGAAAATAGTATGATGTAAATAACCAACGTGATTTTATTTAATCACGCATAGGAATTATTGTAATAATTGATTAATTAACTATTAACAAATAACTCCAAAACTTATTCCTCTGTAAATAATCAGTTTTTATTTATCTAAGAAACAGGTGACAGTCAATTGATGACTAGAGCCTTCTCACTTCTCACTGAACACATGCACTGAACATCTGCACACTGCACACTGAACATACAAAGGCGCTTGGTCTTCTGTTCTGTCTGGTAGGTTAACGTTAGCAGTTTTTTCAACTGTTAATCACGCTCAACGTTAACAGGTGTTGACGTTGACCATTATTAGCGTTAACGCCCACCACTAATAAGACTACATTTATCAGTGAATAAAAAGTAGATTAGCAAGTACAGAAAAGACCTTTGTCCAAGAATCCATTTAACTAGTCTTTTATATAGGTTGAAGCACTCCTCATAATGAGTCCTCCATCTGCAACCTTTGATCATGTAGCCAGGTGAGAAAGAAACTGGAACCTCTGGCATAATAATTTGATTAATATATATAGATATAACAAATTATAACTTTTGATACAACTTTTGATATTTCTCTAAATTGTATATTTGTTACATTTTCAGGTATTTGTACCAAACAGCTATAGAAACTCGGAAGTAGGCCATCCATTTGGTTACTTAAAAGCAAGCACTAACTTAACATGTGTAAATCTGTTTGTAATGCCATACAACTATCCAGCATTGCTTCCACTTCTAGATGATCTGTTCAAAGTACATCGTCAGAAACCGAGTAGTGAGTGGCAAACACAATTTAAGAATTATTCACGAACAATGCCATCTTACTATGCAGGAGTAAGTTACAAGAACAAATTTATAAATTATGCTTAAGAAGATAACTTTAACACTTCCAGTTTGAATTCGTAAAGAATAGCTTTCAGAAAAATATGCAATACCTAAAAATTATGAGAAATTTAATATTACTTCTCATAACATTGCAATCAGTAATTTAGTTTTAAAAAAATTAGCATAAAATGAGATCAACGTGTTGCAGTATAAAATTATGAACAACATTATTGAATGTTTTAGTGCTTCATCTTATCAAAGTAACTGTTTATGTATGTATGTCTTTGAAATTATGCATAATATTATCACAAAAGGCTGAGCCAGAAATATATACTTTTTATAAGCAATGTATGTTTCGTGTCCAAATAATTCCTATTCTTATTACTCGGAATTCCAAGTGGTTGAAAAATCACTGATCTATAACTTATAAAATGTTTTTAATTCGGTTAAAGTCAATCCTAAAATATATGATTTTAAAAAGTGTAATAAAATTGATCAAAATTATAATCATACACTTTCTTCATAAATTATAAGAAATATTTCTTTCTTTTAAATATAAAAATTCATCAAAATATATTAATACATACTGAGAAAGAAAGCCAAAACAAAATAATTAATTTGATGATACGTTAAAAACTGTAGGTTTTGTTAGATTCAATTAAACATAATTACTATAAAATTAAATGGATAATAATAATGGTTAAATTCAAAATAAACAGTTGTTCAAATTATTCAAGTCTTTGAATGAAAGTCTTACACACATGTGACAAAAATATCAATAATGAGTCTTATTGTGAGTTTTTTGTCTTTTGAATACATTTTAATACGGATTGACAATCAGTATTAAAGTATTTATTAATTACAATAAAAAATATAATACTATATATGACTATCTACACTACTTTTAAATTGTTAGTCCTTTGGAAAGTTAAAATTTAGTTTCCATTTGTTTTGTTTTACTTTTAAAAAATTATAAACATACCTACTACATAAAAACAATTCAAGATATAAGTTTACTAGTAAGTTTTAAATGTATTAATGAGGGTAGAGAAGGTAATATTTAAAAGCTTGGTACTCAGATTTCAATTTCAGTACTCTGATTTGGTGAATTGTCAGCAGCTCAGCTGTGCTGCTGATAATGTACATGACTCACCAAGCCTGTCTGAACAGGCTCTTTTCCTGTGGTGACATGCTATGTTCCTAGTTGAATTAGTGCAGTTGTTGTTGCTTGTGTTTCATTGAATGAGGACATACATACCTACAGTGACTAATTGTATCTTAGTGTTGTTTAAATATATGCATAGATTGTTTAAATTATAGTTTTTTAGTTGTGTTATTGGGTACCGTAATAGTATAAACTTTTTTTCAATTTACTTTGGATTTTAAAGATAATTTAAATTTGTGTGAATATAAAATTATTTTGTTTACTTTGTGTTTAGAAGAAAATGTAAATTTGAGTGTACAAATAGGGTATGGATTTTATTTTTAAATAATTCAAAAAAATTTCTTAAATTTCAAAAAAATTACATATAAATATTTTTTATGTTTTGGGGGATTGAGGTATGTTAGTAAGAGCATTTCCCCCTGCTTTTAGGTATAACACACAAACTTTCTGCAAAATTTCATTAAGATATCTTGAATAGTTTTCAAGAAAAATAATTTGTTAGTTGTGAGTGCACGTTAAAGGTGTAATTTCCTTGGCTTCGGATAGTGCCAAATTAAAAAAACTAAAAAATTTATATAAAAAAAAACAAAAAATGATAGGACAAAAAGGTTTTTGCAGGTGTTATCAGGATTGTAATGCAATCATTTCTGCCAAGTTTCATCAAAATCTGAGGAGGTGGGTGTCAAATTAATTTTTTATTGGGTGATTTGACATGGAATGACCCTGCGTCTCCTATCCATACAAAATCTAAACTCTAATAGGCTATTAGTCCTATTAAACTGTAATCTAAAATTACAACAGTTCAGTTGAGTTTTTTTGTGAAGTGTTATTAAAATACAGTAGGGTCATTCCATGTGAAATCAACCAGTGCTCTGAACCTTACCATTTTAGATTTTGATAATTTTTGGTACACTTATTGTACACATGGAACAGATGAAAAATACTAAATATAGAATTTTTTGGGCAAATAGTTTTTTAGTAATAGCCGTTCAAAAATGTCGAAAAAATGTATTTTTCGCAATATTCCGATACATTAAAAGTGCGATAAATTAAAAACTATTTGGTCTAGAGAGCTCAAACTTGTTTTATTCTCTTCAGGTTTTTGTGGTCTTTAACCTGATATATAACATGACTGTCTTCCATCAACTACAACTTTTTTCAAAAAAGTTAAAAAATGTATTTTTGAAAATCTCAAAAACACCACTTTTAATTTTTTTGAGAAAAATATATGTTATTTAGGCCTATATACTAATAGACTACTTATATCCCAAGTTTCATAATGGACTTACAATGGACTCATCTAAAAAAAAATAAAGTATTAATAGAGGTCAAGCAAAATTACTGATAAATGTCGCATAAGATTGAGCATTTTATTAAACATATTATGTAAGCTTTATTTATTGAAATAACATCTAAGTTTTATAACTAAATGGTCAGAATGTATACATAGTTAGCTTAATAGGCCTAAGCTATTAAAATAATTTTATATTAATATAAAATTTTTAAGTTTTAATGTTTTTGTAATAGCTATTTTTTTTGCTGATTTTGCCTGTACTGTGAAGAAGATTTTAAAATTAAATACTAACATCAACAAAAATATATTTTAGAGGTAAAAAACCGAGTACTCATTAAAAAAACTGAACTTGTCAAAGACCAGTCTCTGATCAGAGCTTCCCTGACACAGACTATGAGTCAGAGCTTTCCTGTCACAGCCTGTAAGTAGAGCTTTCCTGTCACAGCTTGTTCATTCCTGTGATACATCCACTTGGCTCTCTGGTTTATCTCAGTCAGTTGTTGTTAGGATTGTGAACTGTATAGTTGTGTCTACATATTATTCATAATGTGTTAAAAATTATTTTTAAAAGTTTCATGTGCTTTAAAGGATAAATTAATTTTATAACTAAACTGTTTTAAGGCATATTATATTGATGAGTTGATACTTCCTTCAAAGTGTGAAGACTGTTATTTATTTAGTTAACTATTATTAGTTTTTGTTGTATATATATATATATATATATATATATATATATATATATTAATTCCTAAATATGGCAAATGAACAAGGAAAAAGTAACTTTAGTATTTATAATGTTAAATGTTGTAACCCATATAAGGAACAAAAACATTTGCAAACAGAAAAAATATCTAAGAAATGTGACAGAAATTATGTGTTCTTTAAATACAGACAACATTAAAATGGGTATGGAAATATGTCACAAATGTAGGAAAAGAGTGTATAGTGAACTTAAAATCCAAGAACAGGTAGATGGTAATATAGCTGGTACAAGCGAAAAGGATGACATTGATGATGAATCATTTACTGACCCAGGTGCATCGATTGATTACTTAAATAAATCACTGGAACTTATTGGCGAATCTCCCATAAAAAAGAAAAACTTGTTGTAGAAAGTTATTCCACTAAAAAGATTGAAAAAATAGTGACAAGCTTGGAAAACCAATTCATTTCTTCTAAGAAAGGAAGTAAAGAAGAAAACAAAGAAGAAAAATGTGAGTTTGAAATTATTGAACAATTGAAAAAAAATTGCACAAACAACCAAGCGAAGTGAAAAAATGACTATTTTATCCGTGTTACCCCAAAGTTGGACCTGTAAAAAAATTGAAGAAGAGTTTGTTGTCACTAATTATATGGCTCGAGCTGTAAAAAAATTAGTATCTGAAAAAGGAGTTCTTTCAACTCCGAATCCAAAGCCTGGCAAAACATTAAGTGAAGATACTGCACAGGTTGTTAAAGATTTTTATCAGGAGGATGACATAAGTAGGATGATGCCTGGTAAGAAAGATTGTGTTACAATCAGGAATAAGGGATTGAAAGTTCAAGTGCAAAAGCGTTTAGTTTTAGCTAACATAAATGAAATTTATCAAGCATTTAAAGAAAAACATCCAACTCACCAAATTGGATTCTCAAAATTTTGTGAGTTAAGACCTAAAAATTGTATTTTAGCTGGTAAAAGCGGAACTCGCACAGTATGTGTGTGCACTGTGCATCAAAATGTCAAATTGATGATTGCTGGTTCAGGGATAAAATTTTTGTTTAGATGGATCACCTCTTAAAACATATCACCATTTCCTAGCAAAAATTATGTGTAACCCCCAGCCCCTCAATGTTACATAAATGAATGCAGCATGTGTCCAGGGACAGCATACCTGAAAGAAACATTGGCTGAGATATTTCAAAAAGAGGTAATTGATGAGGTAACATACAAGCAATGGGTGACAGTAGACAGATGTATGATGGAAACAGTAGTGAAAGAAATTGATGATTTCATAGAAGATTTTGTAGAAAGTTTTTTAAAACTGAAAACCCATTCATTTATTGCATTACAACAGAAAGATTGCTACTCAGAATGTAAGGAAAACCTGGCCGAAGGCGAGGTTATCATTAACTGTGACTTTGAAGAAAATTATTCATTTGTATTGCAGGATGAAGTACAATCATATCACTGGACGAGCAGCCAAGCCACACTGCACCCATTTATTGTATATTATAAGTGGCAAGAAAAACTACGACATGTGGAGTATGTTTTTATTTCAGAGTGTTTGCAACACAATACAATAGCATTCTATGCTTTCCAAAGAAAAATTATACAAATACTGAAAGATACACTACCATTTGAGCTAAGTAAAATCACTTACTTTTCTGACGGCAGTGCTGCGCAGTACAAAAATAGAAATTTTTTTTTTAATCTGTGCCTACATAAGAATGACTTTCAAATAGAAGCAGAATGGCAGTTCTTCGCTACATCACATGGCAAGAGTGCCTGTGATGGATTAGGCGGCACAGTAAAAAGACTGGCTTCCAAAGCTAGTTTACAAAGGCCATACGATAAGCAAATACTAACACTAAAACAGCTTTTTGAGTTTGCTAACGACAATATTCCTGGTATAGACTTTGAGTACTTCACAGTTGATGATTATGATGCAGCGGAAAAGAAACTTTTGCCGAGATTCAACGATTCAAAAACAATTGAAGGAACACACAAACTGCATACGTTTATACCGATTTCTGAAAATCGTCTTCTCATCAAGTGCACAAAGTATGACAGAAGTTGTAACAAAAGTTGATTACCTAACATCTACAGATTTACAGAAAATTGACTCCGGATATGTTACAGTAGTCTACGACAAATCATGGTGGCTTGCTTGTATTCTTAAAAAAAGTGATGAAAATGAATTTCAAGTTAGCTTTTTACATCCCAAGGGACCATCCCACTCATTTTTCTATCCCAAACCAACTGACATACTAACAGTACCCAGTAATTCAATTCTAGGAGTAGTAAATCCCGTGACAGCAACCGGAAGAGTGTACACGTTAAGTAAAACTGAAATAAGTGTTTTATCACATGCTTTAGAAAGATTTTTAAGAAATCAAGATTGAGGAAAGTGTAGAGAAAATGTATATAAACATTATACAGATAAATAAAACTCTTAAAAATGTGTTTATAAACTCTTAAAAATAAAAACAACTTTATAGGCTTACTAAGTTAAATATGTATACATTCTGACTACTTTGTTATAAAACTTTGATGTTACTTGTATTTTTTAAACTTACTATTTATAAAGCTCTTTCGTGTGACATTTTATCAGTAATTTTGCTTGACCTCTATTAAGACTTTATTTTTTTTTTAGATGAGTCCATTGTAAGTCCATTATGAAACTTGGTATATAGGTAGTCTATTAGTATATAAATAACATATATTTTTTCCAAAAAAAATTAAAAGTGGTGTTTTTGAAATTTTCAAAAATACATTTTTTAACTTTTTTGAAAAAAGTTGTAGTTGATGGAAGATAGTCATGTTATATATCAGGTTAAAGACCACTAAAACCTGAAGAGAATAAAACAAGTTTGAGCTCTCTAGACCAAATAGTTTTTAATTTATCGCACTTTTAATGTATCGGAATATTGCGAAAAATACATTTTTTCGACATTTTTGAACGGCTATTACTAAAAAACTATTTACCCAAAAAATTTTGTATTTTTTATCTGTTCCATGTGTACATTAAGTGTACCAAAATTATCAAAATCTAAAGGGGTAAGGTCCAAATTAATTGTTTTATTGGTTGATTTCATATGGAATGACCCAGTAGTACAAAATAATTAGATGATAAGAACTGCTGACACAAATGTTTATGTTTGTGTTCACATAGCCATTTCACGGTCCCTTCAAACACCATTATATAATACTACAAAGCATGTTATATCGAGTTATCAACTTTTTGTATCGATTGAGTTGTATTTTATAATATTTTTTGTTATCCGGATTTTTCATTATCCGGATCATCCAGTGCCACATTAGTTGGGATATCAGAAAGAAGTTTTACTGTACATCTGGTAACTCTTCCATAAATAATAGTGAACTGAAAAGTTAACATTTGTTTTATCTATATGTAGTGTGTGATTTAATATATTTAAAAAATACATTTTAATTATGAGATTATATTTCTGTTACAGCCATTAAGAAGAGCTCTCGCCCGAATGTGCAGTCCTCAGTCAAATCTACCACAACTATTGGTACCAGATTCTTGTGACAATTCTTTAAGTTATAGTGTCCTTAATCATTTAAAAAGGCTAAAAAACCAGGCCAAAATTGAATATGATAGGTAAATATGTTTCATTATTATGAAGTTTTGTATTTATATTTTTCATTTAGCCATTCACTTAAATAATAAATATGGAAGTGGGATAACTCAGTTGACAGAGGAGTGTGTTTATCTTGGTACTGTAGAAGGTTACACTATCGAGCCTTGTTGATAGCGGTACTCGTCCATCTTCATTAGCCTAGCTGGCATAAGGCAAAAACAATAAGCAGTAATAGTTTTGTTCTTTATAAAATAATTTTATCCTATTTTTTTTAGTAAATTTTGTATTACTTATATTTTATAAACCCTTCTGTTTAGTACATAAAGCGGAACTTTTTTATGTGTACATAGTCCTACTATAATCTATGAATTAATACAAAAAGGAAGTTAACAAATACGTAGCAAATTTATTCATTTATCAAAAATTCATATTTTATAATTTTTACAAGTTAATATTATTCAAATTTCTCAGAGCACTATCTTAATTCAATTTCAATATTAATTATGAGAATTCTCTCTCTCTATCTCTCTCTATCTCTCTCTCTCTCTCTCTCTCTCTCTCTCTCTCTCTCTCTCTCTCTCTCTCTCTCTCTCTCTCTCTCTCTCTCTCTCTCTCTCTCTCTCTCTCTCCGTTCTCTCTCTCTCGAGCCAAAATTTGTGGGTTTGAATGTTACAAAATTTCTATCTTAATAACCTAAAATATATTATAGTTCAAAATCTTATATTGGTTTATTGTATATATAGTTCAAATTAATGACCTTATATTTTTAATGTTGGCTCATTTGCTAGTTTTACAATATTCGATCCATTTGTCTTATAAATTATTCAACTTCATCCGGGTTATAAATAATTTTTTTTTTTTTAAAAGAACCATCCCACTCTCAAACTCCTGTACAATGAAAAACCTACAACTCCCCAATTCTATGTGTTACCAAAAATTCACAAAAACATTAATCCTCCATCTGGTAGGCCTATAATCGCTGGATGTAATTCCCCAACAGAGAGGATTTCAGCTTTCCTAGACGCACATCTACAGCCATTAGTAAAAGATCTTCCCACATACATCCAAGACACCAATCACTTCATAGACCAACTATCATCAATACCACAACCCCTGCCTTCGAACACAATTCTTGTAACCATAGATGTTGTATCTTTATACACCAATATCCCTCATGCACATGGTTTATCAGCTCTGGAACATTTCTTAAACAAATGACAGAACAACACAAATCCTACCACTTCTTTTTTGGTGAACCTCGCTAAGTTCATTCTTCAACGGAATAACTTCCAATTCCAAGGCAAGAACTTTTTACAAATAAAAGGAACGGCAATGGGCACTAGAATGGCTCCATCTTATGCAAATCTTTACATGGGAGAATTGGAGGAAAATTTTCTTAGGCGGCAACCCCATCAACCTCTCTGTTGGTACAGATACATTGACGATATCTTTTTACTTTGGACATCAGGACAGTTGAGCCTAGATGACTTCTTAGAAAGTCTTTCAAAATTTTCTATCCTAAATTTCACCTGGACTGTGTCTACTTTCCAAGTTACCTTTCTGGACATCGTTGTAAAACTAAAAGACGGTAAAATACAAACTGGCATCCATATTAAACCAACAAACCACCTACAGTACCTCCACTTCGACAGCAGCCATCCTATGAATACTAAACGAGCCATTCTCTATAGCCAGAGCCAAAAGGATATGTTTCGAAAAAAGTGAACTAATTGAATGTAACAAAAAAAAAATGACATCCACATTTGTAAAAAGGGGTTATCTTGGAAAACTAGTTAGGAATCAGATTCATTTGGCACAAAACACAGATATCACACCCAAGAAGAAAAAAGATAACCTGTCCATATCTCTGGTTACCGATTATCACCCAGGCCTACAGAGATTAAACAATATACTGAAGGAAGGCTTCAAAATTCTACAATCTTCCAACCATACCAAGAATCTTCTCACAGAACCGCCCAGAGTCTTGATTAGGCAGCCCACAAATCTGAAACGCATGTTAGTTCACCCCAAGCTCCCCGATCCCAACACACCTAAACAACCTAACCTTCCCAACGGTTCTTTTCCATGCAATAGGCCTAGATGCAAAACATGCAAAATACATCTCCCATCCAACAACTTCAATAGTTCCTATAGTAAAAAAGAATTTAAATTTAAAGGTCATCACACATGTACAACGAAAAATGTTATCTATCAACTACAGTGCAGGTTTTGCCCAGCTCAATATATTGGCCTAACCACAGACAACTTAAGCACCAGGATGAATGGCCACAGTCATGACGTGAAAATCATGGATATGGAGAAACCAACTGCACAACATGAAGCAATCCACAACGTTGTCACATTTGATGAATGCTTCACAACAAAAATCATAAAATCACTCCCTTCAGAATGTAACCCCTCAGAACTAAGAAGATGAAAACTGTCTCATCACTGGGTCACAAAATCAAGAGAACCCCCTAATCTTAACCTTAGGTGAATCATCCTTTATCTTTTTCCCTTTCCCAACAGGCTTTACAAATCTGTGGTTCAACACTCAGTCTTCAGTCTTCTTCTTAACTCTACTGATTAAGAAAGTGAACAGTGTTTACGAAATATTTCAAAACTTTAGTATTTTTTTGTGTTTTCTTACTTATGTACTATTAGGTAAACCAAGGACCATTTTCCAAGGTAAGCCTGTCTCCTGTCCATACAAAATCTAACCAATCTAATAGGCTATGTGCCCTATTAAATTCTAACACACACACACATATATATATATATATATATATATATATATATATTCTAACGATAATTATTATATTATAATTTCAGAAATATTATATAAATCAAAATTATGAATTAATTAGTCATACCTTGGATTGTCAACACATAAGGAAAGTTATTAATGATGAAGTCCAAATATACTCTTTAACATTAGCTCTGAAATATCTAATTTTATTTGAATTTATTTTCTAATTACTTTTGTTTTTTATTTTACACTATTTGCTCAGGGGGAGATCTTTAATGAACAATTAATACAGTGAGTGAAATTTTTAATAATACAGAGAATTGCAATTTTAACAATTTAGTTTCCAATTAAAGTCTACAATTAGTACAATAACAAATCCACTTTTGTTGTATTCCTATGTAAGTAATCCAGTGCTGATAGTTGAGTGAAGAACTTTCACTTTATTACTTGTTAACGATGTTCACCAAACACTACACTGTACTACGTGATTTATCAATAAAATGATTCACTTCAAATTACCATGAAGATGCACTCAACACTTTGTAGATGTACCTCTTTAGTACTGCAACAAAGATTACTAAGGTGTTAAATACTTTTACTTTGTAAAAACAAACACGATTAAAACATACGTGTTAAAAAACAATTATTACTTTACTATTACTATAACTGGAATTATAACTTATAGGAAATACCAATTTCTACATTAGGAATTTTTTGGCGTTACTTCGCCAACCCTATGCTGTGAGTTTCTCCCCAAGACTCTATATAATTTTTTACTTTGTCGATGCTAAAAAATACTTATTTCCTCTCTCTTAATTTACTTTAACCAATGAACGTAAGCAGCTACTTTTTGTCAGCCAATCAAATTTTAATGTTTCAAAATTGTGACCGTTTAGAAAACTGTTGTCCCGTTACATTTTATGAGTTTTGTGTGTGATTGTCCTTAAGTTTCTAATATTATAGTTATTTATGACTTAATTGCCTACAGTGATTCTGGGTCTAATTTAAGTGTTTTTCTCTTTTTTTTCTTTAAAGTTGTGAATGGTGTTCTGACTGATTTATAACATATTCCCCTAACGCTTTACCTTTGTCGGCGATCTCAAAACGTTTAACATGTGTCCAACAAATGTATCTATTTCTATATTCTTTTTAAAATATTAGACCATTACTGGAAAGCTTATTGATTTTGTTATAATATATATATATAACGCCTTGATAGCCATAGATATAGTCATACTTGCATCCGATGCACTATTCTGTACTGAGTTTTTACTATTTAGTTAACCTTATTCATATTAAACACTTTGTAACACTCACATTAAATTTGCAAACCACTTAACACTGTTATAGTCATCATCATGTTAATCGCTTGTACTTTTCAACTAACAAGTACGTCTTAATAATGACTGTCTTCACCTGTATGACTGTTGTAAAAATTTTTAAGTTTGAAAACATTTAATGAGGTCTAATCATATGCATTCGCTAACTGTCGAAAATATCGTAATGTTTAATTATTGTTTAATCCATTGGTGTTTGAATATTTCGATCCTAGAATGTCCTCTCGGAATGAATTAGTTTTACACATTAAGTCAATACCGCTATAACTCGTGCTTAAATATATTATTTGAAAAACTTTTGTCATGAACTATTTCTTCTTTACGAAAAATTATAATAAATCGGCTACACTATATACATAACTTAATCTTGAATCTGAATTTATTCCCATATTTGTCTCTGCTTGAGCTTCGAGGTTAGAGATAAGTCTAAGCACTTTTTCATTGTCACATTCTATTATTAATAATCAACACTCACTAAATTATTTATAGTAATATCAAAATTTGTTGATTAGGCATCACAACAGCAGCTGATTGAAGTTGTATGTAAACCAAGGAGCTTCAATTTAATCATAGAATAACAGAAGAATAGAGGGAACATTTCATACATAATTCAGTATTCAGTATAATCAAGTAGAATGTTATAGAAACATAAATAAAATAAAAGACAGTTACGGCCCATTCTCCATCAAATTTCAACCTAATTGAGAAGACAGGTTGTGCCCATCGTATGTCACCAATGGGTTAATTGAATAGAATTGAGTTAATTTGATACTGTAATAAAATATTACATTTATTACCTTTACTGTTTTTCTCATTCTACAAAATGAACACTGTGGAATGATTTAATTCATTTATGAGTACTAATCATCAATAATCCTAATGAGTAATCGGTGAATATTAAAATAATCATAATCAGTAAGCCCGAATCGCCTTATCTCCAATGAACAGCTTGTTTTCTTTGGAGCGTTTAGAATTGATTTTTATGATTCCGATGAAATAAAATGTTAGTTGCAAAAAAACCAGAATATTTAATTATTAATCATTTTAATTAACATTCTATTATGCTAAGTAGGCATCAGTAAAAAATAAATTAAACATTGAAAATTGTTCTAAAGTTTACAACAAAAATATTGTTGGATTTTCATTCTTGAATCTAAAAAATATATTGCCAATAATTTATTGTTTTCATTAGTGTCCTTGAATCTGTCATAAACCTTATCATATTACAAGGTCAATTGTCTATCTCAAGACATACAAGACATAATTATTTTGCTCACTCCGATCTTAATAACAATATAATTCTACAATATGCTAGAAAATTTATTATAACTATGAGATATTAACATATTATTACAAACTTATTTATTTTGAAACATAAATTGCTTTAAAATCAAGTTCTAGCTTTATTAGTAAAATGAAAATACTGTATAAAATATGTTTATACAATTTGCAATTAATTTCAGATTATGTAATGAAGTTAGCAGTAAACAGCCGATAGGTCCAAAAAACATTATTCTGAGTGGAAGCAATGTAAATGAAGGAATAAGAGTTGTACCTCGTTCACCGTTAAAAAGAGATCTTATTTCTCATCCATTGTTGCAGGGTATGTATAGCTTGCCAGTTGTTTGCATTTCTTGTGTAGTGTACTTCTGTGAATTGTGTTTTTTTCTTATAACGTTTAGTATTTAGTCTTGCTTATTGTATTGCTCAGGGTTAGATTTAGATCTGGGTTCCTTTCTGAGGTTACTACTTTTATTTTAAGTTTCCAACATGGCCCTAGTCTAGACTATGTTGTGGTTTTTCACTTTTTTATGGTCTAGGTTTATCACTTGATAATGGTAGTTAATTTTTACTCTCAAAACGTCATGTATTTATTTTTATATACACAAATGATGGCAATTGTCAGATTAAAACATTTCACTAATATGAACAGTTGATCATTATCAAATTACTTAAAACCAGAAAAAGCTGTCTCATGTTCTAATATTTGTATGTTGTTTCATTGTCATAAAAATTGACTAAAAACAAATAATATAGTTTGGTTTATTTTATTTTTTAACATATCTATTTTTAGTATTAAGTATACATTTCAAAATGTAATTGTAGATGGCATGTTACATATAAATAATGGATTCTTATGGTTTTGTAAAGAAGTTTATGTCTGGTCTGAGATTTCAATATATTTATAAATTCATTAAATTTCTTAATGTAAAATAAAGTAAAAATATTAATATTTAATTTATAACATTACTTTAATAGAGAATCCTGGGACAAATGAAATACTACCCTTCTCAATACCCTTAACACTTCATTGTTAAGAGATCTCTAGATTTTGGTCTTGAAACTAAAATAATATTAATATATTGAATAAGAAAAAACTAACATTCACTTATAAACTTATGGAGATACAAAGAAAGTGTTTTTGGATATATGATAAACCATTTTTATAAAAAATATGAATTCACAAATTACTTTCAATATTACAGGAATGGATCGATTACCCTAATTTGTCCATATGCAATCTTCTGTTTTTTCAAATGATTACTAGTTACGACAGAGTACTACCATCGCTAAGAATGAATATACAAGATAAATCTTCTGTGAGCACTGTGTTGAAATTCACAATAATTTAGTTGAAAATGTCCACAAACTGAGGGGGGGGGAACTAAACACCAAACACAAATGGATAATTATTTGTTTATTTCCTTAATTTCCTCATGTACATTTCAATAACAAAGTTATCATCAGAGGATAGATACTCCTTGTATGTTAATAATTTAGTTGAAAATTCCCTTAACCAGAAAGTTAGGAGAAAAAATGCAAATAACTAAACACCAAACACAAATGGAACAAATAAATTTGTTTATTCCATTAATTTCCTTATGTACATTTTAATAACAAGGTTAACATCATTAGAGGATAGATATTCCTAAACTAAAATTAAATAAATCCTAAGTAACTAAGGTTAAAATTAACAAACCTACCACTCTCCAGATCAGCTAGCCTATGAGGAGGCCAGTGTGTCTGACCTGTAGGCTGGGATTAACATAACTGTACCCAAAACAAAGCAATTAATCCCAGGTAGTTTGCTAACTGCAAATACACCTGTGTGATTACAACTAACAAAATTGACAAAATTTTTATTTATATATTCTTAATATCTAGCTGTTCTAAAATGATATGTTAAAACTATACCTAACATAAAATTGCCAAAACATTTCATTTTAAAATTCTTAATTTTAATTAATTGCAAAAATATTTAATTAATACTTCTTAATTTAAGTTATTCTAAACGATGTGTGGAAATTATAATTATCATATGACATTACAACAGGTTCTATCTAAATTCTGGTTATTCTAAAATAATGTAACATTTAATATTTTGGTCTCAGTAAAGAAAAAAGGCATAAATGAGGCATGGGTTCTTTATCTACGTTCAATAACATGTCACTTTTGGTTTTAGCTATGAAAATATTCTCATAACTATTCAGTAGATTTGTTAGAGAACACATTTTTCACTAATTTAACATTTGTCAAATCCAAATCGTGAATTGTTTGTAGTATGTGATCGGCTATGCTCAATTTTGTTGGTCTGTCATATTTTATGTGGGCTAGAATCTAAATATGCTCTTTGTATCTCGTTATGATTTTTCTTTTTGTTTGTCCATGGCATTTCTTTTCACATGTATTACAATTTATTTCATATATTTCCGACTTCTTCGGGATAACATTCCCATAACATCGGAATTTTATCTTTAGGATTACCAATTAAATTTTTGAGAGAATTTTGGTTTTTGTAAACTATTTTAAGATTAAACTTAATTAAAATAGAAGTCAGAACTTTGGTGAGGGATGAATCTTGAGGTAAACTGATAAATCTCATTTTTCTTTCTTCTGGTTGGAAAGTTGTGAAATTTTGCCTAACTTATCTTAAACTTTGTTTTCTTATTATATTATCTACTTAGGATTTATTTAGTTTTAGTTTAGGAATATCTATCCTCTAATGATGATAAATTTGTTATTGAAATGTACATCAGGAAATTAATGGAATAAACAAATAATTATCCATTTGTGTTTAGCTATTTGCGTTTTTTCCCCTATGTTTCTGGTTAAGAGAATTTATCAACTAAATTATTAATATACAAATAATATTAATTTTCATTAAATATGAATAATGTCAGAAACGAACACATGTTATAAAATGATATAAAGTGAACACATTCACAAACACAGTTAGTTATAAATTAAACATAAAGGTTGGTGGGTCCCATTGTTTAACAAGGATTCTTCTTGAGTCTAAAGTTGCAACTCGTATTTAACTGAAGACTAAGTTTTAAAAATTTCTGACATAAAAAAGAAAAAAAAAAAAAACCTGAAATCACTTACAATTCAAAACTGGATCCTAACCTTCTAAAAAAATTTCTTGCATTTAAATTAATGGTTGTAGTATATAATTAATTGTATTTTTAAACTGTAAAAAAAAAAAAATACAAATGAATACTGAACCAAACTTTTTTAATTTGTCAAGTCAAATTATACAACCATAACTTACCAAGTTCGGTTTTTATAATTGTTTATCTATCACAATCTTGGTAGCTACTATTCTACAATATAAATAAATTATGTTATTCATTAATTGTTATTTATGTTCATTTGATTAGGACATAAATTATTTATTATTACAGATAAATTCACTTCTCTAAAAGATCAACTTAATGAATTTGGTGGATTCGTTGTGGGTGTTGTTCGAAGCAAACATCATCAGCACCGACCTGGAGGGCAGAGCTATCGTAACCCATTTGACATCCCTCGCCGTAATTTACTTGATCAAGTTGTACGCATGAGAGCAAATTTCTTACAGCCTTCCTTTAAACACACCAAACTTTTGGATGATGGTCAGTAAAATTCTATATAAATTATATCTTAAGTAAATATAGTTTGAATTGTATTTTACATTTGCTAAAACATTGTTGTTTCATATTATATTAATTTATAAATATATTAGTTTTAAGTTTCAAATATAAAATATCCATATAGAATAGACAATGAAATGAGTAAATAAACATGGAAATCATCATTAAAGTGACTTATACAAGCAATATTTTATGCTACCACTGAAAAAGCAATAAACATTACCATAAGATATGTTGGATAAAGATGTGAAAAATTCAACTTTTCAAATTGAACCGAATCAACCTTATCTAAATCAAACAAAGGCAATTTTTTAAAATTATAACACCACTTAAACAAAAATCAAACAAATTTAAAAAGTTAAAACAGGATCCTAACATTAGAAAACTATTATTCCTGTTGGAATCACCACAGTAAACAAATTACAGATCGAATCAATGGTGAAACCAAATTAGGTTTTGTTTATAGTTTAAAGTTTAATAGGACACCGAGCCTATTATATTTAGATTTTTTATGAATAGGAGACAAAGGCTTACCTTGAAAAGTGGTCCTTTGTATTACCTAGTTGTACACAAATAAAAAACACAATAAAACACTGAAGTTCTGCAATTTTTAAATATAAATAATAAACACAAGGTTTTGATTATTGAGCATGCAACTCCACATATCCATATAATGATGTTTTCTATAACTAAAATAATGTTCCAAACAGTATGATAATTTTATGTCAACTATAAAAATTTGGTATTTAAGTTGTATCATACGTTCTGATAAACAAGGGAATATTTCACAATGGATATCCTATCCTTTGACTTTCCAAGAAAATTTGGATGACTTTTGATTTGAAAAGGATGTTCGTAGATTAAAGTGTGTGTATTATCCATAATTTGGGGAACATAATTGTAAGAGGGTAATTATTTTTAGAAAAAATATAAATAAAGCAATGACAATATGAAAGTTATGACCAAAATATTTCCTAATGATGAAAATTGTTTTAAAATGTCAATAAAATATTTAATGTTTAAACAGTATTTGTGCAAGTAATAAAATTTACTTAAATATATTTAATATATGACAACTCAAAATAAATTATACATGTTCCAGACTTTGTACATAGCATGCCTGTCAGTCAGATGGGTAACTATCAAGAGTATTTGAAACGAATGCCATCTCCTCTTAGAGAAGTTGAATCTATGCCCGTTAGGCAACACATGTTTGGAAATCCGTTTAAAATTGACAAGGTAAATTAGATATTTGGTCATGCAGAGAAGAATATTGTTGAACTTTATTAATTAATTAATTAATCATTAAATTAATGTTATAAAATTCATATTAATACAAAATTCCAATTAATTTGGTCTTAATTAAAAAGGTTAAAATTATAAACAATTAGTTTTTAATTTTTAACAAGACTGCACTGAATTTGATTTAAAAACTGAATTTCTTATGAACATTAAATTATCTTTACATGTTCTCTTGTAGTATACATTTCTGCAAAATACATTACAGAAGTAATGAATATATATTTACTCATTAACTTAATTTTATATGACAAGACTTTAAGTAATTTTGTATAACACAATGGAGTTCCATGTTATTAGTTATGCTAGAACTATAAACTTGAGCAAAATTTACTAGTAAAAGATATTTCTGTTGATAAAATTTAAAATGTAGGTTCACTTTTATATTTTCTCTAATATTTCAGTTAATTATATTATTGAATGATTCATAACTAATAACTTTATTTGTTTCTCAAAATATAATATCAATATGTTTTTTCAGCGTATGATGGTGGATGAAGCAGATATTGATTTAGTTAGTGGAAGTCCTCCTCATCGAAGTGGTAATAAGAGAAGTTCTGGTGAACCTACATCACCTCGCCCTCCAAATAAACGCAAACCTGGTCCAATACCAAAAGATGTGATTGTTCGGAGACCTAGTGCTAGTCCAAGTCCATGTCCATCACCATCGCCATTGCCACCTCCCTTATCTCCTATTTACTTACCACCCATTTTACCTGCTATCACCAATGGTGAACTAGGTAAGTACATTTTGTTTATTATTCTTTATAGGTTTCATGAACTTATGTTGAAAACAATAAAGCTCACTGCAACATGGGTAATATTGTCTAAGATTAATAATACATTTTGTTATCTGTAGTTTATTGATTGTTTGTATTTCGTGGTTTTGCAATGTTAGGTAGTTTTTGTATATTTAAAAAAATATTATTACACCGGTAATCTCCTCTAGGATAAAATTGATTCTTTTATCACTGTAGTCCTAAAACAGTTTTCTATGTTTTGTTCCATTTGGCAGTTTTAAGTAATTTTTAGATCTTATTACTGTGTTTCTACCTCTTAGAGCTCTTTCGGGAGAGACTTTGGACATGTCTGAATTAAGGGTGTGTAACCCAGGTTTTTTAATTTGAGCCGAGCCTTGGGTATATCAACCTGAGCTTGAGCTTTTACCAAGCTCAAGTTTTTTAATGAGCTCAAGCTTTTTACGAGCTTGAGCTTCAATTGAGATCAAGCTTTTCAACTAGCTCAAACTTTATCGATTCTTTTAATGAGCACAAGCTGTTATTGAACTCAAGGTTTTATTAAACCTTCTGCTAAATTTTAGATTGAAATATAATCAGTATATTTTCAATATTTTAGAATGGAATGGGCAATATGGAGAAGCTAGTGTAGGGGGAAAGGCAAAGTAGTTGTAATTGATGGGAAATGGACTCTTGCATTTAAGAAAATGAATACAGTTTGGTATGAAATTAGATTGCAAACCCATTTCATTCACTTATTTTCTTTACCCTCAAACTGCCATTTGACACATTTCGATGGACTCCGTTCCTGTAACAGTAACATTTGCCCACTAAGAATCATCCTACCACAATAGTTTATATGCCGTTGTAAAGCTAATGTTCCAAACATCCATATTCATATAACAAAAGTACCATAATTTCACCACAAACAAGTAATGCAACAGCTGCATAGTTGTGATACACAAATGTACATCATTATTTGTCTAATTTTCACAAGTCTCTATTTCTGTCTACCAAATCTACAGTGACACTATTCTAAAGTATGTTCCTTCATCTTTCAATCTGTGCTTTTCAAATCTTTCAAACTTTTATAATTTTGAATCTATAAAAATTAAACAAAATCAAGAATTTTAACACGTGTTTTAACTTAAAAATCACATTTTTTTAAATTCAATGTTTCGAGTACTATAATTAATGGTTTTGAAATAATTTATATATCATTGTAAAGATAATGTTTCAATTTTCCAAAATCAAATAACCAAAATTCTATACAAGAAAAGGTAAAAATTAAGAATTTGATGTAGTTGGAGTGTTTTGCCGCTAGGGAGAAGCACTTCATGGATCGTCCCAATAACAAAATATGATCTCATTGATTATATAATTTTTGTAAATGATAATACTTATCCAAATACCACAAGTTGACGATATTTTTTAGTATTTTTCTTCGTCTTTTGGACTATGTATTCCAAATGATCGTAGCTGTCATAGTTTTTGAGATATATACATTCTACGAAATTGTAACCAAGAATAACCAATCTTTTAATTTTCGATAAGTTTATGAAATGCCAAATATCGATTAGTAATATTTCAAATTTTTTGACGAATTTTATATCATTGGAAAGTAGAATTTTAGGTCTGTCTAATGTTTTATTCCCATTCCCTTGTCCAACTAATTTGGGACTGGATTGACACAAGGAAAGTTGTCAAGTAATAAGTCTTGTGACCTTGTTACTGCAGTTGCTGTTTTATCTTTAACAATCTGACGCCAAGCAGTGTCTAGTAAATTTAGTCTGCAGTAAATTATTGTTTTGAGAGTTGTTTACTTTATAATTTATTGTGAATTATTTATTATGTTTTGTTGATATGTGTTGATACAGATTTATCTTCACAACTATGTTCTACAACTATTGTAAGTGTTTCAATAGTCTAAACAAAATTTTATGCAGTTTGTTGGTGATTTTTAAGTTAAAATTTTTGGACGTATAGATTACTTTTATAGATTACTTCATTACTTTACTCGAAAATGTATCATTGTAGAAAATTTATAAATTTTACTTACATTTCTCTAAACAATGGTATATAATAAGATGTGATTTGTATAGTATTAATATTCTTAGTGAATTTAAAAAATGAATTATAACTCTTGAGAAAATTTTTTTTCATCAAAAATTTATTCACAACTATATTACAAAACTTTTGTAAATCTTGAAAAAAAATTGTTATGGTATAAATATTCTTGTCTGTAGTCTTTTTACTTCATTTTTTGCACTTTTTTGATTCCCAACATACTAATTCCAAAACCTTTACATCTAACACTTTTTCCATTACATAGATAAATTATACTCACCTTGCTGGGAAAAAAAGATATATATATATATATATATATATATATATATATATATATATATATAACAAGTTGTGTTTTGCATAATAAAAAAAATGCGGCGATTTTATAGTGTGGGTTCTAGATTTACAATTACATTTATTTATTTATGGATAAAGATATTATTTTAGTTCAGGTCAAGTAATAAAAAAAAGTAGAGCCAAATAGAGTAATAGTCATAAAATTTACAAATATGTGAAATTACAGAGTGCGAATTTTGGCAAACTATTGTATACAAAATTTAAATATATCAAAGTTAACAAAAAAATATAGCCAGAGAGTAAAATCATTGATTTTAACAATTTAGGTGTTATCACATTGACTAAGAGTTACCTTACACCTATTAGAAATGAAGGTGAGAACTAGTTGGCCTTTAGCAGGTGTTGTTATTCATTTGAGCGAGAATGTGGTTCTTTCTTATATTTAACATTAAAAATGTATTATTTCATAATTTTACTTTCTTTATACTATTTATATGTGTGAAAAAACAAAAATGTAAGTTAAGTTAATTGCAAGTCTTTTTTTGGCATTAAGAAGATGAATAATATGCAACTGCAACAAGGTCAATTAGTTTTCCCATCACTATATTGTAAGCATGTAGTTTAGGATATTGTCTGTGTTTAGAGCTAGCTAGATGCATTCGACTGTTGACGCTCTGTTTCAATCCTTTCTTGTGTCGCACATGCACAAACGTCCGACTTTACACTTCTTTGAAACATCTTTCTTATCGAAATAAGTTATAAGATGGGAATAGAGAGCATATATATTTATCATTAATTTTTTTTTTTTTGACCTTAGTACAGTAGAACATGGGTAATTCAAATGTTTTAAATTCAAAATTGCTGTTAATTCGAAGTTTTGGGTTGGTCCCTTCAACTTTATATGACATCAATGTAAAAAAAATATGGTTAATTTAAAGTCAACTTCTTTAATTTGAAGTTTTTGTATCAAAACTCAAATTAAAATCTTGTATTTTAAAAGGGATCACCCTCTGAGAATTATATTGTACACTGAATAGAACAGTGCCTGGGGATAGAAGTCTAACCGCTATGGTTTGGACACATGATCTAATTTCAGACGCACTATCGCCTTCCGAGAATTTTGCCTTTTGAGAATTCTCTAGGTAGTCCTTCGATCGATGATACTACTTAGTCTTGGTCTGTTGTTACAGTATTATGCCTCTGCTTGTCACAGTAATTTGTGTTGTGAAAGTGATTGTTTGTGCAAGCGAGTGTTTGAGTAAACCACGTGTTCAGTACAAGGCATTAACATTTTGTATTATTTATGGCAATTGCGTTAGTTTCGGCGGTACATTGAAGGACAAACCAATGTGAGTGAATTGTTTTTCATTCACTAAACATACTTGAGGATTTTGCAAACTTTAAAAGAATTAATTATGCAAGGCAATCAGACATTTCACAATACTTTGTCAAACTTTAATTTAGTATATACATATGTGTATAAACTTACTGTATACTCGTACTGTATATAATAAAATTGCTTTGTTAACTTTTTATTTGTGAAAATAAACTTTATATCATAAACATAAAAACTTTAATTATTATTTCAAGCATTCTGAGAACATAAAACTTGAAAAAATTGTAACTTTTACAATTCGAATTTTTGGATAATTCAAATTTTTCCATTGGTCCCTTCAGCTTTGAATTGTCCAAGTACTGTATCTTCTTTTCTTTACCAGACTTATACTTTTTTAACCTGAATAATTCAGTCTTATTTTCTTAAGTAAAGCTTCTGTTTAGTGTTTGTATTCCTTGTATAGAATTATTAAAGTCTATTTCCTGCTTATAATTATTATCTCTCCTCACTTCTCTCCCGCGATCACTGCTTTACAAGGGTTATTCGGTTCCAGGATGATTCACTTTTTTTTTTTTTTTTTTTTTTTTTTTTTTTTTTTTTTTTTTTTTTTTTTTTTTTTTTTTTTTTTATCGTGTCCCTTCAACAATAGTTTAAGGTTCTGTTATTAATACTGCATACGAATGTTGAATTATAAAGATAATCTTATTGATAGATTATTTGAGTGTAATCGTGTTACAGCTTTGAAGCACTTTTATTAATATAGACTTCGCTGTAACCAATTTGACATAGTATTAATGACACATACTACTACATAAATAACTTTAATTAAAAATTTCTCAATTTTTTCTTTGAGTTATAATTTTGAAATTGGATTTTTTTTTTTCATTGGATGTTGTTTAAATAAAACTTTTGAAACAGGAACACTGGTTTCCTTATGTCTTCAATGATGTGTGTTAACATTAAGTCGTCACATTTGAAGAGGACCACTTAGGCAACTTATATTCTGTCTCCTGGTAACTTCCTTTGATCTACGCACATTTTGAAGGACAACAAGATAATTATCATATCCGTTCCTTTCAAATTGGATATCAATTATAACTGCTTTTTCTCATTTCACTAGTTTATGTCAGTTTAGACCTTGTTGGAAATTGACCCAGGCTAGGAAAACTGTGCTGAGTTCGTAAAATTGAGCCAGTCTCATAAAATCAAGTCTAGCTCGGAAAAGAAGGTTAATTTGACTTTGGTGCAGAAGATCCTCAGTATAAGAGTTAATTATATGTTATTGTTTTGTATTTTGGTTTGATTTGTTGGTTTTATGTTCTGTTTTTATTAAAGATATGGTGGTTTTTCACTTTCAAACAACAACAACACAAAAGAGTAAATTTGGAATAAAAACAATCTCGTAGTCATCTTTTTTCAGTGGGGCAGTTCGATTTATATTTATTAATTCGTTTTATTTTGGATGGAAAATTTATTGTTTGCACATCCCTAACAAATAACATTTTTCATTGATATATTTTAAGTCATGATCGTATTCTTTTTATGTATATTTTTTATAGAGATTGCACAGGAGTGTAAGGGATTCCGAGATGTAGGAACTTAAGTAACGGATAATAGTTTTGTTTCATATTGCATTGACATTGTATTGATTTTGTCATTATTGTATAACCTAATTGAAAATTAAATACAATATCACAGCATCAACAACAACGTAGTGACAAAAGTAACCACCAATTACAAATTAATACCAAAATAAAAACAAATGACAAGAAATAGTTTAAATTATGTAATAGCATTTCATTTAATTTATTTTCTGTTGCTGTTAAATAAATGTCATTTGTGTATAAGGGTCATAATCAACCTAACATTTACAATTCAATACAGCAAATAAAAAAATATATATGAAACCCACATTTCAGTTTATACTTCATATATTATACACTTTCCTAACAAAAGCTTAGACCAACACAAATTGCATGGTCATAGTCATAATAAAAAACAAATCATAAATATAAACAAAAATATACAAACTATGCATCAAAACATCACAGAAAAAAAACAACAATAAACATTAATATATTATTATATATATTTTATTTTACATTAATATAAAAATCTGATGAGTAAAATAGAATTCGAAAGATTATCATAAGGCTACCGAACTCACTCGCAGACTAAAAGTACATGGACAACAAAAGTTGTTGTAGGCTGCTATATGTTTAAGATTTCTCTCCATTCTTATAAATCCTGAAAGTTTTTTAAACCATTCGAGAAAAGCTATCTAAAAACATTGTGCTATGCCGCTTGCAATGCAATAAATCATCTCACTTGGTGTTGTAATTATGAATTGTTTTATTATACTGGTTGGACCGGTATAAGTCAGTTGCAAAAATCCATAATTGCCACTAACAACTTTATTTACAAAGACTTATCGACTGTAATTATACAAAAAGGACAGACAATGTGTTGTAGACTAAACTAATACATTTTCAAAATGCACTCTTTCTTTTTCATATTTTTTATTTAAAGTTTATAATCAATATTTTTTAAAAACATAATCTTCTCTTATTTGGAACCACGTGATATCTCTGCAAACATCCTATCCAAATTTCTTTGGTAAACTGTAAGTTCCAGTTATTTTTATGTTTAAGTTTTTATGAAACATAACTTGAGCATGTTATACCAAGCATGCTAAACACTGAAGCTAAATTCTGTATCATACTTAGAATTTACATTTTATTCAAACTATTTCCTTGTTCAAACCACATATCGTCTTCTGAATTCATATCACATCTATTAAAAAAGTATCTTATTTAAAACATCCGATCTCTCTATCTAAAAAGTAAGTTATTCAATTTTACGATTCTTTTCCGAGATAACCACTTATTGTCTGATTTCTCCTTTATTCAAAAATAACTTCTCAAATCACATGATTTTTTCTTAAACACAACGTCTTGTTCCTTTTACTGTCCACCTTTGTGTCTACTTTTATTCGACTTTTTTCTTGTCCCACTTTCACACACAACACACTGATGTCATATTTCTCATAGTTATATGCATTTCTATACTGTTGTCATATTTCTCTTATATCTAATATTATATACGTTTTCTTATTATTAACATATTTTTTACAAATCTCTCTGACCATTTAGTACTAATTACCTTCTTTATTTATTTGTATTCCTTATTTAACTATATCTATGATGATGATTATTATTATATTCTATAACAGAATACATTTCTTATCCACTGCCTTGAGTCAAACTACTTTTCTAGTCAGACCAAGTTTACGTAACTGAAAATGTAGGTACCCTATTACAGGTGTGAGCCGAAATCTTAGTTTTCCCGTTCCAATCTCATGTCGGCCAATGGCCGACAATGAATAATTCGATATTTTAAAGCTAATTTTTTATATTTGGTTATATTGAAGTTATTCTATAAATATTGTACTTTTATTGTATAACTATAGTAACTAAATAAAAATTAGGAAGAAAATACATTGTTTTTATTTATTTTATAAAATTTTAAGTATTAGCTCAATTTCAGCTGAACAGAGCTTACACTTTAAATTTTATAAAATAAAAAAAATGTATTTTATTCCTAATTTTAATTTAGTTACTATAGTTATGCAATAAAAGAACAATGTGTATAGAACAACTTTGAATTTACCAAGTATCGTAAACTTTTTATAATTTTTTTTTTTAAGTATTAGCTCTACTTCAGCTATAATTGTACACAAAAAATGAGATCTGAAGGAGTGTTCAGTGAAATAATAATGATTGTGGTAAGGGTTAAACCAAGATCATTTAAAATTTCCCCAGATGTGGGTTATTATAATGCCCAGTATACTTAGTTCTGCCTATCCACACATCATCTTAAGTGTAGTTTCATCAGTCCACGGAATGTTTTTATAAATGTTATTACAGTAGAGTCCCGCAAACTCAGCGTAATGTGGACCGGAAGTGTGCTGAGTTTGTGAAATGCCGGGTTATCGGGAATAAGGGCAAAAAATAAATTGTAATTTAAACCCAAAGCGGCGGCGATATCAAACGACTTTGTCGATAGCGGTATCCCATTGTCGGCAGTGTAAAAACACCGCGGCACCAAAGCGGCGGCGATATCAAACGACTTTTTCGATAGCGGTATCCCAGTGTCGGCGACATAATAACACCGCGGCATTGGCACCCGTCGATATAGCATACATACACCTGCAAAAACGTTTGATGGGCCGCTTTTTTTCCACGAATCAATTTAGTATACATTACGGAAAATATAACATTTATTTTCAGTTTTCTTTGACAGGTATGCACAGTATATACAGTAAATAAAAATGAGCGAGTTACGAAAACGGAAGCGTGTGTTGGTTTCGTTTGAGACGCGGTTAAATGTGTTAAAAAGACTTGACAGAGGGGAATCTGTAAAAAAGCTTTGTGACGATTTTAACGTGGGAAAAGTAAAATTAACGATTCGAGCGATCGAAGTTAATGCCCGCTTTGGGATCTGCCGAACTTTTACGAACATCACTGTTTTTAGAAATATATATTTTTTCCTGTCGGGGTCGCCGAGTAATCCGGACTGCCGGGTTATCGAGTGCCGAGTTTGCGAGACTCTACTGTATCAGCTTTTTGACTGATGATGTACCACTCACAGAATGCCATGCTCCTATCATAAATGTCTTCATTTAAGTTTTGATGTAACCTAGGCCTATGTGCTTTGAGTTTTAATTTTTTCCGCATTCTTCAGAGATTTATTCTAGTTATGTCATACCTCAGAGACCCCTTTCTTGTTTTCTTCTGTAGAAACAGAAATGGGCCTACCTGAAAGAGTAAGATCGGTGACTGATCTAGTTTGCTCAAATATCCTGATCAATTTGTGAATACCTTGTCTTGGTGGAATACTGTGAGAAAAGTGCTCCACAAATAAATCAATTGCATCATTGTAACTATGGTCGTATTTCCACCAAGCATTGAGTAAAAGTACTCACTTTGCTAGACTAATTCTAGTTTTCTTTTTACGTTTCAAAGCTCACAGACACTTATATGAAAATAACTACAATTGAAATCAAATACGGTATGTTATTACATCAATTTGCTGATTAACTAATCATATAATTATTGCATGAAAATAGCGGTAAGCATCACCTGACTTGACCCACCCAATTTACATTTAATCCAGAAGTATAAAATGGTTTGATAAATATATAAATTTGAAAATATTTGTCCTTGAATGCTTCCCTGCAGGATTCCACTCTTACTGGGATAACCTAAACCTGCAATAATTCTAATAGCAATTTGTTTGTAAACATAACGCCCTTCAAATTGTTTCATTTGTATTTGTGCTTTTTAAAATGTATGGAAGATGTCTTTGTATGTAAATTTATTTTGTTGTATTTTATCATTAAACAGATGTCACATTAATGGCAGTTTTTTGTTTCTTAAAATTTTTGTCAATTGTTTGGAAACAAATTGACAGCTTAAAATGATATTAAAAAAAAAAAAAAAAAAAAAAAAAAAAAAAAAAAAAAAAAAAAAAAAAAAAAAAAAAACATTAAATTATGTTTTCAATTTTAATACTAAATTGAACTCCCTATTTTGTACAATTCATATGGTGAAAATAAAGACAGTTCTAAGAGAAATTGTCTATCAGAAGGTTTGACTGGAACTACTAGCGAGTTTTGGGATTGTTAGGGATGCAGATCATTTCACAGGCAGGCTTGAGTTAATGGATCATAGATCTATTTATACAATATTTGTTAATTTAGACCTTGGTGTATTATATAGCTCTATATTATCTTTACAGAAATTCGATTGCATTGTGATCTAGCAGGCGCTGGCAGATCCTCTCAAATATTTTTAGAAGACATTTTCTGATGGATCTGTGTTCTTATTATCTCTGTATTCATTGACTATGTTTGAAATGTGGTGTGATGAAGAAGATAGATATATAGTGTTTACTAGACAGGGAACCTTGTTTGTCTTGTTTTACAGATGAGAATGTTAGTTTAAGTCTTGAAGCACCTGGTTCACGGTCTCCTTCACCTCCTCCTTTATTACCACCTGTGTTACAGCCTTATGATGACAGTGGTATTCCTAATAATATTGCACCTCCGGATTGTGCTCCACAATTAACTTATTCCTCACCTGTTCTTATATCCCCTCCAGCTAGCCCTTTACCTCCAGTCTTGACACCTCCAGTCTTACATCAAGAAGACAACAATGATAGCTACATGGATTGGCAGCCTATCCAAAACCAAGTGGATGTAATTTCAAACGATGTTTCCTTACGTCATCTTACTCCAGGATTAAATGATGTGAAGACTAGCACGGAAATATCTAAGGTGGAATTAGCAGAGATTAGACGGCACAATCTTTATATCCGTTCGTTAGCTTACAAAGAAGTCAGAAGGCCTGGCATGAGTAAGTAAATAGGTTTTCCTTTTTATATTTAGTTTTACTTACTGGAAATTAACAAATTAATATTTAAAAAATAATGTATTTTCCCTCTTAAAACTACTACAGCATGAGTAATAAATTTTGTTTTAAAGTAAAAATAATTAAAAATAATACCACTGAACAGCTCAAATATTTTTCGATATATTAATACTGTTGAAAAGATAAATTAAATTTTGAAGTATAATATTTGATCTCATTAAACAGATTTTGTCCTCAGTTTTTCTAAAATTATATTTTACAAATATTATAATTTAAATCATCAAAACTAACAGTTTTCTTTCCTAGCAAGTAAAAAAGTTTAACTACTTTACCCACTTAAAATATTTGTTTAGTTTGTAATGAATTTAGCTGAGAAAAGCAAAGGCAAATTTATATTTTCTTAGTATATACAATAACTAAATTTCTTCGTTCCAACTATAATGATATACTAGTTCAATATTTCCTTTCACAAAAGTTACACTACAGTCAGACTAAAATCCTCTGTCAACTAAATTATGGAAGTACACTTTTAAATATAAATGACATGAACAGTAATACAATAAATTAGTTCAATTCTGAGTTATGTTGAAGATAGATATTGTCGCCCAGTCATTCTGATCACTGGAGAGCAACTATAAATATTTTTCTGGATCTGAGGAAGACAATTATGAAAATGGGGCTTATAGTAAATTAATATAAAACTAAGTACTTGTGAATAGGGAACATGTTTAATATAAGTTCAGCAGAGGTATTAGTGAAATTGGTTCATACACATTTGAGAAAGTAGGATGTTTTGCGTATCTAGAATGAATAGTGACCTCCAGTAATAGGATACCAGTCGAATTATGAATTATTCATAATTAAGAGAATTATGAATGTATATAAGTATTACTATGGATTGTATAAACATCTCAATAGTAGAGCTATATCGAGGCAGATAAAGGCTATGCTTTACAGAACATTAATGATATCAGTTCCTACATCAAATCAAGTCTGAAGAGAATGAGATCATGGTTTTTGAAACAGAATAATTTTCAAATGATTACACTTGTGTATCAGAAGGCACCATATGTTTGGGTGTTCACCTAACACAAACACTTGAGGTTTATGGTAATGTGATGCGAGAACAAGAAAAGTTGTGATCAGATTCTGATTGCGTGGAAGGAGAACCAACAGACACAATCAGGAGAAGAATGCTGGTGCTGGAGGGACAACCAACAGACACCAGTGAAATCTAACTGTGGTGGAGGGACAACAAACAGACACCAGTGGAACCTAACTGTGCTGGAGAGGCAACCAACAGACTACAAATAAGAATATAGTGCGGAAGTGACCTAGTGCTGAAGGAACAAACAACAGACCACTAGGGTGAGAGGGGTAGAAGTAATAGAAAGACGATATGAGAGGAATAAGGGTGGAAGATAATGCAAGTGCTCGGGTCGAGACCTGATAGAATTCTGTTTTTGGGCTTAATGCAATCCTTTATATAGTCCACAGTGCAGGAAGAGATGTCACCCCACTCTGATGTCAGGGAGGGGTGAGTCCCTTCTGCTGGTGGAATGTGAAAGTATTTGCATTACCTTACCTCTGGCGTTTATTTACAATTATAATTTGTTCATAACAAAACATTAAATTGAAGATTAAAAGTTACAAAAATAAGAATTCATGTCGCAATTTAGGATGTAACATAATAAAACTATGTGAACCCGTATTACTTCTTGGTGAAGGTCTCTAATATTTTTTTTCCTTCAAGTGATTAATTTATTAGTAAAATTTTATCATATATTATAGCAATGATGTGCTTGCTCAGTTAGAAGTCACTCTGCTACTTGAAATTAACTTAAAAAACTCTTAACAAGTTGAATTTGTAAAAAGCAGTCCATTTTAAATATGACAAGCTGTAATTTGTTTTGTGAGCTAACCTCCATAATATGGAAAACGAGCTATTGAAATGGTTTAATTTTTCATGGATTCTGTCTATCTAAACCGACTAATTTAACGATTGATCCAAAAGATAAACATTTCTAAAATATATTTTTTTTATATATTTCACCAAAGAATTAAGAAAGTATAGTATTATATACTTGGATTATGTATACAAATAGAAAAGAACATAATAAAACACTAAAGTTCTGAAATATTTTGTAAACACAGTTCACTTTCTCAATCAGTAGAGAGTACAATAAAAAAAACTAAATTGTTGTAATTTTGTTGCAGAGGAACCATTTATATACTTTCTCCTTTTTCCTGATTAAAGTATTAATTATATTGCATTATCTAAAATAACTATTTTGTTCAGTGAAATTATCTTTAAAGCAGAATAGAGATAAGGCTAGCTATTTAATTCATCCAAACCTAGTTTTTTTTGTGCACAACATGAAACTTATTCTATATATTTTAAATTACCTTGGATTTGTCAACCTTGCCACAGTTTAACAATCCCATTTGTAGATTAAAAAAATCACAATTTTTCAATTGACATAACCAATGCTATAATTAAATATGTAGATGTCAATAAACTTGTTAACAATCCCATTTGTAGATTAAAAAAGTCACAATTTTTCAATTGACATAACCAATGCTATAATTAAATATGTAGATGTCAATAAACTTAAATAATATTTATTTATTTATTTAATCAATTAGAAAAGATAATATGTATGATATTTTATGAGCTGTCAATTCTGATGTATGTTTGATGAGTATTGAGTTATTGTGTGGTTTGTGGTTGTCGTATAGAGTTTATTAAACACACATACATAAACAAACCATAAATATTGTAACCATTAACCCTTAAAGTGATAAGCTAAAATATAGGCTACTAAGGATAAAATAAAGCAAACGCTTAAAGTTTCAAATATTTATTAGTATAATGAGCTACAATTGTTTCGCCTTGCGGCATCGACGGGCTACTGATAATTTACAGGTATAGACAACTATTCAAAACATAAGTACAGGAAACTGAAATACAATAGAGAAATCGGGAAAGGTAGGGGGTGACCTAGCAGGTAGATAAAGGTTGATGAACTATGGTACGGATGGGTTTTAAAAGAGGTGACGAATTTAATACAATTTGGTCATTTAAGTTGAGAATAGGCCTAAGTGAAATAGATCTATTTATTTCTAAACATTCTAAATTATTTAATCTATTGCTTTTATTTTCTATATGTAAGAGTTTAACATTCAATTTCGGATCAAAACTATGACCCGAGTCCAAAAGGTGGTTAGCAAAGTTAGAGTTATTATAGCCATGTTTCCAGCTATTTACATGTTCTTTAATTCTAACTTTTATAGATCTACCTGTTTGACCTATGTACTCAGAGTCACAATCTTGACAAGATATTTTATAAACTCCACTATTTTCTAACATTTCTTTTTTATCTTTATTATTAACCAACATTTTTCCTAGATTTTTTGTACAATAAAATGCAACTTTATTTTATTTTATCCTTGAATATGGAGTTTCAACAAGAAATATCTGCTATTACATTAAAGTTGATATAGGCTACTGCTCATTTAGAGTTTAAAAAAACATATTTTCTCAATTTTTTAAAATTTTATATTCTTAGGGTTTAGTACATACACAAAAATACTCAAATAATTTTAAACTTTAAAAAATATATTTTTTACAAATTAAAAAAATTCAAAATAAACTAAAAATTTACTAACCAATTGTTGGTTCTTCTTGTTGCTTCAATATTACACATACACAAACTCGTTTTGATCTTAACCTTACCAAAAATTAACTTTAGTATGGTACACTTCTAAACACTCATCTGGGTGAAGGCTTGGATTTGACACACAAGTTTTACAAAAATATATAGTTTCTTATTCCTTTTTTTGCACATACATGACATCTCACAGCTTTTCTTCTTTCTTCCTATAAAATGTTGTTTCTCTTCTAGGCAGTCCTCTGTAGGTCCCTGCGGGGGTGACTAGGTACTCGTTTTCTTGCCACTGGTTTCAGCTACCTTCTCTGCAACTAAGTCTTTGATAAGGGAGTACTTAAGGAAGTCTCCATGGCCTAATGGTTTTTTGTAATACTTCACTTTTGTAGCTCTATACAATAAATAAGAATTTATTATAGTCACTTCTAAAAAAAAAAAATTATAATAAAAAAAAAAAAATCTGTTACATTTCTTTGATCTGTGCATAAACTGGTAAGAAGATATAAAGTGATTATTCCGATCCACTGCTCCCATGTGTTTGGTATAATCTAAGACTACATTTGGTTTGGAAACCATTTACTGATTTGGCCACTTACTAGCAACATTCGTCATTGGCAATTTTCTACCTTAGTTGTTGGTACTAAGCATCTTTATGGCTCTGTTATCCTTCCATGAAACAACCTGTGTGTTACCTTTTCTATGAGAAAAGATGTCCCCTTTTTCATTTTATTCTGTAACTGCTTTAGGCCAGCACGTAAACTGCCTTAGGCCAATTCTGTTAGTCATAACTGCCCCAGATATAAAACAATTCATTGTCAGCAACTCTGTGGCTAGCTCAGGACTAGTTTATATACATGAAGTCCTCTTGTTGGGCTGCTCGGATCCAATACAACTGACTCAGTCAAAGTCTTTACAATTTGAGTCGTTTTTAGGAGAGTTGAATTTGGAATTAACTCCTGTTTACCAAAATACAGAATAAAATCACAGTTTGATGAAACAAACACCTTTATTCCAAACTTTGTATTTATTTTTATTGAATATCCTAAAGCTAACTTTTCCTTTGAAGGATATTGTGCTCTCATCCACTGCAACAAAAATTCCTATTGTGAAAAATAGTTTACACAATGTTTCTCTCATATATTCTACAATTGGCATTATCAGAAAACCTAGGACTTTGTCCCTCAATGTGGTTGAAGTGTAAGATATAAAATATGTTTATGTAGCAAAATAGAACTCAATATCAGAGACCGGCATAAGTCCCATATTAATTATCTTACCTAAAAATGCCTTTAGGCTAGTAGATGTAAGGTGAAACCATTTCTTTACTCTTGAATGTGGCGAGTTGGTTTCACCTTTTCTTTTATTTGCATATAAATTGGTTTCATTACATATATGAGTCACTAGGCTATCATTGAAAGAAAAGGAAATAATCTATTGGTTTAGTTTCACAATCAAAAGTACTGGGCAAACAAGGTCATTGCAGATTGGTATTGCAGGTCCTGGGTCAGCGTTTGTAACATCATACAATTGATCATATCTAGGCCTAGTCGTTGCCACTGTTTAGGGCTAGGACAAACATGCTGTTCATCATCACTTGTAAATTTATTTTCACTGTCAATAACATTGTTTAGAATTATATTTTTTGTCTTCTCTAATTCTAGCTTATCCACATCAATAACGCTTTTAAAAGTATTTAGCATCCCGGCTATAAAAGAATCAAAATCAGGGTCATCAGGATTTATAATTATTGTTATAAAAAAAAAAAAAATAAAAAAAATAAAAAAATTAAAAAAAATCATAATACACTTACATATAAAAAAAGGAACTTATACTAAACTAAAACTTTGGAATAAATATCAGTTGGTTCACAGTATAAACAAACAAGAAACAGCCGAGTAAAACAGATTGCGTCTATAGGCGCAAGCCTCGCTGAGAACATTTGCGATAGTAAATTAATATGCTTTGGCGACAGAAAACAGGTCATAGACATTGCTTATATTTTTTCTAAAACATACTCAATAAACATCCCTCTGCACTCTATTGGAAGTTTTGTGTACTATGGAATCATCTAAGCATATGTTTATGTTTGTGCTTTTAAAGACATTGGGTTGTGCCACGTTTAAAGGTGCTAGTCGCACATTAAGGGTTATGCCATTAATAAGAATGGAATGGATCGTACCATTTTACGGAAATTTCAAGTTATTTTATAGTATTTATATGTAAAATATTCATATTTGTGACCCCTGTTGACCCTTTGAACCCCAATTTTAGTTTTTGAGCCTTTAGTTTTTTCAGTAAATTACTCCCATTATCCTATTTTAGTTTAAATTTTGTACCTGCATATAATTAGATAAGGTTACTTTATTCCCAATTCTTTCTATAATATCCAAAGACATTGTTGGTAGATGTTTTAAGAGAAGTAAACTAAAGATTGTAATTTTGAGATGTGATTCATATAGACCCATGTGGAACTTAATATCAGATTGAAGCTGATTGTTAACATATATTGCTTTCAAAATTTTATCTTATTGTCGTGTAATAACTATTACCAATACTATAACTAAATATTTCTTTAACTTTTTATAGAAGGTTTGGTCTATATAAAAATGAAATTTGTCATACAGTGCTTTATATATTATTTTTAACATGTCAAATTTTGTACACAAAACTAATTTCTCACTCACTAATTTATTATTTCCTAAAAAAAAGTCTTATAATTGTTAGTAAGTTGACATTTCTAAAGTAATTTATAATATGCAGTACATGTATTATTTTCATTAATTCATGAACTACATTGATATGTAAATCAATGTATTCAATTAATTTACATCATTTTGTAATCTAATAATTTGTTTAAAATTTAATTTTTGTTTGTTTAGATTATTCTCTGCTATTTGGTCACTTGGAGACAATGAAAGGAAGTGTGGACATTCGGGTAAAAATTTTAAAAGATGTAATTAATGAATCATTGCGGTTTAAGCGCTATAAGTTGGCAAATTTATTGGAACAATTCTTACAGTCCATGATCGCAGCGTCTTTACATCGGCCCATCAACAACGGAATGCGATAAGGCAAAAGGGTTTATTAATTGATTCACGGGTCTTATGTTTATATATAGGTCTATATACAAAGAATGTACAATGAAGGAGACATTTAAAAAAATAAAAATACTACAGACCGGTTTTTACTCGAAATTTAATTTGAGGATAATTTTTATGTAAATACTATATAAAGCTTCTTATTAAATTGTGTATATTTGTTTTAAATTATAGAGCGGTTTGCTCCTTTGTATAAACTTTCATGAATTTGTACAAAATAAAACCCCTAAATTTTTATAATTTAAAATTTAACAATTTTATACCACTGCATTCATTTGGACAAAGTATCTACAAGTTTAAACCTCTTTGTAAAATTGATAATGACAATCTTGTAAACCATATATCACATCCATGAAATTCAATTAATTAACTAAATAAAATAATTTATTATGTGCCGACTGAAGAAACCGTAGTATGCAACTATATAAATGCATGGAACTATATTTACAAATATTTTCATTTGATTACTCTAAATAAAACCTGAAACATATTTAGACTGAGTAACTATACCAAGGAAAACTATAAACACTAATTTGAAATTAAATTAAATTATTTTTCTTAACAAGCAGATTATATAAACTAATATTCTTTTGATATGACAGTAAGTGATTTATCTTGAAAATATCAATTTTTTTGTAAAACTGAAAATATATTTTCCACATTATTTACATAATTATAAAATTATGCTTAAAATTTTTACAATTTTAATTTGAAAATAAAATTCATAGGTAAACATTTATATTAGGAATATTGAGATTTTTAGTTCACTAGATGTTACATACAAAAAAGTTTCAATGTACGGAATTGGCTGCAAATTATTTATTAAGGGGTTAGTATATAACATATGTGTATATCTTTGGAATTTGTTGGATACAGATTATCAATTTCTTTAATAGTATAGTTGAAGCACCGTTCTTTATTCTTTTTCTTTCCACTCAGGAAAATATTTAATTACGATTATTTTATTGGACATTTATATTTTATAGCACATAATAAAAACAAAGATAAATTGATTAAGGGGGTGAAAAGTTATATCTGTGTGCATGGGTGTGTGGAAATTACATGCTCTCAGGTGCTTTCATTTTTCATAGTATGATAATGCTCAAACAAGTTATGCAGGAGTGTTGGAATGTTTGTATACCGTATTAATTGGCCATTCTATTAGTACCCAGATTTAACATAATACTGAGTGACTCAACTAACATTCCTAGTTGAGTCAACTTAGGAACTCCAATATAAATTGCACAAACAACATAAAGAGTATATATTTTTTAAATTTTATTTTATTACTTTGCAGGATTGTATGTATATTTTAAGAAACAAACAAAATGCTAAAAAGATATCAGAAAAACATGATAAAACTCATCTTTAGAAACTTTTCCAGTTTATGAAGAAATGCTATTGCTTCCATATAAAGCAGTATGAAAATCCGAAAAACCCCCAGCTGGTCTGGTGGTTAGTGCTATGGCTTCATGAATGGGAGGTTCCGGGTTCAATCACTTTGGACACTGAAACAATTATGGAGTTGTCCCAGTTTCAGGAGAAAAATTGGAAAGTTAAAATTTTTAGCGAACTGTAGTTGCCTAGACCAAAGATAAATTTTGATTTACAGAATTATGGAATTTTTCTGTGCTAACTACACATCACATAACTACAAAGACGCATAGCAGCTTTACACTGATTATTACATTATATACTGTATAAAACCAAGAGAAATCTATAAATGCCACTCGCAATACTTAATCATTTTGGTTAACCAAACCAATTTTTTTTTTGTGTGTTTTTAGAGTCAAATACAAATTGAAGAGTATTCATATGATCAATTATACATTTTTAACACTCATAATTGTTACAAATTGAAATGTGAATGAAACTACACAGTCACATATTCTACTAAATAAATTGTATTGAAAAATTTGGTTGCTAAAAAACACTATGTGCTAAAATGTCAATATGAATGCCATTGGCAGCAAAACATTAGTTTTCCTTTAACATAGCAAATCGAGTACGCACAAAGTACGTTGTTCTGCATACAAGTCAACAATGCCATAAACTTAGTTATTATTTCAACACCTTTCTCCTTCCCCATTCTTCCTATTAAATCCAGTTTATTTGTTACCACATAACAATGAAATGGAGAAGACAGGTAAAAAAAGAAAAAGAAAAAGAAAAAATAATACAGACTTCCCATAAAAGTTCAGTATTTGGACACAAATTCTATTATTAGCATATTAAGTAAGATTTCTACCTATACCTTATTCCTTAGTAATACAGTGTATGGGGGGGGAACACAAATAATTATTTAAACCTTTTTTTTTATTCCTTAATCATAAAATAAAGGCAACCCACCTGATTCTGATTGCATGATCAGATTATGATTCCTGCAGTATGTTTTGTAGTTAGTCATGCAATGACATGTTTTGCTTTTTAGAGAAAATTTTTATTTTGCCGTATTAAAAGGTTAAATACAGTCGAGAAGTTTCTAAATTCATGTAAAAATTGATTAAAATAATCTCATCACACAGTACAATGTGTATGTGCAAATTTCTTTTAATATTATTTGAGTGGTGGGCAGTAACGTCAACATCAGTTAACGTTGAGCGTGATTAACTGTTGAAAAAAACTGCTAGCATTAACCTGCCAGACAGAACAGAAAACCACAAGCCTTTGTTCAGTGTGCATGTGTTCAACAGTAAAATAGTAGGCTACAGCAGAAACATACGTTGATTTTTTGATGAATAAACATTGATATTAATTGATTCGCTTTAGTTGCTTAACTAAACTAACAGACGACTGAGAGGCGTACGTGTAGCTGGGTGCGTGCGCATCGAGTGGGCCACTGGCACTAACAAACAACCACTAATGTGTCACCTGCAAGCACTAAGCAGTTGATCAACGTTAGCAGTTAATGCACTTCTTCGTCAACTACGTTGAGTGTTGACGGTTAGCTGTTATTTGTTAACGGACCCAGCACTACAAGTTTGACTACATAAAGACCTTGGTATCAAATGAGCGAATAATAGATTTAGAATAAAAAGGCACTTCTGAAAAATCATTTCACAATATCACTGTTTTGAAATTTACCAACTTTATTTTGGTCACACAAACATATTTAATAAATAATAAATCTTAATTTTCATTAGATTACGTTGAACAAAATGAGTTACTACAGACAAGAAAGCTTTGTGACAATCTGTTTAAAACAGCAAGCATTTTGAATTTACCAAACTTTGTTTAATTACAAACATTCAACAAATAGGGCTAGTATATTTTACTGTTTGTGCCAAATTTTGAGTAAAATACAACTGGAATTCCATCTGTTATAGAGATAATTGGTGATTTTTTATGTAATTTGTAGAATATATAGCAAAAAAAGTTAGGTTTTTTCCTATAAATATTATTTTTTATCTTAGTAAAGGTATTTGGACATCATTAGATGCCAGTTTTAAATTACATGCAGTAAGCAACTTAAAGAAGAAGACAATAAATTTCTTTTATAAAATAGATCACCTAAAAAGTTTGTAATATTATTGAGTACACATGGTGATGACATGAAAAAGAAATCGGAATAGCCAAAACGGTTTGTAAATACGAGTAGACCTAAAATAGTTTAACGTGAACATTGAAAAATGACTACATATTGAATAAAGTCAAGACTGCTAAAAATAGTTTGTTTTTTAATGCCAGAAAAGTAAAATTAAAGATTAAAATTGTGGATTATCGGTAAAACAGAGAGCAAACTTTTGTTCATTAATAGTGATTATGATTTGATTGTCGTAGAAATTTAGAGAATGGTTTACACAAATTGTCTAAATAAGTTTAATGGCTCAACCTCTCTATCCAAATTAAAACTCTAGATATTTCCGACAAGATTTGTTTTGCATGTGTGAAAGAGAAAAAATTTGTTGATGTTATACTTTATTTATATATAAAAAAAAAATTCAAAAATCCACTTTTTATCGTTATATTTCAATTAAAAATTTAGAAATGTTGATCATTGTGGTTGAGTTCTTGCAAACGTTAGTTGTTAGACGAACATGTTACACAATGTTCATTGATAATCTGTTAATTGTTTCGTTTCACCTAACTTAAACAAAGATATTCTTCAAAGACATTAACTATTTACAAGTAAATGTGAACGAATCAATAGTATATGATATGGTTAATATATATAGTTCATTTTAAGAAACTGAATTGTCTACTATGCTCCTTGACTTTATATAACTTTCTATTAACATATACTGTTGCCAAGTTGTAGCATTAGATATTGTAGGATATACGAATATTTTATAAAAGGAATTAACAAAAACACTTGTCTGTATTTCGAGTTGGTAGTATGTATTAAAAGTGAGGCTGCACATGCCTCAAATAAACACAATATGTAGCCTATACAAAACATAAAATTCTATATATTTTTTATAGAAAAAAACCTAAACAATTAACAAACCTGTAACCGTCCTTTTTAAAGTAACAAGTTTGTCTGGCTGCCCTACTTTTTCACTATGGTTAGTGATGTAGAAAATTCCTTTTTTAAGCACAGTCAATAATTGTATATTAAACATTTCTCTAATTAAACAACAAACATATATTGGTATCAACTATTTTTTCCCCTTCCAATTTTGAGATTATGTGGTTAAAAATTATTTTATAAATTATCATAGAAAATTAATATGATGTAAATTTTAAAATTACACAAAATTAGCTATTGTGAGACGAAGCTAATATTATCCTTAATATTACCTACAGATAAACAAGTTATTTTTTAAAACAAAAATGAATTATTGTGACATCTGTTGTGCCAAATTACTCATCTTGGTAGATCGGTGGATATTTCAAGTCCTGGATGTCATCATTTCCATGAGGGAAATTTCAGTAGCTAGAATTTCCATAACAAATATTTACTAATGTAGTGTGTTTGTATTACAAATTTGTTAGTGTCCAATTTCAAAAAAGTGTTTTAAAGCTTTCTAAAATTCCAGCCGTTGCATTATTTTTAAATGACTGGCTTTATTTACTTCTCAGTTGTATACTAAGAAAAGTATTGAATTAGATTAAAAAGTTTAAATCATATTAAAAAAATGTGTTGTCTAACTAAAATAGTGTAAGTTTATTGAAAGCTAGCTGTCATACGACTTACCAAATTTGGTAATAACCGAGAGATGTAGTGTAGAATAATATGATTTTTATCATTTTCTAAAAAGTTAACAGAGCTAAATGACTCCAAACTTATAAGTTATGTAGAATACTCTATTCCAAAGAATTGGTTGGTTACAATGAAAATTATTTGAGTTGGGGTTAAAAATTTGAGTATTAATGGATACTAATTAGCGAGTGCTCTGACTAGGAATATAGCACATTTTCTGAAGTATTGAATGTAATGATGCAGCAAAAATTGATGGTGAGGTATTTCCAAATATATACGTTTTGAGGTCACTTGATCCCAAAAAAGTTGTTTTTGAAATTATGCCAATTCGTCATATGTGCAGTGCTCTAGCCCAAACATATGAGCAGATTATGAACCAAATTTGGTATGTGAGCCTATTTTGGCCATATCTTGGGACTCTTTTCCTTTTTTTTATATAACTCATAATTTGAGGGTAGCTATCCCAATAAGAAAACTAAGATTTTCATAAAATTGGTCCAACAATTTTTATCAAGTGTTTCCTCTAGGGACCCACGCAAAATGTATTGATCTCTGTCTTTAAAAAAATCCCTGTTCATAAGTTGTCCTTAAAGAACAAAAAATCGATCAAGGGACTGTTACAAAATACATAATTTGTGAAAAATTGTTTGATGCAATTTTGTTCAAATGTTATTGTTTAAAATCGTAACTAAACAAATGTGGTTCAGGAATAATGCTAAGTAAAAATTTCCTTAACTGCTGTTATGAAAAACTAAATTTTATTCAGATTCAATTTATGCTGAAGTCATATTTATGATATAAATTATGCATATTTAAGCCTTTCTTTAAAAAAATAATATTTTGTCGAAGGCTACATACACATCGCTTTTTTATTGACAACTAACTAACTGACATTTTTGGTGATATTGTAATTAGTTTTAGTTATATTTTATTTGGATGGAAAGGTGAGTGAAAAAGTTAGTCAGATGGTTTATACTGCTAACGAGGAGTGAGGTCTTTGTTAAATTTACATAGCTACTCCATCAAGAATTATAATTATTACATTTTTCATGGTATTCCAGACAGAAGTAATAAACAAAGCTATCTGAAATATGGAATAAAGATTTCATAGTATTATGGAAAGTTTTTCTAAAAGCAGTATACATTCTTTAATTAGTGTTTTATTATCTTTTTAATAATGTGACCTAAATAGTATAACTTCGTCTCCAAAAGACCAGATTAATAAGCAAACTATATTAATTGTTGAAAGCTGTATATTAAATATTATTTATACTATACAAAATCTTACAATCTTTATTAGTTCATATATATATATAAATCTTAAAAAGAGTGTAAGTTATTCGTTTTTAAATTGTGGTGTATTTGGGTTAGCAAAGTTTAATGTTGAGGTGCATTTTAAATGATTTACGAGTATATACTTTTACTGTAAATATTCATACTGGCAAAGCATATTTTATGTGAAATGTAACTATAGGCAAAATCAATAGCTTTTGATTGAGAAGTTGCCAATTAAATGTTTAGGCAATATTATTTTTTGTGTGGATTTGCCAAAACTTTTTGAGTAAATTTTGTGTCTAATAACATTATTATATTCTTCTTTTCCACATGAACAGGCTCATAATTGCTGTAGAATCATCTGTACAAATAAAATAATCATCAAAATCCTAGAGGTTGATCATGTCCATCTGCAAGTTCAAGGTGGTCCAATGTGAACAACAATAAAATAAATGCCATGAGAATATAAGTTCATATCATATATAATTTCATATCTGTACTAAAATCTAATTATATCAGTTATTTTTAATGAAAGCCCTTAGCCTATGTGGTCACTTCATGAAAGTCTGGAGTGTGAGAGGATATATATTAAATTGGGGTTAATTTAAATTGTTTTGTATTATATTATCAGTGTTTTTTTATATTTTTGTGGATCAGAATATGTTTACTGACTTAAAAATTAAAATGAGAACTTTATTATTTTTTTTTTTTGAAGAGTAAATTGACCATCTTGAGTTTTCTCTTCCAATCAATAAAGATATGACATCGATGTTGTTCATCGGGTGAGAGATTCATTAAGAAGGAAACGTCCAAGGATGTGGACAAGTGGTGACAATGCTGCCCATTCATCACATCTTGTGTAGGGTTTTCTTGTCAAAACATCCAAGTGATTCAACCCCTTATGATCCAAATTTGGTTCCCTGCAACTGGAATCTCAGATTATCAAAGAAATGAGCTATCTGAAAATTAGTTTTGAAAAATTGAATCGAGTAAAGTTGAAAGAAATGTTAGGTCCTGCGCTAAATGGTTAGATAATATTAATAAAAAATATATATTGGCTCCACAAAGGGTTTATTGACATACATATGAGTCACCTTTTTTTTGCGCCCATCTTCTCTCTCATGTATAATACTATCAAAACGTACACTGTATTGTGTAAAAGATAAGATATAAATAATTTTGACAAGAAAACAATAGTTTTATTTTGTCCAAACACTAAACTAAGTTTGTAAGAAAGTGTACTTTTCGAGTTTTACTATATAAGCAAAGTCAAAACTGTTGAAGTAATGTTTCTCTTCAAGAACATGGAATTCAATAGACATCAACTAAAGTCCCACCAGGCACTCCTGACTCTGATAGTTTTTCATTATTTTCAGTTTGGAGAAACTCTTTTCACCAGTTGCCATGGAGTGAGGAGTGTTCTCATTGCTGTTGTCAGATTTGTAAAATTCTTTATGAAATAATTCTCTAGTAGTACTTTTCCACCTTTTCTGACGACAGTTTTCATCATATTACATTCGTAACACAGCTGAACATATTCTATACATCTGTGACATTCATCAGTCAAAACCAACTGTAAATCTATCCAGCAGTTCAAAATGTCTCGGTATTATTCTTTTAAAGTTGCTTTAGGGCGAAGGAACCCAAACATTTAATACTTATGGAGGTCCTTAAATCTCATAAAGGGAGATATATTTTGATCTAATATTAAATAGAAGTTATTTCTGAACACGGTTTTGGGTTTAAGAGATGTATTCAATGTTCTCGAAGTGCTGTCACTCGCTAACTACTACCAAGTAGTCAGTCTTGAATAGGATAAGTGCAGTCACTCGCTAGCTACTATCAAGTAGTCAATCTTTACTGAAGGAGTGAGTGTTGAGGGGATTGTTTTGTTTTGTTGAAAAAGCAAGGACGAGTTTATTAGGGGGGTGACATCTATGTATTATGCTATCAAACTCACCAGCAAGAACAGTTTAGAACTAGATGCTAGCAATGACTTGGAACTCTGCTCTTAATCATTCTTATTATAATGACTTGATTTAGTTTAGTTTATAACTTTATTTAATATTTTCTTTTATTGTACTATGAAGCTATTGCTTTTATGCACAATGTCAGAGTTGTGATATCTCATTTCGATCTCTTGAAGAAAATTAAGTGTACATATTTTGTAAAAACATCAAAATTTTTACTGGCGCTCAGTTACCAATTTGGTCCACTTCCCAATCATGTCAAATTTAAGTCGCACAGGTCTGGTTGGATACTTTCTGGACAATCCCTCATATTTAAACGTATTATTTGTCAAATTGTGGCCACTAATAAGATCATATACTGATTTACCCCCTTACGTTTTATATTATATATTTTAAATACAGTAAGTAATTTTTTATATAAGGAAATGCATGTCCATTAAAGCGGTACTTTAACTTATTGGAAGGTTTACAGTCAGACTTTGAAACTTACCCATTTTGTTGGGCCCCATCTTCTTCAAAATGATTGTTATATTTATACCAAGAAAGTATGACAAAAATCATTACCACCTTATTGGTATTAATCATTCAAGACATGGGAGTTATGATCACAATTTTGACATGAGTAAAACTGCAAAGGAATTTTGCTGTTATTGTGAGCCATATAAAAATAATCATCTTTTCTGTAGGCCCAATAACAAGAAATATTTCTGGAAATGGGAAATAACTCAAAATTGTGATTTTAAAAGAGTAAGTAAAATTGGATGTATTCAAATAAGATTAAATTGTTTATTATTTATTCAATTAGCTTCAGCTTCACTTTGTGTTGTTTGTTTTTAATTTGTATTGTATTTTTTGTGTTTATTTCATAAATGTTTTTTAACACACAATTGAAATTGGTGACTTCAAAAGATGCTGGAGTATAGGTGAAACAACTATAAGTGCATACATAACTTGAGGAAAAATAAATACAAAACAAAACTTCAAAAATACAAGTAAAAATTCATTTTAAATGTAAAATTCAACTTGAATCATTGTCTGTACTTTCAGAACCACAGATGTAGGAAAGTTTTATATGTAATCAATTTTTTATAGTTTTCATTTTTCTAATTTGGGAGAGCAGTTTAAATTCAAGACAGTAATGTATAAAAATATATATAAACCTTATTTTTATTTATTTATTTTCAATTCACAACTTAATTATTTTACAATAAAATATAGTTATTCCAAACATATTTCACTAAACCCTCTTAATTCAATATCATGAATTTTGATTTTATGGCCCAAACATTGTCTATATTGATCAGTAATTTCATGTACTCCCAAAATATTCTACATTCACCATTCTAATTAATTTTGATATAACCACATTATTACACACAGTGACAAAACTGGAAGATTTGTGTACCAGTTTCCAAATAATGAAGCAAAAAATCAAAACTATTGTTCACCCAAAATGTCAGTTTGGTAAATTGTCAGTAACAACCATTCACATAGATTATTTTAAAACATTATTTAAGTTGAAACTTGTTTTAAGCATACATTATTTATGATTAATTTTTTATTTTTAGAAATTATTGGTGATTTTGCAACAACACTCATGGATTTTTGTGACTTTTTAGTTATATAGCAAAAATTTCTCCTACAACAGATTTGCTTTAAATCTGTCTACTCTTAAAGTTAAACAAAGATTTCATTATATAAAAACCACATTCACAACTGCAGAAACTCTACATTGGTTTTTCTGATCCATCACATTACTAGTTATTTGGTTTTGCATGTGTATGTAAAGTTGTTAGCCACCAGTTATGAAGTTATTAATCAGGATACTACTCTACATCCTGAAGAAATATGGGGAATCTTGTTGCTGGACTTGGCCTGAATACTCTTAAGAATTCTCTACTGCAACTCTGCTTCTTCAAGAAGATTATGCTGAGCAGAATGCAAGAATCGAAAACAGGTATTTGCTGAATTTTTATTTTTAGCTAAATTGTTGAATTTATCAAAGTGTGTTGTATAGTATTTAGATTTTTACCATCTAATAGTCTGCTATATCAAAAATGTTTTTAAATAACATGTATTATTAATAGTCCAAAATGAGACTAAAAAATGGATGTTCACATTTGGAACAGTTAGCAATACTTATGTTGGATGTTCTTTTTGTTCACAAGTGGGAATTGATCTTAACTCCACTGCCTTCTGGCATCTCGTCTATGAGCTTATTGTGCTCCCCTATGCTTAACCTTATACCAACTCCAGTGTGCCTCGAATAAGCTGTAGAATTTTTGTTGGGTAGTGTCAATAATTTTGAAATTCTAACTGCCCATCTCCATTTCAATTTTCATTCTACTAATATTAAGATAGATAAACATTCAATATCAATAACGTATTTTTCGGCCATAAAATTGATTTTGTAAAAGTTAAAAAATGCATGTTTTCCCTAATTAATTCCTCGGAAACTATAAGAGATAAATTCAATTTGTGAAGAGAAAAAGAAAAAATAACGTGAAAATTTGAACTTTGTTCTTTCTTGATTCATAACGTGACACCAGCCGGGTGAGTAGTTACTGAGCAATGAACACTTTTCAAGAGGCATGTAAGTCACGAAACATATTACTTTTCCTTAAATTTAAACAGCTATCCTCATAAACCATATCAGATTTCAAAGTGATTGTTCTCCTTACAAATATGTATCTTTTGATGCCCAAACCATAGGGATTGAAAAAACTTTATACTACAATTTCTCTTAAGGGCACTCCGGACTCCATTTAAACTCAATGCTAGCTATAATACACAACTTTTTTTCTATTTGAGATATTGTTCTAATTTTTGTTTTGTTTTCAAGATCAGCCTTTTGCCTAGTTCCTAACACGAGATTATGGTTTTACAAGTTTATGAAAAAAAATTATTAAATTTTACTTATTACTATTTAAAATTTTCAATTTTTTTAAAGAAAATACATTTTTATTTTGTATCTATATATCATATTTATAAATCATTGTGTTAGGAACTTTGTTTGGTAGTTATAAAACCACAGTAAAAATTTCAACAAGATATATTGAGCGGTTTTTGAGATATATGTAGTGAAAGTCAAAAAATGTTAACTTTCGGATATTAACAAAATAAGAGATACAAGTTTTAAAGTACAATCACACCAGTTTTATTGGCCACCAGCACTGTATGAGGGGTTGTCTGGGTCTTCTAGCTTTACATATTAGTCTTCCAAGTTTCTTTTAGCCATTGTTCTCTAAATTATTATTTTCTTCTCGAGTTCACTCATCGCCTTCTCTGCTTTATAGACTCGTTTGCGATCGAAATTTCCATTGCCTTCACAAGATTTTTTTCCAACTTGAAGCCCTAGATGTTCCAACACCTTTGCCTTGGAGACATTACCATTATTGAAAGATAATACAGCCTCGGACACTCCAAAATTCAAAATGGAGAATCCTACAAATGTTTTTTTTCCCCCGGAAGACGTGACCATATCAAATTATAGAGTGATTCGTTAGGGTTCTGTGACTTCCCTTTCAAAAATTTCTTTAGAAGAACTGAATCAGAAAAAGACCAGTTCAAATATTGGCTTTATTTCAAGCATTATTACTTGTGGTAGGTGAAAATGTTTTGAATGGTCATATGCGAGACCCGAAACCATGGATTTCTTGTATTTACACCAAGTGTCGTCTCCGGATGGGCATAATTAATACGTCGGGTTCTCGTTGTTAGACTGAATATGGAAGAATGTAGCCCATACAGCTTGCTGCATGTCTTTCTCACTTTTTGTATTCCTTCTTATTGATAATCCATAAAACAATTGAATCTTTTGAATTGTCAAGTCAGTGAGACGTTTTTTTTTAGGAAAGCGGTTTCCCATCTGATAGTTTTCCTTTTTTCGTTGACTTCAGTTTCCGTAACCTAGTTCCTTTGCGTTTTTGGATGTGACCAATGCATTCAAGTTTATTTATGTCACAATCCTCACAAGGTTTGCTATCAAATACTGACTTATAAGTAGCAGAATCACCATCACCCAGGTAATCTGTGTATCATTTATAACGATGAAAATTGAGTGATGTCATAACAGAACTCGATTTTTTGTTTCCATGGTAGCGTACATCACCTTATATAATCAATTTTTTCAAAATGAAATATAACTGTAACATATATGTATTATACATCATTTTAAAGGTAATATTGCAAGGAATAAGAATCAATAAAATCCCAAAAATGTCAAAAATTTTATATTTTACGTTCCAGAGTGCCCTTAAACCCTTCAAGATTTCAAAGTGATTTTTTCAGGGGTTATTTTCCTTTCGATTCTGCATCTTTGTATATACATATCATTGGTATTATTAGTCTATAGACAATATCGTTTAATGTTAGTGTTGTATAATTCAAATATCACAGACAAAAATTATATTTGTGACGTTAAAACCTTATCAATATTTAACAAGCACAGAATGTTAACACAAAACTTCTATTTAAACTCAATTGGTATAAATATGTACATTACTATTATATTTTAAACTGAAATACCTAAACATGTATACAAATATTATACGGATTATTGTATATTTTGTTTTAGATTATTCACAATAAATTATCCCATCCCCAAAACCAAATAAAAACTAACCTAAACTATTAGTTACAAAAATAACTGTTCGGTAGTTTTCACTTAAAAATGAAAATTAATTATCAACGACATCTTTGAAAAAAATATTTACATGTTTAAAAAAGGCTAAACTTGTATAAACGTGAGTCTTCAGCATAGTCATACTTGAATAATATCGAGCTTTTTATTCTTCACACTTCCTTTAAAAATTGAACGGATTCTCTAAGACTGATTTTGATAAATTACAAAACATTAAGTCTTTATAACAACCATATAACGCATATTTTTATTTTTTTACCAATAACAAATAAACTGGCATTTATACAGTGATGGCGACCTGTATGTTTGCGTAAAAGTCGATTTTAGAAAATCAAAATTTGTTTTTTTTCTCTACCCGAAATACCTAATATCCCTGTACGATTAGTTGTTTCGTTTGATCAAAATCCTTCAGACAATTTAGCTAAATTTTCTAATATGGTTTTAAATTTGTGCACAAAAAATAGAATACAAAATTCTTTAGCGTTTATAAAATTACAAATATGTGCAAATACTTTCTAATGTAATTTATTTGACCTTTTCTTTTAATTTACCAGTTTTGAGTTTTGAGTTAACCATTTACATAAAAGTTAATACATATCATTGATTAACAGTTTAAAAAAAAAGAAGGACTTGTAATATAACAATTGGTAGTTTATCTATACTTAACTAACAGTATTTATAGGCCCTTAAAAAAAAAAGATTTACATAATATTAATCAAACCCCCCCCCCCCATATAATTAAATTACAGAATAACATTTTAAAAGAACATAGATAATGATATCAATTTATAAATATATCTTGTTATAAAAGATTCTAAATTTAAATTATCAAAAATGACAAAATTTAATTAATTAATTACACATGAATATACATATATATATATATATAAGTTGGCCAACTCTAAAAAAAGATTTTTAGAATATATTTTAGCAAAAAAAGAAAATTTTAATTATATATATATATATATATTGACGTCAATTTGAATTTAGAAAATTAACCCCTTTGGGGTCGTGAGGTCCAAAAATGCATGCTTATCCCATCCAAAAGAATTTTATTTTTAGTTTTGCATTTTACTGAGAAGAAAATAATTATATTTAGTTTTACAAAAAATTATTTAAAACATCATTCAACAAATTCACTTCAAGTTTTCAACTAATTGAAATACACAGATTAAGTTCTTCCTTTTGTTTTCACTTTTCATTTATTATATATTAGGTGGAAAGTCCTTAGGTCTTTGTGTGGACTTGAAATTTACAGCAAGAACTTAGTTTTATATTGCCTGCTTGAACCAGCGAATAGCTGTAGAAAATACATGTTGCGATTAGTCAACGAACAGACATTTTTCCACAAGTTTAAACATTTCTGTTGTAGATTTATGAGCAATATATTTCTCTGTAACTAAGTTTTTAAAAATGCAATTTCCTTGAAAACAAAATGTTATATAATATGCTCAAATAAATTACTGAATGACTTTACTTTATAAAAGGTAGAAACGAAAATAGAAGCTTTTTGTTTTAAAAGATTGTTTGAATTTAAGCTCGTACAATTTATAGACAATTTAAAAATTAGTTGTAATTAAATTTAATGATTTTTTTTTTAATTGGTGATTTGACTTTATAATAACTAAAATAAAAAGAAATGCTATTGGTTTTTCTTTCAAAAGATTATATAAATTTATACTCAAAAAAAAATAATAAAAATTACAGATAACTTAAGGTTTAGTTATAATTGAAAACAGATTTCAAAATTTCAGATTTATAAATAGAATACATATTTTAACATAGTTAACTCATTAAGGTTTAAACAGCAATTTTGCTTTACCTGGATCACAGGTGATGTAGACTTGGAAAACTGACGTGACGTAAGTCGACTGCGGTGAACATGATTGCTGTTGTTAAAATTTAACCTGAATTAAGTTATTTAAATTTAGAAAGAAAGACGATTGCCATTTCAGTGGCTTGAAATGAGTTTTGCACGCTTTAATTTAAGAAATAAGACACATGATGAAAGTTAAACTTTTAATTTTGAAGAGTTCTCGTACGATGTGCGTTTTAATGCAAAATTTGACTGACTACTGTTATCTCAAGGTTCAGAGCCTGGAGGCAATTTGAGTGGTCTGGTACTGTCTTTCAGAGATGATACACTAGGGGCAGCACGTGATGGTCGCACTGTGAAAATTAAATCTGCAATGTCTGTGCAGATAGATTTAATAGACTGCTACAAGCTTATTTACTAGTACTTATTTATTGAATGTCATGAAAGTGTTGAATTAATAATAATTATTATTATATAAGTCTAAAGTAAATCCATGTACTACTATTAAATTAAAGGATGTAATTAAAATTTGATTGAAACAAATTTATTTCCAATATTTATAAACAATCTAAAACAAACAGTAGATCACCCCTTTCTCCTTTGTTCGCAGAGATATTATGGTTCATTCTGGATACCAAATTTTGATACTAAAATTCCGTTCAAATGTAAAATTCTTTACTGTTTGACATATATGGATAGTGTTTTATGTTTGTTAGAAGATTCAGAAAAATTGAAAAAAAAGGTGATAAAATTTACTTTGGATGAAATTCAACAAAATCTTATTAGTCCTCAACATTAAAACTTAAACAGAAAACTTATTTTGTAATTTTTTTACAAACCTACTTTTGTAAATAATATTCTTCACCCTATTTCACAACACCCCATTAAAGACAAGAGGATACTGTTGTAATATCTACTTATTACAATGACCCTTTTTTTCAAATGAATTCAATATCTGACTAAAATTTATTTATTCTCAAAATATAATGAACGAAAATAAAAACGTTTTGCTTTATCTGTAAGGTTAACAAAATCCAATTAGTAAACGAGTGTAAAAATTAAAGTTACAGTAACTCCAATTGATAATAGTGAGATCCCACTGTTATATAAAAATTGGATGTAAAAACGTTTATCATTAAAATGCAAAATAGTCTTTTAGTTAGATCTAAATTTATGGAGGTAGTTAACTCTAAGTTCCATTATGTTCTCTAGTCTCCACTTAGATAACATGTTTAATTATTTTGTAAATTAGTTGACTTACCATATATATATATATATATATATATATATATATATATATATATATATAGAGAGAGAGAGAGAGAGAGACTAACTCAAAGTGTCCACCATTTGGCTTTCTAAAACCATAAGTGTTATTAATATGAAACCTTCTTGCTTTCTTATGTAATTTTACAATATGGTCGCAACACCATGATTTGTGATAGAACATAAAATTGTAAAAGGATTTTTATTCCAAGGTACTTTATATAAAAACAATAGTTAAGAATCTATGGCTTGTAAAATTTATTCATTTTTTTATGTAGCCTAATCGATTTTCATTGGGCACTTATAATAATTTTTTATCTTAAATTTGGGATAAATATAAAATGTCCCTCAATATATAAGGAAGACAGGCTATTTGATTGATTAAAAACGTATTTGATTAAATTATTTTAATACTATATATCACCTTAGTCCTTAAATAGTATCTATTATTCTTGTTATGTATTCATTTTAATAAATATTTTCCTACTGGTCTGAGTTAACAGTAGTTTGAATAAGACCAATTCAACAGTTTTAAATTAGTACCTAGAATTAATAATTTAATAAAATACTCTCCTACACATTTATATTGGCTTATGTGTTGTATGAAATTATAAATTTACCGCAATTTAAAGATATAGAAAAATATGTTAAAAGCACTCAATAAAAATTGATTAAATAATAAATTTCTAATCTTTCATAGGTCATAATTCTAAACAGTTGGGTTTAGAAAAATACATAACATCAAAATTATATTTTCGTCTCAAAAAACATGTTATTTGCTATATTAAAAAATGAAGATTACTTTTTGGGCTGCCATTTAGTTTAGGATAATCGGATTGATATTTCAATTACAGATTCTTTCTTGTCTTTTCATTACGAACAAAATGACGTATCACATGTCTATCGTATTTGGAATATTTTGCAGGGTTACCCCTCCCCCTTTGGGCCCCGGGACCCAAATTTGAAAAATATTTTGTCATGAAAAGTGTCCCCTACCTCTAAAATAGAATGGCGCAAACCGCTTTCAAATATCTCATATAACAAAAACGTTGATGGAGGGTGTAGATTTCTTTTCAGCCACCCTGTATATATTATATACATTGGTATGTTAATTATTTTAGTATTCAAAACTACAGTAAAAATCTCCTTATACAAACACCATTATATTCGTATATTTAAATAATCACTCAAAAATTATGTATTAAAGGTTTTTTGTGAGTCGCTACATTCTTAAGTATGAGAGTCTAGTTTTAAATATAATATATTAACTAAGAAACTTATGTCCGCTCAGTCTATGTTATTTTATTATGACACTAAAAACACTTAATTTGAAATATCGATTTTTCGTATCGTTCATTATTTATATAACTACCATACAAGAAAATACAAACTCCAATATTCTCACCACTAATTACTTTCATAAAGTTTTAGCAAAATCACACTTAATATGTTTTCCTTGATATCGCAACAAAAATGTAAACCGGAATATCAATAAAAACAAAAGGGCGTAAACAAATGTAATGAAATATTGCCTAAGAGTTTCCATCAAATAAACCATAAATAGTGATCTATTTTATAGCTGTACCTATGTTGACGTGGTTTGCCTTTATTTCAAACATTGAATATTCCTTTAACGATATTATTTAATTAATTATTTTTTTTTTAATCCTTTTAATAATTGTATTTCTATTTAATTAGCATTATGACTATTAAAGTTAATATTTATTAAGTGATTACGATTGTAATTAATTGCTTCATATATATATATATATATTATATATATATATATATATATATATATATATATATATATATATATGTCCATTTTCAATATCAAAATATTGTATTTTCCCACAATAAATGTTTTATCATTCAATATATGGTATTTATAAGTTATTCAAGAGGAAAATTGACAATTATTTTAATGTAAACAATGTATGTCTCATACATTTGTTTATTAAACATTATGACACATGAACATTATTTAATTAATTTTTAAACATTTATAAAATATATATTCAGCTATAGATTAATCCAACAATTAATTAATTCTGATTGAATTTTTTTTTAAATTTACTAAATTTTCTATTCAATTTTAGTTATGTGTCATATTCCAGGAAGAAAATCTGCAATATTAATTTATTAATATTTTTACTTTTACAGTTATTATAAATTAATAATAAACACACAACTGTAGTATAAAATTGCCACAATTATTAGAAAATATAGAAAAAGAAAATTATATAAAGAAATGTAGTATATAAAGGTCAACTACCTCAACCCAAAGTATTGTGTGCATCTTGAAATAATATTTTATCAGCTGGCACGGTTTCCATTTTAGTTCGTGGCAGTGAAGTAATTAATCCCTGTTATTCAATTTGTTTAAATCATCGTATTATTTATAACGTAAAAATTCTCTACTGGAGTGTGAAATAATTGGTAAAGTTCCAACTATCGTCACATGCCATAGTTTTAACACGCTTTTAATAACTCGATCTAAACAAAATTCTGTAGCTTTACCTAACATATTATTCAAATTAGGATATAATTAATAAAACTAAATTTTAAAGATTTTTTAAAAGTTTTATGAAAAAAAGAGGAAAAAATACAAAGTTTAAATAATAGCAATATAGACTATATATTTAACTAATGACATATTTTATGAGAAAAAACATCAATATATAATAAATAAAATTGAAAACAAATTAAAGCTCTCTTTATAGAAGTAAGGAAAGAGAGTAAAATAGCATTAATCTACAATAATAGTATATGAATTCACAATTGTCACATAATATTAATGTATCATAATTTAATACATTAATATGTATTAAAATATGATATACATATTTCTTTCTTTTTAAAATTGCATGCCAACTATATTAAAAGGAAGTCCTTACCTTAATCATAGTTTTAGTTTAAATCTTTCAAATTAGTTATGGATTTGAATTTTATTTCGCTTCTAATAATCAAAATTGTTAATACAAAATAGTTTGGTCATTACAATTTGTTTTTATGAATCTAATTAGTTATCCACAAGAGAATAAAAACAGGAAGAAATATAGAGATTTTTTTTTTAAACTTTTTTAAATTTTTTTTTTAAATTTTTTTTTTTAACAGAGCTGTCGTTATTTAGAATTTGGGTGGAGTTTAATTTAAAATAACAAAAGCTACTTTAGGACCAAAACACCGACATGAGTGAATTTCCACTGTCCAGTTATATTGAGTATTTAAACGAGCTTCGTAAGAAGTAGGGAATAGAACATTAAAATCTAAACATTTAGCATATGACATTATTATGAAGGAATACACAATAATTACTATAGGCTACAGAGTTCCGTCCAACTGTAAGTATACAGGGTGAGGCAGACCACCCGTGCAGTATTTATAGCTGCCTTACTAACTTACTTTAACACTTTTTCTTTCTCATTTCCCCCTAATTTGGCCTCACAGAATCCATTAAAATTATTTTAATTTTTGAAAAATGCCCCAAAAGGGCCCAATTGGGGGGGGGGTGCTTTTTGAGGAATTTTCAAATGTAAACATGAATTGTTTGATACATCAATTTAAAGGTCTAATTACCCTGAACATTTTGGCACAAACAAAAGTTAATTATCTCTAACCGTACGTACAGGGTGTACCAAAACGTTTTGAAATAGGACTTTAAAATAAATTACCGTGTTACCCTACCTACAATACGGAACAGCATCAGATTTTTTTCCAAGCTTAATATTGAGCTAATAATTAAGGAAAAGTGTGGTAGAGGAATTTTTCACTGGAATTTGTAAATTTTAAAAATGCTCAAACTTGAAAAATACAAAAAGCCTAAAACTCAAAATTCTTAAATAGCAACTCATACAAAAATTTATATCAAATAAAAAGTCTTTTCAAAACGAACATTTTTTGTATTTGATCTTTTTTCTATCTCTTATTGTTTTAAAATGGCAGCCGAAAAACTTAATTACATATGTCAGTTCACAAAATGTAACAAATATTTTTAAATGATATTAAATCAAACATTTTCCTACAATGTTTAATTAGCTTCATAGATCTGAATGTCCTCTGAACTAGCCTTTCTAGTGAAAGGTAAGATTATGGCTAATTTGTTAAATTTCGTAAACTGACATATGTAATTAAATTTTTCGGCTGCCATTTTAAAACAATAAGAGATAGAAAAAAGATCAATTACAAAAAAATGTTCGTTTTGAAAAGACCTTTTATTTGATATAAATTTTTTTATAAGTTGCTATTTAAGAATTTTGAGTTTTAGGCTTTTTTGTATTCTTAAAGTTTGAGCATTTTTAAAATTTACAAAACCCAGTGAAAAATGCCTCTACCACACTTTTCCTTAATTAATAGCTCAATATTAAGCTTGGAAAAAAATCTGGTGCTGTTCCGTAATGTAGGTAGGGTAAAACGGTACTTTATTTTAAAGTCCTATTTCAAAACGTTTTGGTACACCCTGTACATACGGTTAGAGATAATTAACTTTTGTTTGTGCCAAAATGTTCAGGGTAATTAGACCTTTAAATTGATGTATCACACAATTCATGTTTACATTTGAAAATTCCTCAAAAAGCACCCCCCCAATTGGGCCCTTTTGGGGTATTTTTAAAAATTGAAAATATTTATTGGATTCTGTGAGGCCAAATTAGGGGGAAATGAGAAAGAAAAAGTGTTAAAATAAGATAGTAAGACAGCTATAAATACTGCACGGGTGGTCTGCCTCACTCTGTATAATCTAATTTATTGTCATCAAATGTTGACTTTTCTCACAAATAACTGATATCGAATACCTTTCAATAAATATGTAAACTATCTTAATATATAATTCTATAATTAATTTCTTGCCCTTATTTTGATAATTCTCATCTAAATTACTTGTGCATGTTTCAATTTTTTATATTCAAAAACTTCTTTGATTATCTCCGTCAATAATCTCTACTTATGCAACCAGTACAATTTTCATTTGCATAATCTAATCTCTCAAGTGATGAAGATCAATGGAAGGTATCAGTTGTATTGATTGAGTTCATACTAACTGGAAACACAAGTTTCAGTTGAAAATAACCATTTTTTTTACTGCAATAATAATTACATCATTCATGCTTGTCTATGTTAGTAGGATTTATTGGTGAATTTGTCTTCGATTAGTAAAAAGGAGGAGATTTAGAAAGTAAATTGAAAAATTTCTAATAAATGATTATCAGTCAAGCATATTTGAAAATTCGTTTACACTGAAACAAACAGACATGTATCACTTTACCTAAGATAGATAGTAAAACACTATATTCATGCCACAGCAAAAGATGTACTACTTTTAGATTTTCGAAATAGCTACGTGTGATACTTAAAATTGTTATTTGAATACCATTAAACACATAAATGAAGTTAGTTTTCAAAATGTAAAACATAATTTATTCATTCATTCTTTATTTTATAAATTGTATTAATATTGTGTATTTCCATCTTGTATAAATTATAGTTTCTATTTACATGAAACTTAAATACTCTTTCATTTCATTTACAAAAGATAAACATTGTCGTAATATTTGAATTCAGACCATAGGGAGACGATGTTAATATAGTGTAGAAAATCATTATTTTCAGGAAAAAAGTTGTTTTTAATTTCGTTAATATAATATAAGATAATACAACAAAGGTAGATACGAGTAACAAAATAATACGAGCGTATCAAACAATTTATATGATATATATTTGGAAATATATTTATTTTGTTAAACAAATGACTTCTCAAACATATTATAATTTTTTAAATGATGATTTTTTTGTTTTTTAAAATGATATATATATATTTATATATATATATATATATATATATATATATATATATATATATATATATATAATGAAATACAGTTAGAATAATGATATTTTATTTATAATTTTATAGCAATTGACAAATAATTAAACAAACAATTATTCACCCTATTTCACAACACCCCATTAAAGACAAGAGGATAAGTTGTAATATCTACTTATTACAATGACTGTTTGTTTCAAATGAATTCAATATCTGACTAAAATTTATTCGTTCTCAAAATATAATGAACGAAAATAAAAACGTTTTGCTTTATCTGTAAGGTTAACAAAATCCAATTAGTAAACGAGTGGTAAAAATTAAAGTTACAGTAACTCCAATTGATAATAGTGAGATCCCACTGTTATATAAAAATTGGATGTAAAAACGTTTATCATTAAAATGCAAAATAGTCTTTTAGTTAGATCTAAATTTATGGAGGTAGTTAACTCTAAGTTCCATTATGTTCTCTAGTCTCCACTTAGATAACATGTTTAATTATTTTGTAAATTAGTTGAATTACCATTAGCACATTAATTGCCGTAGATTGTATTTTCCTTCTTTCTCTACATTGTAAAGTGTGTATATATATATATAATGAAATACAGTTAGAATAATGATATTTTATTTATAATTTTATAGCAATTAATTAACAAATGATAATTAAACAAACAATAATGTACAATAGAGTTTAGGCACACACAATCAGGATATGTTCTATAAAGAGTAAAGTATATTAATCAGAAGAGGTTGGTCTTCGAACCATCTCATAAAGATACATCATTGCTTCATAACTTCCTAAGTAAGAAAAATTAAATTCAAGAGAGATTGCAACAGTAAACAGTTTTGAGAGCATGTGTTATGTAACAATGGGACAGAAATAGGATCTATTTTCTCTATGTTATGAAAGAAGTAATCTACAAACCACAAATAAAAAAACTAACACAATTAAAGTTAGCATGTTTAATAAACTCTTATGTACATTTCTATAACATAGCTACCATCCTCAGAGACATAACAGAAGGGCTTATTAAATTGGCTAACGATAATTGTGTCAGTGTTTTGTTTGTGGTTTTGTGATTACTTCTTTCAAATCGTTATTAACCATAAGACTCATTAGATATTGTACCTCTATGTTATTTTTTTTTATAGCATAAACAAAAGTGTTACACATAATAAGTAAGTTAAATATAATAAACTCTTCTAAATATTAACACTGGATTTATTCGAATTACTAAACAAAAAAATTTAAGTTTTGACCTATAACAAAATATCAAATAAATGCCTAAACATTGTGTCGTTTATCTTTTCCAGTGCATATTTCATCCTGTTTGAAAAAAATCTCATTCCGCCTTACATTTAATATAAATGGTTTATAATTTGCAGAGTAAAATCTTAAATGTTTAACACAATGATTTGAAATGTCTGTTAGAGTAGAATATTTTTTATAATTTTTCGAACTTATCTCTTCCTAAAACAAGGCTTTGAATAGAAAAAATTTTAAATTTTAAAATGTTTGACAGATCGCATCTTGGATTTATACAAATAATCTTGGATTATTATATAAATATATTTTCACAAATACTCTTTTTTTATAGACCATTCAAATAATTGATAAATAGCTTCCCTATTCATTGGACTACATTTTACCTCCTCACAACTTATTGATTGATAGGTCAAATTAAAAATTTCACAACTGTTCAAAAAGGCCGACTTATAATTCTCTGCAAAAAATAAACAAATAGAACTTATACAAAGTGTATAAAATTAACGTAATATAGCTCTAGTCAGGACCAAAATAATCTACCAGAAAATATCTGCAGTTTGGTTGACGGGCGTAATAATTTCAGTATTTTATGTGAAAAATTTCAGTAATAATGAATACATCATATTCCTTGGTATATGATGTATTCATTATTACTGAAATTTTTCCTACTTTAATGTAAAACATAAACAATAAATTAGGAAATTATATTTTTATAAACGTTTACATTATACATTTAATATCATATAATAAAGTCCTCAAACTTTTGAATACTTTAGTTGCGTATTCAGAGTTGCAAAATAACAAGGGGAACCTTATAGAAAAGATAAAAACGAAGATGTAGAACAATCTAGTTTCCCTGGGGATAGCTAAGCCCCTACTTGCTATAGACATTTTTTGTTACTCCCAGCTTGTCCTAACTTCTTTTGACGCCTTTTGTAAATGGAGTTCACCCTAAACTCGTCAACTGAAGTCCAAACAATGACAGCAGTGGCAGGAGGCTGTAATCAAATCAATTATGAACGCCATAGGAGAAATATAGTTTATCATTAGAAATTATGTACCGTAATATTTTATTTCAGTAAAGTAAATTACATTATTTGTTTCAACCTAAACTATAACTTTTCATTTACAAATTAGAAATAGTACTTGAAACACCATTCAATTTTCAATTTGAAATAATCTTTAAATAACACGAAATTATTTAATCGAATAATAGGGCTACAGATATAGTTTTGTACATACATTATTTATTTACATCAATAAATGCTATGTTTTAAATGACCAAAAATTCAATAATACATTTTATTGATTAAAACAAAACAATTTTAAAAGAAATTATAAATAGTTGACCACTATATATAAACTAATTTTTATAAATTGTCCAGGTATGAATGAAAACCTTAAAAACGTATACGAACAATTAAACTCTAAACCTTTTATTTTTATTAAATAAAAATGGAAAGAAAAAAAGTTCTTATGTAAATATAGTTCACGTATATTCGTAAAAGGGAAAAAATTTAACTCTATATTATATTTTTATTAATTTCCACGTTAATAAATTGTAGCTATTTTAATTTTAATTTATCAAATTATCTAGACACAAATATTCACAAATAGATCACAAAAATAATAAATAATTTCACCCTTTATTTAATAGTACAATTAATTTTACTAAATATGGTACACAATGGGAACGTACTTAAATAGATAATTTAATCCAGATTCAGAGTAAAAGTAATTGTCATATATTTGATCTAATATTCAATAAAACGTGAAAATCTGGGATAGAAAATGTTAGGTTTCTTTTATTAAAATACATTGGAACAAATTAGTAAATAAAAAAATACATATATATTAGGCTGTTAAGATTGCTCAACTCCGTTGTCTAAAACAAGAGCCATGATTTTTCTATATAAATCAAGTTTATTGAGGAAGACCCCATGGGTTTCTTTGTTTTACCCAGTAACTCCGCTCAACCTTTCACAATCTGTCAAATCCACTCCAGTCTGTCTCGGCAATTTATAGGGTCAATCTAATCTATTCCATGGATATTGTAATTGTATGTTTCTATAAATTCACGTAACTAAATTCAGATACGCTAATGTTTTCGTGTCCTTGCTCAAAATAATCTAGAAAATATATTACTCATAAAAACTGTCAAGTACTAACAAGGTGGAAAATAGACAATTTGTTTATAATAAATTTGTTAATATCCAATGAATTAAAACTTAGTTTTACAAACTCTTTTGTAATTTTTTTTAAATCAGTACAAAAACTACGTAATTTTTAACTTTAGATGATTAATTTCTTTTTTAACTAACAGTCTGTAAATATTACATAAAGTGCATACTTATTATTAATTTCATTTTCAATTAGTCCCCTAATTGTTATACATAGAAATTCTAAATACTGTATATCATGAAAGTTATAGAATTCTGATGTTACACTGTTTTTGGAGGTACTAGCCGATGCTTATGAAATCAGTTATACTACACTTCTGGCACAGTTTAAATTAATAGTTTTAATCTAAGAGGAAAATTTAAACATTACAGTACTAAAGAATGAAAGCCTTATCAGTTAATCTTACATTACATTTGTCTATATTTCTTTATTAACAGTTTTTAATTTTTATTGAAATTTTAGTCTGCCAAATTCTTAAAACACTTCCCATAATATAACACATTTTACATTTTCTCTACTTTATACTAAAAATAAAAAAAGTTTTGCTCCAAATAAATCTAGCTTATTCAAACTATGTGAATATTAATTCAGCTCTTTTTGTCTTTAGTGAACATTTTAAAATAATAGATCAATTAAAGTTACACTGTGGTTGTTGTTGAATAGTTCATTTCAAATTGTTAAGGAAAGCGTTTACGTTATGGAGTTAAACATAGAACAAGAACGTACAAAAGTAGGGTACAAGAATGTATTTTATATTATGAGTTATTGAAGGAATCCTCGACAAGGAGTGTACTCTTAAACCACAGAATATTAGTTCTTAGCATAACTTATCTCATGAACATTAAGAACTTATTTTTAAATAGGGATTAAATGAAAGCATCGAACAAAACAAATGTAAATATGCGTCCTGGTCTATTAACAACTAGTTCGTTATGCATTCATTCATTTCGACTATTTCCAATAAAAGGATATTTTTTACGTCTTTTTGATTGAAGACAAATTCATAAGAATTAAACAGTTCATAATTATTTTGTATACTAAAATGTATAAACTTTTTAAAACTTATTAGCCTATAAGAATTGTAACAGAAAAAAATTTTTAATAGCTAAATATTAAGTTCACAACTAGAAGAAAGTTAAGTACACCAAAATAAATAAATATATATATATATATATATATATATATCGGGTGTTCAAAAAGTCTGGAAACCCCTTAATATTTATTTTATTAATAAACGCAGAGCAATGAAACTCTAGGATTACGTCCTCATTATAGTTAACGACTTTTTAGTCATTTTAACTGTCTTTTTTCACTTTGGAGGGACGTCCTGTGGAGGAAGTCTAAAAAATTTTAAATATAAGCATAGGTCGAAAATAAAATATTTAAAAACAAATTATTATTACGTGTGATACGTGAAATAGCAGATCCAAGGCAAGGAAGAAACGTTTTGTAACCGTGCACATGCTAAAAGGAAAACTACCGGGCTTCATGTGGAGAACTTAAACCCTATATTATCATAAACTGAAATGTGACACATTTTTCCTGTTTACCAACACATAAGAGCAAAATAAATTATACAAAAATTTCAAGAAGAAAGGATATAAGCTTAATTAAGAGTCTGCACAGTCCCATTTGTAAGGAACCTCCGAAAATAAGAAACGTCGAAGAGGATTATGAAATCGTAGATATATCTGTGTTCAAATTTGGTAATCAAATTCAATATTGAATTATGAAGGAATATCCGAAGATCATTTGAAAAAATCACGGCTACGAGGGATAAGAGGAGAGTCGCCCTATCCAAAAAGAGAGGAAAATAAGAATACAAGAAATACTGCTAAGATTAGAAATGTATAAAAAATTTAAATTTTGGGAAAAAAGGAATGTATGAAATATGGAGTAGGGCTATTTTAAATTACATATTTAATGTTTAAACAATAAATGAGGATAATAAATTATATATTAATAAAAATAGGATTTGAAATTTTCACGTATTCTGAATATTTTTTTTTATTGAGTTTTGCGATTTTTGGTAGAGAATATGTTTTTTTATTTTAAAAGCTAGATGGCTAAAAAATTTTCACAGTTTTGCTTTTATATACATTATGCATAAACTTTACCATGTAATTTTAAATGGAATAGATATTTCATATAATAAAGGAATTTTGTTTATGTAGCAAGTTTTTAGAAAAAACAGGCTACACAGCAATCCATCAGTTTCTCTGCATTTTCTATAAATTTCACATCACTTCTTCGCAATATTATTTCCGTGAAACTGTAGTGTCAAAATTATTTCCATGTGGCTTGCGGGATGACAACTCAACTCACGAGGGTTTCAATAATTTCAATTATTAGGAGCTGTTGTTATACATGAGAAGGAAAAGTTTAAAATAACATAAATAGTAAAATAAATTAATAATTATCGTTTTGATTGTGAAAATATAGAAATCATTGAGTTGTTTTATAATATGTAATGTTAATTAGTTGAATCCCTCATTATTAAAGTTAAAAAAATAATAAAAAATTGTTATATTGGTAAGAGTGGTACAGTGTTTATGTTTCTGAATGTATAACATTCATATTTTTCATGAAAAGTGTGTAAATAATGATTATGTGTAGGCAATAATAAAAAAGAGAGATCTAATCCAAGACTTCCGAATTGCAAAAATAACCTAAAATTTGTTTTACTATCTTGCATTATAATATCATCTCTATAATCCAATAAAAATTGGACAAATTTTATTAACAAATGTTTATTTTTTATTTCAAAAATTTGGGAATGGCATCGGACTGTCTTTTTAAAAGGACGAAGCTACAGGTTCTCCTCCTACCAGCTGTTTTGCTTCTCCAATGTAGCAGAAGTCGAGACAATGTAAATGTAAGTATTAATTAAATTTTTTACATTGTAGGAGAGAGTTTCCATGAATTTACTGAGACAAACTTCAAAATTAGGGTGGCTACATTTTTGGGAACGGTGTTGTGTGGAAAATTATTGTTATATGTGAAATAATGTTCCACGACTACATGTACTTTTATTCTCGGTTGATAAAGTTAATTTGCTAGTTCTAACTTCAATACAAAAATCTTAAAACTATTCCTTCATAGTTCTCTCTATGAAAAGAATAGAAACTATAAAAACTATAACTTTTCTAGAAATAATCACTCCGAAACTATAGGAGATATTTTCGATTTGAAAAAACCACAGTAAAATATGAACTTTCTTCTTTCATCATGTATACGTTCATATCATAACGATGTATAGTTATGGAGCTACAAGCGATTTATAAAGGTATTGCAAGTGGCGAAACGTTAAATGTTAAAATCTGGTATTTTTATTGACATATAAATTGCAATAACTCTTAAACCATTTGAGATGTCAAAGTGATTTTTTCAGGGTTTATTCTCCTTTCAATTCTGCATCTTTGGTACTCATATCATTGAATAAACCATTTTTTTAAAAACTCTTTAAACTGCAATTACTAGTAAACCATTTGAGATATCAAAGTGTTTTTTTCAGGGTTTATTCTCCTTTCAATTCTGCATCTTTTGATACTCATATACAGTAATTGGATAAAAAAATTTTTGATTTTTTTTAAACACTTTAAACTGCAATTACTAGTAAACCCTTTGAGATTTCAAAGTGTTTTTTTCAGGGTTTACTCTCTATTCAATTCTGCATTTTATAGTGTGCATATCATTGGTATTGGTAAATGTTGAAATTTTTACAAAAAATTAGATAAAAATGACAAAATATTAAAAATTTTGAAATTTCAATAGCACCCCTCGACTCTAAATTTAATTCTGCTTCTCAAGCTTAAAAACAATCAAAAATCAAAAATAATAATTCATATGATAATAAGATGACGATTTCTTAATTTCAAAAAATATATACTGTATATATATTTATTATAAAAAATTCAAAATTATATGTAGAATTGAATGAGTTTTTATATTTTAATGCATTTGAGAGATATTGTAGTTTTAATGTATAAAATGCCCGTTTCAAATACAATACTTTTTTATTAAATGCTCGTAACTCTGTAACTATTCATCCAAATATTTCGGAACGGTTTAAGATACCCCATGCCTTCGCCTATAATCCTTTATTGTGACAAAGAAGTAAAACTTTGGGTCTGCATCTCCCAATCTGGCATGTTAGCGAAAAGTCGACGAAAATTAATTGTTTGTTTATTTAGTATGACTTAATGTAGTTTAATGTTTTTACCTTGTTTATTTTAAAGTATTTGAAGATTTTCTTATAGTTATCTATTTTTTTTTGTTTCAGAAGATACGATGTGTTACACATATGTAAACAAGAGTTCAGTGTTGTGTTTGGTTTTATGATAGTGGTGAAACAAACATTATATTATGGTTTTATGTCAATTGTTTAATGTAACAAGTAGTTATGTAGTGAGATGTATTATATAAACAATAATTATTTACCAATCATTGGATGTAGGTACTAGGAAGAAAAAACATTTACAAAATTTTATACATAAAAATTGTTTAATGAATAAATGTAAAATAAGAGAAACATGCCTTTTTAAATTTATTGAGTTATTCCTAACACATTTCCTGTTTCCTATAGAAAAAAAGTAGTCTTGCAGGTAGCAATATTTTGCAGGAAATGTATGGTAGAGTGCTGTACTTCCCAGCCATATAAACTAAGAAAATTATTGCTTGGTTAGTTGTCTGGTAAAAGGCAGCACCTTCCACAACATAAAAACTATGAAAGTTATTGCTTCGATTATTCTAAGGCAGAATGCAGCAATTCTATAACAAAAAAATAATAAACCCAGACCTCTTAAAAAACCTATATTCTCCTGATCGTTATAAATGACATAAAAACTTGATACCCAGTGAATAAGAGTTATTAGGATGTCTATCGGTATAGAAATAATCATGGCATCTCTGATGTTTGAATCCCAGCTGCATTGACCTCTTTTAACATTATATTCTCCTGATACCTTGAAAAGTTCCAAAAACCTGTTACCCAGTGAATAGAAGTTGATAGGAGGTCTATTGGTATTGGTGAATTGAAAACTGAATCGCAGTTAACATCTACGCCCTTTAAGATTATATTCTCTTGATACTGCGGTAAAACAACAAAATCCTGTTATCAGGTGAATAAAATTTGATAGGAGGTCTATTTGAATTTAAAAATGAATCACAATTAACAGCCACCTCCATTAAGATTATATTCTCCTGATACTTCCAGTTTATATGTACCTTGAAAAGTTATAAAAGGGAAGAGGAGGAGACAGCACACGTAATGGCGTCACCAATTGACGTCACAAAATGGCGACCAAACGACGTCAAAAATGGCGTATGAAGTATTGTATGGGGGTATGGAGAAGGGGTATATAGAGGGGAAAAAGGCAGGGCGTGGGCGGAGCAAGCGGCGAGGCTTAAGTCACGTGGTCACTTCACACCACATTTGTTCTAAAGTGCCCTCGTTTCTACTAACATCTTCTACCTCCTATAACATTATATTTTCCGCATACTGCGGTAAAATTACAAAATCCTGTTATCAGGTTAGTATGATTTGATAGGAGGTCTATTTGAATTGAAAACTGAATCACAGTTAACATCCACCTCCTTAAAGATTATATTCTCCGTATACTGCGGTAAAATGACAAAATCCTGTTATCAGGTGAATATGATTTGATAGAAGGTCTATCTGAATTGAAAACTGAATCACAGTTAACATCCAACTCCTTCAACATTATATTCTCCTGATTCTTCTTGTTTAAATGTACTTTGAATAGTTACAAAATGGGCGTGGCAAGGGGTGGGGCAAGGGGCAAGGGGCGTGGCAAGTAGAGGGATAAGAGTCATGACAAAGGGTAGGGTAAGGGGCGGGGCTTATGTCACGTGGTCACTTCCCACCACTTTTGTACTAAAGTGCCCTTGTCTCTACTGACATCTACCTCCTATAACCTTATATTCTCCGAATACTGCGGTAAAACGACCAATTCCTGTTATCAGGTTAATATGATTCGATAGGAGGTCTATTTGAATTGAAAACGGAATCGCAGTTGATATCTACCTCCTTTAACATTATATTCTCCTGATATTGCTTTTAAACTACACAATCCTGGTATCAAGTGAATATGATTTGCTAGGACGTTTATCTGAATGGAAAACCGAATCACAGTTAACATCTATCTCCTTTAACAGTATATACTCCTAATACTTCCTGTTTAAATGTACCTTTGAGAAGTTACAAAAGGGAGAAGGAGGGGACAGCACACACGTCAAAAAATGGTCTCCAAATGAAGTCACAAAATGGCGGATGGGGAAGGGTATGGTAAGGGGGTATGGGAAGAAGGTATGGGGAGGAACAAGTGGGAGGGGCAAGGGGCGGGGTCAGAGCGAAGCAAGTGTGGGGCATTTAGTAAGTAAAGGGGCGGGGCTTAAGTCACGTAGTCACTTCCTACCACTTTTGTACTAAAGTGCCTCCGTCCCTACTAACATCTACCTCCTATAACATTATATTCTCCGTATACTGCGGTCAAACGACAAAATCCTGTTATCAAGTTAATATGATTTGATAGGAGGTCTATTTGAATTAAAAACTGAATCACAGTTAAATCGTCCTCCTTAAAGATTATATTCTCCTAAAACTGCGGTAAAACAAATAAATCCTGTTACTAGGTGAATATGATTTGATAGGAGGTCTATCTGAATTGAAAACGGAATCGCAGTTGACATCTACCTCCTTTAACATTATATTCTCCTGATATTGAATTTAAACTACAAAATCCTGGTATCAAGTGTATATGATTTGATAGGAGGTCTATTGGGATTGAAAGATTCATGGTAACTCTAATAATGGAATTACAGCAGCATTGACCTATTTTAACATTATTTTCTCCTGGTACTTTTTAAAAGACACAAAAACTAGATACCCAGCGTATAGAAGTTGTTAGGAGGTCTATAGGTATTGAAATAATCATGGCAACTATTATGATGTTTGAATCACAGCTGCATTGACATCTCTTAACATTATATTCTCCTGATACCTTGAAAAGTTACAAAAAATCTGTTACCCGGTGAATAGAAGTTGTTAGGTGGTCTATTGGTATTGAAATATTCTTGGCAACTCTGATGATTGAATCACAGCTGCATTGGCCTCTTTTAACATTATATTCTCCTGATACTTCCTGTTTAAATGTAGGGAAGTGCTGTACTACTACCAGACATCAAAATAAGCAATAACTTTCTAAATAAATATACGTTTTACAGCGGAGAAAGTATTGGCATCTACTAAAAAATAAAACGCAAGCCATTTATTTCAACAAAAATGTTTATTGATGCAACAAATTTGTAAATACATTTGTAAATACAAATATTTTAAAATAACAATGAAAAATAAAATATATCCTATTACATTATTTTTAAAATTCACTTTTTCAACCACTGTTTTAGTCTTTTTTAATACAACACACAAAAAACACTAGGACTTTTTTCTATTGATGTCGTCGATGTTGAATAATGTGAAGCCATAATGAATCTGCAACAAAATTAAAATGGCAATTAAAACTATATAATTGTCAAACTTTTTGAAATATAAACTTCTTTAGGCGCACCAGGTACAAAATACTACCCTATTAGCATGGAGTAAATGGTAATCAATCGTCACAAACTTTCTAATACATAAAGACTAACACTAATAATCGGTCAAGAATAATGCACAAATTATCTCATACATAAATACTTAAGCTAATAATCGGTCAATAATATTGCATAAACTTTCTCACACATAAATACTAAAACAGATAATCTGTCAAAATATTGCACAAACTTTCCCACACTTACGTACTAAAACTAATAATCGGCCAATAATATTTCACAAACTTTCTCTCACATAAATACTAAATATAATAATCTGTCAAAATATTGCACAAACTTTCTCATACATAAATACTAAACCTAGTAATCGGTCAAAATATTGATCAAACTTACCCTCACATAAATACTAAAACTAATAATCTGTCAAAATATAGCACAAACTTTCTCACACATAAATATTAAACTAATTATCGGTCAAACATATTGCACAAACTTTGCCATACATAAATACTGAAACTAGTAATCAATCAAAAATATTGATCAAACTTTCGCACACCTAAATACTGAAACTAATAATCGGTCAAAAATACTGCACAAAGTATTTCACACTTAAATAATAAAACTTAAATCGGTCAAAAATATTGCATAGACTTTCTCACAGATAAATAAGAAACTAATAATCTGTCAAAAATATTGCAAAAACTTTATCATACATATATAATATTGGAATACATTTTACATGTTTATATTTATAATTCGTTGGAGCAAAATACAATTTCTATTAAAGAAAGTTCAACTGTCTATAACACCATATTTTTAATAGCTTCAGATTAAACAATTAAAATTTACAATAACAATATATATTATATCATACAGCATACTAGCTGTGATCAGCAATAAACCAATTTTCTTATGGGACTAGCCCATGGACTTATAACTATAGCAGAATAACAAAATGAAAAGAAACAAGAAAGAAAACTAAAATTATATGGAGAGAGGAAAAAAAAAAGTAACAACAAAACTATAAATTAACAATTTAAAAAAATTAACAATATAACATAAATATAAATATCCCACCCTTTATTAAAATAGTCTCTCCATATAATATAGCATAAGGCAATACATAACAAAAGAAATAAAAAGTCACCCAGGGTCGAAGGAAATCACCACTGCTGGTGGCCGGTTACATGAGTCACGTAGATGTTCCGAGACCAGCGAATTGTGTCTGACACCATAAGGCGTCGCATCACATTCGCATAGCAAGTTTTTCTTGTCCCAAACACCGAGAGCTCCTACCACAAAGCCATCCAGGGTCACATCGTAATCCTATCCACGGAGTTCCTCGGCCAACTGTGCGTACTTTCGCACTTTTTCCGCCCGAGACTCAACGAAAGCCTGGTAGCAATTCTCGAAGGGTATGGCGACATCAACGATTGAAATACGCTGCTCCCCCTCGTTGATAACGACAAGGTCGGGCCTCAACGTGGAATCGGTGTATGGAACAGTCTTATTACCTTGTACTTTACCGGCCAGCCGCGAGACTGCCTTCGACAGTCGCCCCAGCACTGCATCGTGGCGACCCTGCCAGGCTGCGGTGACAGTGGTTCAGCACATGTGGCAGCGTCTTCGACACGTAACCACAGCGCCGACACCTCCTGTTGCCATTACCCCAATGCTTGCAGCCATTTAGCGGTACGGTACCCAAGCTTGCATAAAGACAAACTTCCAGTCGGCAAATCGAGTATACCTACCAGAGCAAACAAAGTGATTTGAAACATCAATCTGAGCAGGTTTATGGCCGCTCTCAACCGCCGTAAAAGAACCTGGCGTGCGCTCTCAGGAATCATGACAGGATTCACCGGGGCGTCAGGCGCGGGAACAACAACTTGAAACTCCCGTAGCACCTAACTCAGCGCCACCTCATGCCAATCAGTTGGTGTAGCCAACGGGCGGCGTTCCTAGTACCGGTCTAGACCGATGCTATGTCACCAACATCGCGACTAAACTCCCCGTCAAGTCGCCCCGACAGATAGTCAGCCACATCCTCCTCAGTGGGTTCCAGCTGAGGCTTTGTCAGACTACACCGCGCAAGGTATTTCTAGCCAGGTCCCCGTACTACAAATTCACGGCAGGTAACGAGCCGAAACGCATGGACTACCGAAGCCACGTCGACCTGACCAAAAATTAATCATCGGCCAAAAATATTGCACAAACTTTTTCATACATAAATACTTAAATTAATATTCTGTCAAAATATTGCTCAAACTTTCTTATACAGTATATATAAATACTAAAACTAATAATCGGTAAAAAATATTGCACAAACCTTCTCACACATAGATACAAAAATATATAATTGTATCTTAAATATTTATATACTTTCACATACATAAATACTGAAACTAATTATCGTTCAAAAATATTGCACAAACATTCTCTTAAATAAATACTAACACTAATCATCGGTTATAAATATTGCACAAAGTTTCTCATACATACTAAGACTAGTAATTTGTCAAATATATTGATCAAACTTTCTCTCACATAAATACTAAACCTAATAATCTGTCAAAATATTGCACAATCTTTCTTATACATAAATACTAAAACTAATAATAGGTAAAAAATATTGCACAAACTCTGTCGCTCATAAATACTAAATCTAATAATCTGCCAAAATATTGCACATTATTTTCTCATACATAAATACTAAAACTAATAATCAGTCAAAACATTGCATAAACTTTCTCTCACATAAATACTAAAACTAATAATCTGTCAAAATATTGTACAATGTTTCTTATACATAAATACTAAAACTAATAATTTGTCAAAAATAATGCACAAGCTTTCACACACATAAATACTAAAGTAATGATCTGTCAAAATATTGCACAATCTTTCTTATACATAAATACTAAAACTAATAATAGGTAAAAAATATTGCACAAACTCTGTCACACGTAAAGACTAAAACTAATAATCTGTCGAAATATTGCACAATCGTTCTTACACATAAATACTAAAACTAATAATAGGTAAAAATATTGCACAAACTTTCTCATAAATAAATACTAAAATTAATAATCTGCCAAAAAATTGCACAATCTTTCTCATACATAAATACTAAAACTAATAATCTGCCAAAATATTGCACACTATTTTCTCATAAATAAATACTATAACTAATAATCTGTCAAAATATTGCACAAACTTTCTCATACATAAATACTAAAACTAATAATCTGCTAAAATATTACACAAACTTTCTCATGCATAAATACCAAAACTAGTAATCGGTCAAAAATATTGATCAAACTTTCTCATACATAAATACTAAAACTAATAATCTGCCAAAATATTGCACACTATTTTCTCATAAATAAATACTAAAACTAATAATCTGTCAAAATATTGCACAAACTTTCTCATACATAAATACTAAAACTAATAATCTGCTAAAATATTGCACAAACTTTCTCATGCATAAATACTAAAACTAGTAATCAGTCAAAAATATTCCACAAACTCTCTCTCTCTCATACATATACATGAGGTAGGCCTACTACTCTACCTATATTTACATTGAAGATTTTCACAACTTTCACTGCATGACGTTCCCCAGCGAAATGTTAAAGTTAAATGGATTTTCTCAAAGTAAATATCTTGGAATATTAATATTTTTAAACACAAGGTATATAGACTGTTATCTTATCTCAGCGCGTTTTAAAATGTAAAGATGGTAATATTGAATGTTGTTCCGTATAGAGTTTCCATAACATCTAACGAGATTCATTTGGGATTTTGTATTTGCTTTTCTCAAACATTCCGAAATGGTATTTATTTGTTAATGAAATTAGGTGTATTAATTATATTGTTTACAGAGGTTGAATTTCTGAGGGTAATCTAATCCCCTTAGGCTGGACATAACCTTCTTTTACAGCTCACGATTCTTTGTTTTTTCTTTTAGGCAACGGTCGTTTCGTCTCTTCTTTCAGACATTATCAAACGTTCATACATAGTGTTCAATAAGGTAATACGATTGTTAGAAATAGACGTATCCGGTTTAATCTTAAAGTCGTGTAAAAAACTATAATTTGTTTTGAACACTTAGAAAAAAAAATAAGGGACTGTACAACATTATAATTTACAACAAAATATACCTTTATTAAGCCCTTTTGAAGAACCTAAAAGGAAAATGAATCTTCCAATGGATCCCAGCCACTGTGGAGGTGTGGTAATGAAAATACTGATCAAAAGGAGACACCAGAATTCTATGACCCTCCCACCGTATTCTCATCTGTTTGTAAGAAGGCAGCTGAGAGGACGATCAATAGAGCATGAATGGTGGATAGATTGACTGGCCGTCATCTCTTCCGATTTCAAAAGGAGCCAAGAGATCCATCCTGGTTGAGAGACAACTAACCACCCCTGAACTAAGCCACGACCTCCACGCAGTCCTTACAAACACTATTGAGCGCTCGAAGCGACGGTGACTGGACAGCATCCTCCAGGTAGGAATGGGGTGGAGAGAAATAGAGGGGCCCCCACACTTTGTTTGTTGTGTTTACTTTCAGCGGTACAACCCCAATAAAAAAATACAGACCTCAAATGATTCTGTGTAAACGCGTACCCTACTTTCATTTCTTTTATCGGTGTAAATAAGAATAAAACGTTTACAAAAGTCTGTCACGAAGTTTTAACTTTAGGAATTAAATGTAGCTAAGCAGTAATTTTTGTACCTAGTTTTCTTGGAATGGGTTGTACCCGTCAAGTCAGGTTAGTGAAGGAAGTAGAAGGGAGGACACAATCCTAGTCTGAGGCTACTGTACATTGGGTTATCAGCGTCACATGACGTCCGATACGCGTCGCAGCAAAAAAGTAACTTACCCACACCCTTCTGGATCTAGAGAGACTAACATTAAAAGAATCGATATTGACGGTAAAATTTCTAATAATGTGCTATTCATTTTGAATTCTAAATTTTAAGTTAAGATGACTGTTAATATCTTATTTTAATAAATTTATTTTGTATAGAAGATAAAATTTAAATTGTTGATAATTATTTTGCCTTAGAAGTAGCCTAGTTATATATTACATAACTACATATAAAATAAAATTTACTTTAATGTATTTAGCCCTGTTTCGTATTTCTTTAATTATTTTCTAGTTGTAATTTTTAAAAAAATTGTCAGTTAATTAAAAAAAAAATCAGGTAATTGAAAAACATTCTCAGTTAATTTAAAAAAATTCTCAGTTAATTGAAAAAAAAATTCTCAGTTAATTGAAAAAAATTCTCAGTTAATTAAAAAAATTCTCAGTTAATTTAAAAAAATCTCAGTTAATTGAACATGCTTACTAAATCATTATATATATATTTAAAGGGAACGTTGTAAAAATCTTCTTTTGAATATTTCCCTAAACACCTAACAGATGGTTAAATCAAATCTACAAATAAAATCAGCATTTCTTTCTAGTATATTTCATTTTATCAGTGAAGACGTCACATCCATTTTTATATTCCAGCGAGAATGAACATAATTAATTGTAAAAACCCATTTGGGTAAATGGTTTGGTTAAAACCAGCCCTCATTTTTATCTGGAACATACAGTGTACTTTCTAGAGAAACTAGTCCCTCCCTGCCCTCAAACATCCTAAGTTAGTGTTTTGATTTTAATTCTTTTTGTAGTTCGACTTCTGAAAAACATTTCATTCAATTCTTTTGATATAAATTTATCTTATATTACACAGGAATATAGCTGATTTTCCTACTAATTAAACTTGTCTCCGCATAATAAACAAACATTAAAGTTTATAATTACATTGTACAACTTTAATATTTGTACAGACTTTATTTGCATGGTTAACTCAGATGTAACATAAACTTTATTCTCATCGAAGTTTGTAAATAATAACTTTATTCAAATTGTCCAACTTTATTAATATACTGTAGGTAGTTGTTTGAAATAAATGCTGTTTTTGCAAAAACTCTCACGAATGCGCAAAACAAGAATGGCTTTAGTATTGACACTAGAAGCCATCAGGGCTCTCAGTAGTGAGTATGGACGTAGCAATCCCGATGGCCTAGCTGGATCTACACATTTGTTCATTTAGTCTTTGGTTATTTCCATCCCTCAGGTCTCTTTTCACCAACACTTATTCTGTTTCGACCCTGATTTTATTACAATATTCAAGTGATAATGTTCTAATTTTTATTCTTTTCTTCCTTGTTTTTTGACAGTTTCTTATAAAAACTAAATTTTGATCGAAAGGTATTTAGCATTTAACCTACGACAAGCAAAATCAAAAATAATAAATAATCATACAACTAACACTAGGTGTAAATTGGGTTTCTTTAAAACCTGTTGCAGGCGAGAAAAATTTGAAAGTGAAGGAATTCTAACAAGTGAACAGAACACTCTAAACAACAAAAGTGTATTTAGTATAGATAACAAATTCAGCTAGGAAACAAGGATTATTTTTACAATTAATTAAGTTATCGCAAATAAAGTGAGAAAAATACAAGGTAAAATAGAGGTACGCCAAAATTATTAAATGTAAATGTTGAACATGGACGATTACAAAATCATTGGGTAAGCTAAGGAGAAGATGATTTGAATCTAAGAATAAAATGAGGAATTGATATCTTCCGAATTATAAAAGCTCAGAGATTAAGGATGGTTAAAACACATTTGATAAAAAACGCGATTTGGAGGAAGAATGAAATATCGAGTAAGAAAATGGAGGCTGAATAGCATCACTGGAGATGGTTGGTGATGGGAGTAAGATTAGTGAGAGATAGATAGGTTTTGAAGAGCTCAAACAGTGAAGACGAAGGCAAACAAAAAAATACCAGTTTTCACAAAACTTTTACCTGTGAAAATTTTGAAAAGGGAATTTAAAATAAAAGCTTTCGAGAAACTTTAACTTTGGAATGACACTATTTTTTTCGGAATGTAGTACAATTTAATATATCTTCCTAATGTGCCTTTAGGAGAGTTAATTAGATATTAATATTCAAATTTTAACCCCAACTAATACATTATCTTAAAGAAAAAACAAGTAGACGAAAACCTCTCAAAATGGAGGGAATGTGTTGTCCTTGTTTAAATTGGATAATAACCAATATAATTAAAAAATATTAATATACTTGTTTTTGGTTTATTTTATCTATAAATAGGTTTTATTATAAAGGAGGCAGTAAAATTAGAAAACAATAATAATAGTGCTGTGTTGATTAGTAAAATCCAAATGGTTCGTAGCCCACAGTGAAAAGTTTATGTGGTGTAGAAATTCAAACGAAATCTTAAACACATATTTTGTTTAGCATTATTATGACACAAAAACCTTGCAGTACTGGAATCAATGAGTTAACTCTATTAAAATGGCGGCTTATAATATAAATTTTACTACTTTTATAACTCACTAAAAGAACCCCCCCCCCCCAAGGGAAACAAAACAATGTCGAGTTGAAAGTGTGACGATTATGACAGCAGACAGATATTCACGTATGTGACACGAGATATTGTAATTTTCTGAGCAGTCAATATTAGAACATTCCCCCTTTAATATCGCCCAACATTAGGGGAATACTAGTAACTGAATTAACCTCACACTGGGGAAGGGTAAAGGGCACGACCATTAAATTAATTCTATTCAGAATTTAATTCCATCAGGTTTTATAATTGGGATTTATTCAGTCGTTATGATGTCTCCATTGATTCAAATTATAAAATAAATGAACGGGAAACTTTTAAGAAAATAATCTTGAGTCAATTTAACATAGAAAACAGTACTGGAATATGATTTCAATTAGTTGACCCTAATCAATATCGCGGCAACACACAAGTGTCCTAAAAAGTCATAAAGTATGATTTTTTGAATGTTCAAAATATCAAGAAGGCTTAATATCTCAGTTTAAAATTTTTATAGAGATATGAAAAACAAAAAACGGAAATTTCTAGAGAATAAGATTTTCTATTCACAGAGTGAATCAAAAGTTAGGAAATAAGTAGGTGATATCGTAACAATTAAAATATCAAATTGACGCTACTAGCTTAAGACTCCTTAATTACCCCACCCCTGAAAAAAAATTTCACCAGGCGTTCTGGGTTTATTGAAACTGTGAATATTACAACAAAATCTGAAGTATAAAATTCAAGTCACGCCACTTTCCCACTCCCCACCCACTTCCCTGATTTATTTTTAATCTCACTCATATTGTGATATTTACGAATAATTATATATTTTAATTTTCTGGACAGTCGATATTAAAAATATACCTCTTTATATCTACAATATTTTGGAAATGTTAGTAACTGAAATAGATTACAACTGAATATGGGTCTCAAAAGATGCAAAATTGAAAAGAGAGTAAATCCTGAAATAATCACTTTGAAATCTCAAATGATTTATAGATATTGCAGTTTATACGTGCCAGATTTTAACAATTCAGTGATTTCACGTTTCGCCACTTGCAATCCCTTTTTAAAACACCTGTACCTCTTTAACTATTCATTTTAATGATATGAACTTTTACAAGCGGAAAGAAGAAAATTCACATTTTACAGTGGTTTTTCAAATTGAAAATATTTCTTATAGTTTCTGAGTAATTAATTCGAGAAAACAGCCTACTTTCAAAGTTTACAAAATCGTCAGGGATACCCCATCTCTAATTTTTTAATGCCGAAAAGTGTGTTTTTGTTTTTTGAGTGTTTTATAGCCTAAAAGAAGTAGAATTAAATTTGGAGTCGAGGAGTGCTATTAACATCTCAAAATGTTTAATATAATTCTATTTTTCTAATTTTTTATAAAAATTTCAACATTTAAAAATACCAATGATATGCATATCAAAGGATGCAGAATTGAAAAGGGAGTAAACTCTGAAAAAAGCACTTTGAAATTTCAAAGGGTTTACGAGAAATTGCAGTTTATAGTATTTTCAAAAAAGATCGGATTTTTTAAACTTATGATTGGGTCTCAAAAGATGAAGAATTGAAAAGGAAGTAAACCCTGCAAAAAGCACTTTGAAATCTCATATGGTTTACGTGAAATTGCAGTTTATACGTGCCAGATTTAGAATGTTTGAACGTTTCACATTTCGCTACTTCTAATCCCTTTTTAAAACGCTTGTATCACCCTAACTATTCATCGTAATAATATAAAGTTATACAAGATGAAAGAAATAAGTTCAGATTTTACTGTGATTTTTTCTAATTGAAAATATCTCCTATAAGTTTTGAGTAATTAATTCGAGAATACAGCCAATTTTCAAACTTTACAAAATCGCCAGGGATACCCCATGCAATTTTTTAAGGCCGAAAAGTGAGTTTTTGATTTTTGTATGTTCAGCAAGTGTGTGTGTATCTAATTTGGGGAGATAATTGTAATGACTTTTGAATTTCCAAAAAAAATACAATTTGTAAACTGAATCATTGTTGATCTAAATCTTTGCTAAACATTAAAAACATTAGGTCTCTTTATGCCAGTTGGTTATGTTTTTTCAGTTTGAGTACTCTATATTACTACCACACTAAAGTTTTTTCCAATAATAGTCCAGCCACTCTGGAGGAAAACAGGTGACTAAATGTTTTACAACTGAATCGAATTTGGAATTAGACTTATCTTATCCCCCCTCTTCAAAAGTTATATACCCTATGTGAGCTTTTTATGTTTAAGGGATGAAAACCACCCCATATTGAAAAAAAAAATTAATATTAAAGCATTTTATGGATTTTAATTATGTTAAATTATGCAATTTTAATATTTTCAATTATAAAAATCGCTATTGTGCAAATTCTCAAACCTTGAAAATTCTTAAAAATCACCCCTTTTAATAAAAATAGTTTTAAAAATCGTTTAACAGGTTCAAAGTTTTTGTAGGGCATTTATATCACATACAATTTAATTCTCTGCTTATATAAAATAGTTTTGGTTAATTGTAACACTTCAACCCTTAAAAACAACCCCTATGCTAAAAATATATAAACAAATCTTTTTCAACAACTTCAAAAGCTTTAAATATACATTTATATTCCAAAATAAATTCCTTCCTAGTAAATAAATTTTTTTTGATTTGTTGCTTATTTTTAACCCTTAAAAACCACCCCTTGTGTTAAAACGTCATAAAAAAATTGTGATAATTTCAAACGCTTTAATCTTGTATTTATTCGAGAAAAAAAATTCATTTCCTGCTCATAAAATTTTCAACCCTTAAAAACCACCCCTATGCTCACGAAACAACTTCCCCTTTGATATATGAGTAAATAAAAAAATTGAGTGTTTTTTATGATATTTTTTATTAAAAAATTCACACGCTGAACCGCAACCCTTTTTGAAATTGCAAAAAATCATTTTCAGTAGTCTAGTTCTTCTGGTGCAGGTTTTTTACGATAACTCCGTTAATTTTTAAGCTACATCATCCATTAAAAAACCATTTTAAAGGTAATTTCAAAGACTAAGTATGTTAAATTGTCTAAAATCCTTTTTTTAATAGTGAAGGGTCAAAGGCCTGATTACAGGTTAGTCACGCGCTTCAACTCAAAATTCAATCGGCTGTATTTCCGTTATTTTTCAAACTACAACAAAAATTTAAAAGAACAAAATTTTTGTTAAGAAAAAAATCTACACTTTTGTATTCTACCATTTATTACGTATCATTTATAGTTTTGGATTTATTCTGGAAAAATGCAATTTTTTTGAGAGAGATAAATACATATAAAATTATAATTTAAAATGATTTTTTCGATAAATACGCATTCTAAACCGGCTAAACTTTTGGACCTAATAAATAACACTAAAATAAAATGAATTTTCGAAGATATACGTTTAATTTTAATTCTGATAATTTTTTTTTTTTTTTTTTTTCAAAAATTAAAGTAATCCAACTATATTTCATCACATCTCGCTTTGTTTTAATCGAAATGACTTTTAACAGGGCTCATTTCAAAGGTTTTTTCAAACCCTTTAAAAAAGGTTACTTATAAGTTTTTATCGAAAAAGATTTCCATTTGCCGTTATTATTTGATGATAAATACATCGAGTACAGTACCCCAAAAAATAAAAAGTAATCTTTAACCAATTATAAATAACTTAGTAGCCTATTGTACTTAGAAAATTCAATAAAAAACCAATCTCTTTGTTTTTTTATAAGCTTTATTTTGGTTTATTAATTTTTTTTTTAATAAAACCCTTAGTTTTTGAGTTATTCGTAAAAAAAACATTTAAAAAAAACACGTTTTCTTAAAGGAAAAGTATACTTTTTCTAGTGCGAATAACTCAAAAAGTATTGATCTACCGAAAAGTATTTATATGACATTTTTTGTTTAAAATTTAATTCTCTATCAATTCATGGGGTTATTTTGAGTGTGAAAATTTCAACCCCCGAGATGAGGTGTCAACCATCCCAAGGGTGGATCACACATCGACACCATATAACTTTTGTTTTTTGAGTCATATTTCCTACCAACTGTAAGAATTTCAGACAAATCGGTGCAGTTATAAAAAAATTAGAGGGAAAATGCCACAGTAACTGGACTATAATGAAAACTTACGTTACCTATTTCTTGGAGCTTTTCGCAAATACTTTTTACATTGTTCATAATATATATATATATAAATATATTGCCTATGTTTATGTATGTTTGTGTGTATGCGTGTACGTATGTGTGTGTGAAAGAGAGAGAGAGAGAGAGAGAGTGTGTAAAAAAGTAGGGACATTACACTAATTAGTGAAAAAAATCAAACTTTCTCAAAAATAATACCATTAATAACTCAACGCGTTTCAACGATAATGTCATCTTCAGTGATGCATGAGAAACAATAATAAAATTATAATTAACCTGGTACTGTGCCAAAACCCTAAATTATACATAATAATCTCCGTAACGCGTTTGAGTCAATAAACATATTAATTGAGAGGAATGTTTGTATTAATATTATTGTTTGTTCGGATATTTGCCATAATGTGTGTATAAGAAACAATATACGACGTTTCGAGAGTATAAATCAACTCTCGTTATCAAGTGCCTAACTTACAAACTAAAACATGCTGACAGAACACACGCCTAGATGTCTAGGCCTATGTTAGTTATACAGGGAGCGGCAGAAATACCTGACGGTTTTTAAATAAGAATAACTCTAATGTTTTAAACATTTTTGAATATTTATTATATATTAAGAACAGTAAAAGACAGCAAATAATAAAATACACCCACTCACGCACACAAACAGACAGGATATATAAATGAAATATAAGACATTTTTCAATATTATTCAATATATTTTCATTGAAACGCCATCAATACTTCACCAAACTAATTTAAAATATATCAAAATATTATTCAAAAACACCAAAAACTCAGACATAAATCAAAACTCAAACTATCAAAACACTGAGGCACATGACACATCAACGAATATAAGAAACCTACTGATGCTATCCGGCAACCACAATCATATACACAGGTCTGGACATGGGCAGTGGAGGGGGTAAATCTTATTGAAGCCGGGATTAGTAAAATGTAATCTACAAATGTAATTAAAAGTGAAAGATAGATTCTAACTTACTGTACTGAGCCCCTTCAAAGAGTAGCGACGTTTCAAAATGCAACCCGCATAACCCAATAGACTTTCCGTATCCCGTATCAACCATAGTGAGTTAGAAAAGCATATAAATAATCGATAGTTCTTAAAAATTTGTTCTTACTTTTCAGCGTGACGCGGTTTCTCGACCAACATCCCATCCCAAAGTGTCTAACGGGCGCAAAGAAGTATAACTTCAAAAACACTGCGAAAAACATATAGCCTATGTAACAATGTATAGTCCCAAAAAACACAAAACATAAAGGCTACATTATTTAAAGATAACGTCATTTAAGTGGTGGCCATTCTTCAGCATACATTCCTCAAGTCTCGCAGCAAAGCTGTCAAACACTTTACTCAGCATGTCCGTTGATATAGACGCAACCACTTGTCTAATAGCTTCTAGTGTACGGGGTTTATTTGCGTACACTTTCTATTTGAGGTAACCCCAATGGAAAAAGTCGCAACTCACTCAGGTCGGGGGAACGAGCGGGCCAAGCGATGTCGCCGTTTCGAGAGATGACGCGGCCTCGAAACTTCATCCTCGAATAACCCATTACAGCATTTGCTGTGTGGGCAGTTGCTCCGTCTTGTTGGAACAACATCTTCAAACCAAGACGTTTTCTTTTAAGTTCAGGAACGAAGAAAGTGTCCAACATTCTCAAATAACGTTCTTGATTTATCGTAACTGTTCGCGCCCTCCTTCCTCAAAAAAGTACGGCCCGATAACACACTTCTTAGTAACCCCGTATTATTTCATTTATTCAGAAACTAAACCTGATGAAAAAACACCCAGGACAAACCCTGAGCGGTCAAAAACTAAAAAGAAACTCACATGTGATCAGGAAACCACAAGTCAAAAGAGATTATGAACGGAGTACACAGCAGCTGACAAATACCAACCAAAATAGGTCTGTTCACAACCACAGCCACAGAACAACTATAAAGGTCGTGAAACAATTTGCCAACTGGGAAGGGGGAGGAGTTAAGAAACCGGTAGTTAACGCCTACAGCGTCCTCTCTTTTAATTTCCTAGCCTTTGAACGCGTTATAATTCCTTCGCTTTCAACAGTTAAAACTTCAGCCTGTTTATTTTCAATTTTAAGTTCATTTTTCATAAGAGGTAACCCACAAGGACCTTATTTCTATACATGTTTGGCTGATTGAGTTGTCCGTTATTTTTATGTATAAGGCTTCAATTGTTTTTCGTTTTTTATAAATTATTTTCACGGTGTATTATTTTTGCTTCTTCCAATTAAACATGATTTTCGGAGCATAGGCCTATATGTTCGGCTATTTTTGATTTATCTATACAAAATTGCGTGTTATTTTTGTCTTCTTTTATTCTTATTTTTAGAGGTCTTTTTGTCTCGCCTATCGCATTCACATTTTATACTGTAAATACAGATTTTGGTATCCGGAGTGCCGTTCAGAGGTTTTGTTTTGACTAGATGTTGCTTAATATGTAATAATTTTAAAATGTAGGTTTCTAAAAGAGAAATTATTCTGATCTTGAAGAGTTCTTAAATTACTTATTTTTAATTTGAAGAAAAGTGAATTTATGAGTTTATTATTTTATAATTAAATTATGGGCGCCAGACTTTGTAGTCATATTTAACATATAAAAAATGAATTTACTGAATTTATAATCTCAGGGGTCGTAAGCTCTTTTAAAAGTGTACTCCACAGTGAATTTTGGTAAGTAATGAAAACACTTGTAGCTGAAATTTTAACATAAAGATTTATTAAACATTTTGGCAATTAGTTTTAACATGAATCAAAAACAAAATATTAACATACATTGATTACACACAATTATGATAACATAAATGCTTCGTAAAGTCTTGTTACTTTATAAATTTTATCAATTATGAAAAAGATCGATCATATATTTAACTTTAAAAATTTTAATTTTACTTTGAAATAATATTATTGAGAAATCTAACTTGCAAGTATTTAATCCATTAATTGAATTTAAGAATTTTGATATAAGTATTTTACTTATTCTTTTTAATCGATTCAAGAAGTATATAAAATAAAAATTAATTTTGTTCTTTATTTACATGATACTCAGACTCACATAGATTTTTTTTATGAAATGAATGAAATTCATATGTATTACATAAACAATTCAAAGAAAATACATATCGCATATCATAAAGAGTTTATATGAAACAATAAAACCTGTGATACACGTTCGTTCGTAAGACTGTCGAAGTTCATTGTCCATGTAGTTGCATCATAGCTGATCTCACAATTGTAGTAGATGAAGACTGTTGAAATGTAACTATTTTCTTTTAAAGATGTCGTGGTCGTAATCTCAAAAGTTCATTTTTTACTAACAAATGAATATTATCGTTCATTGTCTAAGTTTCAAAAAGCACGTGCATTACACTGCATAACTATACTCAACTTAACGCGTTTTCCTGCTTTTTTGTTAAAAAGTTTATTCATGGAAAACTACTCATCACTATTAATTGTCTATCATAGTAACCTCCCAACTTAAGACTGTTTTTTAACATTTAAACTACATTTCAAAGAAGTTTCCCTGACTACAAAACACGTCTTTCACCTACTAGCACTGGACTGAGACTGCTGTTGCCATGAGGTATATCTTACCTCTGAAAGTGTTCCTTCCGGCCACTGTTCTCAAATCTTACACACTCCCCGTAAAACACAAAAATTTACATATACTATTAATTAAACAAATTATATTAACATTTAACATGATTATTTATTCTGATGTTTTGAAAATCTATTTTTCTCTTATAAATGAATTTACTAAATACAAAATATGATTTAAACAGCCTATCTGCTATTATTCACCCGCGTCTTTTCAAACCTACAACAAACTCTGATTTTCTACACTGTCACAAATAGTGTTTTTTAAAATAAATTCGGTTCGGGTTTTATATTTTCTAGCAACGCGCCTAAACTTTTCCCTAATGACAAAAAGTCTTAAATCAGTTTTTCAGTTTTCTGAGCCAATGCAACGTAAATATCAGAAAAAAACAATGGTTGAAATTGTTGACAGTCACCAAAAATTTCCCATACTTAGTATACTTGCTAAGTAAGCATCATCATCGCCATCTCCCTAAGTTCTTATACGTGACGTCAATACACAGTTTGTCATCTTGTATTTATCAAGAGATAAGACAACAAAAGTGTGTCTTTCATTATTATGTTTATGTTGCATCATTATTATTATAATTCCCAATAAATGTTGACTAGATTTTCTGAACCGTTGCAAGATGTTGAATCAATAAACTTATAAATTAAGAACAATTTTCAAATCTAAAAACAAAATCTTCACGTAGTCTCTACAAAAAGAAAGTCTAAGTAACATCAAACCGAACATTATTCCCAACTGAAGATAATTATTGGTTTCTTAATATTACCCGTGGAAGGATGTTTTGTATCTTACTGAAGTTGAAGAACAGTTTACCTTTTGGTGGTTATAAGAAACTACTGGAACACCTAATATGACTTCAGATAAAGCAAAAATCATTGCAGATAAAATTTGACATTGCAAAATTAGTCGGCTAAAGGAATGTCATTAATTTTTAATTTTACATTTACTACTAAAAAACCGTAAGCGCGTATTTTCTTAAGATTATTAAATTTTCATATTTGTTAATGACTTTTTCATAGAATTTTCCTAAATTTCAAGGCAAGGTATAAATATCATTTCCCTTTTCAATTTTTCTCTCTGTCTTTTATTTTATTTTACAATTAATTATAGTTTGACTTGATTTTCAATAAAAAATAAATGATGGAAAAAAAACAAAAAAAAAAAAAACAACAACAACAAAATTATCACTACTATTTCACGCTTTTATTTGAAAAAAAAATTGTTATATACACTGTAAATTCAACAGAATTGTATGTATATCTAAATAATCTATATTAATCAGTTAATGTGACAGAGTTTTTATGTAATATTTATTTTATGAAACCATTTTGTTCTTTGAATTATTATAAAATAAAAACTATTATTGGGTATTTTCCGAAAAACACAATATTTAAAAATAACAAAAATTATAAATAACAACAATACACTACTTGATTTCATATATATGCAATACCTAACAATTCGTTAACAAAAAACTGTTAGCGCTTAAATTCAAACATTTAAACTTATGGAATCTTGGTTGCCTTTATATTCTACAATATTTTAGTGAATAAAATTGTATTATGTCTATGGAACGTCTACTACTACACAATAATAAAGAAAACAATGTTATTTAACGTACATATTTCATTTAAACTAGCTCAACTCAACTTTAGGTCTGTTTGTTACGTATATAATGTTCCTTACTTAAAACGGATAAAAACAACTGGATGTAATCCCAATAAATGACATTGAATAATAATAAAATGTGTTGATTGAGATGTAGCAGGTTTATTTGGTAATATTAATTTTAACAGTCAATGCATTTCAGTGACTAACTTTTACACGATGTATTAAAAGTTTTCTTTAAGCTTTACTGTTTGGGTAAAAGTAAATTGACCGTAGAATTTGTTAATAATAGTAAATCTTTTACTGAGATATAATGTGTTTAATACAAATTACAATAACAATCAGAGAAAAAGTTATATACACAATATGCTATATACAATGGAATATAATACTATACAATACAAATCCTACACAACAATAAAAACACAATACTACACAATAGTTTATTAACTATTAAACCTACAGCGGTCTGAACTAAGTAAAGCTTTTAATATTCATTACAGCTTAAAACTTGCCTTCTAAATTGTCTAAATAAAAAGTCGCAGTCACAATGTAAAAATTTCTTAATAAAGTTCGTGTTAAATGTTCTAATACCTAGGTCGAGTTTGGTATCATTTTTCATAACTTTTTTATTAGATTTCAAATATACTTTTAAACATGTTATATTATTATTCTGTTAAGAAAGTGCACTTTTGTATTAACACAGCCAGTAGGTGACTCATCGCCTAGGCAGCAGACAGCTCTGGCTGTTACCAAAAAGCCACGAATTTTTCGGTCCATCTGAAATTACCAAATAGCCACGATCATTAGTGAGGATTAAGAAGGGTCATCTCGCAAGGAACGAAATGTCCAAAAAGCCACGATCGAACCTTTAGTAGGAAGTATGCTTGTAGTGATGAAAGAGTATATTCTATAAATATTAGTATCTATTTTTGTTGTAGCTTTCTCTATCCCGACACGGATATATGATTTATTCATCATTTTTCCTGTAAAATAAGGTTTCAAAATTGATTTTTGAAGATCACAGTTTTCAAATTATCGTAGTTTTTGGATATTTCGAAGTACGTAAAAGTCGAAAATAGGGTAATTTTTTTTTAAAAATGTCTGGGACTGGCGAACCTTTAGTACGAAGTATGCTTGTAGTGCCTGTAGTATGCTTGTATCATAAAAAATAAACTTTTATTTTACAAACTACTAAGTGTAGTAGTAAATGGTTTATGTCATAGGGAATTATCAATTCCCTTTTTCCCAGAGGTGGTGCCGGCTACCTGGCTGAGCCGTCGTGGCTTTTCGGACATTTCAGCGCTGGCAAACGAACCCTTCTTAATCCCCTCTAATGATCGTGGCTATTCGGTAGGGTCAGAGCGGCCCAAAAATTCGTGGCTTTTTGGTAGTTCCCGACAGCTCTAGCTGATGAGGCTTGGGATTATAGGGGTGGCCTCAGGTAGACCCAGGTTCACCCGCCAACTGAACTTGACAAAGTATAATTCAATGAATCCAGTCGGCTGTACGAGATGGTACTTTCATTTTACTTCTTACAACTGTCTTGTAAACTCTTCTCATTTATTTATTTTAATCATGTACAATTAAGTCGGTAGTCCACACATAAGGGTTTCTTCACTTCTCTGTATAAAAAGAGACATTCAACCTAATTTTAAAAAAATACTGTTTTGCAAAATACTTACGGTCTTTCAATATAACCCTAGAAACATGAAACGTAAAGTTGTTATTTAAATACGCAAAACCACACTGTCATCTTCGCCTTAAATGAAAAAGTATAACATTTAAATTTTGAATATTCTTATCGACAGGAACGGAGAAACAAAGGTTGGTTTTGAGAGACCTGATATACAAGACGAAAGAAAAGGATCTAACCAAAAAGTACATGGAGAAAAGTGTATAAAAGTTATCTGGTGATTGCCATAAATATTCTCATTAGATATGAGTCCATTAAAAGGGGGAAAAAAACCTTTAAGATCATAAAAAACTGATTTACTATGACCGGCCAGTGTAACTTAGCCTAATCCTGATGTTTTTAAGATCTTAAAGGTTTTTTAACGCATTATAGTTTTTAGCCTGTTTTATGTTTTCTGTGTTCATTGTTTTGTGAGACCGAGCTTACATGTATTTGATGACATATCATATTTCTGTCATCTGAAGATAGTTGGTACATAGGGTACCCGAAAGTGCGGTAATCACCCAGTGATTTAGTGGATTGGAATAAAGACATTATCACGTACCTAGGTAATTAATTGTTAGAAATTAGGAAATATAAACTTGAATTTTGTATAGTGTATTTTATTTTATGTGATCATTTAAGAAGATGTGCCTACATGTAATTTCAACTATAGAAACGTTTAAGAGATAAAAATATTCAGATTATCGTTAACCAATAAAACCATATCTTAACCACATTTCAGCAGCATCAATAGTAAAATGTAAAATAATTAAATTATTTAAAAATTTCTAGAGAAATAAACCTATAGAAAACTGTATACGAACCCCATCTGTTATAGAGTATCTCTATTCCAAAAAGATAAAATCGAAAAATTATTGGTTTAATATATTCGTTTGAATAATTAATTAGGAAAATGTTATTATTTCCATGTGCAAAGGTAATTTTAGCTCTAAAGTTTAAAATTGTAAATTTAGATCAGATAAAATAAATTGAGAAAAATAATATACGAATCCATATTCAAAATATTAATTCCATGCTATAATACTCTTTCCAAGTTAAATTATTTGAATCTTTGCCGAAATAGGTGTTTATTTTAGTCACTTTCTTTCGACTGGAAGAGAGTACCTAATATTACGGTACATTATCTATGTATTTAAAACAAATTTTTGTTCGTTCAGGATTCTGTTAGTAAAACATCAGCTATTATGTCAATTGATACTTCTTGTCATAACAAAGAGTTTTCTCGTTGTTGAATAATTCCAAACATAGGAATCTAGTAGATGGTATATTTGTATTAGTTTACAATTAATTAATAGATTTGTTTCTTATTCCATTATTACTTTACCTTTAAAAACACGTATTGTATTTATTCATTGTTATTATAAATATGACCAGAGTTAAGAAAGCTTTGAACAGCAACCGTTTGAGGGACGGTCCGTGCAGTTTAATCGAGATTGAAAAGTTTGTTGGTACGTAAGTTTGAAATCAACGAGTCCATTGGAGACATCGAGAGGTCAGAAAGGTCTTCAATCGCAAGAGATTAAATAATAGCAGTGCTGAAGTATTAAATGAAAAATAAAAATCAATTAACAATAAATACGGATAATGTATCAAAAATAATAAGTTTGCACAAAACCTTGTTATTAGACAGATAACAATATCCGGACGGCCACTTTGAACACTATTCTTAATAACCCTAACAAACAAGAATTTGGCTTAATTTAGATTTTTTAAATTAAATTACGTTTAATATTAAAAGAATGTATATACCTCATTTTGTTGTATAGTAAAAAAAACTATTGGATTAAAATTTAACTTATTCAAGAAAGACTCTTTAAATATGGCATTTTTGTACTCAGCTCCAAGTCTATGCCATGTAATGACGACTTACTAATGAAAAGGCTCTTTGTTAAATATCAAAATCATGTAGTTAAACCTACAATAGTAATGGTTTTGTTGAAAGGAAAGTAGGGGAATGTTCTCTCCATGAGATATTTTCGAATAACAAAATTGAAGATTGCAATATTAGTTGTTTTTTATTTCATTCTTTATGTAGGTTTGTGAATATTAAATGAAAATGGTGATTAGGTAAACTACATTTGTAACATAATTGTCCCAAGTTGATGCGACAATTGTAAATATTTTAAAAGTGTTGGGTTAAAACTATTAATCTGATTAATTTTAAAATTGACACTGTTTAACATTAAGAATTTATTGAAAAAATTGCTCAGCTAAGGGCGCCCAGGAAGCTTGAAGCTTACCAATTTTGAAAGATAAAAAATTTACTTTAAATTAAATTACTCTCAGGGTCGTGTTTTCTTTTAAAAGTGTACTAATAGTGGTTGTCTGGTAAATAAAAATCCTTGTTTATTGTGCTGAAACTGAACATAGTAATTTATTAAAGGTATTTATACACATACATATTACTAGTATATTATTTGACATTATTTATATTGTAAATTTGAAATTGTCCTGTCTTGAAGAGACCAAATTCTTTATAAATGATTCTATTTTAATTAGTTGCAACTTTTAATGATTAGATTTTTTATGAGCATCTCATATAAAAAAAAATTATATTATTTTTTATTAAAATATTAGTTTAAAAGTTTTATAATTACTTATTAGATTACAATTAATTATTTAAACAAATTTTAACATATCTATTTTTCATCATTAGTTCCTTTTTTTTTAAAACAAAAAATAACATAAAATTTTCTATCATTTTTGTTACCACATTGTAGCCATCTCCAGAGTGAACGTCTTTTATGGTGAGCAGCCCTCGGTTTTGATGTGAAGTTCCATTGTAGACTTAATGATTCCGCTGATGATCTCAATTTGTCTTTACAATTTCACAGTTCTATTCATGTGTCCATCGATTTCCTACACACTGTACAATCAATTGATTCTAAGCTGTTTATCATTTACTTTGTCTATATTGCAAGAAAGTCACATTAACACAATTTACATTGTCTACAAATTTGTCTTTCTTTACTGAAAAAACGCGTCCTACCACCTCAGACGACAACTCTCGATTCTAAAACTCCTTAAGACTTTTCTAAAACACATACTATTACCTCAGACGTTCCTAACCAACTGCTGGCTTCTCTAGATTTCACAACTAAGCGTTCTTTTTAGATTTACATAGTCACAAAACTCAACATATTCACATATTTTGTAGCACGGACACTACTTAAATCATCCATATGACAACAGGCTCTGTCTATTCTCTCATATCACTTTATATAAATATATCAATATATATATATCAATATATATATATCAAAATTTATTATACCTTACAACTAACATTTTCTGCCTTAAATTTATATTTTGGAAATCTATTTTAAAATTTTTATTCCCCTTGTTTTAATATTATTTACAGTCATTTATTTGACTCACGTTGTCTTCTCTTTAGACCAATTATAAATTTCCCGGTTTATTTTCATATTTCAAATCTTATAGCAACTATTTCTTTAGTATCAAAGTTAAAGTTAAAATTTAAGGATTACAGGTTTTCGTCTCAAAAGATTATTTATAAGGGAGTAAGTTTGTGTAAATCTCTACAAACACTAGCTGAAACAACAATTATCGTCTAATAATTGAGTTACATCCTCCTAATTATTCCTCTCTGATCTCTCTTTACTAACTCTTGTTCTTTTCCGATACTGAGACTATTGGAATATTTAAGAGATAGATATTAGAATATTGTATTATTTTCCAATCTTGGCTTTTTTAAAGTGATGATTACCTTCAAACTATATGATAAAACGTTTGTGAAATTGGTTTAACGAAACGTTGGACGAGATCTAATTAGAAAAAACTGTTTAGTAAATTCAAAGTTGGCTGCCGATTTCTAAATTTCAAAAACCGAATTTTCAAGTACATTTTTTCACTAGAAGGTTTTATAACGTCCTGTAAAATATTATTTGATGTAATGTTAAAAGCATTCAATCCACTCACTTGTTTCTGACGATAAAAGAGAACTATATTGACACACAGTTTCATAAAATAGCAAACTTCTGACACAATACATGTCTTAGATCTCTCAGTACTTTACTAGAAATAATGGAACATCTGACGTAACTTTAAACAAAAGGAGCAATAAACATTCTTTAAGTCTAGGGTTTTACTACAAAAACTTTGGGTAAAACCAAATAAATGCAACGAAATTATCCTTTTAACAACGCCGCATAATTTTGTTGTATTAAACGTTTTATTTCTCTCAGTTTGGCTGTCACGCTAATCCTACTTTCATAATAACATAAATGTAGAAATTTAAATTATTTGTATTTGGTTTCATTCTTCAATATTTCCAAAAATAGCTATTGTATTTAGGAAAAGAATAATATAGTTTCGTTTACTTGCTTACACCGAAATTTCATTAAAATGATTATTTTTAATTTGTAACAATAAACGTTTACTTTCACGGTAGTGTTATATTTACTTCAAATATATTATATTTTTTGTAGTATATTAAGGGCTTACTTCTGAAAGGGAAACCATTATAAAGGATAAAAAAATGTCAGAGTTATAGAGGTTTTTCAATCTGGGGTGAATAATAAATACTTCAACTTCTCGGCTGTGTATAATATAGTACAGAGAAAGTGTACATTTTGTGTCCTATAGTTTTGTACTTTTTCTTTTATGGATGAAATCTTTTCGTTTTGATCAAACTATACTAATTTTTTTTTCAGTGCATATAATTTTTATATATGAGTAAAACAAATTAAAAGAACAAAGCTTATTGCATTATGAGAATATTATGGTAAAGATTCCACTTAGCTAATTTTTTTATTAAAAAATTATTATTATTTTTTTAATAAAGAAAATATAATCTGTACAAATGTTGGGTTATCAGACAATTGTTTATTATACTACAATCGTTGTTGATGAATAATATTTAAAATTAACATTAATAATAAAAACTAGAAATATAACAAAAAGGTTTTATACATATTTTCTTTATTTTGAAATTTGTGTATATATATATATATATATATTATTATATTTATTTATATAATTTTAAACAAAAATTTGTTTTAAATACATAATAATATATTGTAATATTGGGTACTCTATTCCGGTCAAAACAAAGTGACTAAAATATTCAAATATCCGGCAAAAATTCAAATTATTTAACGTAAAGCGTATTTTGAAACCTCAACTCTGCTAGTAGAGTCAAATACACATTATTTGGAGGAGAATAAACATTTAAAAAGAAATTTTTTCTTTAATTATATAGACCTACTTACATTTTTAAATTTCAAAATCACAATTGATAATGTAACGTTCTAAGGGTAAGTTCTATAATAAAATGATATAAGTACATTACACAAAATGATTAAAAAAGTGATTTTTCACACTCACTAATGAATGATTTAAAAAAATATATATTTCTAGTGATTCTAAATCATATTCAAACAAACCAACATATTCCATTTGAGTTCCAGAATTTCAAACAAGAATTTATCCAAAATCTTTACTATTCATTTATGAATAATCAGTGTTTTTATTTTCATCTTATAGCAGACATAACTAAATTGTAAGACTGAACGTTCAATTTTATGTAATAAACTCTGGAATGTGCCAAATTTCATAAATAACCGTGTCTGTTGTAAAAAACGTCACGTCGCGGAGACTCATAATTACTTGAGACAAAGACACTTTGAAAACAATGAATAACAATCTAAAGTCACTCAAATCCTTTAAGTAAAAACTGAAATATTTGTTTACTATGTACAATTGGAATAAAGAGTATGGTAGTCCGAAAACTATGGTAGGAATTTATTATTGATAAAAAATTATTTACAAAAGTAATGAACTTCTTGTATGTCCTTAAAAAAGTGGTTGTTTTAGTGAATATAATAATTATTTATAGAGCCTAGAATTTCACTAACTAAAAATTTGGCTAACATTTTAACAAGTCCAGTGTTTTATGTTCGTAAGAAATAATATTTGAAATTAGCGTGAAACAACAAGATATCAAATTAAGATAAAATTCGAGTTAGTCCGTTAAGGGAAATTTTTTGTAACATAATTTAAATTTATGAAAAATGTACTTATTATAATTGTTGCAATATATATTAATGAGTGCATTTGTATGTTTCATTCTGTTTAAACTGTAAACAAATGTTTCCAAACATTCATCCACAAAACTAAATTACATTCGTCGACATCTTTCATATACGTGAGAAAAAATAAGTAACTTCATTGCGTCGTTTCCCTCGGATATTTCTGAAAAATAAAGTAGTCTCGTAGGGGGTCCTTCATTATCAAAGAAAAATTGTATAAATATTTATAAATTTAAAGAGAGTTTAAGTATTATAACTGGTTCTGAACATAACTCTTATTACATTAAAACTGTTTAACTTTTCAATGTCTTAGCTATTTCCATTGTTGCCTAACTTATTTATTTTCGTATTTAAGTTATGAAGGTCCTACTGGATTTCTCACACTTCCACTCTCCCCCATTCTGTTACTATTTCTCCCTCATTATATCAAATAGATAAATGACAGGTATTTATTAATTTTAACATAAAATGCCAGAGTTAAATCGTCGAGAATTTTACTAAACTGATACATAATAGTACAGATTTTGCTTAAGTCTAAATGAGGATATATAATTAATGTATTTGTATATATATATTAGTGGATAAGTCCATATATGTTTGGACCTATCCACTAAAATTTTATGGCAAAACAACCTATTTCCGTTCCTAATAAACTTCACCTATATTCTCAAAAGATCAGTACAAAAATAAATTCGTTTTGCTTCTTCTTTTGTTTATATACACATACATTACTGGAAAAATTACATTTCATGAAAGTGTCGTAGAATATTAAACAGATCATGTATCGTAAAACACTTTCCATATAAATTTTTTCATCAATATGATAACATGAAATTGTAAAAGAATATGTGTTACTATCAGGGAAGGAAACCGAAAGGTGTTTCCAATGACAAGTATGTGTAAACATTGTCGATAGAAGAGGTTGGTACAACAATGAATCTCTTTACATTCAAGAGAGTTGTAAATATTTATTAATTGTATTTCCTAAATATATCTTTGGTTTCACCAAATTAAACCAAAAAACTTTTTACAACGCACATTTATTGTGTATGTTTGAGGAAAATATGCCTCTAGGGGAGCCGGTTGTTTTTCTTTGTTTTGTTTTTTTTTCTCTTCCAGAGTAATGGGGGGGGGGGGGGGGTTTCTCTGAACTATATTATATTTTCTATTCAAGTAAATGTTTTTTTATACTTTTAGTTTAGTTAAACAAATGTTATAGTTATAAGCTCTGTATATTAGTTTTTTGTATAGGTGTGTAAGTATGATTGGGCGTAAGTGTATATATTTAAGAATATGGTCAGGTCAATGTACACTTTACGTCTATTGTAGATTTGTTTGATTTTTTCTTTTTCTCTCTCACTGATTACTATTGCATAAAATAGCTGTAATATATGTGTTAATATTTTGTATCTGTATTGATTTTTTATTCTGGAGGGAAATAAAAAAAATTAAAAATGGACTCATGTTTTGTTGGTTTTTCAAATAGGGACTATTCCTTAAAGAGAAGATAAAACAAATATAAGGAGCTCATTAATAAATGACTAATGCTTTGTTGCCTAATCAACCATTAGTCATTACACATATAGTGAGTGGAGAGGTGTGATCGTGTATATTCATAACTACTTTAAAATATGTTCAATATTTGAAACTTTTAAAAATCCAAAAACAGGGGTTTAACTTTAGTTTTTTCAAATAAACTACCCGAATTTTAATACCCTTCACTACGCTTTGTCTCAAAATTCGATTCTGTAGGTGTATTCGATGACACGTTGTGGCAAAAATCACTTTTTCTTTGCAGTTCAACATTTTGCCCATTAAAGATCATCCTATGGCAATCATTTATTTACCATGGAAATATAATGATCCATATTTGCATATATAATATATATATCCATATAACTATAAAATGTAATAAATCACTAAATGTACTGCATTTCTTTGCTAGCGACTAACACAACAGTTGGGTGTAGAAAACAAATTACGTCATTTTGTATATTTCTTAAAAGTACACATTTCTATTAATAACTCCAAATATACTTTATTTTAGGGTATTATTTTTCTCTTTACAACAGTGTCTTTCAAACTATCGTAGCTTTAATGTTTAGTGAGATACACACATTTTGAAATATCATAGCCAAAATGAACTCTGCCAGTGTCATTTGTGAAAACCGCATTCTGTGTCAAATATAAATTAGTAATAATTCGATTTTACTTATGATTTAAAATCATTTGATAGATGAAGTGTAAAGCTTTGATTTGGTATATTGCAATTGCCTGTGTAGCAAATAGATTTTTTGAACTGTACCAGAAAATTCATCATTGCAAGTAGCATCTTATTTATCTTTGTAACAGACTTCACAGCCATTGAGCATGCGTGTACGTTCAGTTTAGTTATTGTTTTTTTTTTTAAAATTTTATTATTTTGCCATTTATTGATTATGTTGTGTTCATACTGGTTTATCTTCACATCTATATTTTATAATTATTGTGTATATATTTTATAATTTGAATACTCTAAAGAATTTTTTCTGCTATTTTATATACGTTTCTGGGTGATTTTATTATCAAATGTTTTTTAAATCTTGATCACTTGACTCTAAAATATATGTTTCTATAAAATGTATACATTCACAGTTCAAATATACGTACCATTCTAATAATTGTGTATAACAAGTTGGGTTTTGGATAAAATAAATATTTTTAGCTTTTTTATACTTTTATTTAAAAAAATTAAACATTTGCTTTTTTATGGTATTTTAGCTTCAGTTAATACACAATTAATCTTTGATTCTTGTCATAGTGACTCCAATTTTTTTTTTTTTTTTTTTTTTTTTTAATGTTATGTAGAAAAATTCAATGCAACTTTTGCATTTTAGAAAAATGATAAATTAAAAATGCTGTTTGGGTAACAGTGTTATATTCTCTAAATGTTTAAATAAACATATAAAAAAGGGAACAAAACGGCGTCCTATTATGGGAATATCTACTAGCCACATCTAAGGTTTTAAAGGATCAATTTGCTGGACACAGTGTAAGGATTCCCAATATCTCTCCACCTCTGGATGCCTGTCTAGAGTGTGATGTGACGAGGTGATCAGTCATCCAGAGAGACTAGAACAGGAAATGTTATCTATTTGTGCAATGTAAAATATTATTGGGAAAAATTTACTTAACAAAAGTGTTTCACTTAAGGAAATATCTAGGTTATCAAAATTATTTTAAATTAAGTGAAATTTTGTTTTTTGTTTTTTGCTAAAACACTTGCTCACTAATTAAAGGAGCGAAACCTGAGTTATAATAACAGACTTTAAATATACATTATTTTTAAAATTGGAGAATACTTTATTTTATATTTAGCATTGCATCTTTATATGTTGTAGGCGTGTTTTCTCTTAAAAAAACAATTAATATTGTAACAATATCATTTTATCATGTATAAATAATTGTGATTAATGATATCTAATGCTAAATAATTAAATAACTCATATAAAAAGAAAACTAAAATAAAAATAAAATAATAATAAATATGGAAACAAATATTATCTGATGAAGGGAATAAGCGACAGCTGTCAGCTGCAGTTTATGATTGCAAATGTAACGGTATTAAAAAGGAAAGTACGTATCAAGCACAAAAGGAACAGGGATTCTTTAACCTTGCAGGAGTGATAAGTACAAAATTGTTATCTATTATTTAAATAATCATAAATAAATTTCACTTAAATTGAGCAAGAAAAGATCCCAACCCGAGATAAGAGTAAATGCAAATAGAATAATCGAACTGAGCAAACCGTGGCAAATTCAATAAAGTAAAGTAAAGTTAAATTGTAGAAAATTCAAAAGGAATTATTATTAGAAAAATAACTTCAATAAATGTTAAGTAAAGTTAATTTATAAATTGTAGAAAAGTTATAGAAGTTCAGTAGAAAAGTAGATTTAAGATTGATAAAATTATTGTGTGTAAATATTCAAGGAAAAGACATTTACAAGGCCTTGAATAGTATTAAAATATAAAAATAAAAATCCCATTGTTAATGAATAAATTAAGTTAAGGAATGACTGAAGAATGAATGGAATTAGTTAAGAACCAATAATTTAAATTTATGTAAATGTGTTTGTTATAGATTTATATTTAAGTAAATAGTAATAATTCAAAAGGGAAAAGTTTTGTTTTGCGTATTAATTTTAAAAAAAAACCACAAAAATTGAAAAGAACAACTTCGTATGTTATATTTTGGCACCCAACATTGGGGCAAGTGTAAGAGAAAGTAAATATAACTTCATATGTTATAATATATCAGATACTTAATAGGTTTGTTAATGCATTTATTTATAAATAATTGTCAATAACCAGGGAAATTATTTCATTTATTATTTTTGTTTCAACATCCTTGATGATCATTTCATCAAAATGTGTACACACGAACATACAGAAAATTAACAATGATAGGTTATTAGATGAATATTGCTTAAACGTTGAGTTTTACAAAAAATTAGATAAAACTGAAAAAATAAAATAAAAAATTGAAATTTTAATAGCATGCCTCGACTCCAAATTTAATTCTGCTTCTATTAGGCTATACAAACAATAAAAAAAAAATCACTTTTTGACCTAAATAAGGGGGGGGGTATCCTTACGATTTTGGAAAGTTGGTTGTATTCTCGGTTTAATTACTCAGAACCCGTACAAAATATTTTCGATTTGAAAAAATGTTTGAATTTTTATTAAAAAATGGCTGAAATACAAAAATTAATAATAATTTTGAAATTCTAACTGCCCACCTACATTTCAATTTTCATTCTACGAATATTAAGATAGATAAACATTCAAAAATCTAAAACCCATTTTTCGGCCTTAAAAATTGTCAAGGGTACCCCCTTTACGATTTTGTAAAAGTTAAAAAATGCATGTTTTTCTAACTAATTCCTCGGAAAATATAATAGATAATTTCAATGAGAAAAAAAACATGTGACAATTTGAACTTTCTTCTTTCTTGATGGAAAACGTGACACCAGCCGGGTGAGTAGTTACTGAGCAATGAACACTTTTAAAGAGGCTTGTAAGTCACGAAACGTGATATATTACTTTATCCTCACATTTAAACAGCTATTCCTCAGAAACCATATCAGATTTCAAAGTGATTTTTTCAGGGATTATTTTCCTTTCAATTCTGCATCTTTTTATGTACATATCATTGGTATTATAAAATGTTTTAATTTTTATTAAAAAATGGCTGAAATACAAAAATTATTAATAATTTTGAAATTCTAACTGCCCACCTATATTTCAATTTTCATTCTACTAATATTAAGATAGATAAACATTCAAAAATCAAAAACCCATTTTTCGACCTTAAAAATTGTAAAGGGTAAAAGTTAAAACATGCATGTTTTCTCTAATTAATTCCTCGGAAACTATAAGAGATAATTTCAATTTGAAAAAAAAAAAAACACTTGAAAATTTGAACTTTTTCTTTCTTCATGCAAAACTTGTAACTAACTACAAATCCAGGTGTTGTCACGTTTGCCATCAAGAAAGAAGAAAATTCAAATTTTCAAATTGCAATTATCTCTTATAGTTTCCGAGTCATAAGTGTTAGGAAACCTAATGGTAAATGGAAGGAAGATCATAGGTCATTAATCCCCTATTCTGGTTACTATTGTCACAGTTACAATGAAGCGGCAAAAAAATCAGTCTGGTTTTATAGGCACATCACGTAAGTAGTAATGCAAATGGCCACTTTTCCCCATGAAATAGCGACATAATTCATATCTTGTATTCATATACTTTGCATAATATTGTTAGGACAATGTCACTATTTATAATTTTATCTTTGCTAACAGTACATTGAACTTGCAGTATAGATAGCAGGCAGTACTTTTTTTTAGGATCAATTCATATTAGAATGAAATTGAAGGAACTAAACTTTAATTATTCCAAGCTTTCCTTTCTCAGTATGAATCCTCTTTATATATGAAATTCATTGTTAACATCAATAATTATGCAAAGGCTTAGTTGGTTAATTTTGTAGCCAAAAGAAATATAATTATTAAAGAAAAGATATTTAAGGTAAAAATCAATTTAAAAAAAAGATCATTAATATAGTGTATTTATGAAAACTTATACAAAACTGAAATTTCATAAATTAACTAGATAAATATTTTTAAATTTATTATTTACATAAATAAATTAGTTTGCAATAAATTATAATATAAAATCACATATTATTTTTAATTAATTTTTTTACAATACTATACAATTTGTTCATGCAGCTATTTAATAACTTGTACACTTATATTAGTAATAATGCAATACTGAAAGGTATTTTCAGATTATATAATATTTTTTTAAACGAAAAAATGATAAAACCGGCAACCTTCAAATCATAGTGATTTTGGTTAACATTTCTTTTCTTTAAACATAAACATTACAGAAGTAAAAATATACTTATAATATAATTGATACAGTATCAAGTATTACAACAGAATACACATTCAAAATATTTACAATTCATGAGATCTAAATGAAACCAAATGTTATAAAAATGTGATTCTAAATTTATTCTATTTGTCATCTTGTGCTAGAAGGAGATTGTTCGTGAAGGAACAATTTTTTTAATTACTATAAAAATATGTAATTAAATAATATTTTCATGAAGAACTTAAACAGAAAACATATGTGCCGTATAACTCACAAAATATATTACGAAGATTACTTCTTTAATACTATGCTTTATTTCTGGAAGCATAAATTGTTAGTTTGAGCAGTGTTGGCATGGTTGCTGGACCTATTATTAAAAACTTTGTACTTTATACATTGTGCTATGATTTGTTGTCAGTCTTAACTTAGGATTAAATGCTATGTGTTGTTTGAAGCCAATGTTAACCTGATTCGATTCTGCATTTCGTTGAAACGTTCCATGTAGTCAGACATACAGCCGGGCGTAAGTGGTGTCAACAATGGTATTCTATAGAACAGAAAAAGGAAATCAACTTACACAATTACAATAGTGGCTAACTAGAACTGAAAAAGTTTGAGAGTTTTCATTTTAGTAAACTATGATTAAAAAATTGTTATGCTTTTCCAAATGACCTATTTGTGTTTTATAAAATCACAACCATTTGCTTTTAAACATTTTATGGTTAGGAATGATAATAATAAGCCATTATCATTTTGATATTAAACATATGAAGTGTGTCTATTGTAACAAACATCAATACTCTTAGTCGATCAGCACTGTTTAGTGCGGGTGTTTTTTATTGTGTGTCGTAATAATGCTAAGTTTAAAAGTTAAGAGTGACTGTAAATTTGACAATTTTAGTGAAATTGAACATTCAAATGCTTACTGGGGCTTACGACGAAGATTGCATGTCTCGTGCAAATATGATTGTTTGAGAGACACAAAATATTCAGTGAAAGATGTCAGAAGATTCCCCTGGATGACTTTCTACTTCAAGAACCAAAGAAAATGTGTAGAGAAAATTAGCCAGATTCTTCAAGAAGACCACCGACTCGGTGGTCAAATGATAGTTAAAGTTATGATTCATGAGGATCTCAATGAAAAAAGTTTGTACCAAGATGGTTCCTAGGGTTTTAAATCAGACTAAAAGGAACACCTACAAGGCGCTATGTAATGATATGCTGTAGGAACTTGATACTGAGCCGAACCTTTATTTTTTGTTATGAAACTTGGATTTTTCAGTATGATGTCGAATTAAAACAAAAGTCAATGCATGGAAAACATCATTATCATCAAGAATTAAGAAGCTCGTTAAAACAAGTCCAAATTCAAAACCATGTTTATAGTGCATTTTTTTATGTCAATGGCAAAATTCTAGAAGAATGGAATCAAAATAGTCACAATAGCGAACTAGCATTATAATTATTAAGGAAGATTTAACAAAGTTGAGTAAAAAACAACAACAAGTACTGTGGAAAAATGGTTTGATTTTCATCAGGACAATGCGTCTGCTCACACCACTTTCTGTGAAGTAGTTTTTGGCTGACATTATTATACTGAAATAGAAGTTCATATTTGTCAGATTTGGCATCATGTGAATTTTTCCCCTAGAGTTTTTAAAAAGTACTTAAGGAACATACAGGTTTTGAATAAGTTGATGCAGTAATGAAGAAAATAAGATTGCATTGATGTTTTAATACAAATAAGGACTATATTGATGAAGACAATTAGTATTAGAATTGTGATATATATTTATAAATAAAGGTTTGTTATTGTATAAGTCTTGTTATTAATAGACTTAGCTCATTTTTACTGTCGTAAATACAGTACATTACTATCGTGTGACAAATTAAATGACCACAGAACGAGCCAAATTTTCTAAAGATATTAAATAAAAGACATTGCCTATATTCACAACTCAGTTAAATTCCTTAATAGCTTTCATCTCAAGAAAAATATAATAAAGTTACTCTAACCTTGATGATGAACCCTCTCCTGTTTGTTGCCATACTGAGTTTCTTCGGTTTGTTAAGTGGCCTGGAAAAAACAAAATGACAATAGAAATTGGAAATACATTAGTGAAGAGGCACTAATTTCCATCGTTTCACATTAAAGATAAATAAATAACAATAATTTAATTAAATAATTGACGATTTAATAAATTACGCTTTATAAACATTCACTCCCCTTCATTTACAAACAAAAAAATTTCATAAATTTGTATTTATATAAAATTTACAAAAATTTACTAAAATTCAACTTGAATTAAAAATTTATTTATTGGAACAAACTTGTTCAATCCATTGCCAAACCAATGTTTGTATCAAATTTAGTAAAAATTATGTTTTCTAAAAGGCTAAAACACAACCGACCACTTTAAATATTATCAGATGTTATTTTTTGGGATCTTGTTTTTGTCACAAGGAAAATAATTACAAAAGATAATTTTCCATATCATGGAAATTACGGTTCCTAATAAAAGTAAAGTAACAAATGACTATGAATTTCAATTTATATCAAATGAAAAGGAAATCCATAAGTATAAATGTGTAGTAAACAGATTCTTAAAATTTGTTAAATATTAACAGACAATGTTCTAAGAATGGCTGCCACCTTAGTTATTTTGCACGTCATCACTAAACTGTCATCTAACAAATTACTAAAGACTTTATTGACTATTTTTTCGATTGTGACCTTATTCAGATGTCCCAGAAACTGGCATCATTTGTGTTTGTACGAATATAACATAACAAAATTTAATGAACCTTTCCATGCACTAGTGCAGAGTTTCAATCATATTTCTGAAGCTTTTCTTTTGTTTCCTTAAAGTTTTTCCATGCAAAAAGTAGTACTTTATTAGCATACAGAATTAAATTTTTTCATTGGAGCAAAGAATCATAAACTTATCCTCTTTCGAAAGCTGTCAAAAACATTCTATTATACAGATCTAATTGAAACTGTGTACGAAACATCAAAGAGAAAATGATACTTATGCTTTATACACCATTTATTATCTAAAGTCTTTGACTTATCAAACAACCCTGGTATGATAATAAAAATTAGTAAATAAATTTTACTTGAAAAAGTTTAAATGCTGAATAATTTGGGGATATAATCCAATAAGACCACAAAACATGATGTGTTATAAAATCAATTTGTATATTGTACATAATATAAATAGTTGCATAAACCAGTTATTGATAAAAACAAATTTCTGATAAAACAAATTTCACATACTTACATTTACGAAGTGATTGTTTTTTTGAATTACTCAATACTTTGAAAAAAATGTCATAGGTGGACTGGCGAGTATTCCGCCTATGTTCTACTAGGTATTGCATTCTTGTTATACCAATTATGGTCAAAACAACAACCCTAGAAAATAAAAGTACACTTAATTGTTAATATATCAGAGTACAATTAATTGATATCAGAGTAATATATAACAAAGCCTAACTTCCTACGCTAATGAATAAAGGTAAACAAACGTACAAAATCATTAAGCTTGAACGTTCAGATATTTAAAAAGACTTTTAAAGTTTTTCAAAAAATTTTCATATGCAAATATTCAATGACAACCAAAAAATTGTTTATGTTTGATAAAGAGAACCTTAGAAGTATTAAACATAAAAAATATTTATTATAATCACTACGTAATAAGTATAAAATGGCAAAATAAATATTCAATGGTGAAAAGATAATCTTATCATACCCGCACAATACAATAGAATAGGGTAGACCCCCACACCTGGATGAACAAACGAAGACTGTGACACATTGAGTCGGCAAAGGTTAGAGTAAACAACACACCATACTAGTATCTGTCACCAGCTATTGTTGTCTAACTTCCTTCATAGAAATAAACAAAATTTATCGTAAATTAAACGGCCTTTTATCGCATCATAAAAAAATAACATACTTTTAGCAACACACTTTCAGGTTTTCAGGTTTCAATTTTAGAGTAAAATCTTATTTAACTAATTAAAGTCGGTGGGTGTGGTGTATATTTTTATTTTATTTATTATATAATAATCACACTTGATAACTTTTCTTTAATGAACAATATTTAAATTCCTTTAAAAAACAAAACAATTTACTTTCAAATTTAGAAATCTTTTTTAAAAATACTATTTTAAAATTTGCAACTCTTTTCTATAAAATGACAAATCCTATTCATAAAAAGAAGAATAATTTAAAATTGACAAATTCTACCCAACTCAGAAATTTTAATATAATTTTTATAAAAATTTTGGTTATCAGCACACCTGTGAATTGTGTGGAGTTCAGGGTCTCCAGGTAGAAAATGGATCTGGGTGACTGGTGTCTCCTTGAATGGTCCCAGTTCTTGTGGTGACTTAGGCGGAGTCCAGGGTCCTGTTTCTAAATTTGGTGAGTTCTAGTTATCTCTTTCTAGACGATTTCGGCGGCGAGTATCTCGTCTTCACGGCTCATATTTTGGTTTTTCCATTTTACTGTCTAGGTTTTCTTTATTTGAAATGACGACTTTTAAATTATTTTGACTGTCTTTCTTATGTTTTTTCGATTTTAATTTTAACTTTTTAGTTAATTATTTTTTTATTATTAATGTTCGTCCCAACACCTTTTTAGTTCCCAGAGACCCGGGTTTTGTTCGATGACTTGATTTATTCAACATCTACCTTGTAGAAACGTTCTAACTATTTGTGGGTTTTTGAAATTTTTCAAGAAATTTCGACAGCGAAACAGCTTACAACCTTTCACATTTTAAGATGAGAAGGTCATGATTTTTTCATGCATCCTTTTTTATTGAATTTTCTCCCTGTTATTCTATTACCAATAATTTCCCTGCTTCATTTGGTACCTAATATTTTTTACATTTCTTCCTGTTGTCCTCGATTTTTTGGTCTGGAATTGTTTCAATATTACTTATTAATTTAAGTGTTTCTACTTTATTTATTCAGGATGGTTTCCTTTTTTAAATTAATTCAGTTAATTAGCCTTATTTGTGTGTTTTGGTTAGCGTTGGCTCTACTGCAAGCCCCGACATTTTTCAGCTGCCTGAATCCACTGTGTGGTATAGCAATGCCCTTTGATTATTTCTATATTTTTAAGCTATTGTTTTTCTGGAAACTCCCATATCTTCCTTTAGGACTATCTGATTTCCTCCAGACAATGTTCTTCGTATTTCTCACGATTTGGTGCATCTTTGGAACTTCGATTGATTTCCGTGAAACTTCTAGAAATTTTACTTTTTTGCATAACCCATTGTTCTAGTAATTTTATTTTCACACCTTGATAGTTTTGGTTTTGGCTATTGTCTCTAACAAAGTTTATACCCACACTATGAAACTCGTACTCAACACACTTAGCACCTGCACTATTTGTCTTCTTTACACTCACCATTTTTAAGAATAATTATTAGTAATAATTTCTGAGTTGTAATACTTATTCTCTTCTACATACTATTTTCTTTCTACACATATTATATTGTTACCTTAACTTAATTATTTATCTAGTTTATTATGTAATTTATCTCCCCTCCCTAAAATACAGTTACAGTTGGTGAGCAAAAAAGAAAGGTCACCAATTATGTAATTATGTATTGTATTATAACTGTACATTGTGATGGGTGTGAGTAAAATATTTAAACCTCTGAAAATTGTAAAGAATAGGTTTAGTAGTAGTATTTTAATTTTGAAAACTTGTGGATTGTATATGTCTATAATAATAACATATTAAATTTGGGAAATTATTTACAAAAATAATAAGTTAAGTAGTAGTGTAATGGATTATACACTTTGTTGATTGTGGATGTAGGAACAGAATTATTTTAAAGTGTAAAATGTAAGAATTATATATGTATTATAAAAAAAATGGTTAAATCTAGAAATTCTAAAAGAATTATGTTAGTCGTGTGTTTTTAATTGTAAAATTTTGTATATTGTATTCTACTAACTGGCCATCTGGCATTAGAAATTCCTGTACATGCTGTTTGTGGCAATTAATAAAGAAATAAATTAGGCTCAATGTTGTTCATCCTATCAATACAAAACGCATATCATTTAACTTTATCTCCATCACTCAAAGCTTATGTACTGCATGGCATGGTTTAAAATTCAGTAATTTCCTCAAGGTCTCTTCTACATTGTAGTCTTTGGAATATTCAGTTCTAAGCTGGAGATTTTTTATCATATGCTGTAGATGCATGAAACATTTCATGAAACCATAAACAGCATTGAGCATGCACTGCACTTGTGCAAGACTCCATGATGACTAATGCAATTACTCATCCACCCGCACTATCAAATGTATTGTGAACAGGCTTGGTGGTAATAAAACTAGAAGTTATACACTATTCAATGACAAATCACAAAATCCTGTAAGTCGTTTACATTCGTCGTAATTTAATTTTACTTTTGTATAACTAATTTATAAATATCTGGTATATAAATTAAAATTAGTACCAAAATTTTTAACGTTTTAATAAAATGTGTTGATAATTAATTAAAAACAATTAAACTCATATATATAGATCGTAGATTGATACTTACTTGAATTTATTAACATGAAAAAGGGGCTTCTCCACATGATGTCTTGGTCTCACATATTTCTTTAATCCACTAATGGTATCTCTCTCTTCCTTTTTATAACCTGCTATTGCTACTAGTAAATATTGCTTCTGCCAAGCTAAAGATTTCCTATAACTCTCAGCCCTCATATATCGATTCAGAACATGGTGCAACTACAAAAAACATATTTGCTATGCCATGAACAGCACATAATATAACAAAAATAAATGGTGGAAAATATTCCACCAACTTTCTCCTATATCCATCCATAAAATCAAATACTAACCAATAATAATCATTTTTGTCCCACAATCTAGTTTCATGTGAAGACACAAAATAAATCAAATTTATAAAATCCGTCGAAAAAGCAAAAAATTATAAATTTTGGCGCCCTTTTAAAAATGGGCTGTTACCGAATAATGGGAGTTTGAACATTACTCTTGAACTGCATACTATTCTGTAGTAGAACACAAATTTTCAGCTCTTAAATCAGTTTTTTCCCCATGCATTTCTTAAAGGGCTTTTAACCACATTATGCTCCCTTCCCAAATTAGAAGATCAGTGTTTTTCGACTTTCCTGGTTACTTAAACCTTAGAAGCTACTTAGACCTCAAAACTGAATAATGTAATTTTATTAATTACTAATTTTTTTTAAGAAAATGTAAGTTGGTGTAAGGATTTATAAAAATTTTAATTACTATTTATAACCTGAAGGGGGGGGGGGAATTAGAGCTTATGCTTGCTTTACTTCAACCATAGTGAATGTGTAAGTTATTGCTTTTTCTCTTATTGTATGTTTGTGTTATTTCGCTGCAGAATTTAGTTGTTTTGTTCTAGATTTATACTCAAAGAATTTTTGTAATATTATTTTTATTAAAATATTCTGAATTAATGGATGTGGAATTCGAATAATTTCTATTTCAATATTTAGTTTTAAATGGCTATGATAAAAGTTATTTTTTTGCCAATTATTTCTGAATGATAATTTTATAGTACTTGCTATTTTGCACAGAGGTTTGACTCATTATCTTCACATTTTACTAAAATTTGAATGACATTAGTACAGCCGATTTTGAGAAATTAAAGTATTTTAACAGCTCCATAATAATTTTTTTTTTGGTTTTAAACGGATAACTCGTGAACCAACATTCGCGAGATGGCGACAAACACATTTTGTTTTTGGTACTTAGTAAAATTTGATCAAAATCATTTCAACCAATTTTGAAAAAATCAGAACTTTTTGTCTTATGATAGGTACACCCAGTTTTTAGTTATTGAAAAATTGAAATAAGTCCTGAACCCTGAGAAAACTTTATGTATGTTTTTGCACCATTTATTAATGGTTAATTAATAATTAATCACTTATTTATGGTTATACAAGTAAAAAGTTTCAGGTAAGATTTTTATAAAATTTTTGCTATCATTGGAGTCTTAAAAAATACACTAAAAATAACCCCAAGGAACATACCAATATTCTTCAGTAAAACTTATTAATTCATTTTGAAATGTTATTATTAGGTAATTGACAAAAATAATTGCATAAAAAAACAAAATATATATATATATATTACAACCTATCACATTGATATTACAAATGGAAGCTGGCATAATCATGAGATCAAATGTTTTTTTTTAGCAAAACACACAAATTAAATAAATCATATCTTGTTGTAAAAGAGGAAATAATATTCTGAGTTTACTTTGTAAAAAAATAACACAGTCCGTACATTACAAATATAGGCTATATTCATAAACTCTGACATAACATTAAAACTTTTCAATGTATGTATGACAAATAAATTATTTACTTGGACTAACAATACTGTAAACTATTGATTGAATAACACAATTAATGTATCATCTGAAGCTACTGAGACTTAAATGGAGAAACATTTTGAATTTATTATATCTGTTCTAGCTTCATACATGTAGAGGTTAAAGCTAGAATTATAATATTGTAGTAATTTTTAATTGTAAACCAAATAATTTCATTAAGCTTGTTAAAGTATTCTCTAATTTAATCTCTTCATACAGTAAATTATTATAATAATAAAATTAATTCTAAAGCATACTTACATCAGCATCAAACTCTGACAGTGAAATAGGACTGGATCTAGTAGCTTGAGCTAGAGCATTCTGTAATGCTTCTTTTTCTTTCAACCAAGCTGCTCTCTCTGAAGCATATTTGGCATTTATATCTTCCATATGACCATCTGATATCTAAATAATGGAATAGTGTTAATATTTATTACTTTGTTACTTATAAACAAGAAAGGAATCAAGCTAAAGTATGGAGGAATTATACTGTTGTGTCACTGCCAAAACTATCTATGAGAAACTAATACTGCAAAAAATTAAAAGAACACTAGAGGAAACAATTAGGGAAGAACAATGGGGTTTCAGACAAGAATGATAGACTGTGGATCCAATCTTTTAGATCCAGATCGTAGGAAAAAAGTAAGGAGTATCGTAAAGACATTGTGATAGCCTTTATCCGATATAAAGAAAGCGTATGACATGGTGCAGAGAAATACATAGGTGGGTTTAAGAGAAAGAGGAATTAGTGAAGGAATTGTAGAGAAAATAAAAAACATATATAAAAAAGTGCAAAAACAGAAGAGAAATACTCAGTCTGGTTCCAAACAGAAAGTGGAGTGAAATAAGAAGTGTTTTATCACCTTTCCTCCTTAAAAAATAATGGATGAAGTCGATACAGAAGTACAAGGCCATAGAAAAGCAGAAGAACTGATGGTGATACCATTTGCCGATGCCATGTTGAAGAGGACCTGGAGAGATAGCTAGGCAAATGGGCAAGGGCATTGAGGATGCAAAACTGGATATTAATTTGGAAAACAGTAATATATTGAAGGTGGACAGAAACAAACAACCAAAAAATAAAGTGACAATGGAAAAGGATTTCATAAGTGCATATGAGTTTAAATAAATTAGGAAGAAAATCATCTACAATAGGAAGATACAAGAGAAGATGGGACAAAAAATAAGGAAGAGTGGCCACAAGAGGATTAGACCATTTAATTAAAAAAAAATTAATAATGTCGCTTGACATCAAATACTACGACCATACACAATCCACTGAATAGCTCTGTCCAAGACTCACAATTTCATATGGTGTTGATTAAGTCACTGCACCAAATTCAAGGCTTTCGTCAATGTATCTGTTTTCCAGCATTTGAAGTATAGTTATGTTGTTTATGTTCTTGGAGTCTTCCTTCATGATTACTAGGTGCAGGACGCTCAGAATATTCACTTCCATATTTGACTCGGAAAAGTCTGTCTGACAACTAAGATTTTTAAATAAGGTAAAACTATTTTGGTAGATCTCTTTGAAGCTTGTGCAACAACCCTACAAGCTACACTTTTACGTGTTACACTCTCGTGCCTGCGAGACATCAAGGAAGATGCCTGAATAGAATTTCCTTTTTTTTTAGAGTATCTTCTATTATCTAGTTAACCAATGCAACTGTTCAATAAGTTGTATGCTTGTTCCTGACCCCAAACTGGTGTTTTGGAATCAATTCTTTTTCATCGATAATAGGTATCAGCCGTTTACAGAGCAATTTTTGGACATTATTGGCAGCAATAAGATGGGGTGATCAGATTTTCTATCATAAATGTTTTTGCCTATCTTATGGATAACTCCATCCTTATAACTTCTGCTACCTTCCACAGTCCTGAAAAGTATTTTAATCTAAATGCAACATTAATTAGATGCAAGAACTTAACACATGCTTTATGAGGTAATTCTTTGAGTACCAGACCTATGACCCAATCATACCCTGGAGTTTTTGTTTGCACTCAAGTTACTGGTGATTTCTTCTTTACAGGACACTTGCACAATTTCTATTGTATCATCTGCTGATTGTCTAGTAAGTGTTTGGAATGTCTCTTCCAAATGCTTTGAAAAAATCAGAACTTTTCCTTATCACTTCTTGCCCAATTATTGTTACCTTATCAGATGGGTGTTGGCCTGAGGTATGGGTCTTTTAATACCTTTGGTGGCCTTTCACAATGAGTAGCCTATGTCTTTTCCAGGAGTTAGCTCCTGAAGATATTTGTACATTGTTTGGTTTTTATTTTATCAATATTCTTTTTAAGTTTATTACTCAGTTGATTTAGATATATTTTATCTGACAGACTATGACTATGTTGTCACTTTTATGAGCCTTCCTTTTTAATTGACCAACTGTTGTAATTTGAGCAGATAGTTGATAGTATTCTTGTTTTTAGCAGCAGTATTGTGTTACACTGCTCTTTGTATGTTCAGAGTAAACAGTTCAACATCATCCTCTAGTTATTTAGAGGATTTTAGAGCTGTTTGAAATACAATGTACTCCTGATTATTCACGAGCAGTTGATCTGTGAGTCTTGCGAAAAAAATAAGTAAAAAATTTTACAGTTCTCTTTACCTGTTTAGTACGGGTAACAACAAATAAAATTACGACAATGATGGTATGCAGTAGAGATAAGCTTACTGTCTAGCGAAAGACTGTAAGCCTTATAGAAATGTTAGGTTGGTGTGCAGACCAATCGATAATCTTTTTTCAGGTCTCACAGGCTCACTTTCCTTAATCGCATGATCACCGTGGTGAACAAGTCAGTTTCAGTAAGTGACTCACTCAATGTAACTCGATAACCTTGCCCTTTTTTCACTATTCCTCTTCCTACACCTTCCATCTACCTTTCTCCCTCATTCCAATATTGCCAACCACTTGTCTTACTCAGTTGATAAATAGTATGCGTGGTGACAGGTGTAGTCATATGCTTACGCAGTTGTGTTCCGCGATTTCTTGTTTAACAGAATAGTATCTTAGAATTTACTGTTAGTGTTTTTGTTAAGAGTTTTCTATTAGTATTTTTGTTAGAGTTTTCTATTACTGTTTTTGTTAAGTTTTAAAAGTTTCTTTGGCTTATGATGGATGGAAACCATAAAAAATTAGTTTTGTCAGTTAACTTGAATTAATTGCGAAAATCGAAAATGGTGCTACAAGAAACCAAATGTGTTTAGACTATCCGATAAGTGAAACAACAGTTCATAACATTTTGAAAATGATTATCCACCATTTTAGTTATCCACGATGTCTGTGTCACCCAATTTCGCGGATAATCGGGAGTATACTGTATAACGAGATTCTCTAGCATGGACCTAAAACCTTCCCAATCAAGTTTTATAATTAGATCATATTGGATGTGCTTCTGTCTGAATTATTTTTTGATATACTGATGGAATAATTGGTGGATTAAACATGTGGTAAAGGATATAATATGGCAATGGAACATAGGGAAAGGAGTCAAAAAGATGATGTATAAACCAATTTTAACTTAGGGTCACTAATGCATTTGTTTAGAGAAATAGAAAATGTTAAAAGAACGGATAGAATAAGGAATGAAGAATTTCTGGACAAGATCAAGTTACAATTAATTGATGAAAAAGACAATCATGAAGAAAGGCCACGAGCAATATGAGGATGTATAAGTCAAGGGAGAGATTGTAGAGAATGGAAGAGGTAGTACCGGACGAAGAAGTTGTGTTTGCAGAGGTGGAAATGTCAAACAATGATGATGATTTATTACAAAATAACATCATGTATGTATTACCAAAAAATCAAAAACATGATATTACATAAAAAAAACTTACATAATTCTGATCTTTTCCCCGGTTTTCATAGATATTGCCATTCAATTTAATCCATAAAAATTATTCCATTAAAAAACATTGTTAAATTGTTTTTTCAAGCATTCTTCTCCCTTAGTCTCACATCACAGGTCTCATTGGCAGAGATTGTGTATTAATATTTTCTTTCACAGTTATAAGAGGTCACTGTTAAGCCATTCAAAATATCTTCTGCCTGAGACTATCTTTATTACTTCTTGTTATTTGGATTCAACATGACAGTGTGGGTCATCTCATAGTTTTGCAGTCATAGGAATAACTCTCTTAATGTTTAAAATGATATTAATCTATGTTCCAACCTGATTCAAAACTTTAAGAGATTTGATCAGATCATGTCTCACTTGGTTATCTTGACTGTAGTTGCATAACTCCAGATCATGTAGCATTATGTTACAGAGGGCTGGGCTCAGGACTGAACCCTGTAAGAGAGAAAGAAACTTATCTTCACCTAAAATTTATAACCTTCAAGCAAAATCCAATAATAAAAATGCCGATCTAGCAACCTTGAAACTATATAGTGCAGGAAGACTCGCATAACTCTATGCAATGTTGGCCTATTCACATTAATTGGCATGTATACTTCTTCTTCTTTTTTTTTTTTGGCTCGTCAGTGTGACTGATTGTGTGCTTCTAACAGTCCTTTATACTGCTTCTAGGTAGTAAGATAATTTTTAGTGATTATATTAGAATCTTGAATATCTAATACACTGAGCACAATAGTCAATAGTTTACTGATTTGTCCAACAACACCCAAACTGAGATTATATTCCTTCAATCAGAGTTGATGGAATGCATAAACAGACAATCTACGGTAACACAGTTCTGGTAAATTTTATTGCACCATTGGTTTATTTTGTTTCTTGATACTATAAAGTAATTCATCATCATAACAATTAACCATTACAATATGAAATGACTTCACCACCCACTAAACCTTTTACTATTAATCATTCAGCCTTTATTAATAATAAATATAAAGTGGTGCAAACTAATTCAAAATGTAATGAAATAAAAAACTAATAAAAGAACTGTCTTTATGTGTAGTGCTCAAAATTTTTATTACATACATATAATTATTGAACACAAACGTTAAAATATGTAAACAAAAATATCATGTTGACTTTAAAAAAAAATCCAAAATATTCAAATTGAGATCACTTCTTCATTAACTGTATTTTATCTTCATCACCACAGAGATGTAAAAAAAGAAAAGAAAAATGGTCCTTCGTATCAATCAAAGGTAAAGATATTTTGTGACTGATTCTGTGAACATAATATCTAAATAATTAAATTTTTTTCAAGATATAACATAAATAAAAATGACTAGTCTTTATTGACATAACTTCAAAAGTCATCTGGACTGGTTAGTCTTTGCATAAGGCTATTAGTAAATTAAATTGTAAATTATAAAACATTCTCTAAAAATTTAAGCATAAAATACACAAATTTAAAATTATAATAACCAAATAAATTTTAGAACTACAAATTTGTGTGTGTGTGTGTTTTGTTATATTCATTGACAAGATCAAATGATAACTATTCCATTGTCTACTGACATGGACAAGATTAAAGTAATGATTTTCATGGAAAGATATGTTTAACAATATTCATGGCATTTACGATAATGGTATTGTAACATCTTGAAATATTTTATCTAGCTAGTTTGATTTTTTTTTAAATCCCCCAAAAGTGACACAAAACACAATTAGAAATTACTTTAAATAAAATATTATTTACATGCAGTTTTGCTTAATTATGTTCACGATCTTGCCATCTTTCTTTTTTATGGGAAAATAATAAATTGTTTATCATATAATGTGCCCAATCAAGAAACCTGATATTTGTTTTAAATTTGAGATTAAATGACATTTTGTAAAAACAAATATACAGTAGATTTTAAAACACACAAAAAAAAAACAAAAACAAAGAAGGACCAAATTAAAAAAATACAATTATATTACACTTCATGATAACAGATTTACGTTTTGTTTGGATATAAAGTGTAAAGAACATTATTTAATTATTGTGTATATTATTAGACTTTGTTAAATGACATTTTTAAGGGAAAAAACGGGAATATTTGTGGGGGAAAAGTAGGCAGGGATATTTGTTTTTCCCAAGAAAGTTTAACAGACTAATATGAACACCAGGCAATAGAAGTCACCATGGAAGTGGAGAAACAATCAGAACAAAATAATTTGTTGGCATTGTGTAAATGTAAAAAAAATAAAATAAACAGAGATGAGTGTCGTGATTGTGATCACGAGAGTAATAAAGGAATTGTTGAGTGACTACGTGTGGATACAAGATTTTGAATATTTTGAACAATAGGGTAAATTTATCTTGAACTCTTATGTGGTGGTTTTAATGATATAGATTATGTTCTAGAGATTCGAATCCTTGACATTGTTCAAACTAATCTATAGGTTCATATTTATAAATGAAATTTAATTTGAATTGTATGGATTATTAATAATGTTATGGATTTATATTATGTATTTGTATTACAGAATAAGGAAAATAAATACAGTAGTCTATTATTTATGCTGTAAGGGTATCATTGAATACTTTTAATTATGCTCCAGTTTAAATTTAGGATATATAAATGTTGAGCTTGACTTATGAGGTATAACAAACACACAGAACACAATTCTCACAAAAAATACGCCTAAGTATCAGACGCGTTTCAACGACAAGGTCGTCCTCTTCAGTGATACACGAGCTACACCAATTAAACTTTAACTCACAAAAGGAGATTTTAGTAAGAATAGTGAAGGTTTACAGCCTTAAAGTAATAAATTTATGTAAAATCTTAAATTTAGCTTACCAAAATGTTTGGACTGCCACTCAGCTGTTTTCTAAGTTCATCATTCTCCCCTCTAACACTTGCCAGTGTGTTGTTTAAAATGTCCTTTTGTTCTTTCAAGTGATTGAATTGGCTGTGGAGCTTTTCTCTTTCTGCCACTAACTTTTGTAGGCTAGCGTTAGCTTCCTGAAATATTGTAATAAAAAATACTTTTATTATTATTATGGTTTATTAAGACATTTTTATCATTTGTATATAATATAAACTAATACATGACATTTCAAGAGTATAAATCAATTCTCGTTATCAAGAGTTAAACCTAGGGGCATGTTAGAAACTAAAACTAAATCTGTAACTTAAGAAGAGAACTCAAGCCTAAAACTAGGCCTGAGCAATCAAAGCTAAGACTAAATACAAATATGATCAGATAAAAACAACCAAACACAAGTCTACATTACACAAAGTACGGCAAGTGAGTGGTTGTAAAAGAGATGGAGTCAAGAGAAAGTTGCCCTATTTAACAAGGTAACAACTTTTTGCTCACTCTTTCAAGATCACATTATTATTTGCATCTGGGATTTTAGTGGCAAAATTTCAGCCTTATTTAAAATAGAAGACTTTTATCTCAGATTTTTAATTCAGTTTTTATTATTAGAAGCCATAATGGGCTTATTTCTACACAGGTTTAGCTGATAGGATTATCCTATAGCTACGTATATGAGGCTTCAATTAATTTTCGATTATATATAACTTTATCCCAGGTGTATTATTTTTACCTCTTCCCAATTATAAATTTATGATTTTTGGATCAAATATGTTCGGCTATTTTCGATTATTCGTTAGGCCTAATGGGATGTTCTTTTTATGTTCACTAATTCTTTTATTTAAAGGTCTTTTTGTCTCGCCAATATTCACATTAAATAATGTTAAGTACAATTTTTAGTGTCTCGAATTCCAATTTTAGGTTTGGTTTTGTCGAGATGATGCATAACTGTGTTTTGATTTATTAAAAGCAGTACATATTTTAAATCTCCTAGCAACCTGCCTAAATTTGTCCAATAATCCCAGTACTGTCATGTACCATAAGGGTTTATCATTGTCTTTAAAGCCTTTCTCTTCCTTAGAAATAATCTATTTACATTTAGAAATTATGGATTGAGGGTATCATTGGTAACAGTCATCCTTAATACAATTTAGAATATTTTTATCAGAACAAATATTATTAGCTTTGTCATTTCCTCGGCAGTATTATTAGGATGGTTAGAGAAAAAAATTAGATATCTATCTGTTAGAAAATCACAAATTTAATTGGGATGAGGTAAAATAATACACGGAAAAAAAAACTTATATAAACAAAAACTAATCCTATCAGCCAAACCAGTGTAGAAATAAGGCCATTATGGTTTCGGTTATTAAAAAAATGAATAAAAAATCAGAGATAAAAGTATATTCTACTTTAAATAAGGCTGAAATATTGCTGCTAAAATCACAGATGGGAATAATCACTTAATCATGGACTAAAGTTTTGAAAGAGGGAGTTTTGCAAAAGGTTGTTTATCCCGATAAATAGTTTTTGGTGAGCCATTTCACATATAGTGCTTCATATTATGCTCTTGGAAAAGTGAAATTTAAAGTTGGAATAAGTATTTTGTTTATAACGGGGTTTGTAACTGAACGAGGAGTTTTGTACGAGCAAAACTGTATTAATTGCATTGTATTAAGTAAAATCGTTGAATATAAAGAATTAATCTCCAAAATAATGAAAAATCTAACTTGTCTGCATCCAGATTCTAGTCTAACAAACAGAGAAATCTAACTTGTCTAACAGAATCCAGTCTGCATGTTTTAAATTATTGACATAGGCCTACATAGTTAGGACAATTAATTGGTCTTTGAAACATCATTGAGACATTTGTTTGTTTGAACAACTAATGTAACTAGTTTATTGAGTGTCTTAAACTAAATGTAATATTGCTGTTTTAACATAGATTGAAGAGTGTAGGATAAGTATTGACAACTTATAACCTGTACTTTGAAGATTTGACTATGTCCTTGAACTTTAGGGACTTAGTCATCTAGTCTTTAGTCATTTAATCAAATACTGAACTTTGAATATTTTAAAGTTTGTTTAATCTCTTTACTTGATAGTAATATTTGGTTTGGCAACTACTTTCTTAACAGACTTGTTCCTTTTCTGAGCTTTAAAAACAATTAAGTGATTTAATGTCAGGGAAAAAGAATTGTTTGTGCTATACATGTGGGAAAAGGATAAACAAGAATCAAAAATCTGTCGTGTATCTAATGCATTGTTTTTATCTAAAATGTTCAGTACAACCAAAAATATTATTAAGGAAACTGCAATATATCTGTAAAACCTTTGTCATATTGTATAAATAACTCTTTTGAAGTAGGTGTTTTCCTACAGCCTAAACATATAAAAAATTACCCCGATAAATAAAAATGGTAATATCTCCAATCCGGATAGCTATCGGCTTATTTTATGTATACCCATAATCGCTAAGATATTTTAGTTCGTAATTAACATGTAGTTGTATGGATATTTTGAGAGCAACCAACTCTGTAATAAGCAGCAGTATAGTTTCCGCTCAGGCAAGAATACAGCGGATGTCTTGGATCAACTGATTAAACAGGTTCTATCTATCTATAATAGAAGGCAGGGGTTTTGCTCAGGCCACTTTGTGCATCTTTAGCAAGGCTTTTGACACAGTGTCCCATCAAATTTTCCTAGACAAATTAAAATATTATGGTATTGTTGATAATGAGCAAGAATTGTTTAAATCCTATCTTGCCATTAGGAAGCAAGTGGTAAATACAAATGGCAAAGTTTTTAATGTTAATATCACTAGTCATGGCGTTCCTCAGGGTTGAGTTCTTTGATCATTGCTTTTATTGATATATATAAATGATCTACCATTTAATGTTCCTTCATATTTATTGTCTTTTGCTGATGACACCACATTCATTAATAATTGTAGTAATTTCAAAACTTGTAGTTTGTTTCCTGATGATGCTTTCAGACAAGCAAAGATTTGGTTTAATTCGAACAATTTATTTCTGAATGAAAATAAGAAGAGCTCAAAAAGTTAAGCTCTTAGGTATTCATATTGGTTCTCATATATTCATATTGGTTATGATCTACGTACAGTATATACAGTAAATAAAAATGAGCGAGTTACGAAAAACGGAAGCTTGTGTTGGTTTCGTTTGAAACGCGGTTAAATGTGTCAAAAGACTTGACAGAGGGGAATCTGTAAAAAAGCTTTGTAGTGTTAAATTTTTTCATGTTTGATGTATAATATACATAACATAATATATACGATACATTTATGTACAATAAAATGAGTTGCAATAACATCTTAATTGCATAATTCTTAGCGCTACCTGATTAAATAAGCTTTCTTTGAACAAAAACCGATTTTTCACGGGAACCTCGGATTAACCAGCCAAACGGGCAACTGGCCCGGGTGTCAGTCCCGACTAGACTGGTTCTACTGTAGTGAGGTTAATATTTAATGCTGGCTTCACAGAAAAATGTCGACCAATTTTTATTAATCTGGAATTTGTGACTGTGATAAACTTATATTTTTTGATTTGTTAACTCATATTAAGGCTAAGGAAATGAACTTGTTTTATAAATCAAATGTACAGATCACAGCACGAATGCTGGCACTTGGGCTATTGGTAGTAAAGAGCTACTAACCTGACTAAAAAGATCAGTACTACAGGCGGGTAGATAAATCAGTTCCATATTCCAATTGTATACTTTTCAACTTAAATCTGAATTTTTTAAAGATATTATTACTAACCTTGACATGTTAATAAAGTTTAGAATCGATCTCATTAGAAAACTGTGTGGACAAATTTTTTTCTCTCCACTTTGCCTTTCCCCCGCCCATTGCGCCAGGGTAAGTTCAAGTGCCAGCATTCACACCAGGATCTTATATAGCTATAATACCAGAAATAACTGTTCCCTACTGTAGACTTAATATATCTACGAACAATGATCATATCTTGGAAGTAAGACTTTTTAACAAATTACCACCTAAATTAAAAGATTTACCTCTCAAAATCTTTAGAATAAATTGTATAAATGGTTTATTAATAACCCACTGTATAGTGTGTCAGAGTTTAGCGATAGTAGTATAAAATCTATTATATAAAATCATGTATGACTAATAATAAACTAAATCTATGCATTTTAATAAATTATTGTATAATTTTCTATTTATACAAATGCATTTATCAGTACAAATTTTGTAATGGATAATGAACTGAATGTAGTATCTTATAAAACTAATATTAAATTTCACAATGGTTTGTTAAAATTCTGACAATATATATATATATATTTGGTGCATATTTAATGACAATAAATCAACATCAATATCAATATCCAAAATCTGAACATAATAGGCAATGATGTGCCCTATTAAACTTTAACCTAAATGACTTTTTAATAGTGTGACTACAGTTTAGCATAGCTCCATTTTTTGTAATTAATTACTCAAAGTTAAAAAAAAATTTGTCCTATGGATTTTTTATGAGATCAATAGTACTTGCAATACTCAGAGTTAAAGTGAGGAAGTTTTGTACATTTTTTTCCCCCTTTTTTTTTGCTTGAACAACATCTATCAATAAAAAAAGTATCAGTATGTGAACATTTCGCAAAACACTAAAAAAATTCTATTCAGATTTGAAAATTGGATCAACTGAATTATTTCATAACCATTTAAATTATTGTCAAATAATTTAAAATAAAAATAAAGTACAGATTAAGTTTATATTATTTAGCATGATTCCAGTTCCAAGACATATCATAATACTATAAAAAACACTGAAACATTGATTCATAATCAAACTATTAGATTTTCAAAAGAAACGATTTTTTAAATAATCCAACTAACCACCACGATTATAATTAATTGCCAAACCAATAATTATGTTTTCAATAGTTAATAATCACAATTATTCTAAATTATCAGATTAAACATACTAAGCTCTCCCCTCAAAAAATGTTTCCTATCTTAAGGGAAACAAATAAGAAAGGGAAAGGAAGAACATCAAGGATAATCACAAAGAAGGGACCAAAAGATATTTGAAGAAGATCAGAAGGAATCCATTATGGAAGGGTTTGGAGTAAACTCGAAGGTACAGCTTTTCAGGAGCACAATTGATAAATTATACTGTTTGAACATACATTAAGTTTAAGTTTAAGTGGAGTATCGGATGCAAGCGCTTCTTGTTGTAACTGAGCCTGTTTTAATTGTAGCTTCAACATAGAGTTCTCCCTTTCTAAGGCATTCTGAAACAACAAATCATAAGAAATAACAAGATGATCTCAAAAGTAGTATGAGCCAAACGTAGGAAGATATTGTAGGAGATAAAAACCAGTCAGATCAAAGGAATGACTAAATATGAACACTGAAAAGGGAAACAAGCAGAACAACAAACTACTGAATTTATTTGCAGCGATTTGGTTTATGTAGTTCTACCATAGATATGCAGAGTATTAATTTATTTTGTAGATTGTGGGTGGGTAGCAGAGTTGCAAAAATAGATAATGAGAAAAGATACTTAAATGAATAGTTTATTAAATAATACCAAGAAAGAACAGTATCCCATTTTAGAATTATACTTAAAATAAAATTTGTAGACATACAACTATTAGTTCAAATGCATTTTGCCTAACATAGTATTATTTTTTTATTATTATATGAAAAAGTACGTTATTACAAAAAAAGTTCTGTAAAACTGTTATTTAATATGAAAAGGACAGTATGATTGTCATAATGTTTAAATATTTATGAACTAAATTATGTTTTGAGATTTAAATAACATTGATAAAATCTGAAGATCAAACTTAAAAACTAAATAAAAGTATTCTACACATTTCATTTTACATTTTAGCAAGATATCATGAAAGAACTGACGGTTGAAATGATTTTGCAATGTATAAACATTAATTTTAGATCATTTAACACTGTGTAGTGTATATTAAAATCATACATTCCCTCCTTCTTTTATTAATCATTGTATTATTAATTTGTCACGCTCGTGCCGAGTTTAAGTTAGTCCACATACATTTTAATCAATTTCATACATTTTTAAAAATGTGAAACAGGTTCATTTAAAAATAAATTTTGCAAGCTAGGAATTGCAATTTATAACTACTTAAATGAAATAATAATAATGATCCAATAAATTAGGGAGGAACAAATTAGGTGTGTTTTTGCTCCCTCTTTTATATTCAGAAATATAAAAATGGTAGTTTAATTCAACAAATTGTAGTGAGAAGATAATGAGCGTAACTGGACAAAACTTGTAAATGAAGGTTATTATATTGATATTACTTACTGATTTCATAAGATGATTATTATTTTGCACTGTACAAACCTTAAATGAGGATTGATCTACCGGTGTGAAATTAGGAGATAACGACTGTAAAACAATATAGCAGAATAAGTCAACAAAATCTAATAATGTATGTAAATAAATAGCATCAGTATATCATATTCATAAAAAAAAGCTGTAAATCCAATAATGTATTAGTGAATGTATTAATTCTCTCTAGTTATTGAAATTTTCTCAGGGAAAAGCTAACGGGTGTAATTGAAATATATGTAAGTAATCACTGTAAAAGTTATAATTTTTGTCTGATATTGCTCAAACTTGGTATGTAGGATTAGTTTTAAGAATATTTGCACATACTCATTAACCAGAAAATCCGTTGCTAAATTCACAATGGATGCAGTTTTTTAATTAAATTTTGTTTTTTTAAATCAGAAACAATGGCTATTACAAGAAGTTTTAGTCAAATTATAGCTTGTAAGCTAGGTTTAGCTATTCATTTCATATAAAGAAGGGTAACACAATTTCAAAACGGTAGCTGTTAAAAAAGTTATTGATAGTTCCTTCATACCTAGGATCTGCATGATACAATAATAGCTTATGTTATGCAGCTTGGTGATTTATGCTTATATTAATACTATCAAGTTTGGTAAATAAACAGGTACACAAAAATACCATGCGTTCTTGTCCTCTCGTATTAGTATATTAAATACATATCAATTATTTATTTTTGCACCTAAAAAACAAGTATTTTTAATATATATATATATATATATATATATATATATATATATATATTTGTGTTCTAGTTGTGCACAATGAAGTTTCATTTAAGTTTTGTTTGTTTTTAAACCCCAAATAAAAGTAAATAGTTGTTAAGGAGGGGCCTTTCTATACCTACTTTTTTCTTATACAAAATATATAGGGGAAAATTCAGAAATTAAAAAAAATGATGATTTTTATATTAGTAAAACTTACTATTCTTATGACTATTGACACTATGTGCAAATATTTGGGACAGACTTTCTTGTGCCATTTATACTGTACTTCGGATCTAGAGCCTCTAGAGTACATTTCAATTAATCAATCTTGTGGTTATAAATTATTGTGAGTTATAGTAAAAGTAAGAAATCATCAAACATTTATCATATTTATTTATTTTGTAATAGAATATATAAAACTGTTGTGTACAATATTTTGAGATCAACAAATACTTTATTTGTTAATAACAATTTCTCCCTCTAGATATTGAGATATTAATTTCCGTCTTCTGTTAAGAAGAAATTGAGAATATGTTAATTCATCAATATTAGTGTAAAATTCTGATCTATTACAACAATGTATTATCACTGATTTTATCAAGATCAAATTAAATTTTTATGGGAAACATTAAAATTTAATATTATAGGGTTTTAAAATTATTGGAATTGTAAGCATATGACCGTTCACATCGATAAAAACTAAGATCTTGTTTACACTGATGACCCACGGCACTTGATAGAATTCCATTTTAACAAATAAAACACAATTTTTTACGCAATATACACTCTAGCAATATATATGATCAGGAAAATAACTTATGTTCTATTAAACGAAAAACAGCAATGAAAATTTCAGAATAGGGCTCAACTATAATTCAAAAATTTTTATATTTTGAAAATTGACTTTAAAAAGAAACTTTTATACATATATATCAATGTTTTTAGGAATAATGTATGATTAATTTTAATAATTCAGTTGGTTATGTATTGTCTAAAAGTACATGAGATTAAATTTGTCTCGTGACAATAGAGAGAAGACATACACTGTTTAGACTATAAAAATTAGAAATATAATAAAGATTGAGTAATTTGACAGTGATAAGTACAGAAGAGGTTAATGATTCAGCAAAAGCTTTGTTAAAAATTAGAGAAGTGATTTCACAGGCAATGATATTATTTTCATGACACTCAACTTTTAGTTCTATTCGTTACAGAATCATAATTAGATATGTAGTAATATTTTCTTTGACAAAGGAGTTATTTGCAATTACAAAACATTAATAAAACATTGGTAGTATTGCCCTGCAATCAAATAATGTTACCAAAGCCACTAGTAAATTGGTAACAAACATGTGATTTTGTTAATAATTATTCTCTATAAAGTACCTTTAAGGTATTTGGTGATCATGTTTACAGTATTGTTCATGAAAAAGAATAAGTATAATTTCTGAACAATAATATGTAGTTTTTAATTTTGAATTAAACTTATCAGATGATTCATATTTTTAAAAGTAAACATAAACACCTAAAAAGTGAATGATGTGGAAATGGACGTACTTTAGGGGTTTTCATACAAATAGGATAATTTAAACAGAAAATTACAAAAATACATAAGATTTTGAGCTGTAATAGTTGATAGGCAATAATAGTTTGTATATATAGTTAACAGAGGTAATTTGAATTAGTGTAATGACAGAAATTATTCAGGTTTAGTTCTGTTGATGGAGATAAGTTTTTCCATGTGTTACACTACTACTACAGGTATAAAGTAAAGATGTTAAACAACAAAATTTTACGCTCTCAAAATTTTGGACAACAACCTTAAAATTATTGAGCATTAAATTTTTTTAAACTGGCTCGATTCTTCAAGCTTGGTTCAATTTTCCAAGCTCGACACGATTTTCCTAGCACGATTTAATTTTATAAGCCTAATTGATTTAACAAAACACAGTTTTCCGAGTAGGTCTCACTTTTATGAGCCTGGCTCATTTTCCGAACAAGGCTCAAAATGATGAACTAATACTTCAATGAAAGCTTGATATAACGTGAACTGATGAAAAGAGAAAAACAGTAATAATTGATATCGGATATCAAACAAACGGATATGATATTTATCTTTAGTTCGCTTCTATGAGATAAAAAGAAGTTTTTATTTTAATGTGAGTAGATGTTAGGAAGTTACCAGGAGAAAGGATGTAATCTGTGCAAAAGGTATTACACTTGTCAGCTTCAAATTGTATGACTTGGGCCGATACCAAGTCCCAAAACCACTGAAGTATTTAACATTTTCCTGTTTAAATAGTTTTTTTTTCTATAAACAACACCCAAATTAAGAAAATCCGATTTCAAAATTAAAAGTCGAATAAATTGAATTTATTTCCCTTGTGTTAAATTTCAAGACTATTAAGAAATTTAACAAATTCACATTGTTTATTAAGTAGAACATGTCATTAATAGAAAATGGTCAAATTGTTTACCATGATGTCTACATAGTATATAGAGGTATATCACAATCAAATCATAACGATTTAACTTAAACAATCTATCTATAAAATTGTTTATTCCACATTTTTATAAAGTATTTAATATTATTAAACAGAGCCTCAACCTATTTTTGGAAGAAATTCAGTAAAACGGAAAACAAATGTATCATCCAAGAACTGAAAAATAAAGGAGATGGAAAGCAACAGCAGTTGGGAGGCCTCAAATTAAAAAAAAAATGGGGTAGCAAACCCCTAAAAAATTATTTACATTTAAATATTCTCAAATTGAATTACTTACTCTTGTAGCTAAACTCTGCTCCAATACCAATTGTGTTCTTGCGGCAGAGGAAATGTTTCTTTTAGAACGGTTTCGTTCAGCATCTTCCATATCTTTCATTTGGCCAACCATCCTTTTATGTTTTTGCGCATAATTTTCTAGTTGTATTACCATTTCATCCACCTGACAAACACAATTACACTCATAAATATTTATTATAAAAATAATTTTAAATTTTGTATGAATAGGTGACACAGGCTTACCTTGGAAAATGGTCCTTGGTATTCCCTAATAGTAGACAAATAAGAAAACACAAAAGACACTTAAGTTTTGATGTATTTTGTAAACACTCTTTACTTTCACTGATCACGTTAAGATGCACATCTATTATTAATTTCATATGTTAGTGTCAGTGTTATCTGTATGTGTACATATGATATTTTAATGCATGACAATCTCTAAGGAGTGAATAAGACCAGAAGATGGAGTTACGGCTCCGAAACATGTCGTCATAAAAGAGACGTCAAGAAGTCAGAAGTTAAAAGGTAATTATTATTAATAATATGAGAGCATTCTCTCTCCTTCTTCACCAATAAAGACTACACTTTACTGGCAATGGTAAATAGGTGATCTATAAATTAAATAGAGTTATGTTACCTCTCATTATGATTTATCATAAACATTTATTGTTTTGTATTTGAACTAACCCAATATTTTATCTGATGAGCCTCAGTTGATGAAAAGCTTTAAAATACATTAATAACAATTTTAAAAGTACTAAATGCTTCAGCCTCATCGTCAACTTTTTATTAAGGAGGAAAGGAGAAAGAACACTATTAGATTCAAGCATCTTCCTTATAGTTTAAATTTGAACTTTCCTCTTATAAAGTTTCACACAATTCCAACCAATTACTGGGAAATGTAAGCCTTATATTCTGATATCACTATATATTAAAAAAAACTTACCTTAGCATGTAGCTTAGCTTTTTCAGCAAGAACACTTTGCAAAGCTTGTTTTTTTGCTTCTGTATTCAGTTTTTCTTGATTTAATTGGTCATTAAGTTGTTCATTTAAAGCCCTTTGAGTTTCTACTTCTTGTAGTAGATCTCTTGCACAATCTTCTTCAAATTCTATTTTACCCTACAATAACCAAGAAATTATATATACAAAATTGTTAATTTCTACAATTTAAAAGACAACTTTTAAGTTAACGAACTGTAGTAACCTGAACTACTGACTCGACAATTATGCTCGACGTTTTATTAAACTCACTTTTGTAGTTTTACCAAGAAAATTAAACTATATATAGATAGACATTAAACCACAACATTAAAAAAAAAAAATTATTTGAGGGAGAGATCAGCCTAATTTCTAGAATCAAAGATTCATAAAAAATATGAGAAGAAAAATGACTGAAAATATATTTACTAAGAACGAACAGCTTGAAAACTGTACTACTAAATAAGCATTGACATGGGAGAGGCACATAAAAGTTATTGAAGAGTCAATGGTGATTTTTCCGAATGCAATGTGTTAATTTCAATATTTTGTTTCATCAGTTCAACTTACCATATCCCCTTTTCTTTAATATACCGGATTATCAGATGTAGTTACCTGTATTACAAACATCAACAGTTTCTACCATTCAATTGATTGTGAGTCATCATTTAGTGCAGTTTTGTTTTATCCCGGAAAAATTCTAAATTTAAAAGTCAAGCAAAATGTCAATTTGAAATATGTTGTAAAATTGAACAAAACAATAAGGGAATCTATTCAAATGCTCATATCTCATGCACACACTTTTGAGTGGTACAAAAGAATCAATGAAGAAGATGACAAATGCCTTTCCATTTGAAGAACCGAAGAAAATGTAGACAAAATTAGAAATATTGTGCGAGAAGACTGCCAAGTCAATGCCCAAATGAAGTTGTCAACATTGACATAGACACTGCGTGGAAAATTTTGCGTGAGGATCTTAAGATGAAAAAAGTTTGTGCCTAGAGTTTTCACACCAGAGGAAAAAAGTCACAACTTACTTTTTTTTAAATCATCACTTTTGACGAAACCTCGATCTTCCAGAATAATCCTAACACGAAATGACAGTCAATGTTCTAAAAAACACTGTCATCACCAAGAAAGAAAAAAAAAGCCTGACAAAGGAAATCCAAATTCAAAGCTATGATCACTGTGTTGTTTTATGTCGAGGACATAATTTTGGAGAAAGGGTTCCGGAAGAGACAAAAATGAACAAAATTATTTTAAGGAAGTTTTTACAAAGCTGAAAGAGTCAGAAAAAACCGACCAGAGTTGTGGAAAAATGGTTTAATTTTGTATCAGGATAAAGCGCCTGCTTAAACAGCACTTTCTATGAAGCAGTTTTGACCAACAAACACATTACTACACTGAAATAACATCCATATTCATCAGATTTGTCATCAAGTGACTTTTTCTTTAAAATGAAATGCTTAAAGGAACACTTTTGAGTCAGTTAAGAAGAAAACGGCAGATGTGTTGAAACAGCTGACACAAAAACCAGGGGAAATATGTAAGTGCGAATGTGGACTGTAATGAAGGGGATAATTGTGATACATATAAAGACGAGTTATTGTATCAGTCTTGTTATTTAATACACATTGAATATGTATATTAAGCATATATTGTGAATATGGGATCTATTGAAAATGCACCAAGTAGCAGTGATAAGATGAAAGTAGTGAAGGCAGATATAAATGCTTCATAATGTTATGTAAAATAATGATTAATTATTAAATTAAACACAAATAATTAAATATGTTTAACAAACAAAAATCTAGAGTAAGAAACCAATTATATTTCAGAGTTTGTGGGCAATTATAAACCTTAAAAATGTTTTAAACCACTGTCTGTATTTTATAATATGCATTTACAATTCTAAAATATTGCACAACTTTCAACGTCTTAAGTAAAATCAGATATGGTTTCAGAAGATATGCTGTAGCAGTTTGTGACAATGTGAAAAGTCAGATATTAAAATAGACTCATTTAAAAGACGCGGTTAAGCCAAAGAGATAAGAGATTCAAATAATAATTTAAATGTAGTAACTTCATTAATAAAAGAAAAATGGATTTTCAAGACAACAATATGAATTATTATGTTTAATTTTAATGTAATTTAGTTTGTTTGTTTTGTTATGTAAAATATGTGTATTTTTACGGCAGTGCGGTAAAATGTTGAACAGTAACCGGAAGGAACGCCTTTCGGAAGTAAGAATTGGCCTCATGGTAACAGCAGTCTGAGTCCAGCGTTAGGAGTGACAGGTTGTTTCTAAAAGAGTCTCAGTTCAGTGATTGAAGGGTTCAGACGTATTTCGACGTTTGTGCGTTATCAAATAGAACAATAAAAAAACCGATAGAATGTAAGATTTTATAATTTAGAAGGGACAATAGAGTTGATATTGACATAAGGTATAGACAGTGAAAAATCAGTGTACAAAGAATTGTTAGAGACTGACTTTACGAGAGACTTTGTTATATAGTAGAATGAATTACCATGCGGTTTTTCTTTGCAATGGCTTCCATGAGTCAAAGGTTTGAGTTTTGAATATTTTCTGGACAATAGGACTATAAACCCTTATTCAAAGTATTGAACGTGATTGTTATAAATAGTGAACTTTTAAACCAATGTATAAACTTGTAGAATGAGACATGAACGTTCAGTGTTTCAGTGTTAATGCTGAGTTGATAATATTTATAGACAAGACTGTTATTTGTGAGAAATATTAAAAGAAATTTTAATTTAAATGAATATTAATTTTCATTTTAATAAACAGAAAATAAATATGAATTCCATAAAACAAAGGGAGAAACGATTCGAGGATGTCATCATAAGGGAGAGAGCATTTCCACGAGGCGGGATCATGGTGTCTTGGACAATAGGAGAAGTCAACCACGGATTCAAAGTGTTTTCAACGAAACAATAACGTGTTTGGTATCCACGTTTCAGAAACTCTTATTTTTAAACTATGTATGAATTTGATAGAATTTGTGTTGTTTAATATTAGATATAAAATATATAGATGATTAGAATTTTAATAAAAAAGGTAAATCCTTAAACTTAAAACTTTATGAAGAAAACAAATTATAAATTTTCTGATATTCAGTAAAACAATATAACTTGCATTAATTTAAAAGGATGCAATTCTTATTTCAATTAAATTCATTTTTTTTGTATGTTGCAACAAGTAAGATAACGTCAGTAAATAAACTTTATTCAGATCTTTTTCTTATCAATATCATTTTAATAGGAGTAATTTGATAGGATGTGTTAGTGTAAGATGTTGAATATGACTATTCAAACTTTATATCTGTCTAATAGTTTAATAAATCTTTATGTTAACATTTCAGAGACAAGTGTTTTCATTAAATACCAAATATCACTGTAAGTACACTGTGAAAAGAACTTACGACCCCAGATATTTTTTCTTTCTTTTAAATATTTAAATTCATTCTTTTTTCAAAATTGGTATGCTAAAGCAAACCTGGCGCCCTATAGTCGAGCAAATTAACAAATTAATAAATAAAATAAATAACTTCATCTCATTTTTGAACTATTACAAATGTCGCCGCAACTGTGGGCCTTTTTAGTCGAAATAAACAGTGATTTTGGTAATGAGAACTCTTAAAATCAAGGTAAGGACTCTCTCTATCATAATAAGAAAGATTCTTTTTTAAAATTTTTTGTGTTAAATATAATAAGATAAAAATGGAGTCAGAAATTGTAAATGTTAATAATAGTGAGGAACAGGTAGAGTTAGGAAATCAAAATTCTTTAAATAATATAGAGTCATTAGAATTTACGGGGGATATTTTTGATAATTTACAGAAGGAATCGCAAAATAATGAGCAAACAAATGAACAATTTGCACAAAATTTTTTAGATCAAGAAATAAGTAATAATAGTAATAGTAGACGTTCAAGTATGAGTAAAATTAGTAGTTCAGGTTCGGATTTTAATGGGTTTGATAGTGATAGGATTCTAGATAGTAAAGGACAGTGTGAAAATATGAATAAAAAATTAGTAGAAACATCAGGGGTAGAAATAGTAGAAGAAAATTCAGATAGGGAATTAAGAGCTGAAGAGGTTAGGGTAATGGAACAGGTTAGTGTAATTGAGCAGAATAGAGTAAATGGGGGTAGAACAAATAATGATCAAGGTATGAGCATGGAGAAAATATATGAATTGTTAATAAATAAATTTGAACAAAGCAGTTTGAAGATAAGTAATGATATTAAACAAACAAATAATAAAATTGAACAGAATAATCTAGAATTTAGGCAAGATAATGATAAGAAGTTTGAATGTATAAATAATAGGTTTGATCAAAACAATTTGGAATTAAAAGAAATAAGTAATAAATTTGATCAGAATAAGCTAGAAATTAATGAAAAACTAGAGAATTTTAATATTAAACTTGAACAGAATAATGTTAAACTTGATAAAATAAATAATGACCTGAAACAGAGTAAATTAGAACTAAGACAAGATAATTTAGATTTAAAAGAAGCAATGTGTAAAAAATTTGAAGAAATGAGGGTTGAATTAAAACCAAATTATGTAAAATTTGAACAGAATCTTAAAATGGAAATTAATGTAATGGAAACTAATAATAAAGTAGAAATTGAAATAAGCTATTGTGAGAAAAAAGTAGAATTTGAACGGATAAATAATGTAGAAGGTGTTTTGATAGAAAATGTTAATAATTTGGATAACAATTTAGATCAAGCAGTAGCTGAAGTAGAAATTAACAGTTTTAATGAAACAAAAGAGATGTCAGATGATTTAATAATAATTGAAGACAATTGTGTGAATGATTGTGTTCAAGAAATTTCTAAAATAATGAATAATGGGTTAGGTAACAAGGTAAATCTAGAAATAACAAGTAATGTTGAAATTAATATGTCTAGTGGGGTTGGAATAGGTATAAGTAATTTGAAAAACAAAGTAAAAGTAAATAATCTAATAACGAAGGTATCAGCTGTTTATTTTAAAAAACAAGTGGGTCATAAAAATGTAGAGTTTGAAAATTATGTAATGATAAAATTTAAGAGTATCTTTCAAATCCAAGAACAAGAAATTAAAAGTTTTTGTGAGAAATCTAACTTTAAATATAATCTTGAAAGTAAAAATGTAGAAATAGTAAAAGAAGGCTTTGTACTAGTATATAAGAATGGTGGGGTTAGTATTCCTAAGCAAACAGATGTTGAAATTAGGTCAGTAGATTCTAAGATGTTTGAGAGAAGGAGAAATGTAGATATGTCTGTAAGGGAGAAAGAGAAAGGTATTTTGTCAATACTCCGAGACAATAACAAAGTGGGATCTTTTGTTAGGAAAGGGTCTGTTGTGATGAATAGGCTAGACAAACTGTCCGTGTGGACAGAAGTATTTAACATTAAAAATGTGTTAAAAAATTCAATCATGTATTTTAAAATCTTTCACCAATCTGGGAACCATCGTAAAAAATGTATAATTTATAATTGAGTTGTAATCAATTGAAATTTGGAACAACTAATAATAAATGTAAAGACATTTTTTATAAACACACGGACTAGATTTTGAAAAATAATTATTAGAATAAGAAGTTTGTTAATAAATAAGTTTAAGTTTGAAAATAGATAATTAAGAGTTATGAATATTAATAATTTGTGTGTACTAATGAATTTTGTAAGCTGAGACAAAAATATAGAAAATAATTATTAGCCAAGCGTAAAATATTAAGAGTTTAGTTTTAGAAAACGTTTAGGTATTTGTAAAGTAAAGACGCTGGATTATAGCAGTAAACAACTTTATATGTTTATTAAGATCTTAATATTTAGAAAACGTGACGAAAACAGATTAGCTAGATGAGAGGATCATTGGAGCTGCAAGATTGTTAGTAAATAACTCTGTATGTTTATGAAAGGAATAAATATTGATTTTACGTGACATAGATAAGATAGTTAGTTCGAAGCGAGGATTCAGAGTAACGTTGAAGAAATAATATTCAATATTAAGTAGGTGGATTCAATAAAATATTCAATAATGACGAGAGAAATAGAATCTAGTTGGAGCTAAAAGGTTTCATGTCTTATCAGTAGACAGATAAGGATTGTCTCATATCGAGGGGACTTGTTTATTCCTTAGTCAGGTATAAATTCCTATGCATGACATTGAGACGAAATATAGGGTGTTACCAAAATGCTGTCTAGGAAAATAAAAAACCTTTGACGTATAATTCTAATTTAACTTGCGTTTTCGAATAAAATTTACTTAAATAAAGGATAATTGGCTTTAAATAAAGTAAACAAGAACAAAAGTAGATTACTTAAATAACTTTAATAGTATTGAAGGTAAAATTTCTAAGTAAAGGACTTAGAATAAATTTTAAAAAATAAAATTTTCTTTTTGAATTTGAATAATAACATCTAGAAAGGATTACATAAACAGAAAATCGACGATGCTAGTAGTAAACTTGGTAAAAATAAACATTATTTCAACTTCGGATGAAACGATTTTAATGAAATTTTTTATGAATTTTAAAATTTTCTTCGTGTAAATGCATTTAAGGAGTACATGAACATTTTGGGAGGATGGTAGGGTAACGGTAGTCGAAAACATGTCTTATTCTTAGAAATAAGGCATGTAGACAGCATTTAAGGTGTATTGTGGTTGTAAGGTTGTGAGGTGGGCTTTATTCTGAACTGAGTAGGAATTTTGCATTTCAACCTTCTCACATCTGAAAATCATAATGCATTACTTTATGTAAGTGTCAATAGTTGTAATCAGAAAGATACAAATTCAGTCGGCTAGAAGAGTCGAAGTGGGAGTAAGATAATAGGAACACAATATGGCTACTAAACAATAAAATTTTTGAAAAAAGTAATTTTATAAAAGAGTAAGTTTAAAATCTTTTAAGTTTTTTTTTATTTAAAATAATTAGGTCATAAAGAGAGTTTATCATAACTAAAGGTACCATTGATAGTGTTTTGAGAAGAATAGAGATTTGACGTAATATTACATGAGAAAATTTCATGTAATAAATTTAGACAGATGTTGACTGAAAATAAATTGTAGGATATATATATAGAAGTGATCGATCTGTATATACAAGATTAAAACGGACGTGACAAAAGGAGAGTTTTTATGAAATGAAACGAAAAGTTTTGTAAAATTGTAAAAATGTTGATTAGCTGATTAGAATAGGTAATTAGATGTTAAAATATAAAACGATAAGTTGTATGTTTTGATGTTATAAATATTAAGGATTATTGATTAGATGATAAGATGAAAAATAGTTAGTTTTAAGTGATTTGTGGTTTGTGAATATGAAGAATAGTTGTTTAAAGTTTGAGAATTTATGTGAGTTTTGCCAAGACAGATAATAATTAAGTTTTTTAAGTTTTTTGATGTTAAATAATGAATGAGGGAGGTTAAGTTTTTGTTTTTTAAAGGAAAGAGTAATAAATTAACAATGATAAGAGAGGTTTTGATGAAATTTATAAATGAAATAAATAATTAATGATTTTTAATAAATAATGTTTTGAATTTAGAACAATAGATGATTGTGAGAAGTTATCTGATAAAGATGTCTAAAGATTTTGATGAAATACGGTGTTAGCTGGGAAAACAATGTAAATTTTATTTTTTTTTTGAGTTTTTATATACAAGTAATAGATGATTAAGAAGATTTTAATATGAAGTAATTTAAATGAAAGAATTTTTGAGTTTTATATGAAGATGATGACTTTACAGAATTGTTGAGTAAAATGGTATTTAAAATGAAGTTGTTCTGTTAAGAAACTTTTATAAAGAAGGTAGTTAGGTTGCATTAATGGTAATTTTTTAGTTTTTAAGAGGTTTTTTGAGTACTGCGATGAAATAAAGGAAATATACGACGATTTTAATGAAATAAAGGAAATATGCGACGATTTTAATGAAATAAAGGGAGATTTAAGGAATTCTGCGGATAAACGACGATTATTATGATTTTTAAAGGAAGCTACGTTGAAATAAAGAGATTATTTATACAAATATGTAGGTAACCCGCGAGGTCTGCATAAATAGATGATGAAGAGTTTTTTGGGGATTAATGCAACTTGAATTATTAAAATATGAAAGATAAGATGGAAATAATTTTAAGATAGGATACTGAGAGACAATACAATTGTAAAGAGGTAATTTTGAAATAAATAGATGAGCTTTGTAAGTAATTTGATATTTTTTTTTGTAATAATGATATTATATTTTTGAATTTTAGTTGAAGAAAAGAGTTTTTGGTAATTGTAGAATCAGTAGTTAACATGTTATCCCAGCAAGACAAAAGAGAATTGAGATTTTAAGTAAGAATAAATAGTTATTGGGTTTAAATTAAAATGAGTAATAGTATAAGATGATAATTGAAAAGTTTTAAGGTGAATTGAAGTAATGTTGAGTAATAAGTAAATAATTTCGTAAAAATGTTAATTAAAAATGAGAGGTTTTAAATTTTAATTATATTAAGTTGAAGGAATTATTCAGATGAATATCTAGAGTCAAAGGTAGATTTTCAAAGGATGTAGAAATGTCGTCTTGGCAAAGAGGATGAGACGAGAAAAAGTATATAGACGGCTGTCTGGGAGATAAGCTTTGAGTGACGGGATCCTGTCAACAAAAAATGTTGATGGAAAGTTTCAGCCAACAAGGTTGGAAAGGAAACTGATGATGGGTTTTATTGTATAAATAGAGATAAGGCTTGGCACTAATTGATTCGTATATATTTTTTCTTTTTATAAATGAGTTATGATGACTCAAACAAATAGAGATAGTAAAATAGGATTATTAATAAATAGATTTTTTAGTTTTTATAAGAAAAGAGAATCTTTCTTAAATTAAGTATACTAGGGATACTTATTTTCTTTCATGAGGTCCTTAGCTTCTGAAATGAAATGTCTTGAACATCCATAAAAAAAAAAAAAAAAAAAAAAAAAAAAATTTTTTTCTTTCTCGATTTGAAATATATATATATAAAAGCTTTGTATTCCAATACCTGTATTGAAATACAAACCTTGTGGGGTTTTGTGACAATGTGAAAAGTCAGATATTAAAATAGACTCATTTAAAAGACGCGGTTAAGCCAAAGAGATAAGAGATTCAAATAATAATTTAAATGTAGTAACTTCATTAATAAAAGAAAAATGGATTTTCAAGACAACAATATGAATTATTATGTTTAATTTTAATGTAATTTAGTTTGTTTGTTTTGTTATGTAAAATATGTGTATTTTTACGGCAGTGCGGTAAAATGTTGAACAGTAACCGGAAGGAACGCCTTTCGGAAGTAAGAATTGGCCTCATGGTAACAGCAGTCTGAGTCCAGCGTTAGGAGTGACAGGTTGTTTCTAAAAGAGTCTCAGTTCAGTGATTGAAGGGTTCAGACGTATTTCGACGTTTGTGCGTTATCAAATAGAACAATAAAAAAACCGATAGAATGTAAGATTTTATAATTTAGAAGGGACAATAGAGTTGATATTGACATAAGGTATAGACAGTGAAAAATCAGTGTACAAAGAATTGTTAGAGACTGACTTTACGAGAGACTTTGTTATATAGTAGAATGAATTACCATGCGGTTTTTCTTTGCAATGGCTTCCATGAGTCAAAGGTTTGAGTTTTGAATATTTTCTGGACAATAGGACTATAAACCCTTATTCAAAGTATTGAACGTGATTGTTATAAATAGTGAACTTTTAAACCAATGTATAAACTTGTAGAATGAGACATGAACGTTCAGTGTTTCAGTGTTAATGCTGAGTTGATAATATTTATAGACAAGACTGTTATTTGTGAGAAATATTAAAAGAAATTTTAATTTAAATGAATATTAATTTTCATTTTAATAAACAGAAAATAAATATGAATTCCATAAAACAAAGGGAGAAACGATTCGAGGATGTCATCATAAGGGAGAGAGCATTTCCACGAGGCGGGATCATGGTGTCTTGGACAATAGGAGAAGTCAACCACGGATTCAAAGTGTTTTCAACGAAACAATAACGTGTTTGGTATCCACGTTTCAGAAACTCTTATTTTTAAACTATGTATGAATTTGATAGAATTTGTGTTGTTTAATATTAGATATAAAATATATAGATGATTAGAATTTTAATAAAAAAGGTAAATCCTTAAACTTAAAACTTTATGAAGAAAACAAATTATAAATTTTCTGATATTCAGTAAAACAATATAACTTGCATTAATTTAAAAGGATGCAATTCTTATTTCAATTAAATTCATTTTTTTTGTATGTTGCAACAAGTAAGATAACGTCAGTAAATAAACTTTATTCAGATCTTTTTCTTATCAATATCATTTTAATAGGAGTAATTTGATAGGATGTGTTAGTGTAAGATGTTGAATATGACTATTCAAACTTTATATCTGTCTAATAGTTTAATAAATCTTTATGTTAACATTTCAGAGACAAGTGTTTTCATTAAATACCAAATATCACTGTAAGTACACTGTGAAAAGAACTTACGACCCCAGATATTTTTTCTTTCTTTTAAATATTTAAATTCATTCTTTTTTCAAAATTGGTATGCTAAAGCAAACCTGGCGCCCTATAGTCGAGCAAATTAACAAATTAATAAATAAAATAAATAACTTCATCTCATTTTTGAACTATTACAAGTTGTTGATGCATAACTGTAGAAGTTTGAGGAACTTCGACTTAGATGACATTTTAAACTATTTTACACACAAAGAACATTATATGCTGGGTTCAAACGGCACAATGACACATCAAATGGTGGCAGTGTCTTATACTAAATGATTTTTTTGTTTAATAAAGATACAATGAAAGTAATAATATTTCACAATACAAGGCTTGTATATAATACACTTTTATATATTCACACTCACACACATAATATACACTTCTATTCCAAATTTAAATACAAACATACACAACTACACATATTATGTCAATTGTGCATATTGTCAAGATATGAATTTAATATAAAATTCAATATTGTTGACTGAATATAGGAAAGTTTTTTAAGTACTTTAAAAATTGAGACCATATATCCTTTTTTTTGTATATTTAAACCAATTAAGTTGTAAAGTCATGGAGAACTATACTTATAAAACTAGGTAAAAAGTAAGTTTAGGTTTGGTATATTATATTAACTAAAATTGTATTGATTACATATATTATTAGACACTTAATGTATTTGTTTTGTGTAAGTATAAACATAGCACAAACCTAGCTAGCTTTAAAGTTAAGCAACAACAAAGTGTTTTTTATAAACATTAATTAGTGTTTAACCCTAAATGAAAAATAATTTTACATATCACTAATAAAACAAAACAAACATTGAAAAAAAGCAAAAATTACAAAATAATTTAAAAAACACACAAAACTCTGACTGATTGAACAAGATGATTGATAACAAAAATCTAATCAAAATGTTATATTATGGATATATATTATATTTAAGATTTGATGTAAGGTGAAAAGTATCTGGGTAGATTTCAGTAATAGATGATTTAGTTAAAATTGTTTTCTACAACTTTACTTATAACATGTATGGTTTGAAAATATATTTTTTCTCAATTCTGTTATTATAAAGATGATTCAAATGATTTATCAGAGCTTAGACATGAGAATTGCGATGGATCTCAAATTGTTACCGATATTGATTCTGACAATTCTGGTACTATACATAGTTATTTTTATTTTCAATTCTGACAAGAATGAGTAGAATTAAAGTTGTATGAGTCAAATAAATCGATTCCTTATGTGTTTCCAAATGTTTAATTTCTAAGTATATATTTAGGAGTAACTTATATATTAATTGTAACTACTATTACAAACAGATTAACGTGTAGCTAATTTAGGAGGTTGTGTGTCAAATTATTGAATACTTATAATAATAAAAACACTTACTTGTTTTTGTTTTGAAATCAAGGTTTTGTACATTTGGATCTAGTTATTATCATGAAGAGGAAAACAATAAGTTTATTAATTTATGGTTTGGCAAACTCCTTACCTGATAGTCTTCCAAAATTTCTAATTTTTCTTGAGCACCCTTTACTTTAGGCAATGATTTCAATCTATAGACCTCATTTTGAACCTCGTTTAATTCAGCCAATAAGCGTTGATTAAATGCAAGTAGGTTTTGGTACTTTTGTTTTTCTTCTTCTACCAATTTCATTTGGGCCTAAACATAAAATGAACAATATGATTTCAAATAAATATATGCAAATAAAAATAATATATGTGGAAATAATGGGTACATTATTTTGTATGTCAGTTTCTTGATTAGGCTTAACACATTTATATTATTTACCTTTCATGAATTACAACAATTATAATTATCTTAATTCTTCTTCTTATCTTGAATTATCTTTGCATTCTTGTTTTCTCTATGCTCAACAGAAGTTGTAATGTGGCCACATAAAGTAATATTAAATTTCACAATGAGTTCTACTCAGATAAGTTTACACAATATTATTTTATGTATTTTAAATGTACTCTTAAGTGTTTGTACATAGTTTAAAGTTCTGTGTTTATATAAATTCAATAAATGTAATAATTAAGTTTATGTGTATTACTTCTGAAGAAGCTGCTAATGAGCAGTGAAACAGTGCTGTTAGCATTATGAGAAAAGAAGAATTGGAAAAATTTTATATCAAGAATTAAGATAACTACCACATTTGTTACTGCAAATGCATTCCAAAAGTTAAATTTTGATTTTAAATACTTTATAAAAATTTACTTTATTATAATATAATGTTTTTAAATGGAAGTCATAAAAGAACATTTTTAGTAGGTAAATCATTTTCCCCAAGGGTAATAACTATATGGTAACATGACTCTTTCTGTCCACATCAGGCATGCAGCAACTACATGAACCACAGCAACAGATAAAGGTTTTTGTTAGAGTTATAACCCTTCTATTGATAATACTAACAAGTAATTCTGTTTCCTTACTAAGTATTTCACATTGATGATTTTATTTATTTTATATCTTATTTTAAAATTTTGCTGAAAAATATTGAAATTCTGAATTGAAAAAATTCTGAATTATGTTTGTATTTATGATTTTTATTTTGCCATTTTGTAAATAATCATGTTTATCGACTTGTCTTATGCAAATATTATTTGTCATAAAAGACTAAAATAAAAAGATATACTGAACATTATGACACTCATGCCAGTGTTAGAATAAATTACAATTTTACCCCTTCTTAACTTTTGCCTGTACAATATAAATCGGTGTTCCTGTGCAATAGTTTTGTTAGTATATTTTGTTTATATATATAGGAATTATAATATTTGTGTTGTTCAATCCACAGTTTTTCAATCACAATTTGGGCCCTTTCTGGTAAAGTTATCTGGTTTTTCAAAATACACCACAGCCTTTATGGTAAGTTCAGTGGGCTACTATGGCCTACATATACATGCGGTTATTTAACTTTAATATATTATCGGGAAACTAAGAGGCCTCTCTTTAACACCAATAACTAAAATTATGCATATTTTCCGAAGATGATTTTCAACCCATTGTTCAATTTCAGAAGAGTGACTCATTTCTTCTAATAACTCTGGAGCTAAGGCAAAACTAAAACATAATGTGGAAAATGAGGCCTAGAAATACTTTCAACTCGTTTACTGAAAGTATTTGATACTTGAACGTTCTCACTATTGATTCAAGAATACCTACTTTATTATTTTTCTTTGCAAAAAAAGCACTAATCTTCTTATGTAAAATAAATACAAATTTTACAAATATTGTGAAAAAACTAATAATTTATGAAGGTACTACATATAAAGACTAGTTTTTAGATTTCGAAAAAATAGCAATTTTGCATTTTGGTATTATTTATGGTAGCTAGGACTAAATTTTTGAGTTATTGAAAAAACTAAAAACATTTTGAAATATAGCAACTATTTCTCATAACAAATTTGATAAAAATCAGTCGACGGATAACAGATATATTCTACATAATTCAAAAACCACTTTTTTGGGCTCAAAGAACATCAAAATAGATATTTCAGCGACTATATTAACATCAGTATTTTTTTCTCATCTCATAACTTTCTTTATACAAATGTATATGTGAGGAAGAAACCGTTTAGTGATAATAAGGTTTACATGGTAAGGGTATCAGAGGCAATAAAAAGTAGTTGGAAGGTATTAGGAAAAAGTAAAAAACAAACAAAAAATGGTTTAGCGTAAAAATTTAAGAACCAATATTTTCTAGAAACATGTTTCAAAACTACTGTTAAATTACTAACCTCTCTCTCAGCAAGCATTTCAGGACTAGCGCCCTTCATCTTCTGCATATAATTATATCTGTTCTTTTCAACCTCTATTGCATCACTGTTGGGGAAAAAAAATAATTAAAAACCTATTTAATTAAATATAGGCTATACATAATAACAAAGCAATTATATCATAATTATGGTGAGAAAAAATGTTTTCATCACAACTAATTTCAAATTAAAAGGAGAACTAAAACACTCAGCCGAAGGGTGTGACAAAGGCAATATGACTTTATACATGTTTTGTGATTGTTTTATATGTTTTAAGAATGTGATTAATCGTGAAACAGCTGTAAGCATGTGTAAACAAACTGAATACGTATTATGTTAAGGGAAAAACTATTAAAATATATTATCCGAAGCTAACAAATAATTATTACGTACCTTAGTACCCTAGTTTCCATCGACAGTTCAATACGTTTATACGTGACGAACATTTTCAGAAGTTCCTTAGCCTTCCATTGTCAAGTCATAAATTTAAATTTAAAAAACAAACACACTCAATACATAAACAATAAAACATTAAAAGTTCATAAAAACACAATAATACAACACACAACGAGTATCCTGGCCAACCTATCAACTGTAACTAACTAATTACGTACTATTAACCGTAGGTTAGTTACGGTTGATCAGTTGGCCAGCGTACTCGTTATGGGTCATGTTGTTGTGTTTTTATGAACTTTTAATGTTTTGTTAAACTCAAATAGCGTGGCAATATGAAAATAAAATGTTTAACAAAACTATAACTAAAACATGTGGACTGATATAAACAAAATTGGTAGCATATTTTGGTAATGAAATAAGCTTTTACAAAAATTACTTAATGTAAAGTTTCAAATAGCAGGTAATATAGCAGACAAAAACACGAAATCTAGTTTTTCATTAAAATTCCATTTTAAACCTTAGCAAAATATTCCACATAGACAAAGATTAACATAAATATTAATAGTCAGTATCTGTAATCATTTAATAATTGTCTGACAGCACTATATTGGAAAAAAAATAGTAATGTTAAATAATTTTAAATATCTACTATGCTACAAGTATAACGTTTTAAAAGTTGAGATTATGATGAATAAGGATGAAGTTAACATAGATGGGCCTATAGAGGAAAGGAGGGATTAAAGAAAAGTTGTGATAAAGGATTAAAAACACAAACAGCATAAAGAAAGCAACTCCTTTCTCTGTTTATTTCTTTTCCCTTGCTCTCTATTAGAAGTGGTTCAATTTACAAATACAATTTATATTGTATTGTTCAACATTATAATTTATATTAACACAAAATGGATGTTCTATACTATTTGAATCATGTTATATATAGTTACATTTTACAGTTTCTATGTAATTCAATTTATTTCATAAATTTTATGAATATAAATTATATTTGCTTTACATAACCTATAATTTTGTCAATATGTACTTTTAATGTGAACAAAACCTCAACCATTGTTAGTAGTAGAATTACTGTTGTACGTATTGTATTAATACAAATACAAAGGATTGCAACAACCTTTTCACTCATTGATCCCCAAAACCAAATAAAAACCAACCAAAACTATTTGCCACCAAAAATGTCAATAAAAAGTGAAAATAAACCATTGACACAGTGTTGAAAAACTAAACTTGCTTCGCTTCTGCCATAAAAGCTTTCTCAGCTAAAATCGTATTTGATTAAAATCAATGGTGGTCAAGATTAATTGTAGTTTTTTTTGCCAATTACAACTAAACCATTTTTTTAAAATTAAGATTTTGCACACAGAATTCGATCATTATTCTTCAGGTAGCATTAAAATGGATTGAAATCGGTATGGCCAATTTTGATAAATTCGTCTTTTATAACAATCGCATGGCCGATTGTCGATGTCTTGGTTTATTACCAACAACCCACGAACTGGCATGTTTGAAGAGCTGGCAACCAAACCATTATGTTCGGGTTCTAGAGAGTACACTTGAGAAAAATTTGATAAAATTGGCTAGAGTCAATTTTGAGAAAAATGTAATTTTGAATTTCTTTTCTTATGGTAGCTACCAAATTAAGAGTTATTTCAAAAAAGACCGGAGTTATGGCCAAATCGTTTGGTATACAAACATTTAGTATACAGAACACTGCACAGACGACAGACATCATTCCAAAAATCACTTTCTTGGACTCGGTGAACCTGAAGATGAACATATACACAAAATTCTTACCACCGATTTTTTGACCCATCACATAACTTTCTCTATGCTACAAATAAGTTAAAAATAGCTAACTATTGGCTACTAATACTTGTATAGTTATCTCCCCACACCTAAATATTAAACATTGTTCCGACCTGCCAAGGTCAATGCAAGTGTGATTCAATATATAGCTGTTAGAGGTACTCCACAAGGAGGAATATTCTCTCACTGACGCTGTGGAACATGATAGTCAACCCCCTAATAACTGTATTACGTAAATTAGGTTTTCACAAAATTATACAGATGACATAGTAGTGTTGATAACAGGTAAATTCTTAAGTGTTCTTGTGAGCTAATGAATAGAGCATTAACGAAGACGTGCAGGAACAAGGGTCTTTCCGTTAACCCGGAACCATCATAACCTTCATAAGAAACATTAAAATAGACAGAGTTAAGGTAAGTCTAGTAAATACTACCATAGAACTTTCAGATTATATTAAATATCTAGGTGTCATTCTGGATAGAAGACTCATCTGGAGTAAACATGAAAATAACATTTTGCAGAAATCAACCAGAACACTTATGACATGAAAGCGACTTCTTGGTAAGAACTGGGGTTTACGTTCAGTCATGACTAAACTGCTTTACGATATGGTCATAAAACCACAGATACAGTAGCCCTAATGTGGTGGAGAAGAACACTTCTAGGTGTTGGTTGACTAGTCTACAAAGGTTGGGCTGCATATGTATCTCAGGAGTTTTTAGAAATACACCAACAGTAGTAATAGAAGTTCTGTTAGGAATAGTTCCACTAGATCTTAGTATAATAGTTGAGGTAAGTTCAGTGGTATACAGAATGTAATCTCTGGAATGTGGAAAGGAAGCCATTGGCAAAAAGGATACAGCACCATTCATAAACACAAATCGTATAATTACATACTTACTATGAGAAATGATTACATCAATAAAAAACTTCGTGGAGTATACCATTTGAAATTATCATCCAAGAGAGAAAGGATATTGACATACACTAGTCTCCAATATAGAATAGTATAGAATACTATACTGACGGATCTTGTACTAACTTTGGTGCAGGTGTGGGAATATATGGTAAAACAACCAAGGAAAATATAAGTATAACTTTTAGAAAATACGGAACTGTATTCCAAGCTTTAAGCCATGGCAATACTGTAATGCACACAACTGTGCCTAGCTAAAAGATATACAAATGATCATAACACTATCAGGTCGGACAGTCAGACTGCTATAAGTCTGTAAGCTCAACAAACCTAACGAATCTGATACAGAACAATCTAAAAGTATAAGCTCATCACTACTATGGGATTGTCACTGAACCATATTTGATTCGACCCAAAACCAGGTAAAACTTAGCTAGATACCAGGTCACAGAACCGATAAGGTAGATAAACTGGCCAAAAATGGGACCAAGAGATCCTTCATTGGCCCAGAACTTGTATGTGGAATAACTAAAACTGTAGTGAAAGATTGTCTAAAATAATGGTTAAACTCAGAATTTGAAGAATGTTGGACAAAATATTTCAAGGAAAAACTATACCGATTACTGATCTAACCAGATCTGAAACTCTCTAAATTCATCACTTCACAAAGTAAATGAAATGTAAAGAAAATCTTAAGCTTCCTATCATGTTAAGTGATTAAGTCACTTGAGTTACTAGTTTCCTATATATCTATATATTGTAACGAAAAGGTGTCAGTGAAGGGTAAGCCATCAATTTGACAAGAAATAAAAGAGTTGACAGCTCATGGACAACCCCATACTTAAAAAAAAAAACCGAAGGGTTTAAAGGCAAGGAATTCCTTTAGAGATACGTTAGAGTAAGGAGAGGTCAACGAACAAAGTTTAAATTAACCAATAAAGAAGAAAACGTCACTTTCTAAATTCCAGTAAACTTTGAATCCCACCAATAAAAAATAGTGTTGTGGTGCGACTGTTGAAAACGAGGAAATTATAAATATAGGTCCGAGAGAAGGAAACAGGGGAGTTCCTCAAGATAATTTGTACAAGGTTTTTCTACTAGATAATTGTTCTTCATAAAATTTTGTTAAACTTTTATAATAAATTGTAAAATCTTCTGGTAAATTGGTAAACATTTGAATGTAACCGTGAAGAATATTACATTAAAGAAAGTACGTTGAAATTTAAGTGTTTAAATTAAAACAAATTATATCCAGAAGTGAGTTAATAAAAATTAAAAGAAATAAGTCAAACAGTTTAATAAAAAGTAAAAGAAATACGTCAAACAGTATAATAAAAAGTAAAAGAAATACGTCAAACAGTTTAATAAAAAGTAAAAGAAATAAGTCAAACAGTTTAATAAAAAGTAAAAGAAATAAGTCAAACAGTTTAATAAAAAGTAAAAGAAATAAGTCAAACAGTTTAATAAAAAGTAAAAGAAATAAGTCAAACAGTTTAATAAAAAGTAAAAGAAATAAGTCAAACAGTTTAATAAAAAGTAAAAGAAATAAGTCAAACAGTTTAATAAAAAGTAAAAGAAATAAGTCAAACAGTTTAATAAAAAGTAAAAGAAATAAGTCAAACAGTTTAATAAAAAGTAAAAGAAATAAGTCAAACAGTTTAATAAAAAGTAAAAGAAATACGTCAAACAGTGAATTAGTTATAAAGTTAAAGAACACGTCGTAAAGTGAATAGTCAGTGAAAAGTTAATAGATGAAATATCAGCGTCGAAAATAAGAAGAGGGATTCTGCGAGAAATCAACGCCAAGTGATTGCCAGACCAGATTACAGCTTTGCGAGAATAAATGAGATTATTGGACACCAAATCAACATCGAGCTTATCCGCCAGAACAACCACCAAAACAACCACGCTTCGGATTGTGAAAGGACTTCAGATTCGATAAGTAGACTGTGAAAATTTGTATAAATAATTAACCACCAACAACATTCTGATTCAGTATCTAAGTTTAAATTATAGTCACCAAAAAACCACACGAACAAGAAAGATATAATTTTAATTTTAAATCAGTCTTTAAATAAAACAAGCTAGCCAGGGAAGTAAATTAATTAAATTGGGCACATAATTACTAAAATAAATTAAATAAAAGCAATTACAGTAAAATTAAATTCATTATAAATAATTCAGACTAATAACAATTATTTTGATACACTTTTTGTTTCTTTTCTAATTATTAAGGAAGCATTGTATAATCTTATTAGATTGTGTTTAATTGGCATTGTGATTTATTTCAGGTATTTTCATTTTTTTGGATTAAGAAATATTGTAGGTATTTCAATTGTTAGATTAAGGAATTAGACTATTGCTGTATTTAGATAAGTGCATCCTTAGCAAATCAAAATTAAATTAAAATTAATTGTGAAAAATTATTATTATAATAAAAAGAAATTGATTGTAACAATAAAATTCATTTGCATTAAAAAGGAGAGTGCGTGTTGGTTAAAATATATGAATATATTAATTTTTATTAAATAACATTATGAATTTAAATACATCGGAAACATAATACATTGCTGTTGTTTGAAGACTAAGGCATAAATATAAAGCTTATTTTTACATTCAAAACCGCTTACTGGTACAGTGAAAGAGATTTTTACCAGTAATTTTGTAACAAATTTTTAACTACAAAAATGTTTACATATTTAAAAAATATACATATTTGATCGATTTTCTACTTATCTCCAACAAAAAACATGTTCTTGACCAACGATTAAAATAAATCATCACTTGATGAAAATTATTTGTCAGAATTTTCTAAGAAATCCTTTATGTCTTTTCTTTTAATATTATCTATGTTTTATAAAGGAACATATAATTTTATTATAATCACTGATAATTCCTGATGATACAAGACAAAGTCTACAGTATGTGATAAAACAACTGTACGAAACAGCAATCATGGTTAAAGTTTTCTTCCTCTTGCTACATAACATTGAAAAACGACCATGCTGAATTGCAGCTGTACGTCACACTGGGATAAAACGACCAAACACGAGCAGTTTAGTTTTTTATAATGATTGAAACTTACCACATATTCTTTTGTTTTACTATGATGAAGTAGTTAATAAATAAAGGGGTATTTTGTTCTGACTGATGTAGTCTCAAAAAACACGATTTTCCCAGATTTTAATGAACTTCTCGCCTTTTCTCTGATTCTCCGGTTGGTGGACACTCTGTACTACCTCCATAGGTTAATGAAAACAATGTTCTCTAGTTAATATGACCTGTCTCAGATCATGTCAACAAAAATAAAACAAGGTAGATCCTAACCTAATCAGTTACTGAAATCCATTCTACTCTAACTGATAGGGTCTACTCTCATGACAACAGACATAACACATGTTAGAGCCTAACCTAACCAGATTCTGAAAATAATTCTACTCTTATGATAGTATCTACACTTGTGGTAACAGACATTAACTGTATATCATAGGTTATTAAAAATCATTCTACTCTAGCTGACAGGGCTTACTTTCATTTTACTATACATAATACCTAATCTAACAGTTTATTAAACCATTCTACCCGATAGGGCCTCCTCTAATGTCAACAGATATATAACACAATGTGGAGCCAAACCTAAATGGTTACGGAAATCCATTCTACTCTGGCTGATGAGGTCTACTCTAGTAGTAACAGACATTACCCATGGTGGAGCCTAACTTAACAGGTTAATAAACTATTATACCCTAATGAAAAACAAACACAATATTTAGTAAATTCTACAATTTATTTGAGTCTTGCCGACCATGGTTTCGCCAACAACGGCATTTACAAGGCAGCTTTGTTAAGCTGCCTTGTAAATGCCGTTGTTGGCGAAACCATGGTCGGCAAGACTCAAATAAATTGTAGAATTTACTAAATATTGTGTTTGTTTTTCATTAAAATGGAGTTCTACCAAGTACCATCGGTCAATAGTGTAAATCGTATATTATACCCTAGTTGATAAGGCCTACTCTCAAGAGAACACACATTACACATGGAGCCTACTCTAACAGGTTATTAAAACCATTCTACCCTAGTTCATACGGCCTACTCTCATGTCCACAAACATAATACAATATGGTAGAGCCTAACCTAACTGGTTACTGAAATCTATTACTCTGTAGCTGATGGGTTTTTTCTCATATCAACAGACATAACAATTGATACATCATTGCCTAACCGGTAAAACCATTTTACTCTAATTGATAAAACCTACTCTCATGTCAACAAACATAATACAATATGGTAGAGCCTAACCTAACTGGTTACTGAAATCTATCTATTACTCTGTAGCTGATGGGTTTTTTCTCATATCAACAGACATAACAATTAATTGATACATCATTACATAACCGGTAAAACCATTTTACTCTAATTGATAAAACCTACCCCTCATGTCAACAGACATAACACATGGTAGAGCCATTACAATCAGTCATGTAAACCTTAAACATCATTTATATAAAAATTACAAGAATTGTTTTAAAAATATGAAATTAAATTGTGTAGTCATTTAGTAACTAAATATGTGATTCAATACATGTAAATTATATAATTAAAATTTATTTGTTCTTAAATAATAATAAAAACTCAATTGTTCAATCCAATACTGATAACTAAAGAAGTTCAATTGTAAATAGACCACCATGGGTATAACTGTAAGCTTCTTGCAAATTATTACTATAAAACTTTTTTTTTAAATTGAAAAATTGGATGCCTAATGATATGAAATTTGACTAGATTTAAAAATGTAGTTAGATTTGAAAATAATATTTTAATGTAATTATGATAACACCAATAAAGCCATTAGAGGTGTCATTTTGTTACCCCTAAAAGACAACACAAATTGCAATAGCATTACTTACTACAGAGCTTCAGTTTTCTTCTCAAGCTCCACAAGATAGCTTTTAAGAGCATGTACTTCTTCTGCAAGACTCTTTGCATGAAGTAATTCTTCTTCATAACGTCGAGTTTCTTCATCAATTTGAGCTCGTAATTCATTGACAGTCATTTGTTCAATTTGTAGACTTGTTTCAGCTTCTGCAAGCTTTCTACGTAGATGTTCAATGGCTGTTGGTAAATGAGTTCGCTGACCTGCCTCGGTATCTTCCTGTTATGTTAAATTTTTAGAAACATAAATACTATTAGGAAAAAAAAACCTGACACAATTTATTTTCTTAAATACTTATAAATTTCAGCATAATTTTTAAATTGGTGAAGTAAACAATTATAGAGTAATAATAGATCTTTTTAACCCTAATAAATTGATTTTAAAAAGCATGAAATATTACTACAAATTTAGTTTCTATTACTAAGAGATAATAAATAAGACTATCTAATCAAAACTAAACACACAAATAAATGTATGATAAATTAAAACACGAGCAGCTGGGATTCCACATTGTATCGATTGTGACAAGGCAGTCCTGAGTACTAAACAAACAAACAAACCTTCATTATAAACATGGTTGTTATAAAAGTAAAATGTGTAAACTATTAAATATAGAAGAATATTTATTTTGATTCTATAACTGTGTATGAACCGTAGTTTTCACGAATTCCAATCATAATCATTAAAAACAAAAACCCTGTAAGAATGACAAAAGACATTAAATTAGATTGATTTTGTATGGACAGGAGACAGGCTAACCTTGGAAAGTGGTCCTTGGTATTACCTAATAGCACACAAGTAAGAAAACACACACAAAAACACTAAAGTTCTGAAATATTTCGTAAACACTGTTCACTTTCTCAATCAGTAGAGTAAAGAAGAAGACTCATGATCTTAAATGATTAAATCTAATCTAATCTAATAGGCTATGTGCCCTATTAAATTCTAACCTAAAAGATATATTAAGTATGTTAAAATTAAAAGTAAAGTACTTGTATTTATTATGTTATTATATATATTAGTATTATAATATGCCACTAACTTTATTATTATACAAGGTACGTCTAGAAAGTAAGTACCGTTTGTATTTCTTACTGCAGCAGTGCTGCAATCGCAGTTCGGCACATCCATGGTAGTTGTTCTGAGTGAAGAAGAAGGAGATGATGCCATTTTGACATCACTGTTCGTTATTTATGGTTTGTAGTGGTTGTTTAGAATGGGGAAGGTGATTGAAAATCCCGCAGCTTATGAAAGTAGATATTTAACCCTTAGCATGCTGAATAACAATTTAGGCTATTTACTCATAACGTGCTAATAGGAATTTTTTTTTTTTTGTAATTGTTTAAAGTTCTATTTGATTTTGGGTTCTTACAGATATATTTGGTAAAAAAAAATGTAGATTGGCTTTAAAAATTTTTTATATTTTTTTTACAGATTAAAACAAGAAAAAATACTTAATTTCACATTTTTTACCGCCCTATGAAACAGATTATTATTATTATTATTATTATTTATATTTACAAATAAATCTTATTAATTTTTTTTATATAAAAGTAGGCCTACTATTTAATTCAAAATAACCTGAATTTCATCAAACAAATAAATTTTACTAAAAAAAGATTTTGAGAAAAATCAACATACCGTATCAAAAATATCTCTCTACTCCTCATAATAATTACCAACATTCAGGACATCAAAAAAATTACTGATATAGACTAAATATACATATAAACACACAAACAATATTTGCCGATAATACTGTGTCCATAGAAACTGTCTATATTTCAAAATGTATTCTGTAGTTGAAAAAGATGCATTCATTATTTCATCGATAAATTGATCAAATCCATGGTAGTCAGGATAACTAGCCTATTTTACACAAAATAAAAATGTATATTATAACCTAAAATATAAATAATACGGCCTAAACAAATCAACAATGAACAGCTATAGCAGTGATAACGCTGACAAAACATTTCACAACTGACAGTCGTAGCTTACAAGAACGAGAAATCACGGTATACGCGCTGGGGCAGAGTACAAAATGGCGCCGGGTTGCTATAACAACGAAATAAAGTCCAACGAAAGGTGATTGAGAACAAATACCGTAGTGGGAGTGTCTCTTTACACCAATAGGACATTTCCCTGCACTCTATTGGACTTTAAACGAATTAAAAATACCTGCAGAAGTCAAATAGTGTTGAATCAAGATATCCCGTCATACGCGTTACCAGTCAAGTTGAGGGTTACGTCATACGCGTGCTAAGGGTTAATTCATTTTTTTAATGCAAAGAACACTAAAGCAGACTACATTCATCAACAAATCTGCCAGATTTACGTAGAAAATTTATGAGTGACAAAATGGTAAGGAAATGGGTCCGACACTTCAATGAAGGACGTGATCAGTCCACGATGACGAACAAAGTGAGCGTTAGTGATGAATTGGTTCGTGCAGTAAAATAAAAGATTAAAGAAAACTGTAAGTTAATAATTTCTACTCTTTCTATAGAATTTCTGCAAATATCAAGATCACTTTTTCATTAAATTATTTCTGTAAAACTGCTTTTTTGAAAACTTTGTGCTTGTTGGATGCCAAAAACTCTTAGACTAACATAAAAAACAGTGTCAGGGCAGTGCACTTGACTTTTCGACATGTTACCACAAAGACGGTGATGATTTTCCGAGTCAAATAGTGACTTAGGATGAAATTTGGATCACTTATGAAACCTCTGAATCAAAACGAAAATCGACAGAATGGAGGCACACTTGTTACCGCAAAGAGACTAAAGCCAAGCAAATCTTGACAACTCGAAAAATCATGTGCACAGTGTTTTGAGAAAGACATGGTATTATACTCAAGATTTTTAACCGCAAGATGAAATAATTAATGGAAATGTTTACTTTGAGATGCTTAGGAAACTACATTGCGCAATACAGAATCAGCACAAAGGAATGCTCACAAATGGTATTGTATTCATTCATGACAATGGTCGACCTCACACTGTGAACACAACAACTCTTACAGGACTTGGGCTGAAACTAGTTTGACCACCCTCTGTACAGTCCTGACACTGCCCCTAGCAACTTCCATCTCTTTTTGTATCTGATATTGTTCCCTGGTGGCCAAAACCTCAACAACGATGATGAGCTCAAAGAACATGTTACCACATGGTTGACAGCACAGACAACGTTTTATGAAGAAGTTATATAAAAACTTGTGCTGCGCTATGACAAGTGCATACAAAAAATGAGAGCTGTGTAGAAAAATAGTTAAAGGTTTGTAGATTTTTTACAAAGAATAGTTTTTCCATACCTATAATAGTTTTGTTTTTATTACCAAACGGAACTTACTTCTGGACGTACCTCGAAATATAAAGTTGTGTTATTTTGATATATTACAAATGATAAAACAATTAATTAGAATGGTGATAACATGGTACTGCTAACTGAGCTACGACAACTATCTTCTTGTGAAAACCTGGTTGAAGATGATATTGTTGAATGGATAAATGCCGAGAAGGAGCTGGAAAATGAAATTTTGAATGGCAATGAAATCGCTCAATGTGATGACAATGATATAGTGGACAAAATGAGCCACAGAGAGAGAAAAGCAGCTCTTCAACCGGCAGCCACGTACATTGAACAACAAAAAAACTTTGCCGCCGATGTCATGTTCATAAAGAAATCTAACAAAAAAGCAGAAAAAAATCACAGAATTCTTTTAAGTGTTCTCTGTTATAATCATTTGGATTTTAATTTTTTTGGTGTAATTTAGTCAGCTGTTTTATATTTTTTAACAATGGTGTGTAAATTTAAAGATGTGAAAGTGTTTATAACAGTCAGTTGTGTGATTTTCTTTCCTGTAACGCCATTATCGAGAAGGCATCAGAAACCAAGTTTTAGTACTGTAAGTACCAAACATAAACACTTATAGTCAAGTTTTATTCTTGTACAGTAAACATGTGTAATAATGCAGCTTAAACAGCATTTTACTAATTTTTCCACAAAAACTGCAATTATTCAACATATTTAGACATTTTCCCATTTACTTCTGATGGATAAGACTTTTTTTAGTTCGGACAGGAGTCCGGTCCCGAGGTGTCCGAACAAGAGAGTCTACTGTATACTATATTAAAAAACCTTTTTAATATAGTACATACATTTCAATATAAATCATAGTTTTTTCTGTTATTGAAAAAACCCTGGTCACAAATAATCTCATTAAATGTTTATTAATTTTGTTCATAATTAAAATAGAACATCCCAAGGCATGATAAATTTCCTATCCACATAAAACTGACTATAATTTTAGTAGTATTTTTTTTTATGTGAATAAATAAATAAATGAATAAATATATATAAGTCAGAAACTAAAATATGAACAATGTCTTTATAATTTGGTTAAATATATGTACTTACGATACCACGATTAGTTACATTTGAATCACTAAACGACCTTTGAAGAAGAGGTCCAGCAGTCGGAGGTGTCCTCTACAAACATATTGATTCAGTTCAATAACATACAATTTATAATTAAAGCATATTATTTATTGTGTTATTAGGATATCATAATTATTACTCTAAATACTGAATTATAATGTTTGGAGTTTATTTGAATAACTAATTTCAGAGAAATGTGTGTGTAAAATAAATAATGAAATGTGAATCAATTAATTCTCAAGAATTTGTGAGTCAACCACACACACCAAATCATCTGTTGACCAAATTGTTACTCAATATCATATACAATCCAATGTTCATCACTGAATGGTCTAATCATTTCACCAATCATGATATTTTTACCATACACTTCATATATCTGGCAATGTGCTGGATTCTTACTTCTTGCATTCGAAAATGGATAACATTTCATAGCTGGCAGAACCTTCCATTTTCTTAAACATTGTAAATCCACAGCGATATTATAGTAGCTGTTATTGTAATGATATCTGGCGTGATAAATGTGAAACTCAGTTTGCATGTGTGGAACATTTAGTCACAATGCAGCAACACTATTCCCACACTGTAGTTACTTTCTGAACTCACCATGATATGTTAAGAAACAAAGCATTGTTCTAAATTTAATTAGAATATATATTTAAAAGTAACTATAGACAGTAGCATTTGAACATGTACTCTATAATTGAACATGTACAACTCCTAAATTTTAGTAGGGGTTTTAATTGGAGCAGAGCTTGTGCTTTAATCGAGCTCAAGCTTTTACCAAGTTCAAGCTTTTTATCGAGCTCGAGTCTGTAATGAACTCTAGCTTTAAATGATCTAACTAAAGAATTAACAGTTTCGATCTAATTAAAGAATGTAAATTTATTTTGGTATAAAATTAGATTACAAACCCATTTCATTCTCATATTTTTTATAAACAAATAATTATGGATTTGTGTATTTTTAGTTCGGGTCAACTAAAAAATCAAAAATCAACCCAAATAAAAAGAAAAAAAAAACTTTGGGTATCATAAATAATTGTAATAAAATTTATGTAAGATTATGGTTCAAAATTTAAATATATACTAAATTGTATACAAAATATCATATCAGAACAAAAAACAAACATAAAATGTCTAAACATAAAAAGAGTAAAATCATCGAGTAAGACAGCAAAGTATTATCACAATGACTACCATTAAGCCTAATAAATTAGAGACGGGAGACCCATTGGGCCTTGAATGGGTGTTTGTATTGATTTGTTATCATGTCCATGCGCCTAAACACCAAAAACATCTTATTAACATGCAATTCTCCTGTAGTAGGAGAAATTACGGTATACTTCTGACTTGAATTAATTCTGATAGTTGTTTGATTATGATTTATAAAAAAATAAACAACAAAATAAATAGAAAAAAGTATTTTTTTTTTTTTAGAATTGATGTAATTTATTATTTTCAAAATAAAAAAATAATAATTAGGGATTGTCAATCTGGAAACCAAACATCTTCTCTATATTTTGCCACATTTAGTCAGTTTTCTGTTTTTGTGTTATCCCTAAAATATTAAGTACACCTTTCATCATCAATTTTGAAGACAATTTTAACCCATTTTCCGCTATAGCTAAGATTTATAAAATCACCCAATTATATTTAGTTATTTTGTAAATAAAAAATAACTTGCATAGATACTTTAAAAAATTATATAAAATAAATTGTCTTTTACATGTAATCATTTTAATAATCAATGAATTAATCACATAATGATAATGTAATTATCATTATGTGATATATTACACGTAGGCTATATATTTTCCAATAAACGTTTTTTACTTTCAAAAGATGGAATTACTAATAATTTAAAGTTAATACTCTGCGTTAAGAAAACCTTTGATTATTTAGCCGTGTTAGCGGAAAAAGACGTGACGGTGAAAAATCTCCTAATCTTGTTCAGAGTGTATACTTGGAGTAAAAAAACATCTGCTCACCAGGAAATACCATCAGATAACATAGTTGATGTTGATAGTTTCCTTCTTGATTTTAGATCCAAAGAATACAACATTAGTCTTACATTTTATAAAAAATCTATGGTTATAACATATGGTAATGTAATAAGTATGTGTAGTCTTATCTTTTTAGAAAAACTACCGTTATCAGCAGTTAAAATAAAAGCACCCCCCCCAAACTATGGAAAGATCAGAGACAGATGCCAAGCACACCTTTGGAAGATGATATATTTGTAATTGACAAGAAATAATAAAATAAACAATCTATTTTAAACTTGGGATACCACTGCTCTTTCTCCTATTCAACATTAAAAATTATTATTTCATAATTTTACTTTCATTATACTATTTATATGTGCGAGAAATTAAAAATTGAGTAAATTGCACTAGATGCATTGGACCCTCTGTATCTAACCTTTCTTGTCTCCCCTCTCTCTCTGTCCACAAACACCTGATTAGTGTTTCTTTCAAACATCTTTCTTATCAATTTATAAAATTAAAACGATATTAAAATAAGGAATAATTCTAAAAATTAACCAAATGATATGAAAGGAAGATAAAACTAATAATAAACAATACGAAGCATTACAAAAAGTAAAGAAGAGCCATCAGGAGTCTAAAATTGCACTAATCAAATGAAAATTCAACAATGATAAATAAAATATAGAAGTAATCAAATTGAAATTAGATTGGTCGCAGTGGAAGGCCTATTTTTTAGGATCTGAAAAACGCAGTTAAAATTGTTAGTCTAGTACAAATTCCGAGAGAGAATCCTTTAAATAAGTTTAACAAAATTGGGACGGTCCTTGTGAATACTAGCAACTACAACCAGATTAGGGATAAGAGCGTGAATATAGTGCTGTCTCCGGCAAAAGAGAATTATTGTTTTGTCGTGATACAAAAAATTAACTTTTAAAATTAGAGTTAATAAGAAAAATTTCAAAAAAGAACTATAGAAGTTAGATAAATTTCAAAATAAATTAAATTCAAAAAAGTAATGTCGTGAATGTAACCAAACGACGAGAGGGAGAGGAAACTGGAAGGAACCGATTTCCAAGGACTTCGAAACCAACCAACACAAACGAAACGAGGACAGAAGGGCCGAGAGGAGCTTCAAATCAATAAGGTACCTCACAAGTCAAGCTGTTATAAATAAAATATTTAAAATCAAAGTAAAATAAAGCCGGGAAGAATAAATAAATAAACAAGGGAATTTGCGAAATAAACAATAAATATTGGGATTACATTTTCTAGAAAATTAAAATTAAAAAAGGAATATATACAACGTGTGTAAATGTTTAGAAATAAGAAGTGAAATAAGGCACTATTGAAAAAGATGTTGTACTGATATATGTCTGAGCTTGTGAATTCAATTTCATATATAATCAAATAGTATTTCATTTGAAAACTTTTGTTCAATAAGAAGTAACTTTTTATTTATTACAGTAAATAAATTCATTGAAATTGTCTGTGTGTTACATTCTTACAAAATTTCCTTTAGTGGCCAAAAATAACTTTAAATAACAAAATTAAGTGCTCTACAAGTGGTTTAAAAAAACCAATTTATTAGGGAAAATTGATGACAGATTTGTAACTCTAAAAGACACAGTCTTAGAGAAAGAAGCTATAAAGGTAAGAGCTTATATATATGTTTGTGTTAATATAATAAAATGTGACTGTTAGAATTATTGTAAGATAAAAATCGAGAGCATATCCTTAAAATAATTTGTTGTCTAAAAACGATAACTAGAAATAGATGCTTTTTAACAACAAAACCACTAGGTTCGCGTTTAATGAATACTCTGTCTTAAAACAGTATGTTCAGGATAGTTTTGTTCATTAAATAGCAAACTTCCCAATATTCTCAATCGGTAATTTCAATCTTTTATAATATGGTTTTTTTTTAATGGTTTGCTATGGTCTGTATTTACCTATATTTCGTATAAAATAATGTACCACACAATTTACAATCTGTAATTTACGTTTTCACGAAAAATATATGGTGTTTTTAGGTGTCCTAGTAAAGCAAGTTTTTTTGATAATTTTGTTTGTATTCCTTGTGCAGAATCAGTAATGTTTATTTCCTATGTATAATTATTATCTCTCCTCACCTTTCTGTAGCCTTTGCTAGGGTTTTCGGTTCCTGAATGATACACCTTTTTTTCTTTTTTATTGCATCCCTTCTAAAAATAGTGTATAGTTCTAATAACCTATAGTGTATTATTTAATAACCTATAAAAATGATAAATAATAAAAATGCTCTTAATGGTAGATTATTTAAATCAATCGTGTTGCTTTATGATAAAATATACTTTATATTACTGACTAAATGTAGTGAATTATAAAATTCTCAATATTCTATTTAACGAATGCAAATAAATGAATTTCTTCTTTGAGTTATAATTTTTAAATAGGACTTTTTTATTTAGCTGTTTAAATAAAACTATTAAAAAGGGCATTATTTGGTTTCTGTATGTCTTCAGCGATGCGAGTTGACAATAAGTCATCACATTTGAAGCAGACAAGTAGGGACCCCACTAAGGTATTTTACTTCCTTTCTTCTAGTAGCTTCCTCTGATCTACACGAGTTAATAAAAACTTGTTTTTATCTCATGAGAATGGTGACTACAAGATAAATATCACATCCGTTCATTTCATATTCAATGACTATTTTTCTCATTTCATTACTTCATGTTGAAGCCAGCTTTCATTGCAGTATTATTATATCAGCTTAAGCCTTATTTTTAAAACAGAACCAGGATAGTAAAAGCTAGATCTGCTTGGAAAAAAATGCTAAATTCGTAAAATTGAGCCAAGCTCGTAAAATCATGTTTAACTTGAAAAATCGAGGGCTCGAACATTTCGGCTCGGTTCAAAATTTCAAGGACTCACAAATCCCTATATTTTAGGAATAAAGCTTTTTAACAACATGCATTTCATTAAAATTAAGATTAAAACAGCATAATTGGTTTATTATGAATCCTATCTACAGTATAACTGTATCCAATAGCAGCAACCTCAACTCTAATGTTCAATGTTAATTTTCTGTATTTCTTGATCTAATTATCTTGTAGGTATAGTTCGTAATTGTTTCGTTAGTAGTAAGTAATGTTTTAAATATATGTATGTTAAGTCTTATTAATGCATTAGTGTTAATATAATGTTACTCACATTAGACAAAAGGTTATCTGATAGTTTTATTTAGAATAGTTTTTGTTTATTATATTTAAATTTGGTTACAGTTTTGTTTTCAATCTTTATTTAGCAATGTTGGTCTTCAACCTTGGTGTGCACCACATGTATATTGCACATTATAATTGTGTTTAATGTTGACAACTCTGAAGAGAGAATAACTGTCTGATGATGAAGCATGTGCTTCAAAACGTGTAATAGATATGTAAAAAACAAAGTCCTGTTGACGGATTAGGTGATATTTTATTTTTATCAAATTCGTGAATGGGATACCTCTAATTTTGAAATATAATACAATAATTAGAAATATACTATTTACATAAATATATAGAACATAAATGGTTACCTCTAGCCAACATTTTAAAACCACAGTGGAACTGTGATAAATAATTTCACAGTTAGATGTGGAATTATGAAAGATCTGTTTCACCTCAATTTTGTTTTTCAAATAAAAAGAAAAATTCATAAATGTGACATAAAAGTAAATTTTATAAAAGTAAAAATATATAAAACCATTTTTAATAATATTTTATAAGTTAACTTGATGTAAATAATGTTCTCAACTATTTCGAAGCATAACTTACTATCACTATTCATCCACCATGTCAACAACATAAAGAGACTGCCTCAGTAATATCACCAACTATATTGTAAAATCACTTATGGTTTTTAACAAATAAACACACACACACTGAAAAATTTCAAAGAAGCACTTTTTATAAATATAATCTATAAATTGTAAATACAGTACAACCTCGTTAAGTCGGCCCCCTTTAAGTCGGATCTACGGGTAACCCTGGCCGGTTTGTAATAAATATAAATTAATATAAAATATATATTTTGGTACCGCTATTACTTTATACGAGCGCATAATCGTAGCATATTGCACGGTGATCGTGTTTTCGCTGAGTTCAAGCAACCAAGTTTATTTGCTGTGTCTGTACATCTGATGCCTAACTGTAGCGCTGCATGTCTGCGTGGTGAGTCGTCACCCAGGTGATTGGCGCGCTTTGTCAGTTGAAACGGATGCGGCATGTTAATGTTACTCGAAGCTGACGCAACAGAAACTTACAAGCTTATTCTCCAAAAAGTAGACATACCTGTACAGTCCACAGATGTGTTTGTTGTTTTATTGTGATGAGTAAATATTTTTAAAGTGTTTTTCTCCGTAATAAAGGAAATTATTGTAAGTACATCATGTATATTTTCATTTTTTTGTGTTTTCTGCTCTTTCTCCGGCTAACACGGGTTATCGGCTGCGGTTCCGGCTGGTCCGACTTAACAAGGTTCTACTGTATTATATGGTATTCCATTGAATTTGTAATAATATTGAGCCAGGAATAATAGATATAGGTGAAGTAATATCAAGATAATTACCATTGTACAGTTTCCTCTTATTTATTTATTATATAAAACAATGTACATAGTTATTATATGAGTTTTTATATAATAAATAAATAAAAGGAAGGTACAAAAAAGAAATTATTAACCTTACATAAATAATCATTATAATTACCTCAACAGGAGATGCTCGAACTTCCAGGGTTCCATACAAGGGTTCAAAAGGCCGAGTATGCTAAACAAACAAATGCAGCTATAGTAAAATTGTTTTTTATTAATCATAAAATGTTTGAAATATTCTGGAAAAGCAAGTTATTAATGTATTTATAAACATGACCACTGAATAAACTGAGATAAATGGATTTTAAAACCTATCTACTGATATGTTTAAAAAAAAAAAAAAAAAATATCTAAATATATAATTTATCAATGATATGATCTAATTGTATTCGACATTAAATTTGTTGTTGGTTTATTCATAGAATATAAACCAGATTTAGAACTATAAATAATTTTGAAATATAATATATTAGACATATATTATTTACATAGAACATAAATGATTTTCTCTAACCAACATTCCCAAAACATAGTCGAACTGTAATACATAATTTATAAAGAAAGTGTGCTTATAATAGGAAGATTTTAAATCATATTTTAAGCCAACAATAATTATAAACTGTCAAATTTTAGGAATTATGAGAGATTTGTTGCACCTTAATTTTTCAACAATTTTTTTCACAATTGTGAAATAATGTTATAAATGTGAAAGTAAATATTTCGTATTGATAGGAAACACAAGCCTACCTTGGAAAGCGGTCTTTGGTACTACCTAGTAGTACACAAATAGAAAAACACAATAAAACAATAAAGTTCTGAAATATTTTGTAAACATTGTTCACTTTCTCAATCAGTAGAGAATATAAAAAGACTAAAATCTTTTATATTCTCTAAGAATTCAGCCTTATTTTTATACTCTCTCTACTGATTGGGAAAATGAACAGTGTTTACAAAATATTTCAGAACTTTAGAATATTAAACTCTAACTTAAAATTAAATATTTTGTAGCATAACTTAACACTGAGCACCTAAACTCGATATAGTAGTGTTCTTAATTATTTCGAGACATAAATTAGGCTTTCGAAAAATAGTTTTAATAGTATTAATCCATCATATCAATAACACAAAAACACTGCCTCAGAAGATTAACAGGATATACACTGTAAAATGATTTATAGTTTCTAACACATACACTCCACAAAGTTACAAAAAAGTCAGTTTTATAAATATAACTTACTAATTTTTAATAGTAAATAATATACCGTACCTAATATAATGTAGATTGTAAATATCATATATTATTCCATGGATTTTATAATATTGAGCCTTTTCACATTCATACATAATTTATGTACTGGAAGGTGTTTACTATCATTGTTCAAGATCTGTTTCGATCAAACATTTACATGTTATAGAACGTGACAACATCTCCACCCTCCTCCCACTCAAAACCCCTTAATCCTACGAATCCATTATATATTGAAACTCTTTAAAAGTACAACAAGAAAAACTATATCAAAATAATATTACAGTAGAACCTCTGTTAACCAGCCTCGGATTAACCGGTCCTCGGATTAACCGGCCTATATCGTAGTGTACTGGTTGGATGAGAGTTTCCGAAAATAAATTGTAATTGAAACACCAAAGCGGCGGCGATATCAAACGACTTTGTCGATAGCGGTATCCCATTGTCGGCGACGTAAAAACACCGCGGCACCAAAGCAGCGGCGAGTCAAACGACTTTGTCGATATCGGTATCGCATTGTCGGCGGCACCAAAGCAGCGGCGAGTCAAACGACTTTGGCGATAGCGTATCCCATTGTCGGCGGCATAAAAACACCGCGGCATTGGCACCCGTCGGTATAGCAGACATATACAGACAAAACCGTTTGATGGGCCGCTTTTTTTCCACGAATCAATTTAGTATAGCCTACGTTATGGAAAATATAACATTTCTTTTTCTTGGAAGCTTGTATGTGTTGGTTTTGTTTGAGACGCGGTTAAATGTGTCAAAAGACTTGACAGGGGGGAATCTGTAAAAAACCTTTGTAGTGTTTAATTGTTTCATGTTTGATGTATAATATACATAACATAATATATATGATACATTTATGTACAATAAAATGAGTTGCAATAACATCTTTATTGCATAATTTTTAGTGCTACCTAATTAAATAAGCTTTCTTTGAACGAAAACCGATTTTCACGGGAGCCTCGGATTAACCGGTCAAACGGGCAACCGGCTCGGGTGTCAGTCCCGACTAGACCGGTTAAGAGGGGTTCTACTGTATTAGTATTTCCCAACCCTCAAACCCTGAATTCCCACATGTTCCCTAAATTGTAAAAGTGTTAACATAGCCGAACTTTTATATTCTATGGCCTTGACAATATCATCCAGCTGGTTTCAATTACCCGACATCCACGCCTAAATAGTTCATCTACTGTAGAAGGCGTGTAGAAATAGTTCATCTACTGACCTACTTTATACTAGTCAGTTAGTTTATGTTGTATGTTATGTATGTATCTCCATAGGTTATGTTATAGAAGACGAAGACAAAAAACTTGTACTCTGCAGATAGTTCCTGACAAAAAAAAACTTATTTTTTGAGTAATTAATTAACACTGAATATGAAATCCCATAAAAATGTGATAAAAAAATTCATTACCTTTATTTTGTTAACACTACAAAAATTAATTTAAAAGACGTTAAGCCTGTGTGGTGTGTGTTGGTTAATATCTTCAACACAATAATTTTGTATAGGCCAATTTTCCAGTCTTAACTTCATATATCACAATTCGTAAAACATTAGAAAACATCAAAGACAAAATTGTGACATGGTGGTTTTCATGAATTTTTATGTCAATTTTATCAATGAAATCATTCGTCATTAATGATGGCCTACCATTACATTATTAATTGTGAATGTTCACTCACACTTCTCGAAATAAATGGCACTATTGTCTTAATTTTGAGTCACTCATAATTGGCTCTTAAATGTCATAAATTTGTTGATAAATTTCAGCCGCAGAAATGTTTTCTGTCATAAAAAAATTCGAATTAAGTTTACACTTGGTGAGAACAATAATTGTAGAACTAAATATAAACTGATAAATATGAACAACTAACTTAAAAAAATGACTTAATTATTATTACTAAGATCTGTCGATTGATTCACGTAAACATACCACGCTAGCGAGATATATTTGCGTTAAATATATAGAGAGGAAATACAAAACCTGACTTTACTTAAAAACATGGCTCGTATCAATTTCTAAGAACAGAAATTATTCTGTATATTTCACTGTAGCCATCTATATATAGTTTACACAATATATGGCTAAGACTGGTTTATTTATTTATTCAATGACTGCTTGTATAACAACAACAAAAAATTAAAATTGTTTATTAAATTGAAAAAATGTATAAAGTAATAATTCAGAGTAAGTCAAAGGGATGAGTCATGTATATATGCAAGCTTAGAATCCATTCCAGTACAGACAGGCAAAGTTTTAAATTATAGAATGATGTAATGCTAACCCCTCTTAAAACAAAGCACCATGTGTGGCAGGACCAATCCTATATGAACTGGTAGTTGTTTATAGGTAATACCATTATTTAAAAAAATTATAAAAATGTGTAAATATTTTTTACTCATTATGTCTAGCAGGTCTAATGATCAAAGAATACACAAAAAGAAATTTAATAACTATGATAGTTTAGAATTATGGCTTAAAAAATGCTAAATCAAAAATCAATAAATCCTAATTATTTCAAAATTATAAATTTTTAATGATAAGGTTAAGCTGGTGTATATGTATATTTTAAAACGAAAAGAAGCAGATATATATATATATATATATAAATGGGGGGGGGGAGATTTTTAATTAACAAATTTAAGGAGGAAATCCGTGAACTTAGACAACGAATAAATTCGATAAGAAAAGGACAACACCAAAAAATAAAAAGATTATTTCATTTCAACACTTAGGCAACAAGAATCCAAATAAAAAAGTAAAAAATCTAAAAAGGATCAAAAGATGGTTAAAAGAAAAATATGAAAATCTTTAACCCTCCAACTGGCAATGTTAATTGTCTTGAAAATTCCTCGTTTGTTAAAAAATTAATTAAATATATTATTTCTATACAAAACCTAACTTATAAGATATCATTTTTCTCAGAAAGATGCATAGAATCCATCTATGCAATAATAAAAAAAAAATTTTAAACGGTTTTGGAGTAAGTATGTTACATGTCAAAAACGAAGTTACCAATTTTCAGGAAAAACCTGTATATTCCAAAATCAATAGCTTACTACCTTTTTCTAAGATATACAAAAGTTTTGTGTAATATTTTTGAATATATTTAGGAAAAAAAAAGAAAAAAAATGTTACATTTTAAAAATTAAAAAAATTATATATGAAAAAACTGAATTTTCTCTTTATTTTTTTCCAAAAAACATAAAAAATAGTAAAATATATTTTATACAGAACTTCTATATATCATTATGTCCAGAAAGGTGCATAGAATTTAGTTGTGTAGTGCAAAAAAAGTTACATATGTATCACATTTGGAGTTTTTTGGTCAAATACCAAAAAATCTAAGAGTAACGAAGCAGAAATTTCACAGAAATGGTGATCAAAAACATACTAATACATTTTTTGCATTTTTTTTCACCGTTACTTGAGATTTCTAATATATTTGTGAATATATTTAGGGGAAAAAAATAATAATATGTTACATATTCTAAATAAAAATGACGATTTTTCAAAAATTTGTATTCTGGCGCTTGAAGGTTAGGGTGACATGTCAAACTTTTAGGCATAATTAGTATTTTTCTAAAGCTAGGCCTAAAACAAAAGCATTAGATTTTACTAATACAATATACTTTACAAAGAATAACACACATATTCACTTGTATACTCATATAAAACACTAAATATAAGAAAATATGCTTATAGCCTAAACTAACCATTGTTATTTATAGGTTATTCCATATACACACTCGAAATTCACTCAAAAACAAACTTTAGAAATAAAAACACATATATTGTAACTTGTATACACAATTTATATACAATTTGTATACACAAACCTTCAAAATAACAAAAATCTAATCCCAAAACCAATATTTGCCAAGCCAAATATTATAGTGTTCACGTCAGACATTTACTACGTTTGGACTTCAAAACAACAAATTGTTAGTAAGCAATTCCTAAACTCAAGTGGTACCAACTTATAGAATGGAATTTCCCCTACAACATAGAGTAAAAAGAAAAATAATTTTAAAAACAGAGAGATATCAACTTCGTCTTTTTGTAAAGCACATCGAATGCTAAATGAATTTCTTGTTGTCAGGTTTGTTCTATGTTCAAGTACGAATATCTCTGGATCTGTTAGACGCAGAACAATTTGTAATCTATGGTTAGAAAGAGAAACATGTGATCTATATAACAGTGTTTTAGTTGACTTAAATGACAGAAAAATATAGTTGTAATCATATCAGGAAAAATGGAGTCGCGCTATACGAAAAGGCGCATAGTTGAAAATTACGATTTTACGCATCAAAAATACTCGAACTTCACCAATTTTTGGAATATTATTTATAACGTTGTGTGGTATTTTTTTGCATGATTATGCATCTACGGAACATTAGCTTTCCAACGGTATTTTATTTATTGCGATCGGATAATTTTAAGTGGGCGTAACGTTGAATGGCAAAATACGTGATTAAAAGTTAGTGAAATCACTTCGGAGCACGTTGGCGACCTACTGTAGGTCGCCGTGCCACTTGGAGGGTTAAAAAGGAATAACTCAGAAGAACTTTAATTCCAGTTTCCATGAAATCTAAAAGTCATTGAAAATGATGGTACTTTCGAAATCTTGAGTCAATCAAAAGATATGGAAATTTGAAGAAAATAAGTAGTAAAATTCACATAGACAGGTACTAACTAACAAGTTGAACTACTCCTCCAGTACACAGGAAGATTTCATACCAAGGGAAGGAGCCAAATGCAAGGTTACAACTGCATTACTTCAGAATGGAAAATGTTGATTAATGAAAAATTAGTTATCACCAAACAAAAAGTGTCAACGGTTAATAACCGTTAAAAGGAAAACTTAGCAAATTAGATGAAAATAAAGAGAATAAAAAGGAAAAATCCAAAGGGAAATTACTGGTAGAAATGCCACACAAAAATTTTTAGCTCTAAGGAAATGCCTAGAGTTTGAAACAGTCTGTTCACCACCACCAGCTAGGAAGGTCTTCTCTAGTACTATAAAATATCTAGAGATTGATTCTGTTCCTCAACACCACAAAGAAAGGTCTTCTTAAATACTCCACGAGATGTAGGTTATCTACAACTAGAAAGGTTGAGTTCAAGAACAGTTTCAGAAGTAATAAATAGCGAGTATTCAGTACGGACATTTAACGTGAATATTTAAAAAAAAGAAATAATGTGAGAAAAATAAAATAATTTTTGACAGTTTTTTGGTTATGGACTTAGAAATTTTAATAAATGTTAGATGAAAATTTTAAAAAGTATTGTTAATTGGTGTGATTAAAATAATACAAATAAACACTAATTCAAATTTAAATACTACAACTAAAAATAAAAAAAGTAATTACAATTAAAATCTATTCAGTGCCAAGAGTGTTTAATTTTGATAAGAATTAACATCGAGGGAGGAACTTTAATACCAGCAAAATTCAACAACGTGTCAACTGATTTTAACCTCACCAGGGAGTTCAGATTTCAACTGCTGTGGAACATCAGTCTGGTGTTCACTACACTTTGTTCATCTCATCTCAACAGGAGCCGAATCCAACTATAGATAAATCTCAAAAGCTACCATTGTTACAACTTTGAAAGAATATTCGCTTAAAATTCAAAAATATATAAAATACTAAAATAAAATAAATTTGTTGGGAAATTATGAGTAATTTAGAATAATTTTAATCGTATGTATATATTGTGCTTCAAAGCTCAATATTTAATAAGTGTAATTATTTTGATGTTTTGATTTTTACATGTATTAACATAATATTTTCATGGATTATAATTTTAATAATTCATGTTGTTTTCAAAATAAATAAATTTTAATTGATTTTATTTAATACGAAGGGAAATATACATATAAAATATATAAATATCCTATTTTATTTTCAGGATAGTTTTAAATATGTGTTAATTATAAGAACAAGTGCTCTTATTTATTAGATAGTTCAGAAAGATTCTGCAAATACTCTTTCAAATGACACTCCCTGAGAATGAGTATTCATAAATAAAAATAAAAGAGATAGTTAAACTCATTACACTAGAAATAATTAATAAAATTGAAAGAGCAATTTTAAATTGAAGAATAGATATTTTACAAAATTAAGTGAATATCTTATTCTTGATTCATTACTGTATTGACACTTTATGAAAAGAGTAAAAAGAAGGTTGAGGGCAGTAAAGTTTCAATTGACGAAGTATCATAGAGCATAATAAAGCTAATGTCAGTAATTTTAAATTGATAAATAAAAACTTCCTCAAAGTGCGGTAACATTTAAGCATGCACGAATACAAACACACACTCACACACACAATAGTATAATTATTATGTTAAACTAAAATATCAAGAGATATTTACAATTAACTGCTGAGGTTCTTGATGTATTGTTACATTTGGATCCATTCGTCTTCTCATTGTTGATGACATCAGAGGGTGGCCCAATGGAAAAGATGCACGTGTATCTACAGTTCTATCAAAAATTGGAGGTTCTCTCTAAAAAATAAATAAATATAAACTTTACATTCTTGCTAATTATAAAATGATATGGTACTTTAATTGGTACCAGAGAATGTACTGGAAGCGTGGAAAGTCCAAAAAGTTTCTCAATGAAGTTGAGTTTGAGAAGGGATCTTGAAGGTATAGTAAGTAATGTTTTAAATTTGTGCATGTTGTGTCTTATTAGTGAATTAGTGTTGATATAATGTTACTCACATTAGACAAAATGTTGTTATATAATATTGTTTTAGGTTGGTTTATTTTTTCGGTTTTATATAATTAAATTTTGTTGCACTTTTGTTTTTCATTCATTGTCTTTATTTGCTGAACAGAGTTACATGGAATAATTGTTTATTTATCAACTTTAAATAATTAATATTGCTTCTATTGTTTTTAACTGACCATAAAAGATTATGTACCTAATTATTTATTTTAAGCATGTTTTTTAATTGCTTCTTTTTGGAATCTAGTTTTATCATAGCATCTTTTAACAAAATATTTAATTTCATTTATATATGAACAAGGAAAAAACCCCAACCACAAAATAACACAACTACACAAAACTGTATAATGCATTTATATTACCTTATGTACATTTTGATAGCTCTGCTATCATCTTCAGAGGTACACTACATACTAAATACAATGACAACAAATATATACTACCTCGAGGCGTTTCCTCCACTCCTAACTTAAACTCTTAGCCAACCACAGTTGACCACGTCAAGGTCGCCTAATCATAATCAGCCAATCACAGTTGGCCTAGTCACACTTAAAATAAAAGGGGGCGTGACAACGCCTACTCCATCAAATAAAAAAAAACTAACTACATAATGCTATAATCTAATAATATAACTAATTAACACATGTTATCTAAAACAAAACACAAACATATTGGTTTACTATTGATAAAGCTGGAGATGTCGGCAGCGGGGCCGATACAAGCGATGATAAGCCGCACATTCAATCGCTATCGGCCTATACCGATACCCAACGACACTTGTCACACTCTGACACATTAACTAATGGTGCTGTTACTGTAATGCACATAATACAGTACTGGACTGCAATTAAGTAAAACACAGGGTAGGGTGTGTCAATTACCTCAGCCGCGCGGAATTTTCCACTGCTCGTGAATATTGAAGGCGCAAAGCGGCAAATTGTTATTAAAAAAATTTTACCGTCCAGTCCGGATTTTCGTGATCCGAATTTATGAGAGTCTATTGTATATTCAACGATTAATTAAATCTCACTTACATCTAAATTCAACTAAAATTATGGTTATTGGAACTGTTACTATTGATTTTTGTTTAACTTTGTGTTTTAGTTATAACTCTCTTATATGTTATCATAAAACTAGTTTTTTTATCATTGGATGCAGAGTTTAAATTTGTACGAAATGAGCTATAGTAGAACCATTCAAAGAATGATAAGACCTTTCAAGTACAAATTATCCCAAAAGAAAATTTTTTGAAATTTTAAAACCGATAGTCATTTTGAAATTTACTGGCTGATTTTTCTGATTACCACACTTGTTTAATGGTTTGAAAACCGCTGAACACTTCAAATTTGATCAAAATCAAGTTAACATTGAGACTTTTAGAGAATTTACTAACACATTTTTATATTGGTGTCAGATTATTTATATGTTTAGGAACGATAGTCATTTCATGGTCTCCACGGTTGGTGTTTCTTTAGGGTGATCACAATTACTATACTTTCAATATTATAAATTATTTTAAAATCTTTTTTACAAAATCGTAAACTACATAAATATAGTTTTACATGTGATAGACAAATAATAATATCTAAATGAACTTAAGGATTGAAGTGTAGTTACTGAAGGCTATCAGAGCGAGTATTGCCTCGTTAGTTATCATATGGTCACATATAATAGTGCTGAATCAGACATTTTCTATCATTTGTACAAATAAAAACTAATGTACATCATTTCGAGAGTGATTCAATTCCCGTTTTAACGGTGGCTTGAGGCCATTGGAAAACTAAAACTGAAACTATAGTTCTTTTACGTTATACTCCTCCCAAATGAATATCTTGTTAAAATTAGATAAGGTTGGGAAGGAAAACAATATAGAACAAACACCAACTACTATTATTAGAGACCAAATAATTTAGTCCTGGGAACTTTTCATGTTATCTTATCAATCAGGGAACTGTGTCGAATAGATAAGCTGCCTAGAACTAGTCAGTTACCGTCTAATCTTGATTGTGCATGTGGCAAACATGGGAAGTTCCCAATAATATATTCTAACTCTATGACTTGCAGAAATTCAAAAATCATCACTTATGATGAAATCTTGATCTTCCAGTAAACTGGATTTTGACACTAAACAAGAATCATTGGAAAACACAGTCATCACCGAGAATAAATAAAGCTTGTGAAAAACCAAGCCCAAATTCAAAGCCGTGCTTTTGGTATTTTTATTTTTTATATCAAGGGCTTAATTTTGGAAGAATGGTTTTCAGAAGACCCAACATTATTTATAAAGAATTTTGACAAAGCTATAAGTGGCAGCAAAAAATTATTAAAATGTTTACGAATAGTTTCATTATTCATCAGGACAACATACCTGAAGCAGTTTTTGGCTCACAAACACACTACTACACTGGAATATCCCTAATATTCATTAGTGAACTTTTTTCACTATCTTTCCCATAATGTGAAACTGTGCTTTAAATGAATATGTAGCTAAACTATTCCTCTAGCCAGAAATAATTCTTAAATTGTCCTCAATATCAGCCATCAAATTTTCAGGTGTAAAGATGTTATCCTGTTTCTGTATATTGTGGATAATAAACAGCTGTTAAACATATTTTATTTCGGATATTAAAAAAAAAATGACACATTAATAACAAGTCATAAATTATATTAAGCGTGACTACAGTAAGTATATATATATATATATATATATATATATATATATATATATATATATATATATATATATATTCACACATATATAAGTAAGGGCTTTGTGGGATAAAAATGTTTATTGGGAGAAGAAAAAAACACGTTCACAAATAGTTTTGATATATTAAATTATTTCCTTACATCAGATTAGAGCAAAAGACAGATCTTTACATGTATGAGACAGTATACATATCGAAAAAAAGAAAAGAAAAAGATTTAACTAATTAATTAGTTCTTATTAATTTGATCTGACAAACCTGATTTAGACTTAAATTTGTAGGCAAAGATCTATCTCTCTGTTGTGCTAACAAAGGAGAACTGCCTATACCTCCATAAGTAAAGCGACGATCTGGTATTTGGTCAAACAGTAATGGATTCTGTAAAAAATGGCATAATATTACAACTTCTAACTTAACTATTCATAAAAAGGTTTATTACTATAATTGACTTTTGAAGCTAAACTAATATCTTTTGCATAAATTCAATGCATTAACACACAAAAGTTTAGATAGACAAATTATAAAACATGAATCATTTTGTATATATTTTTTAGAATGACATTGTAAAATAAATAAAAAACCAACGAAATTGATGTCATAATATTCCACACACTGAAATAACACAATTCTCATGACTTAAGATAAAGAATACGAGTATAGGTTGCATTGGGAAGTGGGATTGAATTGAATGTGGAAGTGGGTTGTATAATTTATAATAAAATTTTGAATTTGCACCTGAAGTTATAACTGTATATTATTGTCTTATTTTCCTGTATAATTATTTTGTAATAACTAAGGTCACTATAATCAGCTGTCAATGTCAATCCACTTTTACATTAAAGAAACTTACTGAAATTTCAGAATTTTTCAAAATATTCATGAACTGAAATTTTCTATTACTTGCAGTTTAGGACTTTCGTATTTTACAAAAATCTGATCTAAACTTTGCAGTTTATTTGATAAATTAACTTTTATAGACATGGCCATTTTCCTTTTTTAACCGATAAATAGAAAAACAGCATTTTTGCGTCATGGTGACTAATATATTTTGTTCGGGTCTTTAGAGGCTACTATTAGTAACCCTTAAAGTTGAGAAGAGAAGTACAAATACGAAGAAGATATTATTTTACAATAATGTTTGGAAGTTGAAATGCTGAATATAAAATATTAAGACCATGTTTTTACAAAAAAAAAAAAAAAAAAAAAAAAAAATGTTGAAATTTTCACATATAGGAAAATTTCAGATGATCTTAATTAACCAAAGTTAGAGAGTCAGGAGCAGGTTATTTTAACCAGAAGACAGGGGAACTTCTATGTTCTAACAAATTCAGCTGGATGTACAGCTTTTGGTGATCAATGTGGCCCTAATTTATTGTATGACGACAAGTCAACGGGACATTTGTATTCTTACAGACAGAAGAGGTCTGATTCTGGTGACCGCTCCTTGAGAATATGCGAGCTGTTTCTGTTGTCTTGTGTCAGAGAATACTGAAAGCAAATTGTATTCTGGTGGACCCCATTGTAGGGTGGCTGGGAGTGTAAGAGCAGATGAGATAGACAAACTTACTGAGCATAGCACTAGTACAATTGACCCAATTCTAACTGGAGTGTTGTAAGAAAGTAGGAACAATGCTACTCCAGAAGGAAACGACAGAGTGGTTGAGAACAGAAGACACTGGTATATAACAATATGATTCAGACAATACTTGCCAACTAGAGACAATATCAAGGTGACTTACAAGCTACAATCACATTCACTACAAAGCCCAGATCGGGCACTCACAGCAGCAGTTTACTATCGATATCGGGCTGTCAGCACCACCTGATGCTGGAATCCAGCTACAAGAAGTAAGACAGTTGATATAAACGTTATAGCTAACGATAATAGAAGCAAGGATAGCTAGAGGTTCTTGTGTTGTAGTTGGTTTAATCGTTTGGCAAATAGCAAATATTATATTTATACTGAAAACATAACAAAAGAAATAATAAGATTGTCATAAAAAATGCTTAAATAATTCTTGAGAACAGATTCTATCTTGTCCTAAAATTTTTAACATTTTTTTTGTCCTAAATAAAACATATTCAAAACTTAAATTAATGAGCTAATGAAATAATTGTTTCAAAATATATAAAGTGGAAATGAAAAAAACCGTTCAAAACTTTTGTTGTGCTATTCAATATCAGCACGAAAATTAAAATATTTTTTGAGTGTATTTTACACATGATTTGAGTATTGTACGGTCAACGAATTGGTATAGACATATCTGAATACCTGATAAATTGTGGTATCACATTCGTCCCAACTAAAAATGGTACAACATAATGAAATTTCTGTGATTTAGTGTATGAAATAATAATGCCCATTATCATAGTTTATTTTCATTTAAAAATAATATTTATATTTAAGAACGAAAATAATTATGTCTATATTAAAAAAACAAAGATTATGAAAAATGTACAAAAAATAATCCAGTTTAATACACACCTGAACTTGTGATACATCAAGTGGTGGCGGCCTATCAGCAGGCAGTGATAATGGCCTAGCGAAACGTTCTGGAAAGCCAGAAACAGGATATAATGGCTGTGAATAATAGCCCACTTCACGATTTAAGGCCCGAGGTTGAAAAAACTAAAAACATAACACCTTAGCTTGATTAAGATACTATAAAACAAATATTATATACAATTTAATCAAACTAATTTTTAGTAGTTTAATTTTTATCACTACAAGAATATCTTAAACTAAATGTATTCAAATAGCTTATTTGCAGATAAAGATGAAAGAAAATGGTTATGGTTACAAAGAACCTTAACCACTTTAATTAAAACTTGATGGTAGAAAACCCCACACAAAAAAATTTAAATCAATATATTAACTTGAAAGAATATTTTTGCAATTTATACACAATTAACTTTAGTGGTAAGTTATTTATTTATGACAAAAATTAGATTGAGACTAGGGCCTGCTGTAAAGTGGACAAATTAATTGTTTATGCAATACTCAATAACCTAATTTTAATTGTAGTATGGTATCAGAACCAAAATTCTATATTTTTTAAATTATGTTAATCAGCCATTAGTTCTGTTTTTTTTTTATACTGATCACTATGATAATATTTTAGGTATTTGATTAGGTAATATTTTCTCTGTGTTTTTTAAATGGGATATTTTTTCAAACATTTGGCTGAAGTATACATTTTTCTATTTTACCTAACTGTACTTTGTAGAGAACTTAAATCATGATATCATCTATACAGTCCAAACAAATAAACTAAATTTTATTGATGTTTTCATCTTCCTTCAGTTATCTAGTTATGGACTGTGAAAACCAATTTCTATTTTTCAATCCCATAAAGTGTAAAAAGCAATTTGTGTGTACATACAATTTAAAAAAAAATGTTAATAAGTGGCTCTTCTAAGACACGATGTTCTCTTAAGTATTTATATTACTCAGAAATGAAGAAAAGTTATTATGTTTACGTATCTTTCTAAACCTATGATTACAGCTAGTGAAAATCAATAATTGACACGACTTTTTCAACATTAGCCGGGAAAAAAAAATTCTTAAATAATACTTCCATCTTATTGATATTCTTTATTGGGATATTTGTGGATTAGTTTTAATATAATTCACAAAGTCTCACTATAAAATGAAAACCTAGCAATTGACCAGTGGATGATTTCGGTCTAACTTGATGTTCTGAAATTCTGTGCCGGGTATTTTTTGTGTTAGATCCAGACTTGTGGTTTTTCCGGATCACTTTTGTTACTTTGACACCTCAGGCGCTGGGTTTTTCTTTAATATTACATAGACCTAAGCTACTAGTATATTTGGGTCATTAACAAATTTCTCACGTTCTTAGTTTATGGTAATACATGCATAGAATTGACTTATAAGATTAACAATAATTGTATGATATTCCTTCCAGGCCCTCTAGTCAGTAAGGCTTAAAAAAAATTTGTTAATGATGTCTGCCTTTTATCTTTCTACTGTAAAGATTTTATCCTTATTCTGTAGGTCATCTCTTTGTATATACATGGCCTCTCTATTTGTAATGTTATAACTCGAAAACAACTCGCTGAAATTTTTTTTCAAATTTTACAAATATGTGCAGACTATAAAAAATGCTAGACCCGCTGATACGATGTACATACGAATATTTTGGTATGTAGGTATGATATTGAGTCAGGTTTTAATCTTTGTTTGATTTAAATTGATTCATTAGTTATGAAGTTATATAAACATTTTTCTAAACTGATATTGTAATTAAGAAACTAGAATTTTCAACATATTCCATATATTTTCTTAAAATTTTCAGTGAAAACATAAATTTCTACAGGTATAAGATTTAAACACTTTGGAACCGAAAACTTTGTTTTAACCCTTCGTACGCTACCATGAAAAGAGTAAAAAATCACTCTAGCGCTTATAGGCAAAAAATTAAACAAATATTATTTGTTAAAGTTTTATTTATTTTTTTAGTTCTATAGGTTTGTTACCCCTGAAAAACAAATATGATTAAATTCAAAATGTACGGTACTATAAAAATAGTATAAATTGATAGTGAGTATCAACTGTTCAGTGTTCACTGCCAGCCAGCGAAAATATCCGCTTCCAGCATACAAAGGGCAACTGAATGCGCGCGCACATGACAAAACAATGGCTTCTCTTGTTTGTCAACAGCTGTGATGCGTCATACAGCCAACAACACGTCATCTGAGTACTCAAGGAACATTGTCACTCATTCTATCGGTGTTTTGGTGAACTAAAATAAATAAAAACCTTCCTAACGGCCAAGAGCGGAATAATCCACTTAAAACCGTGTAGGGTTATATACGAGTGGCGGAATATTCCGCTTATCGCGTACGAAGGGTTAAATCAGTGCAGTTTAATAAATTTTTTGTTAGCAGCAGCAATTATGATAAATTCTATTCTTTCCCATGTATATTTTGATGTTTCAGCAACTATATACACTTTATCATAGAACATACATTTTATCAATAAAAGTTTAAACTCTCTTACTCATTTTTTACTTTAGTAAATTTTATGTATTTGTTTATAAAACACAAAGCTCAATATTTCTACTTGTAGTAGTACATTATAATTTTAGCGTCTTGTGTCTGTCCATATGGATGGTTGGCTGCAGCAATGTATATTGTGTGTACTGTATGGTTATGTCTGATTTTGTTTTTTATATATGGCGACTTGTATAAGTAATAATTTCTCGCTATCCGCTGCTGCCTTGCTAGACCGTTGGTTTTTTTTATCACAATAGTAATTTTAAAATAGTGCATATTAATGCTGAATCTGTAGTTTCTCACTTTGAAGAAAAAATAGCAAGATGTGGGGCCGATGTTATTGGAATATCAGAGACATTTCTTAAGCCTCGTCACACTTTTAGCGAGGTTAATATTAATGGTTTTGTTTTACATAGAATTGATCGGATTGGACGGGAGGCGGGGGGTGTGGCTGTGAATGTAAGAAACTCTCTAGCTTCCAACGTTTTGGTGAGTTCACCTGGTATGTATTCAAAAAAGCTGGAATTTTTATTTTTAGATATTAAAACTGTGGAGTGTAGACTATAGTTTGGTGTGGTGTACCTACCTCCTAAAGTAGGTTATTTGTTTAATGTTGAGGATGTGTTGGCGTCGTTGCTGCCTTCGAATGAGCATGTAATAGTATGCAGTGATTTTAACGCTGATATCTCTAAAAATGTTGTTTCTTTCGAAAAGTCACTGTTATTGAAACTATTTTTTAGATGTGATTTATCTGTGCTGCTTTTGTCGGAAACGCACCATACTGCCATTTCTCACATGACAGTTGATCTGTTGGTTGTTTCTCAGACTAATAAGGTCTTATGCCATGGCCAAATTCCCTTTTCAGTTATTTCAAGACTTGATCTTGTTGATAATCTTAGAATAATTTAACCTAAATTCAAATATATTACTTTCACAGATTTTAAGAATTTTAATCATGAATTGTTAATGATGCTATTGACACTAAATGGTATAAAATAACAATAGATATTTGGCATTCGGTTTGCAAATGTAACATCCACTCTTCGGCTCTTCACAGGGCTAGCGATCTGATTGTGCCTCTCGATGACTTGAACTCATTCTTTGTTTCTGATGATGGTGATTGCAGTTCTGACTATAGCTTTGTTTCCAACTATTATTCTACTCTTCCTGTCCAACCTTTTGATCCCTTCTTTTTAAAATATTTATATGATAGAGATGTTGTTAAAGTAGTTAATAGAATCACCTCACAATCCAAACCTATTGATAAAATTTCTATTCTTTTAATTAAGAAATTACTTTATATAATTTCTCCAATAATAGCACATTGTCTTAAATTTTTCTCTTCAAAATGGTGTTTTTCTTTAGCTTTGGTGGTCGGCTTTTGTTAAACCTCTTCCTAAACAGGCAGCACCTTTAGCTGCTTTTGACTACCGTCCCATAGTTTGCTTTGTGTACTCTCCAAGATTTTGGAGCATCTTATAATAAGGTAATGGATTTCCTGAAAGCTAATAATTTCTATAAATTATTATACTGATTACCAGTCGGGTTTTAGACTAAGTTACAGCACCATAACCGCTCTTTTAAAAATTTCTGATGATATACAGTATGCTATACAAAAGAGCAATTACTATTTTGACCCTATTTGATTACAGTAAAGCATTTGATTCTGTTTTCACAAGGTTCTGATCAGTAAACTAAAAAGTTTAAAATATTCTATTTCTAATTTTAATTACCTACCCGCGACTTTTTAATAATATTGATTCGATTTCTCTTAAATCAATAAAAGTTGATAGTTATATTTTGAAATATGTGGATGAAGTTAAAAATCTTGGAAATTATTTTAATGACTCACTGACTTGGTCAAATCATGTTGACAATGTAAGTAATAAAGTGTTTTCATCCTTGAGATAACTAAGACGCAGAGGTGTGCTGATGCCGATGAAGGTGAGGGCTTTGCTTGTCGAGTCACTACTTTTCCTTATCTTTGATTATGGTTGCAAAATGCTTGCATTCGTTTTGTTTTTTTTCAGTTGGCTATGATCAACATGTGACTTTTTTATAAATGGCTCAAGCTTGAGCCTCGCAGGCCGTAAAGCAGTTTTGACTCTTTTATTTGGGCTTTTAAAAAATAGTTTGCCTTCATATTTTTCTAAATTCTTTAATTTTATGTCCGGTTTTTAGGTTAGAATTTAATAGGGCACATAGCTTATTAGATTGGTTAGATTTTGTATGGACAGGAGACAGGCTTACCTTGGAAAGTGGTCCTTGGTATTACCTAATAGTACACAAGTAAGAAAACACGCACAAAAAATACTAAAGTTCTGAAATATTTCGTAAATATATAATAAAAATGAGTTTAACTACTTTTGTTAACTAATAGAATTTATGAAAAATTGCTCAGCTGAGGGCGCAAGGTGAAAATTAACTCACCAATTTTGAAAATAAAAAAAAATTGAAAAATTCTCAGGGTCGTGTTTTCTTTTAAAAGTGTACTAACAGTGGTTGTCTGGTAAATAAAAATCCTTGTTTATTTTGCTGAAAATGTACACAGTAATTTATTAAAAGTATTCATACACACATATTGATAGTACATACACATTAGTATATTACTTGAATTTATATTATGTTAGAAATTTGAAATTGTTTTGTCTTGAAGAGACCAAAATTCTTTATAAATGATTCTACTTTAATTAGTTGCAACTTTTAATCATTAGATTTTTTATGAGCATCTTTGTTCTCATATAAAAAATTATAAATTTTCCATTAAAGTGTTAGTTTAAATATTTTTTAAAAAAATTACTTATTACATTAAGATTACTTATTTAAACAAATATCAACATATTTAATATTCATCATTAGTCCTTTTTTACACAAAAGATAAAATAAGATTGTCTATCATTTTTGTTACCACATTGTAGCCATCTCCAGGGTGAACATCCTTCGTGGCGTGCAGTCCTCGTTCTTGACGAGGTCCATTATCGACTATGCACTCTTTCAGTTGATGATCTCAATTTTGACTTTACGAATTCATAGTTCTCACACATTTATCTCTATCACTGAAATAGAGTTTATGTTTCGATACTTAATGTCTTTCAGATTGAAAATACTGGCCAAACTGTTTATGTAATGACCGAATTCAAGTCGCACCATGTGCTCTAAGCACAATCACAAAGGATTTATTATTTCACCATATTTATGTGTCCGTCGATTTCCTTTGCACTCTACAATCAATTGATTCTAAACTGTTTACGATTTACATTGTCTATATTACAAAAGAGTCTCATTAACACAGGTTACATTGTCTACAAATATTTCCTTCACTACTCAAAAGCACATCCTACCATTTCAGACAACGACTTACAACTTCAGACGCCGCCTCTCGACTCTCACAAACACATTTTAATCCCTTAAACGTTCCTGACCAACTGTTAAACATTAATTACATTGTTCACAAAATATTTTCAATACAAAATGCGTCTGACCAAGTCAGACGCCGGCTTTAGACTTAACTAATCCTAGCATCTCAAACCAAGCGTCCTTTTCAGATCTACCAACTCAGCATACCCCCCATTACGTTCACATTTCTGGTCCCACGGACACTGTCCAAATCATTTTGCTTGACAACAAGCATTATCTATTTTCACAAAACAATATCTCATTTTAACATTTATTCTATCTTATAACTAGACATTATTTATTTTTAATTTATATTTTGGAAATCTATTTTTAATTTTATTCCCCTTGTTTTAATATTATTTACAGACATTAATTTGACTTATGTCGTCTTTTCTTTAAACCAATCATAAAATTCCTTTTTATTTTCTTGTTTTAATCTCGAAGCAAAATTCAAAAATTGAGTATCACACACTGTTCACTTTCTCAATCAGTAGAGTTAAGAAGAAGACCAAATTGTTTTGATCTGTGCTGAGTGTTGATTAATAACTTTTTTTTTATTATTATTAAGCCTGTTGAGAAAGGGAAAAGGATAAAGGATGATTCATCTAAGATTAAGATTAGAGAGTTCTCTTGATTTTGTTACCCATTGATGAGACAGTTCCCATCTTCTTAATTCTGAGGGGTTACATTCTGAAGGAAGTGATTTTATGATTTTTGTTGTGAAGCATTCATCAAAAGTGACAATGTTGTGGATTGTTGCATGTTGTGCAGTTGGTTTCTCCATATCCGTGATTTTCACGTCATGTCTGTGGCCATTCATCCTGGTGCTTAAGTTGTCTGTGGTTAGGCCAATATATTGAGCTGGGCAAAACCTGCACTGTAGTTGGTAGATAAAATTTTTCGTTGTACATGTGTGATGACCTTTAATTTTAATTAGTCACTTATTCGAAAAAAAAAAGTAATTAATTTTATTGAAGAAGCTAACTATGAAAATTTTCAAATGATGTAAAATTTCATTTTGCTTTAACATCCAGCTTAAAAATAAAACAAGACATTTTAAAAATAACCAAATTTAAATGAAATAAAATTAACTACAAGGGGCGTTCAATAAGTAAAGAGACAAATAAATAAAAGTTCAGAATTTAGATTACTGAAATTATATGTATAATTTTTTGTATCTTTATAAGGGTAGTGAAGATATAGCTAATTTTCGGATCCCAGTCCCAAAGGGACTATCTTCCAAAATTATTTTTTTCTTTACTTTAAATTTTTTTTTGTTTGGATGTACTATATTATAAAAATTTTCTGGGTAAAATAAAAATTAATAGATGTTATCTATGTATAAAATGGTACCTTAAATCAAAACAGTTTTTTAATCATTTAAAATTATAATCATAAAACATTTTATGAAACTTGAAATAATTTTTTGTAATTGATGAATTTGTTTGTCATTAAAAGTAAAGAAATTTGTTTGTTGGATGGAAAAGAAGGTAATACCGTTCCTTAAACAGGTAAACCTTTAAAATTCTTCTTAAAAATTGCTAAAAATATTCCCAGAAAAGCACCCCCTTCTTGGGCCTAATTTAACATGACAAGTGCAACAAGTCATTTAAATTATTTCTTTATATCAGATCATAAAATGGTAAACACATTGAATAAGAAAAAAATGTTGAATATTTAATATAACTAATTTTTACTTCTTAATTTTATTTGATAAACCTGATATTACTTGGCAGAAAAACCTACTTAGCTAGTACATAGTTTTGACGGACTAAATTATTTCCTTACGTTGAGGATAAGAAACAGATCTTTACATTTATTAGATATTACAAGTATTGAATAAGAAAAGGTGTAATTACTTAATTCCTTCTTATTAATTTGATCTGACAAACCTGATTTTGATCTAAATTAGCAGGCAAAGATCCATCTCTTTGTTGTGGTGTCCAGGCAGAACTGCTTAAACCTCCATATGTCAAACGGCGATCTGGGTATTGATCAAACATTAATGGATGCTGGAAAAAATAGCAAAATATTAACAAAAAGTCAGAATTAATAACAGATATTATATATTGTAAACACCAAAATGTATGTTAGATATTAGAACTTATAGTGATAAAGAATTTTAGTTGATTGTAAAATTTATAATCAAAAGTTGATTTTTTAAAATTGTTCTTGTTACAATTGTGATTTTACTATATTGCTGCAATTTTCTTGTAATAGCAAAAGATGATGTGAAATAATAGTCAATGTAAATCCTTGGTTTTTAAATTATTGGATAATGATGGATAGTTCTTATTACTGAAATAGTTTATTTAGACATTAAATATCATTTGTTGTTTAAAGGGAAAAATCTTTAGAGTATAAAATAAGCCCAATAGATAAATCAAAAATAGCTGGATATATTGGATCCAAAAATCATAAATTCAATTGGAAAGAGTCAAAGGTAATCACCAGAAAAAGCTTATATACAGTACAACCTCGTTAAGTCGGATCTCCGGGTAATCCGGACCAGTTTGCAATAAATAAACATAAATAAATATGCATTTGGTAGCGCTATTGCTTTATATGAGCGCATAATCGTAGCGTATTGCATGGTGATCGTGTTTCCGCTGAGTTCACGCAACCAAGTTTGTTTGCCATGACTGTACATCTGATGCATAAATGTAGCGCTACATGCCTGCGTGATGAGTCATTGAAACCCAGGTGATTGGCGTGCTTTGCCGGTTGCGCGACCGTGTGGCACGTAAACGTTACTCGAAGCTGATGCAACAGAAACTTACAAGCTTATTCTCCAAAAAGTAGACATACCTTTACAGTTCACAGATGTGTTTGTTGTTTTAATGGGATGAGTAAATATATTTTAAATGTTTTCCTCCGTAATAAAGGAAATTATTGCAAGTACAGTATGTATATTTTCTTTTTTTGTGTGTTTTCTGCTCTTTCTCCGGCTAACACGGATTTTCGTTATGTCGGATCGGCCGCGGTCCCGGCTGGTCCGACTTAATGAGGTTGTACTGTATAATATGTAAAGCCTCATATATAAACCTATTAGACAATCATTTCATCAGAACCAGTATAGAAATAAGAACATCATGATTTACGTTATATAAAAAAACTCATTTCTTTTAAAGAAGTCTGAAAAAAAAGTTAAATCCTCGCAAAGTGATATCTGTCACACAGTACACTTTTAAAAGAGGGGGGGGGGGGAAGATTATTTATCCTGATAAACCATGATACAACCATTTAAGCTCGGATGTCAACATGGTATCTGGAATTCCTAGTGTTGTGTATTTTGTAATTTGTTGTTTTACTGATTACGTTTATATTTAGTCTTAGTTTATTTTGATTACTCGGCCTAACTTGACCTCAGGCCCGAGTTGTTTTCTTTGTTTACTAGTTTTAGTTTCTAACATGGTTAATAGGCTATATCAATGTTTTGTACTTTTTCAAGTTCTAGGTTTATCACTTGATAATTCATTTATTCATTTAACTCCTGAAATGTTGCGAATTATTTTTTATATACACAAATGATGACAAATGTCTCTTTAAACCATATTGATAATATGAACAATCCATCATTATCAAATAATATTAAGTGTAAACACAGTCGGTACTTGATGAAATTTCATAATAAGGTAAATAATAACTTGGATGTAAAATTTCACAAATCAACAAAGCTGACAACTATAAACCAAAAAGGTCATTAACCTTCTCAGGTAGACATGATTCATTCCCCCTTCCTTGCATTCCATTCCCCACTTTCTTAGTATAGATGTTGGTAATTAAGTTAGATTTTGTAAATTTTAGTTCATAGTTGTCTGAAGATGCTTAATTGCGAAACAGCTGTCACAATATATGTTGATTGTGAAATTTTATTTGTGAGTTATTATTTACCTTATTATCATATAACTTTAAAATCAGAGTATGTAACATGTTTAAAATGATCCTGTTGTTGAAAAATTGATATATTGGCATGAAAACTATCTTCTTGTGCATAAGAAATGGTTAAATACTTGCATAGCTATTTAACCATTCATCTTAATTGTATTAAGTTTAACTGAAATTTATTATCAGAACAATTCTGACAAACTGATGTTTTAAAATATGAAAATTTTGTTATAAGAAGATTAAGTATACTGTAGGTAGTTGGTGGTGTTATGCTTTTCTTCGAGATTGATTTTATAAATGCTGAGTTTGTAATTTATTTTCTTAATCAAGTGATTCTATGTCTGCATTAAGTTTAAAATGTATAACAGACTTAGAAGGACAGAAAAAAAGGGGAAATCTAAATATAATACATAAATTTCATTTAACAAAATTTGTGTCTACTGCTCAATTGTGTCCATTTCACTACCTAACAATACACATAGAAAACTATTACTGGAAAAATTTAGTATTTCTAGTGTATTATTTGTATCACAATAGTGTATTTCACTGTATGCAGTACATTTGCAACTGCATGTAACAACACTTTTGTAATATTTCTGCACCAAATTTTATAAAGCGTTTCACTGCTGTAAAAACACATTTATTAGATATTATCACTAACCAAGGGTTGTTGAAATTTCAATGGTGCTGATGTTCGATCCATTCTTCTTCTTACAGAAACATCTGGAAATGATGCACGAGCTGTTGGTGATCGAAGATCTATGAATATTGGAATCTATATACAAAACATTAAAACTATATAATTATATAAAAAATTAGCAATTTCCTCAATAAAAAAAGAACATGTTACAGAAGTGCAAAATCTAAGCAAAACTCTGCATAAATCTTTTTATAACTTAATTTAAGGACTATTATTATTGTAATGATATTTGATAAAATTTTACTATAAATATTTTACTCAACACACGTCAGTAAAAAGATCAAGTAAGAAATTGCTTAATATTCAATAATTACAACAATCTAAAATTCTAAACTTTCTAAAAAAAGTGGTAACAAAAATGGGACAGAGATAACTCGAGGTGACAACTTTCTATAAAGAAGAAATCCAACCCTTGGTGCCCCATTATAACAAGTGTCTCAACTGTGACAAACATTGTATCGAAACATAGTACATTAAATATCAATCAAAACCATTTATATTTTGTTTTTCTATAATAGCCCATCGGAAGTTATTTTCTGGGTATTTTTTATATTTACGGGTTAAGAGCACACTACGGGTTAATTTACTTTGAAATGATACATACAGAAAACCCCCCAAAAGTCAGAAAAGATATATTAAACCCAGGCTCCTGTCTAGTCACACTTTTAAGGTTATCCTCACTTTGTCTATTTAAATAGGAAGCAATGTTGCAGGTTTATACAGCCTTGATATAGATTTCTCTTCTAAATGATTTTGGTTGACTTGTAGTCAAATTTAACTTTTCAATTCGTAACCAATTAGTGCAAGCAGCTTTGGGGTATCATATAAAAGAATTTTTACTTCTTGGTAATATTTATTTTCCCGGTTTTGATTCAGAGAGGTTAAAACAGGAACATTTGGAACAAGTAGAAATCAATGACTAACTTGATACTAACAAAATCGAAATAAGTTAACAATTAAATTTTTGCCAATTTGTAAACCAATATTTTTAATTTATTTATCTGTTATAATTTTTTTAAATATAATTCTAAATCATTATTATATAAAGGAATTTACTTACCTTTGGGCCTTGTGGAGGACTTTCTGGTGCTATAAACGGAGGTTGGGGTGGATAGCCTGGTCTCTGAAAAAAATTAGTACAATTAAAATTTAAGTAACAAGTAAAACTAAAATGATAAACAACTGAATTTCATAATTAGATTCTAAATAAAACTACATTGCTTTAGCTTCCTAAAAACTTATTTGCTACATCAATAAATATTCTAATTTGGATATTGTATATAAAAATATCAGACCAAACTACATATGATTAGTTTATTTAACAGAAAAAATATGTCTATTGATACAATTTTAATTTTTTTGTGAATATTTTATATAAATGTTTTTCTATGCCACCTAATTTGTGAGTTTGAAAAAATATGAGGTCATTAATTAATAGTTTAAAGAATCTAAAAATTTGTAAGCTATGAGGAAAACCAGTTTGTCTTAGTCGGTATAAAACATGTTAATTCTCAATCTCTCCTATGTCTCTCCCCGGATTACTCCTTTCTCTGGGTTATTCCATTCTTCAATAATACATCTTTTTATCCTTTTTATTATTGAGCCTCTTCCAAAAAATTGCTTTGGATTCTATTATTTACAGTGATTTATTTATTATGTTTTGTGGATACACAACTATATTCTACAACTATTGTTAAATGTTTGAATACTCTAAACAAAAATTTCTGGTATTTTATAGAAGTTTGTTGATTGATTTGTTTGTTCAAATTTTTGTGACCAAAACACGATTTCTCTCATTCATTATTACCTGACTCTAAAATATATGATTATAGAAAATTTATAAATTCACAGTATAATTCTATGTAGATTTTTGTAAATGATGGTTATATTAGAAGTTGGGATTTGAATACAAGAATTTTTTTTCATAATAGGCCCAACTTTTGAGTGAGTTTTTTTTTTAAAAGATTGAAACTGATTCCCCCCCCCCATCGTCTTTTATTCACAACTAGTTTACAAAATTTTTGTAGATCTTAAAAAAAAATTTTTTTTGAATGGTAATATATACACATTTTTGTGATGATTTATCTTCAATTACTGCACATTTTTTTTTTGATTCTAGACATATTGACTCAAACATTTTTACTTCCAATTTTTTTATATTCATTATATAGATGAATTTATATGCTCCCTACTGAGAAAAATGGTATATTTATAAATTTTGTTTTGAGTAATATTAATATTTATGATAATTTTTCAAAATATGTCTAAATTTTACCTAGGTTTCAATTTTTCTATTACTCTTTTTGCAAACTTTTACAAATAAATTCTGAAATTTTTGTATATCTTGAAAATATTTAGAAAATTTGGTTATATGATGGTCATGGTCATTTTTTTTTTTGAAGTTTTCATTTTTATAACTACACATTTTTTCCTGAGATACTAATGCCAAAATTTTATTTTCAAATGTTTTTAAAATTTAATAAATAAATTCTATCTACCTTTCTGAGAAAAATGATATATAACAAGTTGTGTTTTGTATAATATTAATACTTTTATAAATTTTAAAAATTTCTAAAAAAAAAATAATAAAAAATTAACAAAATCGGCCTACCATTATAGGAATTTGTAATGGTCAGTTTCAGGGTTAATAGTCATATAAAAGATAAAGTTTAGTTTTAATAGTTTTTGGAAAGGTCTTATTATTAAAAATTATATTACTCTATCAGCTAAATAGGAAGTTTTCAATGCATTTACAAGGTCTGTTATTACAATGGTGTAAATGTTTGATACATAATGACTTTGAGTGTTGATTTTTTTTTGTGTGGTAATTTCGTTTGGTATGCTAAAAAATACCCTTAATTACATTCTTTATTTAGAAAAAATAAAAAAACTTTCTTGCACTTTGATTATATTAGAAAAGCTGTAGGTTTATCTGAGAATCGTTCACTAAGTAAACAGTTCCAATTAATTATGAAGAACAATGTAGGACGGTTTCAAACATAGTTTAATCTGGCAAAAAAAAAAAAAAAAAACCACTGTGAAGTAATATAAGGTTGTGATGGAATGAGGCAATGGAAGGGCCAATTAAAGGCTTTGATTAAGGCAGTAATCGAAGGTTTTATAAATTTGTCGATGGAAAGAGCAAACAATCCACAATACTACACAATATCAAATCAGGTTGATAATATGAAGGAACGATGTGGTAACAGATATTTTATTAGTGTTATTTTTAAACCCATTTCAGAGGGTTTAAATTATAGTTTAGATATAGAGAGTAGATTTCATAACTGCTCTAAATGTAATTCCGAAAAACATCATTAGGTGTAAAATTCACAACAAAATTCGAAGTCATTAGTTTGGTGAAATAGAAGATGAGGATAGTTTAGATAATTTAAATGGAAGGTACATTACGTTCAGGAGGATAAAGTATAGAGGTCCTGGTTGGTGACACAATTTAATTATTAAATAATTATTTATACAATTTGTAGTAAATTTGTATTTTATTTTAAAAATTTCTAATTCATGGCTTGTTTCAATAGTGTGTATTTAGTGAAAATTTGTATTTTGATAGTTTAATTTAAAAATAAATTCAGTTTATTTAAAATAGGATATTAGTGATATTTATATTAAGGGGAAAAGAAAATTATACATTAATTTATTATATTTTTTATTTAAATGATGTTTTATTTTGTATTTGAGTAATTTATAGTAAAAATATTGTGGAATTAATGGGTGATATAATGGAAGAAATAATATTATTATTTATGAACCATTTCAGCATGTCAATTTTATTTCTATGGCTTAACTCTAAAGTAAAAAAAAATTTATCTTTTTCTGTGAATTTTATTTTTGTTTCATAAAAATGGGATATGATATAAAATGTTCGTTTTTTAAATTAAATTAATCTAAATTATGGACAATCCAATGGGCAGACAACCTATTTTCCATTATGTTCTTATAACATTTTATTTGTTGTATGTTTAATATATGTAGTTGTTACGATTAATAAAATGATATAATTTGGGGTATAATCCTTCACACTTCTCTAAAATTTTACTGATATAACACAAGTCGATTTTGAGATATTCGACTTAGCAGAACTTGCCAGGTTTTAATTACTGAGAATTTTAGTGATGCAATTTACTTTTAGTTGTTTTGAATACTAATAATTCTTTCCGAACAAAACGTGTTAATGATACATCTGAAAAGTATATTATATAGTTTTAAAATATACAAGTATGTGCTGCTTGAATTACTTACACATTTTTTCTCACAAGTCTATGGATATACAGGCTTTAAAGGACAGAATTAAAAAAAGCGTCTATTCACAAGTTTAAAAGGACACAGTTTTTAACAAAAGTCTATTTACAAAATAAAAAATATGTATCTATTTTATATTCATATAGAGTAACTATCAAATCCACTAAGGTTGCACAGATGATGGAGATTTTGCTTCTTTTTTAAACAAGTTTAATAATTGTTTTAGCATCAGTATTTTGATATTTTTGAAAATGAAAAATTATTCTTCCTTTTAAAACTCTTTTGAAGATAGTAATAAATTCTAATAAAATCCTCTCAATTAACTGGTAAAGCAACAACTACTTTTTCATTGGTCAAATTTATTAAATGTCATGAACAACTTATTACTAAATTATTACTACTATTATTATTAAATTTTAAATTTTAATTTTAAAGACTTTAACTACACTTACTTTTGAACCTATCATCACTGGAGCATTATCGATGCTAAACGCAAGTTTAACAATTGTCCGGCATATTTTCAATTTTTAATATATTTAGAAGTTTAGAAACTCTTTAGAAGAAAAAAGTCCTACAGCATCACTATTAATATTAGGCACAGACAATAAACCATATTTAATTTGCAAGTCTTCTGTGTCTAAATATGTAACCACAATAGGGTAAAAATTTTCAGCCTTCTGGTTGCTACCGTAGAAATACAAAATGACAATTTTCTAATCATATTTAAAACTGTATCAACATTTTAAAATGATATTTCCTGAACTTTAGCAGTTGTTTTGTTTGAACACAATCATATTTTTTTAGAGATTTCGCTATCAGGAAACATTTTATGAAAAAGTGCACCCGCATGATCGGAACTATTACAAAGAATATTATGTTTTAAAAGAATATGCGTAAAATAGAATTCTGTTTTTATACCATCATTCTTTTCTTTTCCAACACTGAAATTGTGTTTCATATATTTTCGAAGGAATTTATATTCTAAAAGAAAATGTGTAAAGTAGCATTCTGCTTTTATAACATCGTTCTTTTCTTTTCCAACACTGAAATTAAATTTCGTATGTTTTTAAAAGGAATTAACACAAGACTTGTGTTTTTTTCCATATCAATATGTTTCACTATGTCCCATCGACCATACATAACAGTCAAATCACACTGACAAACAGTGGAAGAGGAAAATGTATTACTTTTCCTGGACTCTAAAATTGATGGAAACTCTTCCAAAAATGATTTTTCTAAACATGATCAAATTTTCATTTAACAATGATAATACACTACACCACCACATTAAGAATCCTAATATAATTAAACTTTCATTACATCAAAACTTTAACCAGAAATCACAACATTTCGTAATTATAAATGTAAAGCAGGTTTCCTGTATTTTCTTTTGTATACAGATTAGAGTTCAGATGCTAAAAATAGCCTACCGACTTCTCTTTCTACAAATAGACACGACAGCAAACGAATCCATAGGACAGTAAGTGATTGAACTTGAGTCTAGGTCAATCTCTTGTTTATAATAACTAACTAGGCCTACAATATGAAAAATAAACATGAAGTGTTCATTCAAGAAACAAAACAATGACTAAATATTTTATTGGGAAAAATGTCTTGATGCATGAAACTAAGAATGCTTTTATTTTTTCCTACTGGTATTTATTGTTAAAAGCAAATTGTGTTAAATATGAAGAAACTGTTTGCAAATATAGAATGTCAAAGATTGCTTTCATTGTACAGAGTCTCCGTCCTAAATACGGAGAAATGTCAAGTCTGGACCTAGTAACATAGCATTCTTGATCTATTTTCACTTATTCACAAATAACTTCAGCATAAAATATAAACAAATAACTAGCATTTTTAGGAGGTGGCGAATATGGTATTTACTTTTGTTTACCTAGTATTTGGTTAGGTTATGAGTAGTATAGATAGAAAGTTTGTGGAGATGTTTTAGCATAATTTTTTTTGTTTAAATTTCTAGCTAATTTTACAAGATTTACACCAATTATATGGTACTGTTATGAACATATCTTACTCCGAAATTAGTTATAAAACTATTTTAAGTGAAGGCTTACCGTTCCATGTCCAGCGACTGGTATTATTCTCCTAGGAGGTTGAAAGTGCCATTTTGGTGGTAGAAACAGCTCCTAAGGGACATTTAAATGTATGGTTAATAGCTACAATGCATCCATACATTTATATCATGTTAAATAGATTGAGATTCAAGTTCATCGATTTACTGTCAATGCTATATAAACACTATATTGAAATCTGATATCACATACAAGCTTTACCATTGCATATTTAAATCTGTCATAAAATACAACTATCACCAATTATACATTTTCAGAATTTTTTATTTTAGCTATTTATCTTGAAAATTAAATTCTATACAATCTTGATTTTAATTTATTGGACAGAAAATCAGTGACTACAAAAATTTGATAAACATTGAACACTGAATACTAAAAGTCTTATTTAAGTTTGCTCGATAAAAGTTTCCTGGAATAAGAACAACTTTAACAAGTTTGCAGATATTCAGTGTCAAAAGTTGATTTTTGAAATCTATTTCAGTCTCAGTCTGCAGATATTTTCTTTTTAATGTTAAATACTCTAAAATTATTATCTAGAAACAAAACAGAGGCATTTTATATTTGAAAATTGAATTATTCTCCTGCATTCATTTGACTGATGTTTGTTATGAGTTATGACACTATAAAATTTGTTCCATTATGACAATTTTACAGCAAGATATAAAACAAATGTGACAGTTGGTACTAATCCAATGAAAAAAAGTAATATTTTATACCTATTTTTAGGCATTTCCGAAAATTCCAGCAAAAATGCTTTTTAATTTTGATTAAATTAAAAATTTAATTATTAATTTGGTTTCAATAATACGAAATTCAAACATTTGTTAAACAAATCGAGGAAACAATGAAAACTAATTATGAGTTCTTAGGCCTTTACACCATGGACCTACATGAACATACATTAAAAACATCAACATTCTAAGTTGTTAAATTCATTGTGAGTTATAGTTTAGTGCAGTTGTGTGTAGGAATAATGATAAGATTAAAAGTTGAGCAATGTGTCGGTTGGAAAAGTGTTTAGTAAAATAGAAAAAAAACATCAATGGAATGTTTGCTTATAGGGAAGACTGCACTTGTACACATATGTTTGAGTGTTACAAAAGATTCAGTGAAAAATGTCAGAACATGGAAGATGATTCACATGCTGGATGACTTTATAATTTAAGAATCTGAAAAAATATTATTAAATTGTTCAAGAAGATCACAGACTCCATGTTCGAAAAATATATGAAACCGTAAATATTGACAAAGACACTGCATGAAAAATTTGCGTGAGGATTTCAACAAGAAAAAAAGTTGAGGACCAAAATTGGTCCTTCGGGTTCTCGCACCAGAGGAAGAACGGAGATAGTAAATTTGCTCTGACATGGTGCAGGAACTTGATGATGAACGTAACCTTTTTGAATAAATCATTGCTTGTGACGAAAACTAGAACTTCCAGTATGATTCTGAGATGAAACAACTATCAATGCACTGGAAAACACAGTCATAAAAAATAAAATAATAATGGAAAAAAGCTAGTCAAATCAAGCCCAAATTAAAAGTCAAGACCTTTGTTTTTTGAACTAAGAACTTTTGACAAAGCTGAGAGTCAGAAGAAAAAAATAACATGAACTGTGGGAAAATAGTTTTTCAAGATCAGGACAATACTCACACAGCAGTTTATTTTGAATCAACATTGGACCATCCTTTATATTCCCCAGATTTGGCACCATGTGACTCTTTTCTTTTCCATAATTTGAAATATGTGCTTACATATGCATGTATAACATGTTTTGAATCAGTAAAAAGAAAATGGCAGACATAATATTAAAACAGATGATAGAAATTGATCTGCCCTATGTGGAAAACATGACTGCAAAAGTGTGTAAGTGATAACGGGGACTATATTGAAGAATTTGATTTGTTATATACACATAAATAAAGGTGTTATTGTTAGCCTCATTATTTAATAGACACACCTCGTACATGAGTTCCCAGATAGCTTTGATTTAAAACAAGTTTATTCATTCTATTGTTTTGAAATAAAGATAATTATTATAACTATATTAGATGACAGAATCTGTTAACAATGGTATTATATATATATATATATATATATATATATATATATATATATATATATATAATATAGTTGGAATGTGTACTGAATTGTGCTCTAAACTAGAAGAAAATGACAGAATTAATTAAAAAATGCAGACTAATTAATTAAAAATGTCTTTGAATTTTGTTATCTTAATACATAATTTGTATGTTGAAAATACTAATTATGAAAAGAATGTCACATTTTTCTAAGATTTAATAATACAATTAAAGATTTAAGGGAAATAAATTAAACTTATATTTGAAAAAAAGATCTATGTGTGCAGTTCCCGAAAAGAGCCATGAAAACGGCTTATACTTAATGGCTTAAAATGAAAACAGTTAGATGCAAGGATTCTTCATATGTAATTATTTTCTATCATAGGCCTCTTCGTATAAAAATTGAACTTCTGATGGTCTTGTACTATATTTTTCCCCCTTTTTCGAACTGGTTTATTATTAGTTCATGTTGATTCAAATGTTTATGCATTTTTTGTATTCACTCTGCACTCATGACCTGTAAGTTAAAATTTAAAAGAGTCGATTCAAAAGTAAAAAATATTTTCTTTATAATTTAAACTGTTAGGTGAAGTTTCAATACATAAAGTTCTCAGCATAAATAAATTTTTAACACCAAGTTATTCTGGATTCTGGTATTGAAGTTATTAAATAATGATGGTTTGTAGGAAACATCAAATCGAATGTTATATTGATTTAGGTCTAATTTGATATTTGTCATTTCTTGTGTTAGTGTTTAATTATTTTAAATGCTCATATCTAGTTTTTTTTAGCCCTGGGTTACTAGTTTCTAATATAGTCCTAAGGTGATAGGCTTGTTGGCCCTTTTATATAGAAACATGTTCTAGATTTTTCACTGATAATGAGAATCGATCCATATCCTCGAAATGTGTAATCATTTATATATATATATATATATATATATATATATATATATATATATATCAATGATGGTAAAATGTCCGAATAAACTAAATAATAGTTATGAGTATTTTGACATTGTATTCTAAATGTTAAAATTTGTTAAATCACACTTTTTTTTCCTCGAAAGCATCAACAAGTTGATATTTGTCCCCCCCCCCCCACTTGTAATACGAGCCAGTTAGTCAGAATGGTGTAAGTCAAGAAATGGAGAAATTTGACATAAGTTTTAAATTTTAAATGAATTTTTGTTATCCCTAGCTACTATTTTGTTTAGTGTGATAATGAAGTAACTCAGCAGAACCCTCATTGGCCGCTAAGAGCAGCACATTATTCTCAATCCACACAAAACTCATAGAGTGTTGAGACTGAGAGTGGTGCTTTGTTTACATTCTGTCTCAGTGCAGTTGATAAATACCTTGTTGGTGCTATATAGACTTTATGTGTAATTACTTATTATTATAGGTATGTATAACAGTTCTGACTGTTAAAATGCTTAAAAGATTAAATGGACCATTTACAATTCAATTGTGGTCTGAAACAAACATGTTGTTCAAATTTACAGGTTATGCAGGTTTTATTGATGACCTAGTTTTTTAACAACTGTTTTAATAGTTGTTTTTAAAGTGATAGGCGTAATTTGGGAAACAAATTGTTGAACATGAATTTTACTAAGCGTAAAATTTATACAAGGTAATAAATATATTGACTGACTCGGACTCTCCTCATGAATCAACTTAAATTCGGAGAGAGACCCTGACTACAACATATGTATTAATGAAAACAATATAAGGCCTATTTGGATTGAACTTAAATGTTATGGCTACGAGAAATTATTATTATCTAGTACATCTGAATAACATCCCAATTCTGTTGAAATTGGATTCATTGGGACTTTGGACTAAATTAAAACCAAGAAATGGGAGAGGAAACTTGATTTGTGAGGGTAACTACCTGGAGAAGACCTTGGAGGGCCAAATGATTGTCCTTCAAGAAAAATTTCAGAAGAAGACACTGAATATGTCAGCAAACATATCCAATCATTCCCCTCTTACCAGTGTCACTACACTAGGAAACACAATGAAAATAAGGTACCTTTGTAATCCTTGAATATTAGAAAAATGTATGCATTGTATGGTGAAACATCCACAGCAAAACAAGTAAAAGAGCATTTTTATACAAATAATTCAATACAAAATTTAAATTGCATTTTTATATGCCGAAAATAAACACATGCAAAATGTGACATCTTCAAAATAAAAACCAGTAAATCTTGACTTAAGCCTTGAAGAAATGTTAACGTGTTTAACTAATCACGTAATTTATTTACAAAAGTCCATGCAAAATGATGCAAAATTCGTGAAGAATAATCCTGACAGTTATGCATCAGTTTTGACTTACTTCATTCCCGCCATTCTCTGTTTATCAGTGTCTGATGCATATTACAAAAGAAATTTATATTGCTACAACTTAGGAGTGCATGATTTTGGGACAGATGTTGGTGTATTTTACATATGGGATTAAACTGTTGCATCTAGAGGTTCTCAAAAAGTTTCCTCTTGTATTGTATTTAAGCACCTAAAAGTACATGCTTACAATAAAAAAAGAGTTATCATTTACAGTGACACATGTACTGGGCAGAACAAAAATATTAAAATGGTGCTAGCATTACTAAAATTCTTATAAAGTGAGGAAACAGACATTGAAGCGATTAATTTTTTTGTGGCTGGGCACTCTTTTCTGCTCAATGATTCAGATTTTGGCTCGAACTCAGAGCAAAAGACAAAGCATTTATTTACCTAAGGAACTGGGACAAAATCATGACTACGTTTCGACGAAAAGAGAAATTGATTGATTGTGAAATGAAGAATGAAGAGTTATTTTCTACAAGCATTTTGGAAAAAAACATCCAAGAGAAAGAAAAACCTATGTGCGGGCATAATAAACTGGCTACAGATGAAGTGGAATAGTTTAAAAAAATCTAAACTATACAGCAGTCAATACAAATAAACAATACAAGACATGGTTAAATTTGAGACTTTAGATATAACCCTAACAGGGAGAAAAGGAAGGCCAGTGTTGTTGTCTCACATTCAAAAGGAAAGAGTGTATACAAGAAAAAGACCTGTTTGGGAACCAAAAAACAAGACACAATTGATTTACTGTCATTCAGCTCTCCAGTCCATCATTTGTTCTTCCATAACTTATGTACAACTACTACTGCCGTTGAAGAGGATATTAATCCCCTATCCTACATACGTTGTACCTCAAGTGATGATAAATGTAGAAGTTAGTTAAAACAAATATTGTTTTTTGTAATATACATTAAATAATGTAAAGAAAAAAAAGGTATGTTGTAAAAAATAAATGCTACCTTTTATTGACGTAAGTAATTAAATTTATTCAATCCTTATTGTAGTTAAGATTCATAGTGGTGAAGTCATTTGAGCCCCCATTTTTACAAAGATTTATATAATAAAAAATACATATACCATATTTTCAGAAAGCATAGATATGTTGGTATAATATTCCATGAAGTTTAATAAAAACCTTTACATAACTCAAAATACTAACAAATCGACTTACACCACTTTGATTGTAACCAGCTCATATATTTTTGTGAAAATTGAAGAAAGAAAAATTGCTGTGATTCAGATTCTGCAGAATGAGCTTAAACACAATTTAATATTGAATAAATTGCAAAATGGAATCAAACTTTTTGAATACAGTACTGGTGAAAGCAAACATAATTTTATCACAACATTTACAAATGCACAAACTTCATTAGGTATACAATAAATGTTAAATAGGAAGAATTTGAGTAGTTATTTAAAATTTACCTAGTATGTATGAAGGGATATAGGAAATTTCTTAGTAAACGTAGTTATAAAGAAATTTAATTATTTCCAACATATGTTTGGATCATTTTAATTATTAATGTATGAGTGAGGGAATAAATAATGGTTATTGAAGACCCATAAGAAAGCCTATCTGAAAAACTAGATTTAATATAAAAGAGAAGGGAAAAAAAGAAAAGAAAAATGGGTATACTTGAAGCTGGATTTTTATATACAACTAACATAGTGTAAAACTTCTTTGCCTAAAAGTAACCTATGCCTAAAAGTAACCTATTATTAATACAGATTAAACAAAGCAGTTGTGTTTAATTTAAAAAAAAATCTGAATGTAAAAATAGTTCATTATGTTATCAAATGAATATTTAATTAAAAATAAAACTAACTAGAAATTGGTATTTGTGAAAAAATAAATAGTAAGCCTAATATGGGTAGCAGGGGAAACTACTAAACCAATAATGTTTACTTTTTGTGATAACAGTGTTAAAAAAAATACTACTTACAATAATAATTGTTTTTTCCTTACAAATTTCATATATTTGTAAATACAACAGTAATTTACACATACACTCAATATTTTTATGCATAACCTGTAATAGATTATTCTCTGCATTATAGGCCAAAAACTAATTGTTAAATTTTTAACTATTAAAATTTTTCATTTGGAAAAAATATTTAACGAGTTGTTTTTTAATGTTGGAGAAACTGGCCCCAAGTTCATTTACCTTTTAATTAACATATTTGCTATCCTACTGTTATTAGGGGTTAGGATTATTACAGCTTTAGAAATTTTAAGTCAGTTCCATTTAGTACATTAAAATATATGTTTTTACTTATATTTTAGAACTTAAGACACAATTAATTATTATAAGTTCAATTTATACATATTTAAGACAAAATTTAAAAATAAGTAACCAATCTTATTTCACATATTTATAGTCATTTTTGGAAGTTGCACAATTTTCTTCCAGTTTCCCCCCTTTCCCCCTTCAATATATATACTAAGATAGAAATTAATCTTTTTAGTATAGTAGAAAATTATGATTTTTCCAACACAAATAAGTTACAAAATGGTGGAAATCAAGACTCAAACCTTGGAAAACTCCACAGACTAGTGTTTTTGTTGTAATGCCGCCTAATACATTCCACTAGCTATATATAAATTATTTAGAAAGCAAAAGCAAAATTTGTTCATTTTAATAAATCTTTTTAATAAAATTACGCTGTAAATTCAAAGAAAATATTTTATCATGTAAAATGTAACAAACTTTTGTGTGTAAAGTATAAGTTTTAAATAAAAATAAATAAATAAATAAGAAATCATTTAAGACATGTATATGTATTTAATTTATTTGTCCAAAATATGAGTTTAACTTCTAACCATTGTATAAAGAAATTGGTGGTTTACATGTAAAGTATTAATATATACCATTATGAACTGAAGACCCATTTTCATGAATATTTTTGAAAGTTCTGATGGTTTACGTATATGAATTTAAATCCACCCTGCCTTGACCTGAAAAACACAGGAAAACATAATGAAAATGATTTGAATATTCTACTGAGAACATTTTTTTCTTCATCAAATTTAATGCATTAAAAATTAATCTAAATGATTTTTCCTGGACATAAACTGCATTTGAAGAGTATATTATGTGTAATAAAATTTATTTAATATAGAAATTTCACTTAACTTTGCATCAACAATAATGCATTTATTTGTTAAGCAATTCATGACAGAAAATCTAGCTATTGCAATCTCCATCATAACACAGACACTAGAGACTAAATAAAGCCCGAAGATCGGTAGAAGTACTATTTAGGTCTATTTTTGGTTCACTATAATAAATATATATATATATATATATATATATATATATATATATATATTTCCATGTTGGTAAATAGTAATGCTTTAGAAATTTCAATATTTATCTGAAGTTGGTATATAGGTTAAGTTTTATTAATGATTATGGGCAAGTTAAACCGACGGTAAGAAGTAGATGATCTGATGATCTGAGGATGCTAAAAAGAACTTTTTTGTTTTTTTTTTTGAGATGGAAGATATTGGTATACATGGTATAAAACACGTGATGGCAATTTTGTGCCTTAGTTATTGAAGACGTGGTTCAAACTCTAACAATGACCCACATTTGTGTAAACAGATCATAACCAAAGATAAACCATTGGCATCTTGAAACAAAAGGACTCTCTTCCCAATTTAAGTCGCATGGTTTCTCTATGTTCAAAGAAGTTGCAACAAAAAAAAAATTATTTTTGAAAGTACTGTCCATATTAGTACAAGCCCTACATTAATAAAAAGTTTTTTTTGGATGAGAGATCAGTCAGAGGAAAAAGGCTTCAACTATATAAGAAAAGGCAAGTAAGTGAGAAGACAGATCCATCACAACTTGTCCAGGTTTTTTTTTTTTTTTTTTTTTTTTTTTTTTTTTTTTTTTTTTTTTTAAATGGTATCACGAAGTTGCCTCATCTCTTCTACAACTTAGATTTGGTTCTCTGCGCTAGTTTTTCTAAAAGTTAAAAATCAATTTTGAAAGAGAAGAGATATCAGAGCACTGATGCAATTAATAACACAATGAGGCAGCTGATCTGAACTTAAAAGAGAACTTTACAGATGGGTTTTTGAAAAGTGAAAGAAATGCAATGATAAGTGTGTGAAGTCCAGGGGGAACTAGGTGTTTGCTAATATTAAATATCAGTGGATATTTTCCAGACAGACAACGTATATAACTGTCGATATAAAATGGTCTTAAGCAATAGAATTTTAAATACCCGAATGGTGATATACACCAATATTTTCAAAGTTTGATATTTTAAACGTTTGATCTAGTGTAAGCTAATGAACACTCAAATTAGATTGAATGTTTCACTTCATATAAAGCTGTTTTCAATAGGATAAAATTTGACTTTTCACAAAATAATTTTAAGAATTCATGAATTGAGAAGTAATCGATTTGGGAGTTTCCAAAAATTACAGAGAAAAATTTGGATGTAATGACTTTATTGGCCGACTATCAATAACAATATAAATAACCATTCCCAGGGATAAATTTCAATACAGAATTTTGTCTTTACAAAACTTTGGCAAATTTTCATAACCTCCACTTTTAGTAATAGGTATGATCTGCAACTCGCTGATACTATTTTACATATCAGTATCCTATTTTACAAATAGTTTCATGTATATGATTTTTTGTGTATTGTATATATTTAAAAAAATTTTGAGCGTTTTTCAGCGGATTTGGATTGTTATATATTATTATTTATAGCTTTATTGTCATTAAATATGTAAAAGATACAATAAACATTTTCTCTATTAATAAACAAAGGTAAAAATAATACAGTGTACACCTGATTATCCGCAAAATTGGGTGGCAGACATCTTGGATAATCTGCAAGAATGCTAAAAATAACTACTGAAATAAAAAAATAGTTTTGACATAAAAATATTTTAATATACTGTACATAAAACTCATGGTACACAGTACAAACCTATAAATTAAAAAATTTTACATGAAATAAAAAAGTATAATAAACTAGATGTTTTTGTAGTAAAACAAAAGAACAATACAGGAAGCACATTACGCTACACTGCACTACACTACATTAGCTCTGCTGCACAACTTTGTTATCGTAGTTTTACTGGTTGTTATCCATACTAAACAGAAAAAATGAACCTTAAAATTTGTTTACTAATTTTTTACGGGGGTTTTTTTTTTACTAACCGCTCCGCGAATCAACCGCTCCTTGATAATCGGGAATACACTGTAATATTCTTACAAAGGTACTACATTTAATTCAGCACCAATCACAACATTTGCACTAAGGCATTCATTTATATCGTACATCAAATGTTCCAATAGAAATTTGTACAATTTAATTTTAAATAACTTTATAGGGATGTTTTTAAATTCCAAAGGTAACTAAGAGTAATAATAAACTTATTTGGTAAAAACATAATACTACAGGAAAGAGTATGAAGAATATACCTGTTGTGTATATAATGCAGAATGATTCTCATTTTTCTGTTAGATTTTCTTGTGTACCAAGTGTATAAGTTCATGCACAGGTGATAGTATTAATTATACTCATTAGTAGTTGTTTTAGATATTTTGAATTCAGTCATTGTCTATAAAAAGAAGAAAAGTAAATTTAGACCAAAACTTAAATATTGGTTTCTTTATCTCCAGTAACTTCTAATTCTTTTAAGAACAATTATTTTGAAAACATAGCTTTGGGCAACTTTTAATACTTTTAAAGAACGATTTTTTTATAAACATATTGAATTTTTGCTTCAATATATAAATCTCTCAAATTTATAAAAAGAATCAAAAAGTATAAAAATTATTTATAATTCCATGGTAGTCTATATTCTACATATACTTTGTCATCATGAAACTTTACAACCAAATGTATTTTTTCCATTCTTTAACAGTTTGTGAAAACAGAATCATATTCAACTTAAGTGACAAATTAGTGTGTATTACAAAAATAAAAGTTCCTACCAGTTCATTTTGCCTGTACGACATCCATGATTTTTATAGTTTATTTCTTTAGGCTTAGAATGACGATCAAAATCATTTGAAAAAACTTTTGAAAATATAAATAAATAAATTTAAGTTAATTCTGATTTTAAAGTTATTTAATGATGACCGATTATTATGAATATGGCTTGCCATCATTTGTGTATAATAAATATTAATAAATAAAATTATTGTTTAAATAGTTAATTAAAAATTGATTACAAAGTTTGTTCCTAATATGTCTAAGGTTGAAGTTGTATTGACTGATAAATTCATTAGTTATATAAGATATTATACAACTGATAAATTAAATTTAATAAACAGGAAACTAATATAATATGATCTATACAATTTATAAAATTGACTTTACCCGAAATGGTTGCCGATGAGGAACTTCCTCCTCTATAGGAGAACCCTGGTAACAATAAACAAAAATACATTAATTTGTTTGAAATAATTAACTTTAAACAAAATATATTTGAATATTTAAAATAATACCATATCATATTACCATATTATATAATTTTGGATTGACCACATGATCAAGTAAGATTTATATATAGTATATGAAAACCTTACTTATTAAGGTTTATTGTGTCAAACATTCAATTTTGTGGTCATATAATTTTATCAAAGAAGAAATAGAAAGTGTTGTTTGACTGTAAGTTTTTTGTTCTATATAATAATTAAGAGTTCAACCAAATATAGATATTATATTATAAGATTATCTCTCTCCTTTGCACATTCACAAATAAGGTGATGTGTGACCCATACCATAGTTTTAAGCACTCCCATCATACAAGTAAATGCTCTAAATGTTATGGTTTTATGAGTCTTGTAGGAAATGTTAAATTTTATTGTTAGATCAAAAAGAGTCTTACCCAGTAGGTTTAAAACAGTTCTTACATAGGTTTATTGAACCTCATAATTGTGTATATCACTACATTCTTGACAGGCATCGTAGGTGGGTGTATTTTAAAAGATTTCACTTGCTTTAAAACAAATATCACATTTTCTTGGGAGGTGAGGATTCAAAATCATATTTTTGACAATAACTTTGCTATTTTTCACCCTCGAGAGGAGGGATGGGTACCATTACATGTAGAATTGAAATCTATAAATTTTTATCTAATTTAGTGTGTTTTTAAAGTTAGAGTTTGATAGAGCACATAGCCTTGTATGGTTAGAAGACACATACAGGCTTACCTTGGAAAGTGGTCCTTAGTGTTAGCTAAGTAGTAGTATAAAATTTAAAATAATAATAAATAAAAATAAAATTAAAAAAATTACACACTAAAGTTCTGAAATATTTTTGTACACACTGTTAAAATAAAATAAAACACTGTTAAAATACACACATAAAATAAAAAGGGAGAATAAAAATTTGAATAACACGAGATATTCACAAAAAACTTTTAAAATGGCTACCAGTTTTCATTTCTATTTTTCAGAATTTCAATAGGGTTCTATAAGAGCATACTATCTATTTCTATTTCATGTTCCTATCTTAATTTTTGTGACCGCTATCATGTTTGTGTACAGACGGACACTATGTCGAAAATCACATTTTCAGTTTCCTGAGAAATTGTGGAAATCAGTCAAAAAATGAAGATCGAAATTTTTTTGTGATTAATAAACACACCCTATACTTTGTATACTGGGTAAATAATAATATATCTATTACTTCATATAAGGTAATATTTCAAAAGACTTTAAAAGACTAAATTAATACTTTCAATAAAATATAACAAACAAAAAGTATTTTATAGGAATTACACCAAGCCTATCATAAATTACATGTAATATAATATTGTTAAAAACTTACAGGCAATCCCATAATTCCAGCAAAACTTGATTCCGGAGAGGACTCATCATTACACTATAGACATAAAACACAATTTACCAATATACTTTATTATAGTATTTGCACAATCATTTGAATCATGATTACACAAATACCATTTAACGAAGGTAACAAAATAAACATTTAATTAATAATAGTATATTATTTATAATTATTGTTAAAACTGTTGCAAAAAATTAGGCACCTTCTTGAAGTACAATCTGTTTTAAGTTTTACCATTAGTTGAAATAACTTTAGTTATTTTAATCTCATAATTAATCCAAACACAAAATAAATTTGTGGCTATTAATAGACTGTGATAAGTCATTATATTACAGTGTTGGAGATGTATATGAGTAAGACTGAGTAAAACTTATCATATTTGGTAGGAGAGATGAACATTTATATTAAGAACAGAGTGACAAGCTTTGTGGATTACTCCATAGCTAATAGTTTCACTAGTGACAATGTCCACTTCTTCAATAGAAACACTCAGCTCCATATATGTGCAAAGATGATTAAGAATGGAAATATAACCAAATTAAGAAGAAAAACAAAAATAAGATATATTTCTATTTGGACAGATTTAATAAATTTGTGATTTTGATGAAGGACCAAAATTAGTGGGAGAAGACTCTTTACAAAGTCTTCAAATGTATATTTTTTGATTCTCAGGAAAAGATTTTGATAAAATATTTGTGTAATTGCAGAATTTTTGAAGTGCTTTCTTTACAATCAGAAGTATCATCAATTTCAGAAGGTGCATAATTATTGTGACAGGCTAAGAAATCAGAAAAAGAGCACATTGAGTTAGCTTGGGTTTAGCAACTACAAAATAATTTATATTGAAGATATTTTTCATGAAGAAATTATGTGGTCATAATATTTTACTGTTTTATTACTGTGTTAGAAATTGAAGGTCTGGTGAAAAATCTACAAAGTAAAAATTCTTTTATGTAAATAAATACATAGTACTGAGCCTGTGAGGCCATGGCTGATCTAGTAATTGGAAAGCTACAATTAATAATGAACTCTGGTTAGAATGCTGGAAAAACAGAGGGGCATTTAATATGATAACCATAAATTATATAAAATCTAAGCCAATTAAATATGTATTTAATTTAATAGATGTGTGTTTATTTGTAACTCTCAATGTTTTGTTACATCTTAATCTAAACCCTTTTTCTTTGCAAGACGGTCTGTAATGTAAGACCATTATCACATAAGGATCTTAATCCAGAGTTGTTTTGCATTAACATAATACATTTCTAAGTTGTTGCTACAACATTCTGCTTTTACCAACAGTTGTAATAATTAATTCTAGACGTTCTGTAACATAACAGGATTTTCTACTCTCAAAAAAGTAACTTCTTACAAACTAGAAATTAATAATTTACTGGTGACATCAGCTGTGTTGTATAACAAATAAAACAGTACATAGTAAGTTGTATAGTATGGTTTATTGTTAAATTGGTTTCCTAAACATTGAATAATATATTTGGTGTAATGAAGAGACCTGAATTAGTAACATTCTCTTTCAACAGGGACTAGAGCATTGTAATTGTTATAAAGCGTAACTAGTTTTAAACAACTGACTACAAATTCAATTGCAGTACCTATATTATTGACTTGATGGCACTTGTAATTAACTGTAGGCTTATTTTAAATTATTACAAATAATGTGAAGAGCAGACTGTTTTTCCGGAGTATAAATAGTAATATTTAAATTGGGCAGTGCTAAGGCCTACTTGCTCAGTTGTAATGTTTAGATTTTGTAACACAAATAGAAAAATATACAATAAAACACTGAAGTTCGGAAATATTTCGTAACAATATTGTTGTACATATTACTAACTCATAATAACTATCAAACCTAATAAAATGAATATAGACAATTTGCTTTGAGCACATTTAGATATTTCATATATATATATATATATATATATATATATATATATATATATATATATATATATATATATATATATATATCTTTTATTATATACAAACATGTGTACATGTCCTGAAACTTGCTAAACATGGACATTCAAAATGAATATTCACGACCTTGTTTGTTTTATAATGTAATATATACAAATTGGCAAATTTGATGCATCAATTACAAATATTAGACAGATATCACATTTTGAAATTTTTGGACCAAGTAAGCAACAACTGATGTTAAATTAAAACTTAACACCAATGGATACATATATTTTACACATTCAATAAAATAAACCTCTAAATAAAACATTTCAAAATTTTTAGGTTGTTCTATATCAAACATAGTAAGGCACAACCTAAAAATCAATGTTTCTTTTAACTTGGTATGTGCAAAAATATATATTAATAATATGTGCAAATAAATAAAAAATGTCAAACGTTTGAAATTATATTGTGTTTTTGGCCTGTATTCCGGTAACAATTTCCAATAGAAAGTTGATAATTCAATCTATTCAGATTACCAAATATTATAAAAGTACAAATATCTAAAATTCTGCCAAGAAATTTATGTATTTTTTTAAATTATAAAATATTTCCTTATTTTGGATTAGGACCTGTCAATCAATTTGACTACTTTGCAAACTCATTCAATGGTATGGATAGGACGATTGTTGGACCACACTGGGTGTCTGATTAGATAAATTTCTCCTTATAGAAACATTTTAACATACAGTGGATGACATTTGTAGATATAGGATTTTCTAATGTTAAATTTTAATATCAGAACAACAGTACTTGAAATGAACATTTTTCTTTTATTTTGTATGATGATTGGGTTGCATGTTGTGTTTTTTTTAACAGAAAAAAAAGACGAAACTTTCATGACTTTATGGTTATATTATACACCTATAGATGCGAAGAATTAGGATGTAGAAGACAACTGATCTTCGGCCCAGATGCGATCTATGAAGCAAACAAGCAACCTAGATAGGAAAATCCTGACCTTAACCAAAGAAATAGACATAAGCTAGTTAGGAATTTAAGAAGTATACAAAAAGTCTTATAGGCTGAAGTGTCTAGGGGTTAAAACACACTTCTATTTTTTATAATAATAATAAAATACACCTTATAGATCAGACATCAATAAATAAATAATAAACTTGTATGATGTACTTAATTAAACATATTTGCTTTAAAAATTATGTTACATACCTGTAAATTCCGACGTATATGTGGGGGACTTAATTCTTGAGGAGGTGATCTCATTTGACGTATTTGTTGTTCCCGATGAAGTCTCTGCAACAAATATTTTAATAAAAGGTTAAAACAACCACATTTATACATCTATTGTTACTATTTATTTCAAAAAGTTGAATATAAAGTAGTAAAGAAAGTAAATTAAAATGTAACCTTTTTAAAAGTTGTAATTATATCTAGAGCCTGGATAGCATACTTCAAACAATTTAAAATTTACAAATATTATTAATTTTATGATTTGAATCTGCAGAACTTATCACAATACAGTTAATTATTAATTTTTAATAATGTTTTAATGATTTTAATCTTTTAAGGGTTTAATACAGAAAATGATGCACAATGTAAATAATATAAGTCCTCTAGTAACTTCAATTCACAAAAGTCATATAGGGGAAAATATTACAATAAAAATGGTTGAAAATTCAACATACACGAAGAAAGATTAGATTATTGAAAACTAAATAAAAGTACACCAACATAAACTATAATGCAAATATTCGATTCTCTAAAAAAAGCTATAAGTATTATATATATAAAGATAACTTTAACCACAAGTATTACTTAATTATATAAATATGGTAAAATAACACAAATTAAACCAAAAATTATATAAATAGTCGATTCAGATTAAATTCTGAAATTTCATGAGATAACTTGCAATGTTTCATATTCATGAAAGTTAATTAATTAATAAGATTTAACTCAAATAAATAAATAATCCAATCATTTCGACATAACCAAAACAGAGTTAACCTAAACCAAAAGCTTCAATAATATTTCACAACAAAAACAAATCAGGTGTAAACAGAGACAAGCGCTACATCTAACGGAGACTGGGAAACCAAAGATATTCTATAACCGACGACGAGAAAAATCATGACATGTCCCAATAATTTCATAAATATCAAGAAAATCATACAATACTTTCAAAAACCAAGTTAATCAATCAAAGCAGAAATATTCATAAATTCCACAAAAATTCACTACCCTCAGAAATTCGTAACATAACAATAAATATCGAAAGGTAAACAAAAAGCCAAATCCTTACAATAAGTGGAAATTAACGGTACACGGCCCGACTAAATAACAGATATCAAAAGTAATCCGGGATATCTAAATAAAGTAAAATTATTTATAGAAAATAGAGATTCCAAAGAACAACTGACATAAAAATCAAACCTCGAAGTAAAAGGGAAATATTATTTAAAATTCAAAAACACTATGACAAATACCATATTGCATCAATGCCCACTATTTTACCATTGGTCAAGCGGCACACAACCAAGATGACTATCGTGGACTTACGTCACTGACTGCAAGCGTATAAAACGAAACGTGCCCGCATTACATCTTTTATCTCAACTTGTAAAAAATACGTAAAAGGAAAACTAATTCTAATCCATTTCTTCCAAATCTTATATTCCAAATTCATAACAAAAATATTTAGTTAGTAAAAATTAGTATATAAGATATCAAATAAGACGCCGACCATTGTATGCTAAAACATGAGATGTCTCAATTAAAATAACATACAAGTATAGGGTGCTCAAAAAGCGTAGTGACATGAAGTGATACCAAAGTTTTAAAAAGTGTGATTATTACACAAAAGGAAAATGACACTCAGTTTGGTGCGGGAGCCCATCCAAGACGGACTCTGTGACCTTCTCTTGCTATAATTTCCAGCAAGATCAAGAGAGAAGTAGTTTAATTTGATCTCAGTGCAGATATTCTTTATTTTAAAAAAGTCAGTGTTTTCATAATTAATCAAATACAATTTAAAGACCACTTGTACATAAACAAAGATAATTAAAACATATGAAGAAAGTATAAGACTGGGTGAGATAAAACCAAACTCTTAATTTCAAATATTTTAAGAAATACCAAATATTATATTATTGTATATAAACTTTGAGAACTACTAATATAGACAAAATAAGGATTTAAGTTGAATCAATTTAACCTGAAAGGAATATTTACAATTTTGTGATTTTATTTCCAACTTAACATTGACTTTTACCAATCAAGAGGGAGACACTTTTAAATAATTTAAATAATTACATAGAAAAGTGAACTGTTAAAAAAAAAGATTTTATTAATTTTTTTATTTTATTTCATGATTTTAATTTAATTGTTTTCTGATGTTTAGTAATTAATAATTGATGATAAAATAACCTATGATAATTGTATTTGTGTATTTCCCGTGGAATTCACAGCAAGAACGAATACCCCTAAGAGGTTATCTTACCTCAAGATACGAGTTTCTAAAAGATAGCTGTAAGCAATAAAACATTTAAAGAAATTTCAAGATTTTTTTTATAGATTTTAAAACAGATTTGATTGTTTAATTTAATTCATATTTCAATTTCAATTGTAAATTTAAACATCAAGAGAATTTTGTAAAGCAAGAATATTTCATTCTCTTCTTTTACACATTGTTTATATTTTCCTTTCAACCTAATTTTTTATTAATAAATAATTGAGGGGTTTTTTTTTTCAAATAAAGAAGAAAAAAAGAAACGAACAATATTTATTCAATTTTATTTTAATCTATCTAATACAGTATTTAAAAAATGCCTGTTGGTTTTTAATTTATAATGAAATTTTCTAAGAACACTATTCTAAAAACAAAATTATGAATAAGAAATTAGAAAATATATAACATAAAATTATCCCACCAAAGGAGATAAGGGAAACGGGGGAGGAGGACTATAATTTTATTTTTTAACAGTAGATATAAAAGAAAAAATATAGATAACTAAAGTTTAAAATGAATAATACTGTTGTTTAAAATATTTATAATTAATTATTATAATTATACTATAAAATGATGAATAAAATTTGCACTCACATCCATGACAACACTCGGCAAAGGAACAACCATTTCTCTGAATGTGCGTGATTCACATCTCTGTAAAAAAAAAAAAAAAATAATAATAATAAAAAGAAATATATGTAAAGTTAAGATAAAAATTACTTTTTAAATAATAAATAATAAAATTCGCAATAATTCTGACTGTTATTTAGCGGTCAGATGTTAAGACAGTATTTAGCTTTTTTAAATGATTAAAATTTTCTTTTTAATTTACTTAAACCAAAATGTTGAAACTCTTTACCCCTCCTCCTCAGTCAAAACGAGAAAAAATTGCCTAAATTTTAATGGCAGCATATACTGTTTACAAAATAGTTTTAAAATTTGTGGTTTTAAAGATTTAATCACAGCTATAGAGTACAATATTTAACAACAATTTGATCTATACCATAATAGTAATATAGTAAATATGACCCCAATGTCTAATTCCCAAGATTACAGATTCAAATTGATCTGCACTGAACTATAATAATCATACCCAACAAGGCTCTCTATAATTACATTAATAAAGAAATACAGTATAAATTTAAATTATACAAAATAATAAAGTGAAGATGGTGTCCAGTTTAAATAAAATAATCAAAAGTCTATTGATAAGGAAGAAGCCATGGTAGAGGAATTAAGTGATGAACAAATAATCAAAAGTGTTGTGATCCATAAGAAGTGTAAGTTCTGGAAGTTGAATCGGATGAAGAAGAAGGGACCGATGTGATTAATTCTTTGGTCTCATGGAATGAAGCTACTGATGCATTAAACAAATTCATAAACTTTGCAGAGTCAAACAAAAGTTACAACTCTGCAGAACTAATAAATGTATCTATAATTCGCAACAAGTTTTTGAAAAAAAAATAGCAGGATCAAGGAAACAATGTGAAATCAAAGAATTTTTTAGGTTAGTTAAGGCTTACCTAATCCAAAATTTCTATGAATGATTTTTAAAATTTAGTTTTTAAATTTTATTCTTATCAATTGTTTCGTCAAATATTGAATTTTAACTTTTACTATTGTAATATAGTGTTGTTTTATAACCAATAAATAACTGTTGTACGTACTGTTATCATTACATATTCAGTGCTTTCTTTATTGATCACCTACACTAAAAATGCAGGGGGTTTGCCTACACATTTACAACTTCAGTGCAAGTTAAGGATACATGGGAAACGTCAATACACGAGGATTGTAATTACATGTTTAGGCTGCCTACGTTATTAATTTGTATGATTTATCACGTTTATTCTCAGTAAATTTTCCGAAATTCGGTAATCTGGTATAAAAGTCAGATATCCGGTACCATATCACCAGAATCCTAATCATGCCAGATTAATGTGTGTCTACTACTGTACTATATAGAAATTTGGAAAATAAGTTAAAAACTTCAAAAATAAAAAAATAACATATTGAGACCACAAAATTAACAAAGTTCTACAAAACTTGGCATCCAACCCTATATCTATCGACATCATTAGCATCATACATACATATTGTGATTTAATATTTGTGAATTATTAATTAATTCTTTTAAGAGCTAAACTAATTTATTTTTGTCAAAGATATAATTTTTGCAACACCAAAGTTATAAAGAATGTGAACATTTTATTTCATGTAATTTTTGTGAATGTAATTTTTGGTTGTAAAACATATTGTTTAGTAGTTTATCAGTTTTTAATAAATATGGATGTTTTTCAGAAGCTATGGCTTTGTTTTATAAAGTACATTCTCCTAGATCACACGACCCCAGTAGATACTTAAAGTTTTTTACAAAGATTCAAGATTTTATGTTTCCAAAATATGATGGTGCCCAAAACATCAATTTAAAAGTCAGCAGTTAGTTAAAAACCAAACGGATTAAAAAATACTAAAACAAAATGTTATGAACCACACTAGAGCCAATTAATGTATCAGACTACTAATTACATTTAATACGATACTTTAAATTAGTAGTACTTACCGTTACTGCTCTGGGCTGTGTACCACCAAACTGCAGCAAAAACAAAATGATTTAAATATTTACCATAAAATCAAAATGTATATAATTCTACACAGAAGAGAATTAGAGTGAGTTTAATTTTAACATTTCAGTTTAATAAATGTATATTTTAATAATCCAAATATAAAAACAGAGCATTAGTAGAGGGAAAACGCACGGTTTTTGAAAAATTCCTAATTGAAATGATTGCCATAGGTCTGTTATAAAATTAAATTACCATAAATTCATTTCCTAAATTATTCATGAACCCTAATTTTATTTACAGTTTGGTATGTTGTGTTTGGGCATAAAAAAAAAATAATAATATTATAAAATATTTACTCAAAACATGAAATAAATTATATCTCATATATAGGCCTACTGTAAAAAACACAGAAACCACTGACTTACAACCCATTGATAAATTATAATGGTTTCACATTTCATATTCATCCTAATAGAGCCTCCACTAGCATAACAAACACCATTTCAAATTTTTAAAGTTGAAAGGATTAACTTACATTTATTACAAAAATTATTAAGGTTATAAAAATGAATTTAATACCAGATAAAATACAATCACAGAATTTTTCTTTTTAAATCACGTTTTGATGTGTTGTATAGTTAGTTTCTGTTGTAAAAACAATTACAATATATGTTATAAAGAAACAACAAAACACAACTTACCAACTGTCGTCTTGTTGGGGGACGGCAAACATCCTAAAAAAAAAGGAAATATAACAAATTAAAATTATTATTTTGTTGGGCAATGAACATCTATTTATGTAAGTATGTTTTAAATTGTGTACTTTTTAAACTATGATACCAAAATCGGTGACTCTAAATCAGTGGAGATTAAATTTTGTAGGCGTAAGTTTCTTTTATATAAGGTTTAGTACTTTGGTTTTGATAATTAACCAACATATTTCAAAAGTTTTACTTCCATTGCTTTGAGACAATTTTGATATCCATTTTTAATTCATAGTAGTCCATATGCTTTATTTTTCCTTATATGACAACTTCTTTGAGTACTTTTACACCACACTGTCCACAAACTTCCTGTTTTAGAGCAAGAGCTGCTAACATGTCCAAATCCATGGCATTGGAAACAACACCTAGGATTTGGAATGTACGGTCTGACAGTTAGACTGTAGAATTTAACAAACACTCGCTCAGGAAGATTTGCAGTAGCGAAAGTATAGATAAGAGAGGCAGTTGGTTTTTTTTCTCACCAGTTTTTGTACGGAAAATTAGTTCCACATTGACAACTTGCTGTTCAGCGAGCTCTTTCTTTATTATCCGTGCCTTCATTAAAGAGGTCACGACAAGAAATAATGCCTCGAGAAATTTAAACCCTTGTGAGGTACAAGAGACAAGTTGTTAACAACTTCGTTTTTTATTTATTACAAAGGGCGAGATCTTAGATAGATTTGCCCCCTCATTACTGTTTCGTACAATAAGGAATCTGGGAGTAGGTCCCTGGATCCTTACGTCCAAATTCCTATTCTTAGATTCAACACAAACTGATTCTTTGGACATTACTTTGGATAGCATTGCTTCTCACTACTTGGGTTGACGTTTGAAGTAGAGACCATGCATGAGTTAACCAGCATATCGTGTTAAGCAGTTGCATATGAGAGTCTGGGATCAGGTACACCCTTAGATCAATTTCGTCCATTCCAGTGAAGGTATTATTTCAGTTTGTACCCCATTAATTTTATGTTTTAGCGTTTTTGTTTTTAGTTATCTCTTATTTGTTATTATAGGTAATGTTTGGGAATCATTGTATACAAATTTCAAAGCTGCACAATGTGAGCTATTATAGGATTTTATAAAAAAGTTATCTTTGAAATTTAGTGACAAATGTTTCTGACAAAATTGTCCAATTAGTAAAACCAAGCCTGTGAGTGGTTTTTATGTATACTAAATTTGAGGAAAGTCTGATCAAAGTTATAATATAAATTTTGAATTCTTAAAGTAATTTTTCAGACAAATAATGCCAGCAATCCATAATCTTTATCTATAAACTTCTGGATGAATTCAAATTATGAAACATACTCTAAGAAATATATAGATAGCACTAATGTTTACACTAATGTTTAAAATTTTGATTTAAAACTTACATGTGATTCATTACGAGCATCAGCAGGAAACTGCAAGTAAAACATATAAATCAATATTTAAACATACAAATTTAAAATGTTAAAGATAATGAGAGAGAGGGAGAGAGAGAGAGAGAGAGAGAGAGAGAGAGAGAGAGAGAGAGAGAAAATTTTATTAATTTTAGCATTCTAGTTTGTTGTATACATTTTTTATAATAAGCATAAACAATGTTAAAAATTTAAAAAAATTATCGTAACATTTTGTCCAGAAAAATAGAGGTTTTTCAATTTTTTTAAATTTAGACTTTAGACTATTAAAATAAGATAACCTCCATATCAAAAGGGTTCCTGCAGTTTTAAATCATAACATTTCCTGGTTTTCTAGGACCTACGTTATTACAATTTTCTGAAATTTTTCAAAAAATTAAAAAAATATCCTACAAATTCCAACCTAATTTAAATTTTTTTAAAAAAATTATAAGTTGGGAAAACAACACGAATAAATAATATTTGACCATTTATTTTCTCACATACAGAACCACTTTATAAATAATTGTCAGTATAAAATAATAATGTATTATTATTATTAATATTAATGTAGTATTTAAAAAAATCAATTCTTATTCAGTGTAAAATTTCTGACATCGATATAATCCTAAAATTATCTACAAATTTCTACAACTAACAAAATTCAATGACTTTCCCGGTTTTCCCTGACAAAAATGATCAAAGCAACACTGCACACTACATTTAATAGTGTATAAGAAACTACATATTAACTAAACTCAATGGCGCAACAGACCGTGAAGAGCCTAGGTCCTCTGACAGCTTTCCAGTTGGGTTAGTGTTAGTATATTGGAATGTCTGTCGCTATTTAACCTAGACCTGCTAGACGACTTTTTAGTTGGGTTATTGTAAGTATATTGAAATGTCCATCACTATAGTTCTAGCATTCTCAAACAGAGTTTGGTACCAAGAGTAGCTTCCCAATTTCTCAAGATTCAAGGTTAACACTGTAAATGTTTAGCTCCCACAAGGATTGAACCCGGGACGTCACACTCAAGAAGTGAGAGCACAAACCACTAGACTCGCTGTGAGCTCATTAAATTAATATTACAGTAAATAAAACTATTATTTGAATGTTTCTGATTTGGCAATTTTTTTTAATATGCAATTTTGTATATTTCATTAACTTGAGAGAATTTTGAAAAGTAATTACTTTACTGACCTTATTGAAGGTTAGCTTTTAATTTTTGACTAATACTTCCTGATTTGAAATTTTAGTAACTAGTACTTTTTGTTTATGGGTTTACATTTGTATGGCTTTCTCTTAGCAAGTTTATGTGGTATTGTTTATTCAATTTTTGATTTATCATTGAAATCCCTGTATTTGTAGTCAAATTATAATATTTCTAATTAGATATACAACACTCATCTATAATGCAATAATCCACAGCCAATCTGGTTAAATCTTAACCTAACATGGATGGGCCCTTATCAGTATTTCATATCAAAATTCTTACTGTGGCTTCTGTATGTAATATCTTTACTTTGTTCAAAATAAAATAAAACATTAACTATTGAAAAATTGAAGCCTAAGAACAATACACAAATATATTATTTATTATATTAAGTAAACCTTACCAATCGACGTCTTACTGAGTTATCAAGATTAGGTTCCTAAAAAGAAAAAGAAAATATAAATTAACAACAAATCTAAATTTGATAAATTAAATCTAAATTTAAAACATCAAACAAACTCAATTAGAAGACTGTGGATAACTGAAATTTTTTATTTCAATAAATGAATAAAGCATAGAAAACCAACAGAGATAGGTCCTCTAATTCAATATCCATCCAATAATATTAACAGCTAAACTTCAGATAACATAAAATACAGTAACAGTTAAATTCAATAATTTTTTTTTATTACAAAATAAAAAAATACTTACACGTCTTCTGAAACCAGGCCTAACAACAGGACTTAAGTCTAAATCATACAACCCTTCCGGACTTACAGGCCTTGCTAGTGGAGTCGAAGCTTCAATACCCATAGGACTGACAGGTCCATCCTGTTGGAAAATTATAAATTATAACATTAATATATAATATACATTGTTGCAGCTAGGCCTATATATAGAAAGAAAACAGTTAATTCACACTAGCCAAAGTTACCCACAAAACAAAAAATATTTTTCTAGAATGAACTGAAGGTTTTACATAATAATTAAATAACATCATTGGAAATCTGGTAAACGAAAGTAAAAAATTAAGATTAAAACTTTGTTTGAGCTAGTTTTCAAAACCAACTTTAAAAACATAACTATAATTCATTTAGTCTTATTAATTTTAAGTTAATAATAAGTTTGATAATATCTATTAATTCAGTCAAAATGTTACATAAACAATAAATCATCAAAAGTAATAGGAGTACAGGTAATTACAGAAAATCAGTTTAATCAATTACTTCAATGAGAAATAAATACTAATAAGATTATGGAGCCATCAATATTACAACTTTCTTAAAAACCAATAAATCAGTTTTGAAATTACAGCTTTACGTGTAGACAGAACCAAAACAATATTTGTTTAAAAAAATAAAGAAAAGTGAATTTATATACTGTACTAGATCTTCTACATTTTGAGGTTGCAAGGTTAAACTAACTTTTTAGAGTTAGGTTTCCTAACACAGAAATTTAGCACTAAGAGCTATGTAAATTCAAAAACTCATACATTCATTACACCTGGAGATTAGTTATTTTAGGTTAGGAACACAGAAATTTAAAAAAAAAGAATTAAAAAAAATCTCGATTCATCCTTTTAAACTGGCTATTTGATTTTAGCTACTGTAGCTACTGAGCTACAGATTTCATAGTACAGTAGAAGTTACAAACAAAAAACACCTGTCATAACCCTTTAAACTAGTTATTTTAGTATGAAAACACAGAAATTTTTTACTAACTTAATTTTGTATTATACTTAGTAGTTATACTAAACTATTAGTTAACCTTAACTATTACATTAGTTTGTGAATAAAGAAACCAATACTAATATTTAGACAAAATAAATATGGCTTTACCTCTTCAAACTAAAGATTTTAGTTTGTAAACAAAAAACATAGGTAGCACTTTGTTAACAGATATCAAAATAGACATAAATATAGCTATTAAACCTACCTGGTTTAATTTTTAAATGTAAAAAATTTAATTCTATAAAGTTAAAAATACTAAATAATATAAATTATATTACATCTCCCAATGTGAGTCTTCGTCGTGGAGTAGCAATGTTTAATGTCTCATTAGGAAATGATGGTGTCCAACGATCCATTTTCAGTTAGTGAGATGTAATTTACTATTATACAGAAAAAATTTAATTTTAATTATAGAAAAGTAATGTGTAGAGTAGTGTACTATAATTTGGTAATGAATAAACTGTATAAATTACTATGGAAACAAATTCACTCATGTTTATGAATTGTTGTAAACAATTAGGCTACTATAAAGAGGAAAAATAATGTTCATGTGATGATTGTTTGAATGTATAATATTTTATTTGAAAACTTAATTACAGTTCGTAAGGTAAATTGCTGAACCTTATAATTCATTGTGTTGGCTTAAAAAATGCCTGAAACAGAAATTTTGAAAAATATAAATATATAAAATATAATAATTTTAAGTGATACGTATCGGGAAACAGTGTATATACAGGTATTGAAAATATGTAATAAAAAACACGAAGACAAGTTCAATCCGAGTCAGTTTCGTACTAATCATAGCAAAGATTTCAAGGTTCTTAATTTGGTAGTTTTTGTTTGTTTTTTAAGTTGTCTATTTTGTCCACATTGCTTACTTGTTGAAATGAATGGTTATTAAGTTAATATTTTTGTGTGGTTAGTTTGTTTTGAAATTCAACATAGTAATATTAATATTCAACAAACCTTATAATATTAAAACCTAATAATATGATTACCAACATTTTGTATATTTAGAAAAAAACAAACTATATTTACACTGTAATGATACAGTTATGTGACAGGGAATTGAATGAGTTTAAGTTGTATAGCCTAGTATAACTTCTTAGATAAAATTTAAAAATCAACTTCCGGAATTACACAAATCACCTATTTATAATAATAGTATTAAGTAATTAAATATAAGACTTATCGTAATGATGAATACTAAATAAATTGATCCAATATAATTATTTAAAAAATATGGTTATCTATTGATAAGTTTTACCAAATTATTAAATTAAACTAGTTCAGAAGATTTATAATTCAAATTTTCATATGCAATAATGTTTCCATGATAAGATTGAAATGTTTCATAATTTTGAGCTTATCATTTTCAAAGACTAAGTCAAAGTATAATAAAAATCATCTGATAATTCCCATCTATGATCAAATAATAGGCCTAAAAATGTAGCAATGTCAGTAGTTTGAAGTTGTGTTCCATCAAGAAATAATAAAGACTGATGGTTCAGTCTTCGACGACTAAAAGCAATACATTGTATTTTGGAAGAAGAGAATTTGAATTATGTCAATCTAAACCCAGATTGGAGTCTATTTATTACAAGATGAAGGGCTCTTTCGGCAGTTGCCATACTTCAAGTAGCCACATATATAACAAAATCATCAGGAAATAGAGAACAGCGGACAGGGCACTGCAAATTAGCGTTAATGCTGTTGATTTCCACAGCAAATAGGGTCACGCTCAGCACACTACCCTGAGGGACACCATTCCCTAACTGATAATGATCAGACAACATAGTTCCAATACGCACTCTGAAATATCTGTTGCTAAGGAAATTCTTTATAAAAGCAAGAATATTATCATTTATACCCCATGATTTTAAAATATTCAGAATACCACTTCGCCAAGCCATATCACAGGCCCTTTCCAGGTCAAAAAACACTGCAACTTGTGTGGCGCAAGAAAAGGCCATTTTGTATGGCAGACTCTAATTAAACAAGCTGATCAATACATGAACAAACCTGCTTTGTTTATTACAAAGCATCCAGTTACTCTCGAGCTACCAAACAAGGCGCTAATTGACAATTCTCTCTACTAGCTTGGAGAGCACACTAGTGAGAGAAATGGGACGCTAACTTCCTGGCTCAGTTTTTCTATACCTGGTTTTAGAAGAGGTATTACTGTAGAATCCAACCAAGCATCGAGATAACATTGCTTCTTGAATATACGATTGTATATTTTAAGGAGAGTCAGCTTCCCTGAAGTTAGGAGGTGTTTGATCATAGAATAAACTATGCTATCAGCGGAATCCCATCCTGATGACACAGCAGACTCTAATTCCTGTAAGAAGAATGGTAAAATCACAGCAATGATCATAGGAGATTATGTATTAACATGATCTCTGACTATATGAAAACACGTTACTCCTTCTCAAAGTCATTTGTAGTGATAATACAGTAGAATCCAGCAAACTCAGCGTAATGTGGACCGGAAGTGTGCAGAGTTTGTGAAATGCCGGGTTATCGGGAATAAGGGCAAAAAATAAATTGTAACTGAAACACCATAGCGGCGGCGATATCAAACGACTTTGTCGATAGCGGTATCCCATTGTCGGAGGCATAAAAACACCGCAGCATTGGCACTCGTCGGCATAACAGACATACACTTGCAAAAACGTTTGATGGGCCGCTTTTTTTCCACGAATCAATTTAGTATACATTAGGGAAAATATAACATTTCTTTTCAGTTTTCTTTGACTGGTTATGATCTACGCACAGTATATACAGTAAATAAAAATGAGCGAGTTACGAAAACGAAGCGTGTGTTGGTTTCGATTGAGACACGGTTAAATGTGTTAAAAAGACTTGACAGAGGGGAATCTGTAAAAAAGCTTTGTGACGAGTTTAACGTGGGAAAAGTAAGTACCATCAACGATTCGAGCGATCGAAGTTAGTGCCCGCTTTGGGATCTGCCGAACTTTTACGAACATCGCTGTTTTTAGCAATGCATTTTTTCCCGTCGGGGTCGCCGAGTATTCCGAACTGCCGGGTTATCGAGTGCCGAGTTTGCGAGACTCTACTGTACCAGAATGCAAGAAATGGTCTGAGGGAAGAAGACCCTTCCCTCTAGAACTGGAGTAGTTTACAGATAGTTAAAAAATTAAAGGTGAAACAGGCGCAGGTATCTGTGGAAGCAAACTTGGCCAGACAATTTCGCTACCAATGGTGTTTCATCCCACAGAATTCCAGTCAGAAATAACAGCTTTAATGGAATGTACCCAAGAAAATCTATGATTTGGGTAAAGGGAAATTCACATCTATAGTGACGGTCAGGCAGCCTTGAAAGCAATAGATTCAAAAGAATTTAGGTCAAAGCTAGTCTGGGATTGCTTGAAGACCCTATCACAGCTTGTGGCCATAACAATGTTACTCTTTGTTGTGATATGCTGGAATTAGCAGAAATAAGAATGGTGAAATGCTGGCAAATAAGGCATCAGCAATCAATTTCATAGAACCATATCCGTATTGTAGAATCTCCAAGAAAATTGCTATATTCACCATCAACACTTGGGCTGAGAAAGATGGGACAATGTGGAGAAACATTTTAGGTTTGAGAGTGAGTAGACTCACACTTCATGCCTCCTCTACAAAAATTGCATCGGATCTTATCAAGTTAAGCTGATGCATTATTAGGAAAGTGGTAGGCTGGATTACAGGACATGGCTACTTTAGAAAGTATATGCGTAGGATGTGAATCTTCATAACGAAACCTCTGTGAAAGAGACGTGGAATGTATGATGAAACCGCAGGCCACCAGCTCTTAGACTGCAGTAGTCTTGAGCATGGAAGGATAGGGATCTTTGGACATGTGGAGAAAGGCCTAACAATACCCCAAGACAACCTCATAGGATGGATTCTCAAGTTCTAGAGCTTGTGGATCTATAGAATGACGACTTGGAGGCACACACCTTCCGGGAGGGCAATAAGCCATAATTGTCGAAGTGCCTTCGGTAACACAGACCGCCCGAAATGAATTGAAGCAATTTGACAGTATTAATGAGACGTACTACTGAATAAACAGAGTAAATTATAAATTTAAACATACTGCAAATAAATTCTATTATTCTCTGAGTTATAATTTTGAATTCTGATTTTCTTTATTTGGCTTGTTTAAATAAAATTATTAACATTTAAACATTTTGGTTTCCATATGTCTTCAGTGATGCATGTTGATATAAGTTGTCACATTTGAAGAGGACAAGCACGTCCATCACTAAGGCAGATTACTTCTTTTCTCCTAATAATTTCTTTTTATCTACTAAAGTTAATAAAAACTTGTTTTATCTTATGAGAATTGCGACTAAAATTAAATTAAATATCATTTTCATTTCACATTCTAAATCAATTACGACTGTTTTTCTAATTTCATCAGTTCATTTTAAAACAATCTTTCATTGTAGCATAATACCAGTTTCGTCCTTGTTCAAAAACTGAGCCAGGCTCGGAAAACTATATCAAGTTTGGAAAATTAAGTCAGGGTAGAATAATAAAGATAATATTAGGGTTGTTGTTTGAAATTAAAAGTGCTTGTTATAAAAAGTTCGTGAAGAAAAATCAGTTTAGAAAAAATCTTAGAACAAGAAGGATGTGTGTAGCTCATGACAAGACAATAATTGTATCTAGGAATACTAGATATTGTACTTGAATAATAATTTGGAAGTGTTTAGTAAGAGAAAGGTAAACAGTAAGAGAAATTTGATAGAAAGAATAAATCATAAGCAATAAAATAAGAAAAGTTATGACGGGAAAATTTATATAATCAACAGTCTGAGTCCATTGAGAGACTATTTTACAAATGATATTATTTAAGTAAAAAGAGGAACATCCAAATGTTTTGTTTTGTTTGTGTATTGAATAATAGAAATTAAATAAATAATTTAGTATATCTTGAGTATTTTTAATTAGCCAGGGAATAATTTAATCTGAGATAAAGAGAACTTGCATTTAAAAAAATAAAAACAGTTGCAATTTAACTACAATAAATCAATCTATAAATATTGTACTTCTCAATTAGACTATATAACATAATAAATGAGATTTTGTATTGACAGGAGACAGAGGATTACCTTGGAAAATGGTCCTTGATATTACCTAATAGTATACAAGAAAACATACACAAAAACACTAAGTTCTGAAATATTTCGTAAATACTGTTCATTTTCTCAATCAGTAGAGTAAAAAAGATGACTAAATTGATTTATTAACCTGGGATGGATCTGTGCTGAGTGTTGAACCGCAGATTTTTTTTTAAGCCTGTTGGGAAAGGGAAAAGGATAAAGGATTAATCATCTAAGATTAAGGTTAGAGGGTTCTCTAGACTTTGTGACCCATTGATGAGACAGTTCCACATCTTCTTACTTCTGAGAGGATACATTTTGAAGGGAGTGATTTTATGATTTTGTCGTTAAGTATTCATAAAAAGTGACAACATTGTGGATTGCTACATGTTGTGCACTTGGTTTCCCCACAACCATGATTTTCACATCATGTCTGTAGCCAATCATCCTAGTGCTTAACTTGTCTGTGGTTAGGCCAATATATTGAGCTGGGCAAAATGTGCACGATAACATATTTTGTTGTACATCTGAGTTGACCTTTAATTTTAAATTCCTTTTTTACTACAGGAATTATTGAAGTTGTTGGACGGAAGATGTATTTTGCAGGTTTTGCATCTTAGCCTATTGCACGGAAAAGAACCTAGAGAAGGTTAGGTTGTTTAGGTGTGTTGGGATCTGGAAGCTTGGGGTGATTTAACATATGTTTCAGATTTGTGGGCTGTTTAAACAAGACTCTAGGAGCTTCTGTGAGAAGATTCTTGGTATGGTTGGAAGCTTGTAGAATTTTGAAGCCTACCTTCAGTATGTTGTTTAATCTCTGTAGGCCTGAGTGACAATTGGTGACCAGAGAGATGGGCAAGTTTTTGTATACTATCAGGTAATATCAAGAACCACTTTCTAAGGCAAGGCTGTGTCTCCTGTCCATACTAATAGCCCATGTGCCCTATTAAACTCTAACCTGTAACATAATAAATGGTAATTTTACAATTTGGCATTCCAACTTTGAGATAACTTAAAATAGTTAAAAATAAAAGCCTATTGAGACTGATATTACAACATATTCTTCAAGCGAAAATCATTGAAAAATAAGGTAATTAGATTACAACAGAAACATGTTAACAATAAGTAGTTTTAAGGCAAAACAATGAATATAGAAACATGTTACTTAGAATTTCTCAAGTAACATTATATAAGTTATAGTTATGATTGGTGTTTTATGTTATTATGATTCTTTTAAAATATCTATGCAAATGAGTCAATCACTTAAGGAAAATGCACATATCACCTATTGAATTAAAAACAATTTCGTGTAAGTTTTATCTATAAGACTCAATCTTACCTTTTGTATTTAAATAGCTCGGAACACAAACAGCAACTTCCAATTCAAGGTCACCTTGTAGACTAAAAGATAGATCAGTGGAAGGATCCTATATTTTTGAAGAAGCTAGAACAACTAATCTCAAATATAATGTATTATTAACTATCGATAATTGGTTTGATTTCATGAGTAGGTTTTTTATGTAGATTTTACTTGCATAAATAATAAGTAAATAAGAATAGATAAGTCAACTTACGAAAGAAACGTGTAACCTTAATATTACAAAATAATTATTAATAAACAATAAAATCTGGAGTTACATGTCTTACAGACTACTTAATTTAAATAATTATTGTTAACATTCAACTTATCAGTTTAAAACTATTAAACATATGTACTTAGGAAAATATTTCAATAAATAAAATAAATATTCTATTTACAAATCAACAAATTTATTTAAACAAAGTGATGTTTCAAAATTAAATTATTCACCTTCAGTTGTTCACATTATCAACAAGAGTAAAGGAAATAACTGTACTGTGGTTATTTATTGACTACAACTTTCCACAAGTGATACTCAATACATTTAAATGATTTACCTAATGTTAACACATACATTTTCAAATATTAAAAATTGTTTACTTCACCAAACAAAACAAAAAATATGCATATAATTTATCAGCAAAAATACAAATAAAATTATATTATCAAATACTAAATAATATTGTAATAACTTACATTAAAAAGACATACAATAAAATTGTTTAAAAATAAATTTATTTAATCAATTTTCAAATTATTTAATTTTCCATTATTTTAAATAAAACAAAAAACACTGGTTTATGATTCAATTATCAAATAGTGAAACTATGCATGAAATGTAGATGAAATAATTACTGTATTAAAGTGTGTTTGCTTTTCTTAATATAAAGAAGTATACCATTTAAAATAATGGATGGGTCAATTCAATTTTTCTAATCTTTATGGAATCAAGTATCAAGGAATCAAAATAAGTACAATATTCTATATTTTAAAAACTGTTAGTTTTTAGTAAAAACGTTTTAGCTACATACATTGATCCTGAAACCTGCCTGAGACATAAGTAAGATTGCAGCAAGAACAACATTAAAAAGGTGGATTATCAGACTCTAAAACGTTGAAAAGAAACCTCAAAAGATAAGCTCTATGGTTCTCTGGATTTTGTATCAACCGAACCATAAACTTTGAAGCCACATATCCACATTAGTAGGTGAAAGGTCTTTAGCTTCGTGACTGGATAGTTCACAAAACATTTGAACATCTTGGATTAAACCTAGGAAGTCGAAAATGTAGACAGGATGACCAGCATATAGAAACAGCAAAACTCATACTTTTATGTATGTGTATCTATGAACGTTCCAGAATAACTCTGGAACGCCTGGAGCAATTTCAACCAAACCTGATACATATATGACTAACAATCTGGACACCCCTAGCGACCCTAGAAGTGGGGGTGTGAAAGGGTAACGTGTAAAAATAATAAAAAACGCCCAATATTAGCGTTGACTCATAGTTTTTGGGGTCGCTGAAATAGTGATACTTAAATACCATTATTTAAGTTCAAATTCAGCCCCCATCGGCATTGGGGATGAGAAGAGATGAAAAATATAATGTCTAAAATAATTGATATTAGTGTTGAATCCATAATTTTTGAGATCACTATTGGTAACACGTACATGATTTACAATCTGGAAAAAATACTGTAGATTAAGACACCCCTAGCAACCCTAGGTGTGGGATGGGAAGGAGTGTAATAAAATCATAAAAGATTTTACTGCATGGATTATTTGCGTTCAAGGACAATAAAAAACTATAATTCAGAAGTTGAATGTGACAGACAGGATTTCAGAGTTGTCAAACTTACAGGACTATGTATGTGTGTGATTTAGAAACAATCAGAAAACTTATAAGAGATGTTGGTTTAAGATTTTATAATTGTAATAATTTTAATAAAATTAAGGACAAATTATATTTTGTAAAATTATTGGAAATAGTTTTATCAGAAATCAGAGTGCACAGTATTAACCAATAAGAAAACCAATAGAAGGAAAGTGTGTAGTGGAGACAAGCATAATCCTAGATATAAAACAATAAGCTACTAGCAAATGGGTCTCCGAGAAGAGTAGTAGTTCTAAATTAAGAACACTCAAACTCCATCATGAGCTGATCGCTTAATCTTCCAGAGCAGTGATCAATGCCCATCTCATAATTAAATCCTACTGAAAAATACGTTTATAACATTTAACTTTAAAGTAAAATCAGTAAAAATTACGCCTTGGTATGAGCATAAAATTAAGTTTTATAATTATTACATGAACAATTAAGAAAATTGAACTCTTTACTTAAAGAAGCTGAGTCTTAGCTTTATAAATGAAATATAGAAAAAATCATGTAAAGAAAACTATTGTTCCACGGAGTTTGAGCAAAAAGGAACTTTCAGGTGGAACGTCATAAGTAGTGAGACATTTTCTATTATTGAAATAAAAAAAGAACATTATGAACTTTTATTTAAAATTTGAACTTTATGCATACTTTTAATATAAAACATGTTTGTCGTTACAGGAATCTTGTTAAATAAATTGTTTATTATAAAATATATGTATTTCAGGGGGAGTTAAGCAAACCACTTAACCAAAATATGTACGTATAATATATAATCAAAATTTGTAAATAAATATATGTATTTCAGTAGTTTTTCACGACCATTTATCATATATGAGTACATTTTCCTGAAGTTCACGACCCAAGAAAAGAGTAAAATAAATTAACTTCTTCGATAAAGTAAATTCTTTTAAAATTTAAAGTAAAATAATAATAATAATAAATTCAAGCCTTCAGTTTTAATTGCAAAATGTTGAAATTTATTATTATAAAACTCAAATGAAGGTAACCATTAATCAGGTTTTTCCTACAGGATACGTAAATTCACATATAAGAACTAAAATTTTAAAATATATTTTGAACTAGCATCACTTTGTTTGCCATAAGCCTTAATTTTATTTCTGTACTGTATTAAATGATTGAAAGTATGTGTTGTATACCTTTTCCTTTTCAATGTAAAAATGTTAAATAATAGGCCTAATAACGCACGTACATTTTTTAGTTAATTTAATTTTAATTATATATATATATATATATATATATATATATATATATTATTTCTTTGTATTTAAAAAAAAAATGTATTATAAAGTGTGAAATAAGTAGAAAGCAATTAATGTATTTAGTATTTATAATTTTTGATAAGTTTTTAAGGAAATTATATTTCTGTTCCTTCTTTCTCATTATTTGTGGAATTATAATAGTAATTACAATAACCACTACCCAATACACCAGACAAAGGTTATCAAGGTAACAGCAGGATCTGACTAACATTATAATGCATATTTGATTTTTAATAAAAAAAAGATGGAAATTATAAAAAATCTGACGATGTACAAAATAATAATAATAATATTGAAAAGATTTTTGTTGATTAATAATTAATTATAAAGTACTGTAAATGTTCAGGAGGAAATATAAGCATGCAATTGTTTTTTTTTCTTTCTGAGGGAATTAACCAAATTATCAATTTAACAGGTTATGTATTTATTATTTTTAATGCATATGAAAAAGTTAATGTGCAGAATGTTCACAACCTATTATATTCAATTGCAGTGCAAAAGAGCAGAGAATTATTTCATTCAACCATAAAAGTGAATAAATTGGAATAGAAACCATTTATGTTTTCGCTTCCAAAGATATTAAAGATAGAAAAAGTTATGTTATGTAAGGTTTTTTATTAAATTATAAATAGAATAGAACAAAATAAGGGCTAAGCAATCTAAAATACAAATTAAGAGATTGTAAATTAAAACCTAATGTTATATCTTGAAAATTAAAACAGTTGTTGGGAAATAGGTACCATTGAATCTTCAGATCACAATCCAGGTTCGTTCAGCTATTGTATTTTGTACAACAAAATGTTAACAAACTAATAAGAATAAATTTACGTATCTAAGAAATAAAAAAATTACTTTGTTTTTACAAATATTCTCTCAAAATAAAAATATTTTCTGAAGTTAAAACTGACATGTTGGGATGTAAAAGAATGTCTGCAGTTCTTTATGTTAAATGCAGTCTTGTATTTTTAAGAAGCAAAAAGGATGTATGTACCATATGTACTGCTTGTGAAAGACAACATGTTTAATTAAATTATGATCATTTACATTTTTAATATTGTAAATATGTTTATTTTACCTTATAACATTTCAGTGCTGTTATTTAAAAAAATAAATAAAATTACTTTGCACCCATTTTAGATTAACAAACTAACATTATATAATTGCATTAAAATTATACACTTCACAACAATTTGATAGTCCATTCCTTAGATATTTGAGATGTCTTTGTCAAATATTATTGGACAGTTTAAAAGTGTAAACCTACAGATTTATTGATAGTTTTTGCTCCATGTAATGTTATACTACTGTTTCATAAATGTCAAACATTTGGAAGCACTTTGTGATTGAGACTGCCTATAAAAAACACGTGCTGCAAAAATGTATATTTGTTTTAAATTTAGTTCTAGGGTTAGGAGAATAATGTTGATCACAAAAATGAAAAATAAAAAGTCTATTAAATTGAGCGAACTACTTGTAAGTTATAGGCCTAGAATAACTAGGCCTAGATTAACTTGAGAAAATCAATAAGCTTAGAACAAAATCCACATAAGAACAGAAGAAAAACAAATCCTGGAACCGATTTGATAAAATCAAGTATCAATAGCAGATAATTGGAATAAAAAATAAAAATAAACTAAAATTGACCCATCTCTATTTAAAATTAAATTCTTCCTAACATCTAATAATTGTTTCAACAATGAAAAATAATATATACAACTGAACAAAGACAATAATATACCTGATAACTTGACATTATGCTTTTGTCTAACTGTTCAGACAGATGTAATTCTCTTTGGAGCTTCACTGCCAAATCATCCAACACATCTGCAAAGTACATTAAAAAATATAAATACTAACTCAAATCTGATTGTAATTATAAAAGATATAAAATTAAAGTTATCTTCCTACAAGTGTTCTAAAATAAAAGCCTTACTGCATGAACTGTAATTATACAAAGCATAGATAAAAATATTAAGACATGAAATGGTGGCATAGGATGCACAGATAACAAATACCTTTGTACGCATCCTCAGAAGGTTAATACTGGCCCATAGCTCACAAATGTTACTAAAAATCTGGAGTGAGAAGATGAATCTCTACTGATCTAAAAGTATTGTATATTAAAATAATTATGATTGATTAAACCACAGAAGTATTTCTGATGATGTGATGAGGTATACACATTTCTGTTACTAAATATAATGCACAAGTTTCTGTTTGTTTTACTATGTTTGACTCTCTATGTCGAATTATTAATATTCTACTTTCATTGTATAAAGGCTTATATTTATAAATATAGACATGTACGAGGGGGGAACCAAAAGTAACGGGAATCAAGCTGGTGAGGAGAAGGGGTGGGCATGGCCAGTCGGCTGGAGAGGGAGTCTCGAGTCACATTGCTACACGTCAGTGCGACGTTTGTTCACTGTGAGTGGATCAGTTCGCCGTGAGAATTTTTTTGTGAAAGACCTTATTCCGTTTCTGCAAAAACGTAAAATGGCTGACTGCCGGGAGCAACGTCTGGCTGTGAAATTTTGTTTCCTGTTGGGGAAAACGCCCGCGGAAACTCTAGTAGTGCTTAAAACAGCTTATGGGGAAGCTACTTTAAGTAAAACACATGTCTACGAGTGGTTTCAGCGTTTTAAAAATGGAGAAATGTCGACTGAAGACCAGCCTCGTTCTGGGCATCCTTCAACGTCAAAAACTGACGACAACGTTGAGAAAATCAACACTCTAGTTCGTAAAAAACCCAGAAAATGACTGAGGGAGAGCATTCGAAGAAAAGGGCGGATTTGTGGCGCACAGGGGATTGGTTCTTCCATCATGAGAACACACCTGCCCACACCGCCCTGTCTGTGAAGCACTTTTTGACGAAAAACGGTATGACGCCGATTGCTCACCCCCTTCCCTTTTTACCGGATCTCGCTCCCTGCAACTTTTTTTTGTTCCTCCGACTCAAAAGGGATATGAAAGATAAACGTTCTGAGACTGTGGAAGAGGTGAAACAAAAATCGCTGGATGGACTAAAGAACATTCCATTAAGTGAATATCAACAATGTTTTGAACAATGGAAGAAACGATTAGAAAAGTGCATTGCCGTCAATGGTAATTACTTTGAAGGTGACCAAAACTTGGTGTGAAAATATTGAAAAATAGAGGAGTTATGACCAAATTCCCGTTTTTTTGGGGCCCCCCCTTCGTATATACATATTATACATGAGACATGTAAAAACACACTGTAGCAGGCCGCCAAATTCAAAGTACATATTAAAAGACAGATTTTATTACTAAATAAGTAGCTATTACTACTAGAATAGATGGCAAGATATTCTGAAATATTATTTTGTAAAACACAGTAATTTAAAAATGCAATACATTATTATTATTAGGTAATGGTCAAGACTCCAAACTAATATTGTAATTTATTTTTCATCATCTGTGTATAAAAATAAAATAAAAACTATTTTTCGAGAGTATGAATCAACTTTACGATTGACTACTAATAAAAGAAAAAAAACTAATAGAGCAAACATTAGCCAAAACCCTACCAATTTAACTTAAACCTGCTAAAAATCTACATAAAACTGAACTAAGGTTAAGAAAAAATTCAGGACTTAAGAACTAGGCCTGAGGAGTCAAAACGACTAAAACTATGTATACATACCTGTTGTCAGAGAGTAATTAACAATTAGGAGTTAACATTATTTAAATGTGTTTGTTCTTATAGTTTGCAAATGACTTGTTTTTAAGACACTAATTCTTTATTATTTAACTCTTAGTGCACCTAGTCTCAGTTGCTAACATAGACCAAAGTTTTAATACCACAGAATAATATTTCACATGATAGCAGCATCAAAGTAAGATTTTGCTTCCATTGTTCAAGATTGGACATTATTCTGTAATAATCCAAAGTAGATAGGTCCCATATAAACAATGATAAAAGAAATTAATTTAAAAAAAAGATTCTTAAACAAGTGCATGAATGCAAGTGGTAAACATGTCTGTCAATCTAGAATTTAACAGCAGAATGATAATCACACTTTTTTTCTTTTTCTTTTTTAGAGAAAGGTGAAAATTTTTATATATAAATTGGAAGCCCTGCATTGATCAGGCTATTTATAGCTATCTTCAGAGTCATGTCCCATGGCGGTGTTCAAACTAAAACTGGTTATAATATTGAAACCTCAGAAGTAATATTAATAATCCTATCAATTTTACATACAGTTTTAACTATATACCAACTGAAAATGATAAAAAGTATAATGTTTTAACAAATTTTAATCAAATAAAGACCTGACCACATAATGTACTTAGGAAAGAAAACTACATGAAAATTGGATCTGCAGTTTTTGAGTTATAAGCTTACAAATAAACATACAAAAAGAGAGATGATAGAGAGATGTCCCTTTACTTGTCAGGAAGTTTTGAAAATCAAATTATTCCAAAACACGTCACCTGATGAAGATATTAAAATAAAGCTAAGAATGGGAGAACATTGTACTTAATACAATAAATGATTAAGCTAAACATTCAAATGATTAATCTAAAGATATGATTGATTCTTTATCATTGAGAATGTCACCGAACTTGAAGGTAATATCATTAAAACAAGTTTCATAAATAAACTTTTTTGCGACAATTATGTTTAAGTAATTCATTTGAAGAAAACTACAATTTCTAAAATATAACAATTTACCTGTATACCGTACATCAGGCTTGATTTCAAATATATCTGTTTCAGTTATTCGCAGGTTACTGATCAATGTCTTTCCTTTACCACTTATTTGTTCTTCAAGTACAGCCACATACTTCTTTTCTTTATCAAATTCTTGTTTTAAAACATGATATTTCTTCTCCATTTCCTTTCGAGCTCGTCTCTGCCTATCACATTCTCTCTTCAATGTTTCATACTTTCGAGTTATCATGTTTTGAAGTTCTTTCTCTTTGTTTAATGCATGCTCATATTCTTTTTCTGATTTTTCTAAACTATTATAATTGCTACTCAACTCGTTCATTAACATTTTCAATTCAGAAACTTCCAACCCAAAACGGTTTTCAATTATTTGTTTTTCCTCTTTTAAACAGTTGTTTGCATCTTCTAACTGTTTTATATCAAACTCGAGTTGTTTGATTTTATCTTCATTATTGCCCAACAACTCCTGATCAAATATATTTTGTTTCAGTTTATTATCCAATACATTACAATTCTCTTTTAAATTTGTATTAATTCTTTGTAAATCTTCTATTTCTTCCTTGAGCATTGCAACTTCGTCCAACCTTTTCTTGCTGAGATTTGATAGTTCGGCATTGTGGTGTTGAGATATATATTGCAATTCAGTCTTCAAATTAGAACACTGATCAACAAGTTTGTTACTATCGATTGCTGTTTCTTCTACCTGTTTCTTTAGGTCTGATATAATTACTTCCTGTTCTTCTATCCTTATCAATGCTGAATCTAATTCATTTTGAAGACCTTCACAATTTGAGTTAATTTGTCTCACTTCTTCACTAATCAATTTTTTTTCATTTTCAACTTTCCTTAAAATTTCTTTTACTTTTGAATTATTTTTCTTTTCATTTTCCAAATGTTTTCTTAATCTTCTAGCTTCAATTCCAGTTTTATCTAAATCTTTTTTCAGTTGTACTTGTTGTTCATTAATTTCTAATTTTTCTTTTTGTAGTTGTTCGATTTCTTTTTGAGTCAACTTACCGTTTTCATTTTCTACATACTGTTTAGCTTCTTGAAGTTTCTTTTGTAAGTTTTCCAAAATCATTTGTAAAGCACGCACATCAGCTGTGGTTTTAACAATGTCTTCTTCTTTTCGAGCTAATACACCTCTTAATTTCGCCACTTCATTTTCCTTCTCAGTTAGCATCTTCTGTGTACTGGCTAACTTTTCTAACTGTTCTTGATAATACTTCTTGTCTTCAGTGATTGCAGTTACTGTACTTAAGAGTTCTTCTTTAGTTTTATGTAATTCTTGTTCCATTAAAGGTAACTGGGCTTCACATTCTGTTAAACGTTCTGTCTTTGCTTTTAACTCACAATTCATTTGTAATAACTCTGTTTCTAACTGAGCCTAGAAGAAAACAAACAAATTGATCAATAACACACAAGAGTTAAAACATTATGAATATATAAGAATATAAGAACTTAAAGATTAAACATCAACAGTTTATTACATTTCTTTCACTATTAAAATGTATTTTTATATTTATTGTAAATCTCTCTAAATTAAGAAATTAGTATATTATATCTGGTATACCGGGTGTAAAAAAGTCCTGCACCGGTTTAATATTTGTTGTTTGTATGACACTGGAAAGCTGAAAACCTGGACTCACGCTATGAATCTAAAGAACTATTCTTGCACACCATGAGTGACAGCGTAGAACCAGGAGGAAACGCCCCATCAGGAGTACAAAGAAAATCTTAAATGAAAGCATAGGCCGAGTTGTGCATCATTTTAAAGGGCTTTACAGGCAAAGTTTAATGCCGCAAACCACACTTTAAAAGGTTGATCCAGTATAAAATGGCACATATTCAAAGGTTTTACCAGGTTGTAGACAGACATTTTATTAGTAGCCACAATCATAGCGCACTAATAAATCAAAACAAGAATGCTGCTATAAATATTGCATTATGTCTGTCATATTACAAAAGCACGTTTAGTCAGGGCAAAAAACGGGGAAAACAGCGTTTACTTTGATCCAGAGTGAAACTGCATGAAATGACTTGTGTCATAGCTCATTTTATTCGTTAGAGTGTCTAGATCAAAGATGTAAACATTTCCCCCCCCCCGGAAACTTAATAATATGTTTATTTATTAAAAATAAATAATAAGAATGATGTCCGATTAAACGTAATATGAAATAAGAGATGGGGTTCATAAATCGATAAGGTTCAAAAAGTGGTTTTAAAGTCAATGAGCTGGACCAAGACCAAGATGAGGATGAAACAGGAGTTCAAACACAATCAAGTTCAAACATTCAAGCACACTGACAAAGAGTTAAGAGATGCCCTAAATACTGAAATAAAAGTTTGAAGAGTTTGTGAACATTTCACTATGAACTTGCAGTGTGTGGAGAGCTCTCCAAAGCTGAGATCCTGTTTTCAATTATGGGAGACCCAGACGCAGATGGTGAAGCAGAAGACGATGAGGTGGAAGATAATGTAAGTGATCAACATGACCCTACAACAAAGGATGCCCGAGAAGCTCTTGAAGTGTTTTTTCCTTTAAAAAATGCTCCGAGTGAAATTGTTGTGAAATCCATACATACTTTAAAACTCCACTCAGCTAAACAACCCAAAATTATAGACATTTTTAGTCTTAATCAGGATACAAGCAGCTCTGTCAATACTGAATACTACAGTAACGTAAATTTTGAACACCACTGTAAAATTTACATAGATTTTGAAAGACTTACAGTAACAAACAGTAAGATATTAAGTACAGTACATATTTATTTAAAAAAAAAAAAAAAAAACATATTTCAGTTTTATTTCGAACATTTACATAGTACTGTACTATATCAATGTAAATGGGCCTACAGTTGAAAATCATTCGTAAAATAGAACATAGAAGTTTTCATTCAGTTTTGAGGACACCCCTTTGTAATGAATATTTGTTTTCATTTAACCTCAATATAACGAACCTGTTTTTAAGAATATTCCGATATAACGAATGTTTTCTTTGGACCCTTGAGATTCATTATATCGAGGTTTTACTGTATTTTTTGTTAATTCTGATATTATAGATTTAAATTTTGTATATTTCAAAATTTATAAAACTTGGTAATTCACATATTTATGAATTTGTTAGTTACTATTACTTACAAAACCTGTAGTTTTTACCAGAAATCCATAAAAATTTGTTTGTAATCAAATATCTAATTATTAAGAAAATATGTGAATCATAAGGGTTTTTAATCTAATTTTATCCCAAAGGAAGTTTGTATTTCTTTTGATGGATTAAGACTGTCTATTTCCTGTCAATTACAGCTACCTTGGATTTCCTTCCACCCTGCCTTCTACATATTATCCATTTCAAAATTAAAAAATTAGTGGAAGTTCGAAAAAAAAAACTCATGATTGATAACAGCTTAGGCTTGATAAAAGTTCAAGTTAGTTTTATAAAAATCGAGCTCTTGAAAGACTCGATTGAAGCTCAAGCTTGATATAAAATTTCAAGCTCATAAAAGAATCAAGCTGTACAAAAGTAAAAAGCTCAAGCTCGGCAATATTACCCCAAGCCCAACAAGGCTTCTGGAGTTAAAATACCAGAATTACACTCCCCTAATCCTCACTTCTGCAAAACTAGTACAACATGCTGATAATCTATATAAGAAACACCATGCAATCGGAATCGAGGCTGGGCGCATGTAATTAGAAGTAAAATACATTTGGTCCTTTTTTCTTCATAAATTAAGATTAAGTGAGTTGTTTCAACAGCTGGGGACAATCGTACTAAAGAATATAGCTAATCCAATATTCACTTATAAACTTTTAACATTTTACATTTATGTGAAAGAAATACTTGATAAAAAAATTTCAACTTACAATTCTATCTGAAGGTCCAGGATACAAATTTTCTTCTACAACTTCAGGTTCTGTAATTGAGCTAAAATTTTGTTGAAATTCTCGAAGAACTAATTCATTCTTTCCCTAAAAAAAAGAAGATATTTATCAAAGAAAGTGTGTAGAAAAATGAATCTTGTATAACTAGCAGAAGTTAATATATTATGAATTTTAAAGTAATAAATTTTAAACATGCTCATATTTATTTGAGGTTCAAGTTATTGTGTAGAATAATGTACATGACAAATATAATGAATAAACAGATTTGTTCTTATAATTATAATATTTGTAATGAAACAAAAGTATTTACCATGTCACCCATTGAAAGAGATGCAAAATTAGGTTGTAAGGATATGTCAGGTGCAGCACTTCGTATTTTTTCATCTTCGGCTAGGTGGATATTAGTCAAATCTGAAGCAAAACTAACACGATGACCTTTAGAATTCAGATGTCCACTTCGAACTTCGCTGGAGTCCATTTCAGATTGCTAGAAGTAAAATATAACAATATTAGATGACAATCATAGATAACTGTGAGACAAAATTTATAAGATAACAATAATATTTTCCAACAGGTTTTAAAATTTGCTTTTTAAACAACAATACAATTAAAATATCCTAATTTTTCATTTTACTTTGACATATTTTATACTTTCTGTAAGGAAGAAAAATGTTAATATTGTATAGAATATAATAGGTTAAATAACACAAGTTTAAAATTTTTTTTAAAAATAGGTTTTTACATTCATTTTTCTATAAAAAACCTTCCTTATACAAAGGAACAAATTGATCAAAAGAGATGTGAAAATTGCTGTAAATCATCCAAATGTATAAGAGGATGAACTAAATTTTAATGTTTTACTACTACTTTATATTATTAGGTTTGGTTGTTATATTTATAATGTATTCTCCTCATTTATTCCACAATCGTATCTAATACAAATAAACCAATATAACATGTCTGAGTAAGTGTATAAAACAGTTTAACATTGTTATATGGGGTTATAACAGAAAAGACAAATAATATGGGTGAAAAATTGTAGTTTTTACTATAATTTGTAAAAAGGTGCGTGCAAGCATATCATAAAAAAACCTTGTTTTACATTGAACATCATTAGGTGTTCAAAAATAAGAAGACAAATATTTAAAAAATTGAAGTACCTCAGTGGAACTTTCTTGAAATTGAGCAACTCTTTCTTGTAACCTATCGATATCTGCATTTTTCTCGGCCAATAAAATTTCAACGAGTGCTGGCAAACTCACATTGTGTGCACTACGGTATTTTGCAACTACATTCTGCAACCAAATTACATAACATACATAACAGTTTAATTCAGTGATTTTCATTTATATATATATATATATATATATATATATATATATATATATATACATGTATAAGACCTTTTGAGTGCCTGGCGATTCCTGACCTTGGAGCGGTTATACGATCAGACATAACGGCCACCCTTTGGGTGCCTGAGTATAAAAGTTATACCGTGTATACAATTACCACCTTTCCAGTGCCTGGCTTATATTTAAAATGCATTTGCGTCATTTTGGGGGCTTGATATAAAGATACCACTATTGCGACCTTTCCAGTGCCTGGCTTATACTTTAACGCATTCGCGGCATTTTGGGTGCTTGATATAAAGATACCACTATTGCGACCTTACAAATGCCTGGTTTATACATTAGACATATTACGACTTTTTGAGAGATCGATGTTCGCGCGTGTTTTTTTTTTTTTTTGGAGGTGTTTGTTATTTTGACTGACCTCCCCCCCCGTCACTTCTGTCTTTCGCGTGTAAACTCCGGGCTGCACTATACATTTTTCATGTATTTCACACTAACAATTAACAATACCGCATCATATTGAACAGAATGACTATAAAAAAATAAGGAAGTAATATTCTTATTGTAGAGGTGTTCAGTTTACATATTGATCTACACTCTTCTAATGACCTATTATTATGAACTAGATCTCATCGTAGTCTAAAAATTCTCATCGTAATCGTAAAACATCATAATTGAGGGCGGCAATAGCCGCCAGATGTAAGTATGGCCGGCGAACCACCACCCTTATATACATTGAATTTTACGCGAGTTTTCTAGTTTATTACTGTTTTTAAATTCAAAAAGCCCCTTGAACTTATAAGATGTAAGAAAAACGTTTAAGTTTATCATTAAAAGAATAATATTTCACTTATAATTGCTAGTTATTAAGTTATATTAAGTTAAAGTTCTGATTCGACGGTTTACCGACAAAAAGTTTTTTTTTCTTCAGCCAAAAAATTCAGGCGACGCTTCCCGTATTAACGCTGGATGCGAGTATGTGTGCGCACGCATCTTCGATTCTCACCATATGGCTAACATATATATAAAAATACATAATATTGTCTTCAATTTTGGGATTTCAGTCTTGGGACTGTGAGTCTCGAGGTTCCCCTAATTTCCCGTTACATATTAAGGGTGGGCCCTCCGGGATAGGTCTCCCACCGTAAAATTGACATGCTGGTCAAATCAAAATGAAAGAAGGAAATCATAATCTGACCTCGAGCGACACAGTCTAGGTCAGTAATTAAGTGGGATACCCTAAGTAGAAATAAAAGAGATGCGTAACGTTATAATTTAATTTGGAATTACTATTATAATTTTTGGGGAAAAACAAATTAATTTTGTTCAAAATTTAGTAAACGTATTTTGGATTCAGCGTTAATTCGGGTAAGTCGCCGAAGAAAGAAGGTATGCTAATAAAAAAAGTGTCGGTTGTAATTAGTCGAGGTATAATTTCTTAATAATGAAAAATAAAAATAATTTCATCAAAATAGTAAGCTCGGTTTCCTGACCACTCAGGTATTGATGGTAATGAGAGAGCAGATGAATTAGCCAGGTCAGGTTCAGAATCCCCTTTCCTGGGCCCGGAACCGGTGTTTGGGATCTCCTATGGACATGCCAGAGCAGCGGTTGATACGTGCATACGGGAGGGGATGAATAGGGCCTGGACGAATTCAACCACTAGTAGACTTGCAAAAAGGTTATTTAGACCAAGCAAGAAACATGCTGAACAACTCATCTCTCTCAGAAGGGATAACATGAGGTGGGTGGTTGGGCTCTTTTAACGAGCCACTATCACCTCAGAAAACATCTACACAGGATAGGGATTGCTGCAGACAATACTTGCAGGAAATGTGGTTTGGCTGAAGAGTCTGCAGAACACATTCTTTTAGAGTATTAGGCGTTAGGACGAGCCAGGCTATACTCTCTAGGCCCTCCGGGGAAGGAGATGGAAACCATCCTAGACAACCCTATTGGTAGTATCTGTTCCTTCATAAGGATGACGGGTATCACTAGTTGGGTGTAGGAAGGAAATTGGGGCAGCAAAAGATCTTTAGGTCGACGCCGGTGAGGCCTCTGAAGGTGACTTTCACAGCCCAGAACGGAATAAAAAAAAAGCTCGGTTTGGTTAAAAAGTCGTTTGGTTAAATATTACAAGTTTTTGTCGTAAAGTTATGCCGAAATACCTGTGAAACATATATAGACATACATAATTCAAATATTATACATACATGGCTATAAATATAAAAAATAAATGCAAGTGATTTTAGTTGAATAATCAGAACGTAATCATTACTTTAAATTAGGCAGCAGAAAGATTAGAATTAGTTGATCGTATTTTCTTTGGCTTAGAGCCAAGAGATATTTATGTCTGTTAGCATCCTGCCATACATCTTATCTGCTGATAAGCGATTGATTGACAATCTAAAGCATGGGCGTCATCGCCGGGGGTGGGGGGGACGCGTCCCCCCAATATTTGAGATGTAAAATTATGTTTGCTAAAAACGAATGATTTACTTAAAACCTTAAAAGGTAAACATCGGGCGTTGTCTTTACTAGGGTTTTTAACATTACATTTCTGTTACAAACGCATAAATAAATGCATAAAAACGATGTTTTGAGAAGTTTAATTTAAAAAAATTTCATACCCCCAGACCCCCGGCATATGTCCCCCCCAATAATGAACTGGTGATGACGCCCATGATCTAAAACACTATTCTTATCGAAGGTCAAATCTTTACAAAAATATATTGAAATACTAAACTGACTTTAAATAACTTTACATTTATACAACTTCCGAAATAATAAATAGTTATTAAATAAATAATAGTCCATCCGTTTCGTCGGGGCTATCTGCGCGCGCATCACCCATTGTCGGTGTAATCACCACACAATGGACCCCACAATTCTACAAATTACTTTTTCTAGCATGTATATACTTCTACAAGAAAACCAGTAGTTTACCTTACTTATCCCCACTCGAGAATTTACGTATTTTATCGACCATTTTTATTTTATCTTCACAGGTACCTTTTTATATGGGCGACCGGAAGAAATAATTAACATCTTGGTAGTTTTTGAAATTTTCGGTATTCTATTTAGACTTAACGTAAGTATCAAATTGTATAAAAGTATAAAATTATGAAATTTTATATAATTATCATTAAAAAGAAAAAATATATATTGCACAAAAAGAAATAAGAATTTATTCGAAACTTACTTATTATACTATACTTACGAAAAGAAATATTATTTTTGTGAAAGAAAAAAAAAGTAAACAAGACTACAGAAATTTTTAGCATGGCTTTTGATTTTGGTGACGAAGATTTTGAACGTAATTATTAACAAAGTTGCATATTTAGGTGTAGAACATATACAGCGCTTCAGCGATTTAATAAAAGAATGTTTAATATTGATTTCTTAGGAATGGAAGAATAACAAATTTGTGATATGATTACTCCCGCTTCTCCTGATAGATCTATAATTCAAATTTTATTTTGGCCTTTAACAGATGATGACATGCTCAGAGGTCACTTTGTGTGCAGTTTTTTTGACACTGAAAATATTTATATTTATGACTCATTAAATGAAAAGAAAGATCATAGTCACTTATAGATTAGTTTTGCTAAAATTATACCCATTTTATTTTCAATCTGGAAAGACTATAAAGTGGCCTGAAGTTCAACTTCAGAGTGAGTGTGATTGTGGTATATTCGCAATTGCTTTTGCGACATCTCTTGTACATGGTATTAGACCAGATTATGTGCGATATAAACTGTGATAATAATTATTTGAGACAATTTCTCTTACGTATATTTAGAGAGCGTTCTATAAAAAAACTTTCCTTTTCATTTTATTCAAATTACTTCTTGGAATCTTCAATATTCAATGATCAATTGTGATTATGATATCATAAAAAATGGAGGACGTCTAAATGATTATCATATTGAAAGATTTCATAACCTACTTTTACGGTTTACTATTTACAAGCCTCAACATACCGGAAGACTTCAAGTTCTTTCAAAAATCAAACCAATGGCTGAGGGTGAAAAAAATATTCAAATTTTGTTTTCTAATTCTGAACATTGGTTATGTAGCTATTACGATGGTAAGTTATTATATATTTATGATTCTTCAAAATCTGATACATTAGATGCAGATTTTAATTTTTTTTTTGAAAAAGCTTTATCCATTTTATTTTAACAAAAATGAAAAAGATTATATTTTCTTCTGTAGCCCAGCAACTTAATGGAGTTGATTGTGGCGTTTTCGCGATAGCATTTGCCACTTCATTAGTATTTGGTCATGATCCGCAAAATATTACTTATACATATTCCTTAATGCGTAATCATGTATTTAAACTTTTAAGTGGAAATATCTTAACTTTGTAACTTTCTAAATACTTTGCCATCAAATACTGTTTGCTTATTACCTACCAATCAAATGTGCGATACCTTAAAGATGCTATGTTAAAAAAAAAATAATGCCGAGGAAATTGAGCTTGTTGCCGATGATACAATTCGAGCGAAGAATATGCACAAAAAAATAATAAAGTCTTTAATGAATGATGAAGCGGGTAGTTCACGAACTGCAGGATTAGCTAGAGTAATTAAAATAAAAGCTGGATCAAAAATTATGATAAGACGAAACATTGATGTTTTTATCGGCTTGGCTATTGGTACAATAGGTACTATTATTTCTGTAACAAGAGATAATAATAATGTTGTCGACATTATTAAAATTGAACTTACCAATAAAAGACAATATTCTATAGAACGTATAGAATCTAAATTTCAATTAATGAGGAATGCTTTTATAATAAGAAAACAATTTCCAATTTGCAACAGTTATGGAATAACTGTTCATAAAAGTCAAGGTCTAAACTTAGAAAATGCAGTAGTTGAAGCTGGAAAAAACTTTAACTTGTAAATAAAATATAAAATAATAATGCTCATGTTATCTTCTTTAGAAATATTTTAAGTTTTAAATTGAATTTTCGATTTTTAACTGCTCATAGCCAGCTGACTGAAAAAGTGTTGCTCTTCATCTTATGTGCAGTTGTTTGTTGTTTGGTTTCAGTTGTAAATTACAATAACATTTCAAAGTTACTGACGTTACAAGATGGCAGATTTTATTGACAACAATTGGTTGTAAGTATTATAATTCTTTTCAAATATGACATAATTATTTCTGAAATATGCCTAATGCTACATTATAAACTTCTAATAGGTTATGTTTCAAATAAAGAGCTATACCATTTTTAGGTTTTGTCCTAGGCTACCTCAAACTTAACCGTGACCATATGGTCACAGTAGGATTTTGTATGAACAAAAAAATTAATATTACAAATGTTTTACTAGGAATTATTATATTGCCTTTCAAGAGTTTTTGAGTAAATATAAATAGGCCTATACTATATTTTATCTGTTGTTTTAGGCAACAACTGAAACTACAGGAAGGCTTTACTGTCGCCGAAGCTGCCGATGTAATTGAAAACTTTATTGATGATGGGGAACTTGATGCCATGGACGACGTTTGCATCTTTATTGCTCCTCCAGAAAACGAAGGTGGTACAATAAATAATTTAAACAGTGGACAACTACCAGCTCCTGCAGAAATCATGGTAAGAAGACTTGATATTGTCCAATCTAGTTGTGCGGCACTACAAGATAAAAAACACCGTACCTGGATTGATGGTGATATGGAGGCTCAAAGATGTCTTGTGTTTCAAAAATACAACTACAAGAAGTTCGATTCTTTAGGTCCAGTTGAACGTTTTGAGCTATTTATCAACAAAAGTGTCATTGAGTTGTTAGTCAAAAATACAAGCAAGTACGCTTTGTTCAAAAACTGCCCAGACCCAAAAGTGACGGAGGAAGAAATGAAATGCTTTTTAGCTATTTTGTTACTTTCAGGGTACAATGAACTGCCTGGTAAAAAGTGCTACTGGGATTCTGGACTAGACATGAAAAATGAAATGGTTTGTCAAGCAATGAGGCGTGATAGATTTATCCAAATTATGCGTTTTTTGCATTGTTCAGACAACTCTGAGCCGATTCCAAATGACAAAATGTGGAAAATAAGGCCACTTATGGACTTAGTCAAATCTAAATGTCTTGAACATTTTGTGCCGTCTGAGTTTTTGTGTTTTGATGAGTCCATGGTGAAATATTATGGCAAGCATGGATGTAAACAATTTTTAAAAGGAAAGCCAATCCGTTTTGGTTACAAGATTTGGAGCCTAAATACTGATACTGGGTACTTGATAAATTTTGAAATTTTTCAAGGGAAAAATACAACAAAGAATGAAACATATGCAAAACTCTTTGGGAAATCAGCTGCTCCTCTTGTAACAATGCTGGATGAAATACCTGACAGTGAGTTACCCTATCAGTTATTTTTTGACAATTTGTTTACTAGTCCAGCATTGATGAAACATCTGAAAGATAGAGGTTATGGTTCTACAGGAACTGTCCGAGACAACAGATTGCCAAAAAACTGTCCCCTTGCATCAAAACAAGATATGAAAAGTGAACATAGAGGAAGTTTTGAGTGTAAAAGAAGATGGCATATTTGTTGTTCGCTGGAAAGACAATAGTGTCGTAACAGCTGCATCAACATCATATGGTATTGAGCCTATTACTAGTGTAAAGCGCTTCTCTCAATCTGAAAAAAATACCTCCAAATTCAACAGCCTTTTGTGATTAAACAGTATAATCACCACATGGGAGGAACGGATCTTATGGATGAGGATATAAGCACCCACAGAATTGGAATCAGAGGAAAGAAGTGGTGGTGGCCTTTGTTTACATGGCTTATAGATCTTGCTACCACTAACGCTTGGCGACTACACAGATTGTCAGGGAATAAAATGACAAAACTGGCATTTAGATGAGAAGTTGTTCAATCCTACTTGACAAGATACAAGACTCTTCCAGCTCTTCCCGGCCCAAGTATGGCAAGAAAGGTTTTTGTCGCCAAAAATAAAAATAGTTTACGCTATGATGGTCTACATCACTATGTAGCACCAACAGAAAAGCGCAGACGGTGTGCAGGTAGATTGTGCAGTTCAGTAAGAAGAACAGCTTGCAAGAAATGTGACGTCGGTTTGTGCGTAAAGTGTTTTGAGAACTATCACAAACTGTAGTAGGCTATTGTGTACGGTACGACATTCCATATTATGTTAGTTTGAACTCTGCAGACCTTACAATGATCTGATCTTAATATAGTTAATATGTAATGTTCTTAAAGTGAATGATAAAGACAAATTTTAATCTAATGTGAATAGTTGTTATTTTTCCTGAATAGTCACTTAAAAGCCTACTGTGACCATATGGTCACACACAAATTTTCAATATAAGCGTACTTCTAGAAAAAAATCAATAATTTTCCAATAATCAAGGAGGTTCATAGAAAATATTAAGATGAAAAAAAAAATTAAATTGATCAATTAATAATTCCAGTCTCTTATGGGTTAATAAAAATTGCTTTTCCAAGATGGTAGTATTTAGGAATTTATTAATAAATCAAATGTGGGGTGATATGTCGCCCACTGGAATAGTGTTCAGAGACAACCCCCACCCCAGTATGATTTCTCATGCTTTCGCTGCCTTATTTATTAAATTACTTCAGATACAAGGAAAAGGAAAATGTAACAATGTGTTGAGTAAGTTAAAGGGAATAAAACGCAAGGTCATACTTACGAAAGTTTTACCTTTTTGAAAGGTTTTTTTGTTGAGTACTATCTAAATTTATTCTAAATTCTGGACAAGCAGGGTGATTATCACCAGATCAATTATCATGGTTGATGAAATGAATGTTAAGCTTACATATGTCTTGAGTTGCCTAAATCATTTATTTATTGAACTACTGGACGGTGAAGTGCAATTTTCTCTCCATGTAATACTTAGGAAACAACAGTTTATATAAAACAATACAATTTATCCAGGGTGTTCTTCCCGACCGATTTGTTGAATTAATTCCGTTAAGAAAGGTAAATTAAATGGATATCACTTGTTTTTTTTTATCTTAAGGGATCCTCGGCATCTAAGGGTTCTTGTCTCTAAAAAACAACATAACTTATCAAAGGCGTACTTACACCTCTATTCATTTCTAGAAATAAAAATGTCTGACTTTTACGTGGCATAGTATGACTTTATAATTTGAGTGACCCTCAAAAATAAGGTAAACAATAAATAAACGTTTCTCCTTCATATTCCAGACCTAATAATAGTATTTTTTTAATCAATTAAAAACATTATTAAATATTTAAAATATAGTTGTATAGTTCCTGAATACAAATGTAGTCAAATTTGCGACCGGGCAAATATTAATATTGTGTCCAACTGTAAAATAAACAGTGTATTGGCGCAGGTAGAAAAAACACACCATGTGGCAACGTTGCATTACTCCCTCCTTACTGAGCGTAAGTGAGTCATAACTAGATATCCACAGCCTATTTCTACTATTTTTTTTTTAAATTTGCTACTACCTAATATTGTTTGTTCGAATTTCTATAACTAACTATAAAATGTTTATCTAGACAATCTCAAAACCAACCCCTCACTTCTCCAACCATCAAATGTCAACCGATTCTTACTTCATAGAGCACAAGTTTATTTGTTGTTAAAATTATATAATATTTGTGATGCAATTTTCCCTTTTCTGTTCAAATATATTTTCTTTTACAGCTACAGTAAAAATATAAATACCATATTGTTCGTCATTAACAAATAAAAGTATTTACTCTATTGTAATTGTTTTATAAGGTTAACAAGTTTTCAATATATACGACTTTAACATTTTAAAATGGAAATCATTTTCAAATCTTGTGTAAAACGTTACATGAAAAATGCGTTTATCAAATCTGAACTCAATATCATATATATTTCTAAAGTTTTAATGTTATTTTATTTTTAAAAAATGGCGGATATTCGAAAACTAAGCACGAGAGGACTATCCTACATGTTGTATAGCATTTAATGTATATATTGTCGTACTTAATCAGATTCTGAAGTTTGATTGAGTAATTTCAACTTATTTGTCACAAACATTTCTTTTGGATGAGTTCGATACAGTTGTCAAAGAATTCTGATGATATTTAACCGTTTTTTTACTTCAATGTTTAATATAAATTACTAAATCCATATTAAATCGAGAAATCGGAAAAGCTTTGAACCGATTTTTGGGATTTCAAAACTCTGGCGAATTGAGTAGCTCGCGTAATTTTTGTTCAGTTTTCTTCAAATTGTTTAACATATCTTAAAACGAAGTTAGATAAAATATATTTTGTTTTTGACTGTTGGTCTCTTTAACTTCGATAAATAAAGAAATTTGTCAAAAAAAAAATCAACTATTTTAAGGCAAAATGTTTTTACGTGTTTCACAAATTGCAGAACAATATTTTTTGTAAAGATAAAATGTGTAAATATTTGATTAAACAATTCCTTGTAACACTCCTTTTTTCAGTAACACTCCTAACAAGCTCAGTGTGTTTCAATGAAGGAAGAACTACTTCCTGGCACAATTCTTCAAATGTCGATGAGTAACCTATAGGCCTACATGTGAACAAACCAACTGTGAAAACGGAAATAAAGTTTATTCTCTGATGAGATGATAATTGTGAATAACATGCGTCCGTGATGCTTTTCTGTTCTTGTAAAACTGCAACCTCTATTATTTTCACGGTGTCTCATTATTGTATTTTCCACATTGTTCTATTTAACACGAATCTTAAAAACAACAAACGTACTTTCTTTGTAGAATCGTAATTAATTTAGTATTATAAATAGCCTTTCCTAAATAAATTGAAATCTTTAGGCTTATTAAAAAAACTACCTAAGATCAAGAAAAACAAAGAATAATATAGTTCCTCTATATAATAAAAATAAAGTCCTCTTTAGACTTCACTCTGGCTGTCTATCTTTCCGTTTTCAGGATAATGTTGTGAACTAGGGAAATTACCAAATTTGTGATTTAACTAATAACTACAGTACTGTAATTCATTTATTGCTAAAATTAAATATAAATATAAGATAACACAATTAATTAAATATCCTTTACGAAAGTGCTATCCTTCTGCGCCAAAGAAGCCTATAACTTTGACCATACATAGGTTATTGAAATAAGTTATTGGAATTTTTGAGTTCTCCAATACTCTGCTCGAGTTGTTGAATAGATCTAGTACGATTTATTGTTTAAAAACTTTGAAATATTTTCCAGGACTTCTTCAACTTTAACGTCAGGTAATTTGTTGTGCCTCCCACCTCTGACTCATCCATTTTAAATTTTGTACTTTTAAAAAAAATTCCTTACCTATATAACACTCTGAAAGTGTGTTTCAATATATACATACACACAAACTTTCTTATTTAACAAGAAAGAGTTTTTAGACAAAGTTCGTTATTGTTTTGATCCATTCACTTGTTTACAATTAATATGTAACAGTAGTAATATTAATTATCTTAATTAAAAAATGGCATCGTTATTACTAAGAAAATCAAGATTCCTAAAATGTAAAAGGCATACGCTATTTTTAATTGTTGGCAATATGAATTGGGATAGTGTTCGCTTTCTTTATGTCTAAAGGAATTTTAAAAACAATGATTATCCCGAAAAGATAAAACGTCAGGCACATTTATAATATATTTAAAAAAGTCTCTTAGTGTCATAAAACTAAGAGAGGCTAGGTTAGTCTTAACGCCCTGGCTACCTGAACCTCAACATAGCAGGTAAGACAAAATAATTCCTGATAATGAGAGAGCTGTAATGGTCGGTCACAATATTTTTAGAAAAAATAAATTACAGAATACCGTAGAAACCTTTCTATCAAACTTTCCTAAAATAAATTTTAGTTTTATTTATGTTACAAATTCACACACATATAAAAGAAAACAAAGATATACATTTTCGGTTTAAAAGACAAATTTTTACGTCAGTCGTGAATTCTTTCCTAGCTATTTATAATTTTTAACAGTTTAAGAAGTCAGTTTCTTTCGATTGAGTACATCAATAACAGTTATTACAATCCACCTCAATGTAAAAACGGTAAACGTTAATATTTTGGCAAATTTTTGGCAATCTATAATTACAAATCAATAATATTTTTTGTAAAAGGATATAGGTTTTAAATTCGATCCTGACCATTCTGTTCCGGTTAAACCAAAGTTCTGTGGAAAGAAGTATTTATTCAATAACAATAATAATTATAACCTTAAACGGTCCTAATGTGCGATTACTTTTAGTTGAAACTTAAGTGTTTTAGATATTGTGTTGAAATTTGATAATGTCTCAAATTCTTTGATAATAATATGTGTTTAAAATAATAATGAAATATAAATGTCCAAAATTTAAAAGATTATAATTAAAATTGGATTTAATTTTTATTATTGAAATATTTTCATACTGATTGTATTGAATTTTTGTATAAATGTAATTGCACTGCATTAAAGAAACAGATACTAGGCATTGGAGACATTAGTCTAAAACCGTTAACAAAACTTTTAGTTTCTTTTATAGATCAACACACTGTAGCTCCTTTGTTTTATTAGGGGCAGAGGCTACCTGAACGACTACTAGACTGCTAATTTTGCAGCTTGGTCAATTTTTATGTCTACAATCAATGAAACATGAAGTAATACAACAAAATATAATGTTAGGTAAACTCTAAACATATACTCAATAATAAACATAAACTCTTGATATTAGATCAATTTGGACGATGATCATAGATCATATCTGATTGACGTTTATGCAACCGGCCACTACATACCGGCCACCAAGTCAATGCTAAATATTACAAGGAAAGAAGATTTGTAGCATTATTTCGTAAAAATTTGGTATCTAGCCCTCATAATTAGTTATAGATTTGGTTGTTAATACATTTTCCTAAGTAGGCCTTTGTCGTTTAAAATAGCAATTTCAATCTATTTATTAATTAATTTTATATTATATAAATGTTATACTAATCAATGTTAATTGTCATTTTAATCGCTCATACGGTGTCTTAGTAATAATGTTAGACTGGGTAAATAACATGGTGGCGTTTATAATAATTAGATAAAACCCTTCTCCATGAAATAATACATGTGTGTGTCAAATTTCATTGTAATCGTCCAAACGGTGTCTTAGTATTAATGTTAGACTGGGTAAGTAACATGATGGCGTTTATAATAATTAGATAAAAACATTCTCCATTAATGAGTTAAATGAGTTTGAAAATTTTCTTCGTAATCGGTCAAACGGTGTCTTAGTATTATTGTTGGGCTGGGGTAAGTAACATGATGGCTTTTATAATAATTAAGGGGGAAAAAAAAAAAAAAAAAAAAAAAAAAAAAAAAAAAAAATGTATTGGCCAATTTTCATGGTGATCGGTCAAACGTTGTCTTAATATTAATGTTGCGCTGGGTAAGTTGCGTAATAGCGTTTATTAGTTCGATAAATTATCTAATTCAATAAATATGGTATTAAATAATCTAGATTGTTTTTTATCTATAGAAAAAAGTCTAGTTAAAATATTATCGTGTGCTTCCACCCACAAGTCTATAGAAAAAATCGTCATACAAAATTTGATGTTAATTGTTTATTTTCCATCGATTTAAACTAAAATAAACTAAATGTTTCATGCCTATTGCAGAGAGAGAGTTAGGGAGATAACAAAAATGAGAGTATAGAAGAAGGGAAAATGTTGGGGACAAGACAATGTTGGCAGCATTTGTTGCAAAAATCCGTGTTATGTTAACTCATGTTAAGGGGACAGTAAGTTATATATACTCTTGATGAGAATACACTGTCCTCCTAATATTCAGAGGACAGTAACTGTGCTCTGAACAAGAGTATATATGCGACAAATGTCCTCTGACAAGAGCGAGAATGTCTTAAACACTAAATGTCTTAAACAAATAGTGAGGCAAAATATCATGATTTTGAAAAAAAAACACAAAATACGCGACTACAGCCAGACGGTTGAGATCGGACATGGGTCCATATGAACTTTTTTATTCCATTTAGTGAGTAGAACATACTGGCGAAGTTAATGGTGTCAGTAGAAACTCACCCTGTATATATAGGGTCTATCATTGTTAGGTTAAACTTTGTGCCAAGTTTAAACTCAATCGGTCAAACTGTTCTCTAGGTATAAATCATTTTGGAAAAGAAACAAAATGGCGGATGTCTGGAAAACGAAGCTTTTCTGGCCCTAGGTACAAATGAACAATTTTGATTTTTTTAGGTGGACCCCTATCATCTTCTGAAGTTGTGCCAAACTCTCGCAAAACACCCTGTATGCTAAACAATTAAAGCGTTTAATACAACCTAATCTACCGTATTTGAATAAGTAAGTAAATTCATATGAAACTGAAAACGAGTAAAACTGAATGGTATTAACCTAATATGAACATAATATAGGGTTACTGTAACTCGACTTATATCCGGCGGGATGTGATAGGGGGCTAATGAACATCAAATGTAACGGCTTTGTAGCTTAAACTACAACTCCAGCGACAGAGTTAACGAGTGGTTGTGAACAAGTGCGCAAAATAAGCACTAAGCGCACTAGAATGGTTAATTTCTAGTATAGATTAATTTTGTTGGGCACAAGTTTAGGACTCCAACTTCTCTACAAAGTGTGCACTTGTTTCGTAAAATTCATTGTTAAATTGATATTTTGGAAATTATCAATCTACAACTTTTGAGCTTCTCGTCTCTTAGTATTTGAACAAAAATGTGTTTGTATATTGTTCAATTGTACATATGTCAAATTACATTGGTGGATTACTAGGAAAGTTGTAGGGTAGTTTTTATTTCTTCCCCTCTGTATGTTTTTGGGGTGCTGAATCCGAATCTGAGGTTTGCATACAAAATTTTTAGATAGTTCTAGGTGTGCTTAATCGTTCAGATTTTTAATTGTCTATAAGAACTGTAAGTTTAAATTTTTTAGTAATTAAAAAAATTTTCACTCAAAAAACGTAAAAATCGACGATGAAAAAAAGTGGATTTTTGAGTGATTTTTTTTTTAATTACAAAAAATTGGAATTTACAGTTGTTATAGAGAATTAAAAATCTGAACGATTAAGCATACCTAGAACTCTCTATGATTATTACTTTTCAAGTTATAACGTTTTGAAAATGAAAATTACAAAATATAGACTTTTTGAATGTAAATACCTCAAAAAGTAAACAAAGATACCATGTCGTGTATAGTCTCATTGTTTTTATTTTTTAATTTTCTATAAGAATATATTATTAACAATTTTTATTTTTTTTTTACTTTTTTCGAATATTTTCATTTTCATTTTCATTAAACCATATATATCTGACAATCCATTAAAGATATCGATACGAAATTGATTATATTTTATTCATAACAGTTAGATCAACATTTCCAATCAATTTAAATTCGATCCGTGGATAACTATTCAAGTTATTGTAGCAGGATTAAAGAAAAGAAAAAAAAAATACATTTTTTGATATGTATTAAAATTTATAATAATATAAAGATAATCAAAATTTTACACCTTTTTAGTTTCTTCCATCAATCTTTGTTATTAGCAACTATTTAACAATTTAATGTAAGTCCACATACATATTTTCTATGAATTCTATGATAAAAACATGAAGTGACTAATATAAAATTCAATTTAAAACTCTAGTGATGTGCATTCTAAATGTTCCAAAACTATAGTCCCTATCTCAAATATTGTTTTAAATTAAATCACTCTTCTCTTCCTTTTATGCAAGTAGTTTTTAAACTGTTGCTGATAAAATCACTGCATTGTTAACCATGATGATTTTCTGTTAACCATTTATTCTCTCTTTTTCAGAAAGTTTGAACCAAAATTAGCTTCAAAATATATGATATAAAACTAGTTATATTAACAAATTATTATTATTCTTGCTTAACCCGTATAAAATGACAATTTAAATACTTTGTTTACAGTGTTATTTTAAGTTAATACTTATTTCGTTAAGCATAGTAGGCTATATTATTTGACTCAGTTTGAAATTTATAAAAAAAAGTCCCACGTGAAAACCAACTTAAGACAAAAAGTTGTAAGCACTGTTCAACGGGAAATACAATATGCGGTATTTTAGTAATAAATATAGTTACACAAACACAAATACTGATTTGGAACGAATATTTTGACAATGTTCTCACTTTCCATTACGTACATCGAAAAGTACAAAAATCAACAATATTTCAGTATCCACTCTGGATATTGAAGGTCAACAATACATTTGGCATAGTAATTGACAAACATATAGTGCAGGTATTTTAGTTTACTTCACCACGTATTTAAGATGAAGTATTACGAATAATACTTAAGGCAGTGAAGAACATTTTATTCAAAAACTGCATTTTATCGCAGTGTTTTTGCAACATGTTTTGAATTATTGCCTCATTGGCCTCAAGAAAAGTAAATTAATTTTACACGCATCGTATAAGATTTCTAACAATTTTAATAGAAAAATGTTATCTTGTTTTGAAGCTATAAATGTTTTCGAGCTTGACTCGTGAGAAACAATTTTTTTTAATAAATAAAAATTCAGAACACGATTCTGAAGCATTTGTCAGGAATATTTTATTAGAAAAAATTCGGCTAAATAATAAATCACATTTTTTCAGATTAATAATTAGGACAATCACTAAAAATTTAAAGTAAAGTGTATTTTTTTGGTATGAATTGGTTTTACAATTGGTTTGTATTGTAAATTGGTTTGTGTGTGTCTGCTGGTTTATCTGTAACTTGTCACATAAATCATACTCAGTGAAAACAAAAAATGAAAAGTAACTGGCAGAACTGTTGGTGCCTAGTGTTACTCTGAACAAAGTCACCAACTTTAAAAACTTTTGAAACCATGAAATTAGTCTTGAGTCATAGGCTGTGTCTTACTTGGGTCATGTTGGCTACCGGGCTGCTATTGTTTCATTGTGTTAAGTTGTAAAACTCCCAGGCGAGGATGGCTACCTGCACTTACAAACTACTGTAACTGTATGTTAAGAACAAATGATTGGCTGTCGTAAAAAGAGCACATTTACCTGCAGTTGAAGTAATTCTTATTTTTGAAGAAGCATTAACAACAATAATTGATTCTTCAGCTGTATTTTCTCATAGTTTCTGACGATATAATGTAATCTTTTGAACATGTTATAAGTAAAGATAACAATTATGAACATACAATCATTGAATTTTATATATCAAAATGTTATGATAAACCCCCCTCCAAAAACATGTTTTTTAAGACTAATAAACGCAACATAGCTTACACATAATAGTTCCTAAGTAAAGATCACAATTATGAACATAAAATCATTTTATATTATATATAAAAATGTTATGATAAAAAATAAAAAAACAAAAAGAAAAAAAAACCTTTGTTAAGACATAATAAACGCATCAGCTTACACATAAACATAATAGTTCATAAGTAAAGTAACAATTATGAACATAAAATCATTGAATATTATATATAAAAATGTTATGATAAGAAATTAAAAAAGAAAAAAAAACACCATTGTTAAGACGTAATAAACGCAACATAGCTTACATATAAACATAATAGTTCCGAAGTAAAGATAACAAATTATGAACATAAAATCATTGATTATTATATATAAAAATGTTACGAAAAAAACAAAAACAAAAACAAACACCTTTGTTAAGACGTAATAAACGCAAAATAGCTTACATATAAACATAATAGTTCCGAAGTAAAGATAACAATACATTATGAACATAAAATCATTGAATATTATAGGCCTATATAAAAAGTTATGATAAAAAAAACACCTTTGTTAGTTCGTAACATATAAGCAACATAACTTACTCATAACAAAAACTATATAAAACGATACAATAAATACTATTCAACTAATAACTAGATTACGCTGTTACAGATTCTGATGGCCTATAATCAATAAAAAAAAAAACTTACAATCATTGAGGTAGCCTACTTCGCGCTTATAGTTGTTAGAAATATCACGTATATAAACAGCTATTTCTTTTTCATGTACTGATTTTGAATGAAAACTTTAATTTTTAACCAAGATTTATTTTCTAATAACTCCTTGTGCATGTTTTTCAGTTCTTCACATTCGCTCTTTTTTGGTGGGATCCTACGTTTTATATGCATTTTGAAGAAAGATGTAACAACCACCTTCTGCTCGTTTGTCCATAGTACTAATTTTCGTTTCGTCTTTTGGGGTTTTTGGGTAACATCTGGTTCATGTGACGTACTATCTACGCTAATGTCACGTGTATTCTCTAAAAAAATTTACAGCGAAATGTTGCTAACAATATGCTTATCATTTTGAGAACAGAGAGAGAGCAATGCTTTTATCTGTACAAAATATGACACATTTTTTTCACTTTATTTAGCCTATGTATTTCTTTATCTTAGTATTGTAACTAGTTTAGGTAAACCTAGTTATGGGACATAGTTATTTATTGTTAATTTGATTTATCTTTTGATTGCAGAGTGAATAGTAAATGTTTGCGGGTATAATAACTTAATTTTCATATAAAGTAGAATATATAGGCCCACCTTGGAAAAAATTGAAATATAGTTGTTTCTCATCCGTGACATTTATATTTTATAGACTGCCATAAATTGTACATTGTTATGTTTTAAAGTTTCTACCGTGGACTATACCTGGCCTGAAAATGTGACACCTGTTTTAAAAACAAGCGGCGGAAACGTCTTTCAACAAACTAATAAAAGGGTGGGAATTTTTGTTCATCTTAATAACAAAAAGGGTCAAGATCATTCTCTAAAATGCATACTTTTAGAAAATCACACAATGCAAAACAATTAGAAATATCTGGGGTGTTCCCCAAAGTTTTACAGACGATTAACCCAAGTTAAAAGAATCGTTTGACCTTTGGACCCTCGCGCACTACAAGCCACCTGCCGACAATGGTTGTAAAAGCCAAACTACTGAAGCAAAACATTTTTTAAAAATATTATGGATTTAATTTAACTTATCAGCTACAACTTTGCCGCTTTCATCAACTCTACCCGAAAAATAAAAAAAAAACCTCACTGAACAACTTTTTCATGACACAATTCACAATTTTAAAAATATTCGAACTTTGATATATTATAAATACCCTTTAAAAAAAAAAATTCTACGGTTACTACTACCATGATCACACAGTAACAAACTGTATGGTGTGATGGCTAAGCTGGGCTGGGCAAGTAATACAATGTCGTTATTAAATAATTTAAATATTTCTTAATGTACTTATACTGTACACAGTATATTAAAAACATCCTATCAAAAACATTCAAAAGTTAACGCTGTAATATGATGTAATGGTTACGCTGGGCTGGGCAAGTAATACAATGGCGTTAGTAAATAATTTAAATATTTCTTAATGTACTTATAATGTATACACTATATTAAAACATATCCTGTCAAAAACATTCAAAAGTTTACGCTGTAATATGATGTAATGGTTACCCTGGGCTGGGCAAGTAATACAATGGCGTTAGTAAATAATTTAAATATTTATTAATACACTTATACTGTATACACTGCCTATATTAAAACATATCCTGTTAAATACATACAAAAGTTAACATTGTAAAATGATGTGATGGCTAGGCTGGGCTGGGCAAGTAATAGCCTACAATGTCGTTAGTAAATAATTTAAATATTTAATAATATACTTATATTGTATACCATATATTAAAACATATCCTGTTAAATACATTCAAAAGTTAACATTGTAAAATGATGTGATGGCTAGGCTGGGCTGGGCAAGTAATACAATGTAGTTATTAAATAATCTAAATATTTAATAATATACTTATAGTGTATACATTACACACACACACACACACACACACACACACACACACACACACACACACACACACACACACACACACACACACACACACACACACACACACACACACACACACACACACAAATTAAACAGTACACTTAACATATATTTACAGTATAACATACATTTTTGGGCTGGGAAAAGTACTATGACATGTGTTTTCTTGTTAAACACTATCAAAAGTAACTGTTTAGGCTGCTGAATTAATTTAAGACACTTTTCTGCTTAATCGCATAACTACAATTAGGACTGTACAGTATAACATACATTTTAGGGCTGGGAAAAGTACTATGACGTGTGTTTTGTTGTTAAACAAATTTAACAATTTAACAAATTTAAACAAAAATAAAGCATGCCTAATTGACATGCTTGGTGCAAATTTGTTTGAAATCGATCGAATATTTTTCTCTCTAGCTTTTTATACATACAGACAGACATTTTGTAAAAACCACTTTTTTGGACTCAGGGGGTCCCAAAACGGGTATATCCACAAAAATCTCATCATCGATTTTTTTGCGATCACTATACTTTCTCTAGTATAGTGTGAAAGTAAAATGGTAACTAGTTAAAATATAGTTTTATTTATAAACTTGAAAAAATAAATACCGTAGCATACTTGTTTGGAGAAATAAATGTAACTATTTTCGTCTTCTGATTAATAATGTGTAACATATTTTAACATTCTGTTAACTATATTATGAAAACGAGGACAACGAATGGCTGAACGGGAGTTGTACCGCGAACAGAGGATTATGTACCCTCTAGTTATATTTAAAATAAATAGTTACTTCATTAGTATTTGACAAACAATAGTATTAATGAAAGAAAGTAAGTGATATGAGAAAATTTTTAAATCAAATTTTTTTGTATTAAAACTATACAATATTGTTATGTGACGCAAAATTTTACTCAAATAATGTTTCAGACAAAGTAATGTCAAAATTAAGTTTATTGGAGAGCATAAGGTCTTCAAAAGGTTCTATTTAAATAATAGCAGGTCTTCAAAAGGTCTCTAAAACACGATGACTTATACCATGGTGATAACAGGCTTCAGAAAATAGAAATTAACAGGAACAGGCGTCAACTAAACCCTTTTAAAGGTGACTTTTGTAACTGATCGTATAAGACTTCAATAGGTGGCATTTGTAACTGATCGTATATAAGCCTTCAAAATATCGTCTCCCGTACATTTCACACCAGGCACTCTAGGCATCCAAAAGGTTCGTCGACGTTTTCGCTTTATACAGAGGGCACAAAAGGTCGTTTTAGTGTATGAAAACAGACCTTTTGAATGCCTGAGTTCAAGCACTCCAGGCCTCCAATAGGTCGTCGCCCGTACCATTAGGCACTCGAAAGGTCTTATACATAAATCTATATATATATATATATATATATATATATATATATATATTTACATCTACAATTTAAAAAATAAATACAATTGTTTTAGTTTTGTATTTCTTTTGAGAATGGAAGATGCTGAATAAAACTCTTTGAGATTTTTTGGAAGTGCAATATATTTTTCAAGTAGCACTGAAATATAATCTATGTTAAATAAGTTTATACTGTATTAAACTTTTTTAAATGTGAAACTTTAAACATTAAATTGTTATATTACATAACCAAAAGCCAACAAATTATTAAAGTGGCAAATATTAAGAAAAAGTAAAATGGAACTAGAAACCTTTGATTAAAAACATGCTAAGAACTTATTCCATTGCCTATCTTAAAACCGCCCAGTATGGTTATCATGCTAATTGACATATTTTCAATTTGAGTATTCTATGCTACTGTCACACAATCATGTTTTTTCCAATGAGAAATATCTTGCAACTCATATCTTCACTAAGTAACTGCATGCTGAGATTATTTTATTTTAACAGATACAACAAAACAAAACTTTTAAAAATCTTTCTCATGTAAGCATTATTTAAAAGTCTCAGACAATTATTTTTCGTCATACTGATTAAAAAACAGCTGTTTTCAATACATGCATTGAGATGCTAAAGTTATTCTTTTTAGTCCTAGGACCTAAAAACATCAACTGAGGTCGAGGTCATCAGCTGTTACTTTGCTTATACGAATTAATAACGATTGTAAAGCATCTATAAAAACAACCGATACTCTCGATTGCAAATAACTGTTAAACCAGCTGTAACATCGATTTGAAGGTAAATAGGTTATAACATTTTAATTTTTGTGAAATTGTTTTCTTATATTATTTGCAGTATAACGAAAACATCACTTGGCCCAAAAGAAGCTTTCCAATCGTCGCCCATTTTCCGGCCTTGGCCGTTAAACTAGAGATTGTATCGAAAAGCTTCACTTTTGGCCCTAGTGATCAAATATACTATTAGTGATATCAGTTTTGAATTAACAAAAATCAACTTATGTCTGTTTATCTACCTATAGACTGCCTGTTTGAACCTCTATAAACGTAATATTATTTGGAACCAATATGACTATATCAATTTGGTTTAAATTGTATATTGGACAAATAAGTTGAATAAATTGTAAGTAAGGCAAAATAAAAATATTGCTATTGTTACAAAAAATTATGATGTTTTTGAAATAAATTTTTGATCAATGTGATGGGACAAAGTTATGTCTTATGAGAGAGAGAATGAAAAACCTATCAATTATATATTAGTCAATAAATTATTCAATTATTAAATGATATTATTTAATATTTTTTACAATTTTCAATTATGTACAATTATACAATTATGTTACAAGTTTTTGGCCATGTTAGGTTGAGCACAACTTTGCCAATATGGTTCAAATGGTACCATATAGAGTTAAAAAATGAAATATAAAGTAATTTAATGATTTATATTATATCAGCAAAGTGATAGTCCGGGAGAACATTTAGAGTCCGACCTTCAAAATGAACAGACATATGTCTACCTACGTGTGGTATGACAGACGATATGGTCCTCCACAAAGAATGTATATTTAATCAGGAATATCTAATATTTAAAAAAGAAAGTTCCATTAGTGAAGTGAAAGAACAGGAAAGTTGAGTTTAAAATAAATAAGAATTTAAACTGTGTAATGACAAAATTAAAAGGTTGTAAGTACTTTAAATTGCTGATTGCCAATTAAAAACATCTTCAACAAATGCAATGTTTAAGAAACAATAAGTTTAAAGAAATTTAATTAATCACAAATTAATAATATTAATCAGTCCTTGTTAGACATAAGATTTTTTTTTTTTAATTATTAAAATAAACTTATTAAAATATATATGTAATCATTTATTGAGTGAATCTGTTCATTTGATGCTGCAATGTGTAATTAGAATTGTGAGTACAGAGTTTAATCAAGAATCTTGGTAAGTAAAATATGCTTTAAACTTACAAATTAACAACCGAACAGGACATTAATCACAGTGCCACAGAAACAGTTCTTAAATTTAAAATAAAACTTCTAACATATTTCGTACCAGATTTAAAAAAAATAAAACTGATAAAATGTTTTCTTATCTGACACGAATTGAAAAACCATTATCTGCGATCTCTTTCATACAATCATAAATTAAATGTGTCTAGAATTCAAGTTAATTGGCAAGTTTCATCCATATTTTATGATATACTGTATTGGTTTCTCTGAATTATACTATACAAATTATGAAAAAACCCTGTTGTATAAACATGATGCTACTTAAATATTATTAATGTAAAACATTTTAAAGACAATGAACAAATATTACCTCAAGTTTTAGTTTTTCTTCTTGCAAGACAGCTAACTCATGTTGGAGTCTATCAATCAGCTCTAGTTTAGGTGCTAGACATGACCTAAGTTTTACATCTTGAGATAAAACCACTTCTTGAGCATGATTTAACTGTTCTTTTAAAGTTGTCAACTGAAACAAAATTACATTAATTAAAGAATACAGTACTAAGAGTTGAGTCTATTAAATAATGATCTGTGTTTCCACCTCTCGGAGAAAGTTTGAGAACTGATTGCTTTTCGTACTTTGGATGTGTGTGAACCCATATAACAAACATCAAAACTCCGTGGACCAGTTGTAATGTGCATATTTTGAATTTTTGTATATGAGATGAAACTCGCGGTAAAATTCATGCGTGATGTAATTGGATCAAAAGCAAACGGAAGTTAATAAGGTCAAGCGAAAATGGTCTTTATGGTTGTTTCTAGAATAACGAAATAAATCAAAAATAAATTCCAAAAATATATTAAAAATAATGTTTAGTCTTAAGATTAGCTTAGTATTTGAGTGAAATAATGTTTAAATGAAGCAAATTTGCTTGTTGTCATGCGATTATGGGTTTGAGACTATAATCACGTGATTAAGAAGTGATATCCGGATCTTGAAAGCGTGGTTAGAGTCAGTCTAGGATGAGCGTTTGAAATGGACAGACGTGGCTTCGATTAGAGAAAGAGTTTAGTCCGAGGACAATGGAATTTGTATTAAAGTGATTTTTACATAATAAACAATGTAAAATACTAATAGTTTGAAGTCAGTTGATATTAGAATCAGTTATTGGACAATGTCGGAGATGGACAGATGTATTTTTCGTTTGTGAAGTAGTAAGTCTTTGAGAATAAACGCGGAGCACATGGCGTGAGTTGAACTTTGTTCGTTATATAGACAATTTTAAAAGATATTTTAATCTGAAAGACTCTGAATGTTAAAACATAAACTTTATATAAATAGTAGAGACAAAACGTGTGATAATAATGAATTGTAGATTGAAATCTGTGACAACTTAGATGCAACGTGGACTATAGCGAACCTCAACATTCAGGACGAAAACTTCATGCTACAACCGAAGTCTACTTTGGGAAATACTACAATGTGGTAACACAAATAAAAGACAATATTATTTTGCTTTCTTTGTACAAAAATATGAATGATAAAATTTTTAAATGTGATTGAGATAGATTAGAATTTTGTTAAACAAGTAAATTTAAATGTAGTAAGTATTTTAAGAACATCTAACCTAAAGTTCTAATAACAAATTTCTAATTTAAAATAAATTATAATTTCAAAATATGAGATAAAAATACTCATATAAAAGCTAATTAAACAAAGTTGCAACTATTTGAAGTAGAGCCATTCATAAAAAATTTTGTCTCTTCCAGACCAAACAATTTTAGATTTCAATAGGATATAATTGCAAATAATAAACTAATGTATGTGTATTAATAATATATATTTGAATAAATAATATGTTCAGTTTCAGAAACACAAAAAAGGACTTTTTATTTAACACTATACCATTTGGGAGTACACTTTTAAAAGTATCTACGACCCTGAGAATTTTCTAATTAATAATGTTATATGTTGTATGTTGTATGGTGAAATGTACAGTATGTTAACCCTCCAGCTGGCGCATGTTAAGATGTCTTAAAAATTCTTCGTTCGTTTAAAAATTAATAAAATATATTATTTGTATACAAAACCTAACTTATAAGATATCATTTTTCTCAGAAAGATGCATAGAATTTATCTTTGTAATAAAAAAATTAATTTTTGAAACGGTTTTGGAGTAAGTATGTTAGATGTCAAAAATTATATTAACTAATTTTCAGAAAAATCGGTATCACCCAAAATCAATAGCTTACTACCTATTTCTAAGATATACACAATTTTTGTGTATTATTTGTGAATATATTTAGGAAAACAAATATATAAATTTGTTACATTTTAAAAATGTAAAAAATTATTTTACGTAAACTGAATTTTCTCTTTATTTAAAAAAAAAAAAACATTAAAAATAGTAAAATATATTTTATACAGAACTTCTATATATCATTATGTCCAGAAAGGTGCATAGAATGTAGGTGTGTAGTGAAAAAAAAGTTAGATTTATCAAATTTGGAGTTTTTTGGTCAAATACCAAAAAATCTAAGAGTAACAGAGCAGAAATTTCATAGAAATGGTGATGAAAAACATACTAATACATTTTTTGCAATTTTTTCAACCATTTGTTGAGATTTCTAATATATTTGTGAATATATTTAGGGGAAAAAAATAATAATATGTTACATTTCCTAAATAAAAATGACGATTTTTCAAAAATTTGTATTCTGACGCTTGAGGTTAGGTTTGAACTCTTGACATTTAGGCGTAATTAGTAACTTCCTAAAGCTAGGCTAAGACAAAATCATTAGATTTTACTGACAATATACTTTACAAAGAATAACACACATATTCACTTGTATACTCATATAAAACACTAAATATAAGAAAATATGCATATAGCCTAAACTTGCCATTTTTATTTATAGGTTATTCCATATACACACTCGAAATTCACTCAAAAACAAACTTTAGAAATAAAAACACATATATTGTAACTAGTATATACAATTTATATACAATTTGTATACACAAACCTTCAAAATAAAAGAAATAGTAAATATATTACACAAATGCCATGCCCTTTTGCGTCTAATTGCATTGTGAAAGATTGACTTGAAATGGAGGAACTTTGGACCAAAATAGCTTCCCTAATTTTCAATGCACAAATATTTAACACACACTAAAAAATGGAAATCTCATCTTTAGAATGATGTAAGAGAACGGTAAAAAATCTATGACGTCAATGTAGAAATATGGAATAGCGTCTAAATACTCCAAGTCGAGAGTAGGATCAAAATATTCAGTAAGCCACATCGTAGACTGTATGTAACTCGTAAACTATAAAACTTAGGATGATTTCGTCTTCATAGTTCGAAAGAGGAAGAAAAATACTATATAATAATATGGTCAACTTGTAACATTTGGACAAGTTTTACCATTTAGAAAAAATATATGAACATATAGGTGATATTTTCTATATAAAACTCGCCGCGGCCAGTTGTCGCAACCTAGCGTTATGAACATCAACTTCAGTCGTCTTGTTTTACTATTTGACGCGTTTAATTTTTCTAAACCTGGTTATGAAAGATTGCCTTTTCAATGGTATAGAATACATTTCGATAATATAATATCTACTAGGATAAAAGTTGAATTGCAAAAAATGTAATTTTTAGCGTGTAAAAGAGCGTTAAAATTCTTGATTTGGTTTAATTTTTATATAATAAAAACTATACTAGTTGGAAACATTTGATAAACACGGTTTTGAAGAGAAAGACGCGATCTATCAAGCAGTGTTATGTCCGATGTGACAGATTGAAATTTCAAAATAGGAATAATTGACAAACGAGACGAATGTTTTGTTTAAAACTTGTTGACGTAAAACTTTGACGTTTCGCATGAAAACTATGCGAACTTCGCCAATTTTTGGAATATTATTAATAACGTTTTGTGGTATTTTTTTTGCATGATATGCATCTACGGAACATTAGCTTTCCAACGGTATTTTATTTATTGCGATGGGACAATTTTAAGTGGGCGTAACGTTGAATGGCAAAATACGTGTTTTTTAGTTGGTGAATAGAGCCGTGACTAACGAAGCGACCACTTTTAAGGCAAAAAGTGGTCGATCACCAGTTGGAGGGTTAAAAAAGTGTTTTTGTGTCGTTAAGTGCTACAGGAACAGAGTTTATCAACACAAAATGTGTCGAATAGCTGATGGAGGGTTAAAAACATTGTTAAAATGTAGATGTGACAAAATCAAAGCAAAATTAAAATATGAAAATAACATTTGATTAAAGAGGAAAGTATTCATTTAAAAAAAAAAAATAACTATTTATTTATGAGTTAATTAATTTTAATTTGAAATTTACATTCATCAATATATTGCCACCCCTCTTCCCCTTATGCCAGTAGATCACCGAAGAATTTTATTCTTGTTTATGCAATAACAAGTCATCAGAGTTGGACATTTATCAAAACAAAAAAACCATTTGATTCAATCAGTAGTGACTTTAAAATACAAGCATTTTTATTATAAAGAAAATTTCTCAAAATTCTCAATTGCTAAATTTTACTGTTTGATAATATTTTTTATCAATGTGATGATGCAATTTTGATAAACCACAATTCACATTCGATAATTTAAATTTGCTGAGTTGTATATATATATATATATATATATATATATATATGTTTTCAAATCTTAAATTTATTAGTAAGGGTGTGTTTTTCTTATACCAAACCACAAATTGTTTTTATTTTATCTGACACGAACTAATAATTACTAAATGCTAACTGATAATTATTTTTCTAATAAAATAAGTATAAAATCTTTTAAAATGGCAAGTACATTAATCCATTTTTATATTCTGAAACCAAACTACTGCTTAGTGTTGTTACTCATTGTATAATAGTTATAAGAGTATCTACTTCTCATCTATAATTGATACCTCTTCAATACCTCTACACTTCCCTCTCAGTATTGAATAGCCCTCTCTTGTCCTACAAGACACAAACTTAATTTTTATTTAGTTCCTTCAAAAATATTCCATTATTTAATCATCTATATATATATAAAAAAGTTGATTAACAAACAACAATTATTGATAAATTATTTGAGTTAAAATCTGATGTGTTTTCATTAACACAGGTTAAACATACAGGTACTTACTTAGGGATTCCATATGTATGTGTTAAACATGATTATTATTGGAATTAGATTCTCTCTAATCTCAATTTCAATATGAGTGGGAAAGAAGAGGAAAAGAATAGGGTCAAAGAATGATGAACTTAAATATCATTTTTGTTATTCAATAGCAGTTAAGAAATTAAACCAAACTCAAATTATATCAATATGTCCTGGAAAAGGGGGGGAGGGGGAAAACTCAAGTATCAATCTTTAGCATCAGGGTTTTTACATTTGATACAATAGTATCAACTGATTTTTAATATCAAGTATCCAGGTACAACTTGATATTATCCTAATTATTATACACTTATCAGAGTATCACTTAGTCAATCCTAGATTTGCACAAGCCGAAATTGCTGAGGTCTAAGATGTGAAAAAAGTACAGTGACTTGCAAGACTTGCACTGATGGCTGTCCTGGGAGACAAGCTGTATACACCAAAACCAGATTTCTGTCTTATTAGTAAACCATCTCTGTATACCCATACCAGGTGTCTTCCATCGATCACCTTGTTCCCTTTTTAGTCTTCATGTGATCAACTGAAAATAGTTTGTTAAAGACAAACTCTGTTTCAAACACATCAATTATAATTGTATGGCCAGTCCTCCAGAGGTTGGCACTCTTAAGCCGATAGGCAGAGTTATATAATTATATAAGATAAGATTATATATATACGTTACAAAAGATTCCAAAGTTTTCTCTAAGATATGATATCAAATTTAAATTTAAAAATTATGGATGATAAAATTCTTACAAATTAAAATTTTAGTTTTCTATCTAAATTATTTAGAACAGCCTAAAATTTAATTAAATCATCATATAACTTTGGAGATCTTAAAAACTGTTAATTTTACAAGATGTTTTGAGTATTTGATGTTTAAAACAATGCTGTATAATTTTAAAAACTACAACTCAATCTTTTAAACCACTATTAATTATTTCAACATTATGTCATATAAATATAACATATTTACCTCCATTGTTGAGTTAGATATTTTATCTGACAGATGTTTCTTCTGACTTTCTAAATTTCTTATCTTATCCTGTAATTGAATATTGGCTGTAGTTTGCTCTCTGTCTGTCCGTATACGCATCTCATCAAGTCTAGATGTCACAGAAGCAATTTGTACAAGTTGTCTGTCACACTGCTGTTGCAGAACATCTCTTTCCGCCTGAACATCCTGTTATAAAGACAAATAATTAAAAAAAAATTGAAGTTTTCAGTTATTGTCAAATGATAGCATAAAATCAATTTTATTTGTCGACTAAAATAGAATTTAATCATGAAATAAAATAAACAAATTACAAATATATTTATATTTAAATATACTATTATTTACATTTAATTGTATTCTATGCTTGATGATGAGTTCTCTCCCCCCCTCCAACTCTTCAAAGGTCATAATCTGAAGAAATCCCATCTCTTTGATTTCCTCTGATTCACATGGTCAACACCTTTCATTTAGACTACCTCACCTATTATTCCTTGATAACTTTTTCTCGTAATCCTTCATTCATTCTTATTAAGTCTATCAATTTGTTCCCCTCCCCACACAACTCTTAAATAAGAGCTGCTTCCCAGGCTTCAGTGAATCACTCTAATCTTTAGGAAGAACCCTGATGAAGCTATTTGTAACAATTGAGACAATGATGATGAACTTATAAGATCTGAAAATTATTTTACTGTTATTAAATAAATTTTTAGCATTTTTGATTTATAGTACTCCCATATATATATATGTGTGTGTGTGTGTGTGTGTGTGTGTGTGTGTGTGTGTGTGTATAAATGCAAGTGTTTTGACAGATTCATTATTATCCAATTCAAATCTCTGGACCTAGAAACATAAAATTTGCGAGAGTATGTATACTTTCTTTCATAAAGTAAGATCTAACAAGAAGGGATTAAAAAAAAAAATTAGACCCCTTAGGACATTGAAAGCAGTAAAATTTGTTTTCATATAATCCACGATAGTTCCTTAGGCCTCATGAGACATTGATTTGGTATTTGCTTACATTGGTTATCCACACAAATGTCTAAAAAATCACCCTAATCATAAATCAACCAGTATATAACCTAAAAAATCAACCAGTATATAAATAATTTTTAATATAAAAGATTATAATAATTTATTAATGTTATTTTTGTTTTAAAAAAAATGTTATACATAGAGTTTACAGAAATAATAACACATACAGGTATAGAATTGGTCACTGTAAAGACAATTTACATTAACGACATAAGTCATAAAGCAGAATAGGTTTCTACTTGTTCAAATTGCAAAAGGGTACATTTAATTGTTTGAATATATTAGTTTATCTTTTACGAAGTAAATTACAAAATATTTGATACAGAAATCAAATTTTTAATTCATAATCTGAAATTAATTCCATACAAAATGATAGATTTGTACTATCATTACCGAAATTTAATGAAAAACTGTAAATAAATCTTATCTTAACTATATAACAAGGAAATATATAAGGAAAGTTAACTAAGAACCAGATTTTTTCCCCTTCTTTTAACTATAAACAACTACATAAGTGTTTAACCCTTTGAGTCCCAGACAATAAATATATCATATTGGAAAAGGTGGCACATGTACTTCAGTAATGGGTCTGTTGAAAAAAACCCAGGCCAATAAACAGCATTACTGTAGAGGTTCACACACAAAATTCATAAAACATCTTACATATAAGATATGTTATTGAAGTATAAGCTGTCAAAATGATCAAAACTATTTTTTCTACAACTTTTGTTATGTTAGTTGGTACCATTATATTTTTTATAGTTGTTTATATAAAAAGTTAAAAAGGTGTATTTTTCATAATTTTTTTAGTTTTTGATTTTTTTTTTATAATTAAGATTTTATACATGTAAAATATATTTATTATATTTGTTGTTTTTTTTTTTTGTAAATAAATGAAATTTCTTACCTTTAGATTGCAAACTGAGGTCACAACTAAATAATCTTGTATAGTTTTGAACTTTATAGGTTATGTTTATAGGTGTCAGGGTTGTAAACATGGGACATCACCAACCAATAAATAAATTATAATTTGTGAATATATTATATTAGGATTAAGAAATGAATAAGTGACAATTTTTGTGAGTAAATAAAAAAGTGAACTTTTGTTAGGAAGGTTCTTTTAAAAGAAAATAACAATAATTTTACATAATGTGTTTCAGTTTAACATATCTTAGCAATAGACATTCTGGAACAAAGGTGTGTTTATGATATTCTATATAAGGAGAAAAAAGGAAATTGTCATTCTGATTGGCTAGAATAATAAAACATTCTGGAACAGATATTGTGTTTACAAGAATTATGCATAGGGAAGGAAAGTAATGCGCTGATGTCTGGTACTCAGTTGTCTAAAGATCTCAACCATATAGATGTGTAAGACGTTGCCAAACCTTCAAAATAAACAGACACACTCAAAGGGTTAGATTTAAATATTAACAAAGTTTGAAATTAAGTGAAACAGTAACAAAAAAAGGGGTTTGTGTATTTATAAAAAGCAACAAGTTTTTTAATAAAAATTGAAATACGAAAACTAACAAGGTGAATCATACCTAGAATGCAATATAATTACTGTAATAAATTTCTAGAAAGACAATGGAGAATTTAACAGATTCGTTCATATAAATATTTAAATGGACAATTATTATATGTTGTAATTAGATATTAAGTTATTTGATAATAATTCAAGTTTTGTTTACGTTTAGTAAAAAACTGTACATTCAAAAATAACATACATGTCTAAAGATTCATTTAGAATACCTGTCTTCCAATTTCATTACAGGATGTGGTGTACAAAGTACACTAAGTGAAGTTGAGAATTTACGACCAAACTTTAGGTTATAATAACTTTAAATTGAGAAATTCTGAAGTAAGTGTCATAACCTAAAAGTTAGTACAGTCCGTTCACCTACAAAATGACTCCCAACATGGATATGAATAAATAAATTTTTGTTTGTAACACTTTTCGTTACAGGAATTAGGTCTCTGCCAGTGAAAAAAAAATTTTTTAATGCCTATGTTGTCATTCTCAGGAACATATGTTGGGTCAGCATCACTGTCATTATCAAACAACTGAATGTTCAGAAGTTAACGAAGAATCTGAATCATAAATATGTTTGTGAATTTTGCTTAGCGTCATAAAATCACTATCCATTTTACATTATAAAATATTACCACAAATTAGAAACAATAATATAAAGATAAATGATCACTAAAGAACTTCAATTTAAAAAATAATAAACACTTACAAACACAATAAATATCAATAACTAAAAAAAATACGTTCAAAACACAATGCAGTCACCAAATAAAACAACAACTACCAAATACCGACTAAACTTGAAAACTGCGTAGTGCAGATCAGCTGAACTTCGTGTCAGCTGACAATTATTAAAGTAATTAACTATTTACTAGAAGTCAAATTAAGTTATACATTGGTTAGGTATAATGTTAGGTACAGAAAAATGCCCAATTTATATACGATAAGTGTTTTATGTACATAGAAAATGTAAAACAATTCCGACGTTGATAGATCGTCAGCTGGGTTTTTTCGAATAATATTGGAGCGACGATAGATTGCCGGTCTGGGATTTTTTCTTTACTTTACAGTTGACGATAGAGTGCCGTCCTCAGACTCAAAGGGTTAATAAAACAAAGTATTCTTGCAAATTCATTTTAAACCTAAATACAATACGATTTTATATTATTAACTATTTTTAATATTAGAATTTAGAAAATTATTTATTGCACAGCATGTCAAACAACACAAACCTCTATATGTGATCGTAACGTTGACATTTGCATATGTTGGTCTCGTAACTTTTTCATGATAGTCTCTTCCACACGAGATAGTTTCAATAGCTTTTCATGTAGCTTGCTAACTTCTTCCAATGGCAATGGTGCAGGAGGTGAACCGCCATATATAGCTTTGTCTTCAGGGGTATCACAGCGCCATGATTCTAACTGTTCTCTAAAGAGATTTAAGTAGTTAGTTACAAACTTATTGCTTATTAAGACAAAATGACATAACTACAAAAAATTAGTCATTAGAAAAAAGGAAAATTACATTAATTGCAAAATAATTCAAAACTAAAGTACTAATGAACAGAGTGTAAAAAAAGGAAAAAAGGAAAACTAATATATTTAGTTTCCTCTGCGGTTTTTCAAACCACTTTTAAACTCTTTTGAATTAGGAGTCATTAACAGTTCAGTTCATTTATGTGTGAAAGTCCTTTGCTTAGAAAAAAATTAATACAAATTAATAACATGGGCTTACAAATTTTATGAAGCTCATTTCTATGCGTACAAAATTTAATTGTTTTTATAACATATAGGGGTTAGCTCATTTTGAAAATGATCAAATAGATCTATGCAAAAATTGTCAGCAATATTTAATAAATGATGTAAGATCAAATAAAATTAATAATCTTCTTTTAATAACTCCTATAATATTAAACATAATATTATGAAAATTGTTTTAACAACAATATTTAAGTATAAGCATGGATAACAAAAACTCGAACACAAGATCTTGCAAAATTATGTTTAGTTAATCAAACTTGTTTCAACGACAAAGTCGCCATCCTCAGTGATATATGAGCTACAATAACAAAACTATAACTAAACCAGCACTGCGCCAACCTCGTATTTATACAAAACTAAAGGGGCGTGGCCTAAACCTATTATCTAATACATTAAGGCATTAACAAAAAAGATTATTACTTCACAAGAGAAATAACAATTTACAGATATCTGTTTAGAAGACATTGCTTTTGGTTTTCAAATAATTTTAATGACTTAATTTGATTCAATTAACTAGTCTCAAGTAATTTTTAATTCTATAAAATAAACAGCTTAGTATATATATATATATATATATATATATATATATATATATATATATATATATATATATATGCATTTTATTAAACGTTCAGTCTTTTTCCATTCCACCTAATTTCAGAACAAATATATATATATATATATATATATATATATATATATATATATATATATATATATATAAGTCTAAATATTTCGTAAACACTGTTCATTTTCTCAATCAGTAGAGAGTATACTGATTCTTCTTTTTATATTCTCTACTGATTGAGAAAGTGAACAGTGTTTACAAAATATTTCAGAACTTTAGTGTTTTTTGTAGGTTTTCTTACCAAGACTACGTTCCAAGGTAAGCCTGTATCTCCTATTCGTACAAAATTATATATATATATATATATATATATATATATATATATATATATATATATAGTGTGTGTGTGTGTGTGTGTGTGTGTGTGTGTGTCTGCTCGCGCGCGTGTGTGCCTACTACACCTAAAAACTCATTTTTATTACTTTCTTCAGACTATATGAATCATATTTTGTCGTTTAGCTGTTCTTGTGACGAAACAGCAACATAGAAACTCATTGCACTACTTAAATATGATTGCTTTAAATTGGTTAAATTTTTATTTGGTCTCTTCTTTAACACAAAAATGTAAAAATATTTGTTTAAAATTTTATTACCAAGGTTGTAACGTTCACAATTTTGAGTTCTTTATATCAAATTGCGCCTTAGTATTAACGTAAAATTAGGTTTTGTAATTAAACATGAAAAATTAATTAAGTAAATTGAACTTTTTATTTTAAAAGCGGAGACTAATAGTTTTAAAAATAAAATAAAGAAACATCATGTAAAATGTAATAAAAGGACTTTTGTAAAGAAAACAGTCATAACTTAAATAAGAAAACTAATGTTCCAAAGAGTTTGAATAAAAATGAACTTTCAGATGGAACATCATAAGTAGACATTTTCTATTAGTGAAGTAAATAAGAAAAAGAACTCTATTAACTTTTATTTGAAATTTGAACTTTATGTATACTTTTAATATAAAATATATTTGTCATTTACAGGAATCTTGTTCTATAATTTGTTTATTATAAAATATATGTATTTAGGAGGAGTTAAGCAAACTGCTTAACCAAAATATGTATGTTATATATATGTATATATATATAATTGTAAATAAATGTATGTATTTCAGAAGTTATTTATGATGATTTATCATATTATATGAGTACATTTTCCCGAAATTCTAGACCCAAGAAAAAGGTAAAATAAGTGTTTGTGCTTTTCTCACAAGCTGGCGCCTGACAATTTAAAGTAAATTCTTATCAGTATAAAAATAAATAATAAATAAATAAATTCAAGCCTTTAGTTTTAATAGAAAGGTCATGAAATAAATTATTACAAGGTGAGGAGTAGCATGTTTCTTGTAATGAACTCATTTAACGCTAATTTTACTCAGTTTTTTCTCAAATTTTACTTGACATTAATAGAGGTGAAAGATATAATACTCCTTTAAATAATGTTCTATTTTAATAAGGTCCTTTAAGACAATTTTAGAAAAAAAGTTTCAAAAATTAAAATACTGCTTCCTAAATTGCAAAACAACAAGGTTTATAATGTTTTTGCATGGTCCAGCAGCCTCAAATCTGATTTCAACAAATTCATATTTTCTAAAATATGAATCCACTAAAAAGTCCATGTTTATTAAATTATGACCATTTAAAACTTTTTTCATAACATTATCTATCTATCTATATATATATATGTCAAAACCAACTGACTGTCACGAAATCTCTGAATCCAAGAAGCCTAGAGCTAGGAATTTTTTAACATGGTAGGTCTGTAGATGGCGTGCTAAGAAATGGTTTTGAAACTGTTCCACTCCAAGGGTGTTTTTACCCCTAAAACAAGTATCATTATCTTTGTTATTTATGGGTTGATTTTGATCAAAACTAGTGTGTTACTGTATTTGGGCATAATTTATTTCCATAGCACCACTATTAGGGTTGTGCTAAAAATATTATTTCTTTATAAAACTATCTCAACTATCCCCAGGTGAAACTGGGGCCATCAGCTAGTCAATAATAAATAATAGTCAATAGTTATAGTTTGATTGGTGTAGCTCGTGTATCACTGAAGAGGACGACCTTGTCGTTGAAACGCGTCTGATACTTAGGCGTATTTTTTATGAGAATTGTGTTCTGTGTGTTTGTTTTACTGTATAATTTTTCTCATAAGTCAAGCTCAACATTTAATATAATAATAAATCTGTTTCCAATTCCATGTAAGGGAATATATACACTGAAATATCATGACAAACAGCTCCAATTCAGTAGCAATAGACCTCATAAATTCCAATTTAGTCAACAATAATGGATCTGACAAAAATTCTTATTTAAGTCAGTGGTTGGAGGATTATTTTTTAGCACTCTCTACATACTTCTTTAAAAATTAATACATATTGTTAGAAATTTCACATTCTCAACCCAATGTTTCTCAACACACAACTTTAAATAAAATGTGGAACAACCAATAATGTGAGTAAATTCAACACACCTAACAGGTACATCACTGAATAAATAATAAAATGCACCTTACAAATTTGTCAATACCATTTTGTTATGCACGGTTTTATAAGCCATTCATGAACAACATGACCCACTATTACAAAATTTTATGTTTTATTGATATCTTTCATTTTGAAAGAATAGAAATAGGCTAAATCAAATATAATCTTATATGCAATTTTATCTTTAACTCGACAAACTATCAGTGGAATCAAACTATCAGAAAACATCAATGGAAATATATCTGTAGCACCTGCACAAGATCTGTATGAAGTATGGGCTTTGTGAAGAATCCAGAAAATTGTAGATTTAGACACTTAATCTTTTACTAAAAATTGGGTAAAATACTATTTAAAGAATTTGATTGTGAAGTTTGGCTATTGTATTTGTCTGTGAGCCTAAATTTTGATAGGAAGTTGAAGTAATGTACTTAGGTAATTTTGTTTACAACATTTTCTGAAATGGAACAACTTGTTTCATGATGTAATATAGTGAACATGAGATTTGACTGTTTTCCCGAAATTATTGGTACTCCAAGAGCAATATGCTTATTACCTTTAGCATGAAGTTTTACATTATATATACCAGAGTTTAAGAAGTCAAATTTAGATTTGAATATTAAACAAAATGCTTGATATTTGTTATTACCAGGCTTCAACCAATAATTATAATCACTATTGTTCAACCACATTTAATTAAATGAGTTTTTTTTTTCAGCCATCTTGCAAAAATTATGTTAAAATATTACACATACATAAAATACCATACATGTGTAATATTTACATGTGTAAAAATTTAAAAACTAAAATTATTTCCACAGTTATTCAGCTCTGAAAAATAATGTAAAATACAACAAAACATATTTTTTCCCTTTATATGGCTTGAACAAACTTGGCACAGAACGACTATAAACGGTTTTGGAAAAGATATACGACAATGGGAAAGTTCATCGAAATAACCGATGTGTCATGCACTACTCGGGATCAATATGCTGTATCCAGGATTACTCCAGAATATTACAGAATCTCGCATATGTAGCATGCTCTACTCAGCAACACTATGTAGCGTCCAGGACTAATAGAAAATATACGGAATTTCACAGATTCATTACCCATTATTAAAATATACTACTATCTCGTTACTTTGTTACCAATATTTAAAATAATCGACTTTTTCATTACTTTCATTAATTTAGTTATCGGTAGACCTTACTTATGATATGGATAATGTAGGTATAGTTGAACTTGAAATCAAAATCTTGCAACACACTAGGCCAAAATTCAACAAAGCAGACAACGAAACTAGTTATATTTAGTTACTCTCGTAATTTTTATTAGAAACCTTATCTTCCAAAATAGTGATAAAAGTTCAGGATACAAATTTTTACCTTTATCTGTTTATGTAAAGCTATTTATGTCTCATCTATAAGTGAGGAAAAATTTGTACACCATACATTTTGGAGTTAGTGTCATAAAAAAATATTTTTTAATCAAATAGTAAAACCCCCTTTCCCCAAAATATTACATAAAATTTTTAGAACATATATTTGTCAATTTATGACATATTAACCCGTTTTAGTCTAGCGTTGCCATATGGCAACACAAAACATTATTTATTTGATCGCGGGTAAATTTTTGTTTTGGGTTGATTTGGGTTGGCTAACCTGCTTGACTATTTCTTGACACATGTGAGAGTTGAGAAGTGACGTTGTTGGGAGATAGGTTATGTTTGCCTGTTAGTGGTGCACACTGAAACATTCGTATGTGATTTTGTTACAAAACACGATGACGTACCAGTTTGAGTAAGTAATTTTCTATTTTATTTATTGCTTTTCATTTCTATTTATATGATAAATTTACTACTAAATAGTGTAAAAACATAATAACATATTCCTCCCTGAGCCACTTTTATTTTCACGTGTGCTATACCCTTGTAATGTTTGCTGTTGCCAAATGGCAACACTAGGCTAATATACTACCAAGCGTTTACATAACACACTTGGTGGTTAACACTTGCTTTTCTATATTTCAAGATAGGGTTAACATTGCAAGAGGCTGTAGAGCTACTCGTTGGTCAAGATGAAGACATGCCTAACAATTTTGATTTATTTATCGCACTTCCTGACCCTTCCGCGCTTACTGACGAGGATTCAGCGGGAAAAGATGAAGGTGGCCTACTTGACAATCTTTCGGGGAGGCAACTAATGGCTAGTGCTGAAATACGAATGCCTGACAACACTGTCATAAGTAGTTTACCTGCAACTAGGCCTAATGAAACCATTGCGCCTGGACCTTCATCTGAACTTAGCAGTGCCGATCAAGAAATGCGGGATTTGTCTTTTAATACTGTGACTCCTGGCTTTAGAACTGCAGGTAGAAGTGACGAGCGTACTGTGCCTCCAGGGACTTTACCCACTAATGATAGCACAGATCAAGGTATCTATGATGTCGGCTTACATGTAAATACACCTTTGACCTCGATAAGAATAAACAAAGATAATATAATACAAGATTTGATTTCTGAGAAGCGTGCAGAGGTAGTTGCAAACAAGAAAAAGACGCCAGTTATCAAAACTTGGGTAGAAGGTGACATAGAAACATATACTTGTAGAGCGACCGGCAGTATTCAGTCAGTACAATAAATTTATGGGGGGGGGGCGTCGACAAAATGGACGAGAACATAAACAGATACCGAATATCAACGAGAAGCAAGAAATGGTACTGGCCAATACTTACATGGTTGGTTGATGTCTGCACCAACAACGCATGGCAAATTCGTAGATACAGTGGTGATAACCAACCTCAACTTGAATTCAAGAGAGAACTCGCCACATACTACATAAGGAAATATGGGACTCCAGGTAAGGGTCCTGGAAGGCCACTCTCTTCCAAGAGATCTATTAGTTCCAACCGTGTTTCGGATGATATTCGCTATGATAGAACCGACCATCTTGTAATCGGTGTCCCTGATAAGAAGAAAATAGCGATGCGCAGGAGAAGGCTGTTCTTCTATTGTACGCACAATGTGCCAAAAGTGTAATTTGGGAATGTGCATTCCGTGTTTTTCAGATTTTCACTCTGTCACTCACTAAAGAAAATGATTTATGAAGGTTTTTTCAAAGCATTGTTTTTTGTTATTTACTATAAAATATTGTAAGGTTAATGTACTGTTTCAATACATGTGTGTTTATAGATAAACCTGTTTAGTGTTCATTATACACAATTTCCTCTTACTATACACATGATCTCTTCAAAGGTAGTCTATTAGCCTAGCGTTGCCATACGGCAACATCAATTTTTAAGCCCCTAAAGTATTTTTTTTTCAAAAATTTTGTATTATTCTTTATATTTGTCCACCAAACAACAAAAAAACTGTAAAAAAAATAATTTTCTAAAAAAAAATTAATTTGGGCTAAAACGGGTTAAGTGAGTCTATTAAATAACAAAACTGATAAAATAACTTGCCTTTATTTACATATATCTCAATTCTAATACTTGTCCCCTTAAAATACAATCCCCATTCACATTTACATATCTATGCAGTCTTGTTTTCCACTAATCCAAAGTGTAGAGCAGATCAGTTTCAAACAATTGTTTTAAAACATTTGTCATTCAAACTTCTTACTGCATCAAAACTCTAAAAAAAAGTTTTCATTTAAGGAAAAGAAAAAGTCATATGGTGAAAAATAGGTCCTGTATGAGCAGGCACGATTTAACATGATGATGATTTAACTGCTCTGGTAGTTTTTCCTGACCTTGTTAAAACTTATTTATAATAAAGTTGGTTCACTATTGAACTTTATGGAACCCACAAAAATTTTGTGCTTTCAAAAATTAGACTCTTAGCATATGTATTTGCTTTGATGAACTTTTTAAATTTTGGGGCTAATGGTGTTTTTACATTCATTGTCTGTCACTTTGTCTCAGGATCACATGGGCAGATCCTTTATGACATTTGATTCATTTGACATTTGTTACATATAGTGTCATATGCATTTTTTAAATTTTCAAATTATTAACAATACATATAATTTTAAGTTTTATTTACATTAAGTGGTTATTTAATGTATTAGAACACGTCAACACGGTATTCACTGAGGATAGAACATGTATTGTTTTTTCATTATCCACTCATCATTATTTAACGTACAGGAATAACTTTAAGTATTATTGGGTTTTGTCACAAGCGATGATTTTTTGGAAAAGGATGGGGTCAACATCAAGTTCCTCAACCATGTCAATGAGAATTTTCTCACACCATTATTTTTGTTCTGATGAGAGAATGTTTTAATATTGAGATGTTCATGGATTATCTTTGTACAATTTCACAGCTTCAACTATCATTCAGCTATATAGTCAATGATCTTCTCGAATAAACTGGCTTATATTTTCAACATTTTCATCAGTTTTTACGTGGAAGGATATTCACAATCTTTCGCTTCTGATATTCTTCGCTAAATATTTTGTGTCACTCAAATATACATGCAGGATGGTTAATAGGTTTCTTATGGTGACATTTGGAACCTTATCCATCAGTCTTCTTACATCCCAATATAATTTATTAACATTCTTTAACCTTCTCTGGTCTGTGTCAAGCTTAGGATACTGTAAGAGATGGTCCCTGTTGATAACTGAATTTGTTTTATCTGACAATGTACTCTTTTTTATTATTATATATATTTCGGACATTTGCCATCATTTGTGTGTTAAAAATTCAAAACACGACGTTTCGGAAATAAGAATCAATTCCCGTTATCAAGTGACTAAAAACTAAAGAAACATGAAACTAGAAACTAAGCCTATGTGAGAAGTAAAATTAAATAAGAATACCACCAACCTAACCATGCATCTCAGAGCTGAAACTGAGAAGTCAAAAAACACAATTACGGTAAACACACAACTAACGGCAAGTACGTGTTGTTGTATCAAAGATACAGCAACAAGTGATGTGGTCCAGAAGGCGTAACAAACTGTTAGGGGGAGTGGCCTATTGTTAGTTGTATTAAGCTTCCTAGCACGAGAACGGATTACAACCCCTTGTGGCGATTTAACAGGTAAAATTTCAGCTTGTTTATTAGTAATAGGGATATTATAATCAAATTTTAGTTCTTTTTTTAATATAGGGAGCCATAATGGCCTATCTGCTATACTTGATTGGTTGATAGGATTGTCCGTTTGTTTTATATATGAGGCTTCAATTAGTTTAAGTTTGTATAGGTTACTTTCCCGGTGTATGATTTTTGCCTCTTCCCAATTAAATTTGTGATTTTCGGACCATATATGTTCTGCAATTTTCCGATGGCAAATGTGCGAACAATGAATAATAATAAAATTGAACTTCCATCATTAACAAATAACTTCAAACAGAGAATGTACTCTTGTCAGAATATAAAATTTTCAATTTGAGGAGGTACGCTGTCGAGAAGTTATATCTCCTGTTCATATGTGGAAGGCTGAAACAGCTTCTTACCTCACTTTACTCAACTGCACGAGACATGCAGTTTTCCGAATATTAAGTTTGTGTTTTGTTCAATTTTACTAAAAATTTTTTATTTAAACATTGCTCAACTTTAAATCTTAGTATTATTCTGTCATACAACAGAAAACATTTTAAATCACAATCAGTTCTCACTGCTTTCTCTAAGAGGTAGAAACACAGTTTTGTTATTTAATAGACACACATAAGGTACATTTAATAACAACACTCACAGGTCTAAGCCATCACATTATAGGTTTAACCTAAAATTACCTTATAGAAATATCTTCTGATGGAGAACTCAAACTAGCTGCTGATGCATGAATGTTAAGTGCTTCCAATTCCTTTGTACGTTTATCAACAGATTTAGTCATCTCCCTCAGCTGTAAACCCAACATACCAATATTCTTGAAAGTATTTACAAAAGTAAAAAAAAATTTATTGGGACTAATAAAAATAAACCAACTATTTATTACAATTATTTTGTGTACAATTCACAAAGGTCCGTCTAAAAATCCTAAATTTCACTCATGTTTGTGAAATAGAAAGTTTCACCACAATTAAAATTTGGTATTGTTCAAGGATCAATAGCCTGAATAAGGTAAAAAGATTAAAACTTTTTCAATACTATTAGCTTATGTAAAAGTTAAGAAAGAACTTTGTTTTACAAATTTCTAGTGGAGTATCAGGAGAAACAATTTGTACTTTGACCATAAAGATTTACTATAATTTTTATGGTAAACGGAATTCTTTTTCTGGTTAAACATAAGTTTCCAAAATATGACCATGAAATAACATTTCTAATATGAACAGTATACAGTAGGCTATTTTAAAATGTTTTTAAAACGAGTTTTTATTTCAGGATATAGTTTGTATATTTTGCATCAATAGGATTTAACATTGGTATAAAAAAGGCATCTAAATTGTTATTAAAAGTTATTTTAAGGCTGTTCCCAGATTCTGCCTGTTTTCTTTCAGGACAGTCATGTATTCTCTTGGTTCATATCCTAAACTTACAGTCTGGCCAATCTCGAATGGCATGTTCCGGATTAGTAGACTTTTGTTCTCGCATGCGCAGGGACGGACCGCCAACCAATGGCTGGGCGAGCTACCTGTCACTCATAGCAAGACGCCTAGTAAGCTACTTTGATTTTTTACAATTTTATGATTGTAAAAAATTGTTTTATGATTATATTATCCGCATGCACATGAAATTACAAGAAAAATAAGTCCAAACTCGACCATATTACTGTACAGTAAGGAATAACTACTATTATTAAAACATATAATTATATATTGATGAATATATATATTTTGTAAACATCTTTAATAAATAGCGAGTTACTGGAACATTATGCATGCCTATATATCACTTAACTTTGTATCCAAACGAGTTATTACATCTTCAACAAGATTTACAATACTTACATAATCCACTGAAATAGCCCACATCCTCCTCGGTTAGTCACATCCGCCCTTTCTACATCCGCTTGTAAATGAGTCAATGGATAATGTAACACTTCACCTATTTTAATTCACCTAGTATTTATTAAAAGCAAGATTCTGACCCTAATCTGTACTTACCAAGCCGACTATCTGTGAAACGTTAAATGGAAAGATGTACTCTAATAAAAGTTTAGTTACACATGCTGTTTTTGAAAGTATAAATTTTTATTTAAAATGGAAAGCATTGATGTTATTATTATTTAACCTAAAATCTAAATACAAAATCTTAATTCTAATATTATCCAAGTTTTTAAAAATCTTTTAATTGTTCATAGTGATCCTTTAAAAGACAGTTTGGTTATATAATCGTTAAATTTTACTTACAGTTTTTTAGATCGGTTTCATTTTTTACTACCTTTATTCAAAATATATCACTTTTGTACTTTCACTCACGTAATTGTTGACTCATGTTGAAAACATCTGTTTCCAAAGAGAGATTTACATTTTAATACGTCCACACCACTCGACATTCAACAAGCAAGTTTTCTTTACATTTAAACACTTCTGTACTGATCGACGCTCTGACAAGAAGAACACGTTTATCTTGTTTGACGTTCTAACCAAGAGTAACTCGCAAATCTAAGCGTCCTATCACCCCTTCTCTCACTACAGTTCCTGAATCTTCCATAATTCTAACCAATCAGAAAAGTGTTTTTAAGTTTATCTCCTTTTATGGAGATATCACGCCATATGCTAGACACGCCTTTGTTCTAGAATGTTTCATTTTCAAAATATGATGCAAATGTCTGCTTCTTTGTTTAATTAAAACAGATTATATAAATAATATCTAAAGTTCACTTCTGTATTTATTATTTAAATTGACACTTATGATTTCTTATCTTAAAGTTATTTAAAATTACTTATTATTACAATTAATTTATTAATTTTTATTTATTGGTTGGAGGATGTCCCCGCTTACAATATTACAATGGTTATTGCAAAACGATTAGTGATAAATGCACCTCCTCTTTAAAATCATTTCACAAATCCAAATTCTGTTATTAGCTAAATCTCGTAACAGGCCTGACTGTGGTGTTGTAGTTATCTCATGCTTATAGTATTTTTGTTAAATAACATTATCAAGAAACTTTATTGTAGTAATGATTTTACTATGATTGTGCCCAAAAAATGTCAAATTCTGCACATAATTATATAAATTAATAATATAAAATTTAATGTTGAAATTGAATTTCTTAAGTAAACATTTCATTTTAGTTTTGGTCCTTGATAATAAATAACTTTTGAGTATTAGTATTATGATTGAGTTGAGTTCATACAGGAAGACATTTTAATTTGATTTTTGTATATCTGTAAAAGATAATTTTCAATAAATTTATAAGTTAAAACTTTGAATAAATATTTGGTTTCTAAAATTTAAATAATTTTGACCTGAATATATTATTATATAAATAGCCTACGTATGTTTTCAGGTGAAGTTAATTTTACAGGCATCAAAGTGCTTTGTTTTAAAATATATACTGTAGTTAAATTTATAAAATATAACAATAGTATTCAGAAGAATATCTCTCCAAATAGCATTGACTGAAAGAAGAGTTAAATATATTATAATATTTATATATTTTTACACTTAAAGTAAAGTAAAAATATATGACGGAAGAATTTTTTTTTTTGAAACAGACAAGCTGATGTCTGGAATTAAGATAATTAAATAATTAGAATTAAATAGCATGATCAATTCAATTAGGACCAAAGCTGGTAAATTGCAAATGATCTATAGATGCAAAGCTTGTACATTCCAAAAGGCAACAACGAAGAAAGACCAAAATAAACTCAAAAAACTATAAAACTATTTTTTCCAATCCATGAGTGTTTTGATATATTTAAAGAAACTGTATTAGTATTACATTAAAAATTAGATAAACTTTGTTTTGCATCCAACTTAACTTATACAATTATTTAACATCTTTACCTGAGATTTCATTTGACGTACAAGAGATGAATTTGGCTGTTTTTTCAGCTGGTCTTTTAAGTGTTGTATTTGCTCTAACAATTCAGGGTCACCACCAGATTCTCTCAGCATTTCCAACTAAAAAAAAAAAAAAAAAATTTTTAATTCTTAGTCAATATAGTGTATAATAATTTTTTAATTAATCATAAATCCTTTAAATATGTATTACAACTTAGAAGTAATAATTTTGTTGTTTAGATTTTTTATTGATGGTACACTATTTATACTGGGGTGTAATAAAGTATCAGTTTCCAATTTTTAAGTTATAGTCACTTCCAATTCATAAATTATACTAAAAGTACTGCACTCTCATATACAACATTTCTGTGTATTAAATATGTTATTTTAATTAATTGCAAATGTGTGACCAAGTTGACAATAGCCTTTGTTATTAAAAAAATAATATTAATTGTATCATGTATTTTCCCTTTTGAAAATAGTAATTTATTTAATAAATAATAACTTTATTTATCACGTTAATTTCAGTTTCACTTTTACTAATGTTTTGAGGAAAATTAAGGCGAGTGATAAAATTCACTTTTTATTTTAATGAATTAGTCAAAAAATTGTCTACATCGAGTTCAAAAATGAGATAGTACCTCTTGCAACATTTTCTGCTGTGCTTGATTTTGTGTATTCAGTTCAGTCTCCAACTCATCAAGGCGCTGTTCTAGTGTTGCTTCTCTTTCTGATTTATTAGACACTTGTACCTCTTGTTCACTGATTATATCTCGCAGCACCCAGATCTGTTAATATGTACAAAATAACTTTTATTCAGATTCTTATAAAATCTAAATTTAGTTAAACAATTCTTCAATACAATGTAAGCATGGGACATTCTCCAACCAATAAGTTGTAAATAATAAATAAATTAATTAATAATAAGTAATTGTAAATAACTTTAAGATAAGGAAATCATAAGTGACGATTCAAATAATAAATACTGAAGTGAACTTTAAATATTATTTATATAATTGTTTAATAGAAAAATTAATTAAACAAAGAAACAGACAATTGAGTCATAGTTTGACAATGGAACATTCTAGAACAAAGGCGTGTCTAGTATATGGCGTGATATCTCCATAAAAGGAGATGCACTTGATAAGTTTTTCTGATTGGTTAGAATCATGGGAAATTCTAGAACTATAAGTGAGAGAAGGGGGATAGGACGCTTGCCTTTGCAGGTCACTCTTTGTTAGAACGTCTAAGAAGTTAGATGTGTTCTTCGTCAGAGCGTCGATTATTACAAAAAGTGATTAAAATGTTAAGAAAACTTGTTTGTTTGAATGTTGAGTAATGAGGACGCACTGAAATGTAAATATCTTTCAACAATTGCGTGAGTGAAAACACAAAGGTGATATATATATATTTTTTATAAAGGTAGAAAAGATGAAATCGAACTAAAAGAACTGTAAATAACACGTAATCAAACTATATAATCAAACTTTTTTTTTTTTAATAATTATTGCTATGAACAAATAAAAGAATTTTTTTTTGAAAAGCTTTGGACAGATATTAGAATTAATTATGATTTATATTAGATTTACGGTTAAATAACAATGATTTGTATTTTTAATAAAAATTTATACTTTAACAAACAGGATGTGTAATTAATTATTAAGAGTACATCCTTCCATTTAACGTTTCACAGATAGCCGGCTTGGTAAGTACAGATTAGAGTCAGAACCTTGCTTTTAATAAATATTAGACGAAATAAATAAGGAGTTATGTTACAAAATGACGCACGAACAGTTGTTTAGTCAAGTCTATCTAAAATTTACATAAATTAAGTTGACTTAGTGTTACAACAAGAATAAAAAATAAGATGACGATTTATATTTTATTAGCTGTGTCTCCTTTTGGATTTTTGACAATTTAATTAGATATGTGAGTTAATACAAAAATCAACCAGGAATTTCATACGAGATAATGGTGTTTGTTAAAACTAGAAAGAATACATACAACCATTAACAAAATACCTTGTCCACAGCAGCTTTCAATTCAGTTTCTAGTTCATCTTTTTTCTCCTCAGTCACTTTCAGAAGTTCAGTTGTTTCTTTAATTTGCTGTTCTAAAGCTTCAACCTGAATAATTAAACCAATTGTATTTTATATTACATATACAAGAAATATAGACAGAAAAGGATGTGTTTCTGACATTCAGGAAGGAAGGTAAGTAATAAGGATGAAAAATATGACGATGTAGAATTAGTAATAACAAAAACGTTGGAATAAAAAATTCCACTACAATTAATTAACATAATTTTAATAAATAAAAACAATTTATTGTCATTGATACCTTTGTTTATTTAGATAGCCTGTTCACAATTCTGATCACAAATGGCACAATGAATTATTGCAATCAAAAAATTAATTTATACCATCTTTTAATGGTATAAATTGCAAATTTGATCATTCTATTATTATATAAAACATTTCATTTACAAGTGTGAGTCTAATACAATTCAAAAAATAAACTACATGTTAGTAAATTTAAATTTAACATCAGAAATTGATTTACGATTATAACCGAGTCATCAAATATAAAGATGTTTTATGACAAATTTCTATCTTCAGACCTTTGTGGTTTTTGATTACCAATGAAATCTTTACATCATTTCTATAAAGCCAATTAGCCAGGTACAAAACTTGTTAACAACTTTATATAATATAATAACAATAAATACAAAGATAAGACTGAGTGAAATCACACAGTAGCTTTTCAGGAGTATTCCCATTAATCCAGTTAATTCAAATTATTACTCATATTATTTCTGGCATCGGTATCAATATCTAAATCAATTTATTTTATTTCAGCTATTGGTAAAAAAATCGAGTAAACATAATTTCAGGTGTAACATAATAGGTGTTATAAATATTTGAGTAAATTAGCAAGGAAATGTTATAACTAATAAAAGAGAGAAATATTTACTAGAGACAGGCCATGGAGTAAAATCCGCTAGGAAAGAGAAAACCTGATAGCCCAAAAATCTCAGAAAGAAAAAATTATGGAAAAAGAAATTAAGGGAGAGCTGGAAAGGATTGCTTAAAATTACATCAATGGAAATCCATTGTTGCCCCTTAGGGAATAAAGGAAATAAGGCATATACTATTATAATAAATGCTTATAACTTTACACTATGCTATATACTGTACATTTATTTTTAAAACATCATTTCCTAACTACTTTTTCTAGTCAGCCTTTTTGGAATAGGTGGAGTTGTCTATGAATTCCAAATCATCCTCCTACCCTAGATAAAAACGTTTTACCACAAATACAAAGAATTATTTTCCAAGCTGTATGTCAGATATCAATTAGTGGCTCTCTGGCTACTATGTGTTCATACAAATAAATTATTTTGAGTCTAAATAAACATATTACAATCCACCGCCTTAAAATATGAAATAAAAAACAAATATTACTAATATTTGTCTTCAAAAATTTTGGCTATAATTATACAACCATGCAATATGGAATAATAAAATTTCATGCTGTACTTACACTGCTGTGATTATTGCTAGCTTTGCTGTCAATCCAAGCTGCAGCCTAGAGTGCAGTGCAAACATAACAAGTGCAGTTACCAACACCCAAAATTTGAAAACAGGTTAGTACAATCAATATGAGATATGAAATTATTAGTTTATAATTGAAGGCAACTATACAGACATTGTATGATTCACCATTCGTGTTTTGAGAGTAGAGGTTTGTTAATATCCAATTTAAAATTAACCACACTTTTTTTGAAGGAAAAAAAAACTGAAAGGTTATTATAATAAATTCAACATAATAAATCAGTTATTTTGTATAACAAAACATTGACGAATACTAAAACGACCTCAAAATACAAACCACAATTCATAATAGTGTATATGCCTTGTTCACCAAGATCCGCAATAGCTATAAATTACAAACCATAAAAGGTAACATACAATATCAGTAGTCAAGGATTGATTCAAGGATGATTCTATTTTAAACAATCAAAAGAAATACAAGGATTATAGTAGTAACATGATTAACTACTAAGCAATTTAATAACTATGCTATAATAATCAACAACATAACTGTCACTAACTTGTTATTACTGGCAGTATGCAATTAGACTGTAAGGTTTAATCATGTAAAAATATGCGGATCAGAGTATAGTAACAACAATTAATTTCATATTTGTTTTCTCACATATTTCTTTTCTTGAAGTCGATAATAATCCATTCATTCTTTTTTACAGGATTACTGATTATGCTAAGGCCTGATAGTGGTTGTAAACTCTATCTGAATTATTCACATTTTTTTTTTTTTATATAGAAGAAATTTGTTTTCAAAAAACCTTAGTTTTGAATGGCATGTTTGATAGTCAAGGATTTGCTCAGCAACAAATTATCAAATGATAGTTACAATTCAAGTAAGATAAATTAAAATTAATAAAAGAAAGGAAAACCTAAAGCCTTACTTTAATTATATACTATATATTTGCTTATTCTTAACAACATAATTCTTTTAAAGTTTGTATGTATGTATATGCAGAGTGAGGGCCAAAAATGTAAGTGTACAGTATCATTTTTCTTTACAGGTATTGTGAATGATAACAGGAAACAGGGAACTTAAGTAATGAACAAAAGTTAATTTTGAAGCAGTACTAGTAAAATGAAAGTGCTGAGTGCACATCATGGGTAGAAATTTTTTTACTCCTCCACCAACTTGTTTGAAAATATCACATCAGAGAGAAATTTGATCCAAACGCTTCAGTGGCTAATGCAACAAAATATGGACATCTTAGGATGTTTATGACAGAGGAAAATGAGAGTTGCTATATTTGTTAAGAGTCTAAAAAAGTCTACACAATGTACAACTAAAGAACAAGCCTTGGCAGATAACGTCATTGCAAAACTTAATTCGTAAGCTTATTTTAAGCTGTACTACCCAAGAATATGCCATGATTCCAGTAGACCATCAGTTGTAATTTTGTAAAACCATGTGGGTAGCCAAATATCTGATGAAAAAGACTTACTTCATAAGATCATCTGGTCGAATAAGGCTTTTTTCAAGTTGTCTAGCCATGTGAAGAGACATAGGACTAATTTCTTTAACATGTACTTCCAGCAAGATGGGGTATCTCCTCAGGAATGACTGGGTACCAGATTCATCCAACATTGGGATGTAGTGAAAAGTAGACTTTAAGAGATAAAGCCCCAAACAGTGGACGAAATGAAATAGTTCACAATAGACACATTTATCGACAATGATTCCAATCACAATTTGTGTCAAAAGTGTTTCACGTAGGTTGAATGCATGTTGTAACATAAGTGGAGAAATTTAAGAATTAGCCCTTTGCAAGCCATGGACATTTATGGACCTCATGCATAAAAATGCATGAAGAATCAATGATGTTACTAGATGCAAAAATATATACAGTCAAACCTGTCTAACTCGAACTTATGTAATTCAAAATTGCGGATAATTCAAACTTTTGCCACACTCCAGAGTACATATATAAATAATGTACAAAAATTGTTTTTAAATCGAGCATTTGAATTTGTTGGAAAACAAAATTTAAATAAAACTAACTCAAAATTAACACCAACAAAATTTGTTAAGAAAATGATGAAAATCAGCTTGTAATATAGCCAGAGTAACATTGTTAAACAACCAGTATTACTTTAAATGACCTCAGTTATGGTATGGACCGCCTGCGAATAGCCAAAATGGAAAAATTCAAGACCATTCTTTCCCTCCACAGTTATCTGCAGTCGACAAGTGCTACGCTGTAGGCATGTGTAAGCTGTACTATATTGTCAAGTCGCTTTCTCCCTTGCAGAGACCTGTCAGTTGGTTTGCTACACCGTTGCTGAAAGTTGTCTTTTTTGCAAGTTAATGTTGAGAGTCAGTGTTTCACTTTTTCCGTCATGTCTATATCAAAACGAGTACAAAATATTAACTTTCGCGTAAAAAAAATCACCACTATCCATGAAGTGGTAAGGGGCGTTATCCATGATGATTTCATGTGTTAGACTAGAAATAAATTTATATTATTATAAAATTGTATTTTGTTAAGTCTTATTACTTGAGCACTTAACATTTCTAATTCGAATTTATTTTTGGTCCCTTAAGCTTTGAATTAAACAACTTTCACTGTATTTATTTTTATTTATTGAATAGATGTTTATAAATGTCAGGAGAGTTCATCAGTCTATACATTAAGATGTAACAATCAGCTGATAGCGGTGCAGCATTTTTTTCAAGGTCGTACCGATCAGTAGCTAGAAAAAATGATGGGAGGACTTTTGTTTCAAGTCACCCTCAGAACCCATGAACAAAGTCTGTAAGTGTTGGCTAGTCCATATATAATATATATATTCCCATCCTGTCTCTCAAACATAAGAGTGCCTTATTCGGAGTGTTGATTGTTTTTATAGTTTATCTATAAAACTGATTACTATATCTATATTACTTATTTATATTATAACTATTTAGTATATTTGAGTTACTTAGTTTATTTCGGTTTATTCAGAGTGTGCATTGTTTTTATTATTATTGTTTCACATTACTTATTTAATTATGTAAATATTTATTGTAGTTAATTATTTTCATTTTATTATTTTTGTTTATTATGCCGAATCCAAAAGACCCAGAATTCAACGATTTTGTGTTGGAGCTTATGGATGCAACATTTTCAAATGCTTATGCAGATGATCCAATGACAAGACATACTTCTCCATAATATGAGTGAAAGTGTACATGAAAGTTGGAGATACAATAATATGAGTGAAAGTGAACATAAAAGTTACAGAGTCAATAATAGTTCCAAAGTTAGAGGTAAGCCTCAGCGGACTCACACTAAAACTGGTAATAATTCTATTTCCGGTAACTTCCATTCGCACCATTACCAATGAGTGAAAGTGAAAATGAGGTTTTGCTGATCATGTTTGTATCTAAGTCTTAGTTAGTTTGACTACTCAGGCGTAGCTATAGCCCTGGGTTCCATTTTTAGATCACTAGTTTTAGTTTTTGTTTTAGATTCCAACATGGCCTTGCACTACAGTAGACTAATTCATATTCTTGAACCGTTGTGTATTAGTTTTTTACATACACAAATGATGGCAAATGTCCTATTAAATTATATCTATAATTTCCCTTTAGAAGAGTAGTAAAAGAATTCTGAATATATGTCAGTTTTATAAATTGTCATGCACAAACAACACTTCAAAATATTAGATAGAATAAAACTCAAACACAAGATCTCAGAAAATATGTTTTTATGTAAACATAATTTTTGTGGTGAGATCTTATGTTCGAGTTTCATTCTATTTAATATTATCTCACAAGTCAAGCTCAACATTTATTTATACTTAAAAATATGAAATGATAGCAACTAGTGAAATATTATTTCAAAATTATCAGTTAAAAAAATCAACAGAGAATTTCAATTCTAAGTTAGAATAACAAGCACACAAAATCATAACTCTTTCTTAAACTTATTTTTAGCCACTGAAGATATTTAAACTGAAAATGTAACTAAAGACAATATAGCAAAGGAAGAACGAATTACTAAAATATCTCAGTTGAGTTATTAAAGTTGTGTTAAAGTGCAAAATAAAAAGCAGAGAACATAAAAGCTGTACGCCTGAGGTTACCTCTGTTGCAAATCTTTCTTTGGTTGTCCAGTCTCGATCTCTCTCACGTAATAATTCCTGTAATCTTGCAACTTCTTTAGTGAACTCATCCCTTTCTAATTCTCTTTCCGCTGCTTGTTCTTCTAGAAATGCACGTGTACTGCGTAATTGTTTGTCTGCAGCTTCAACCTTGAAATAAAATTTGGATTTAATTAGTAAAAAAGTTCAAAATTGGTTTGTTACAGTTCTGTCCTTAATGGATTAATTTTGTAACTTAGATTTTCACAATTTGGTTTCCCAGTTGGTAACTTGGATTTGGCCATTTAAAACTGTTTCCCCATTTTTTGTATGCAGTTTTTTATATTTTTTTGCAATATTTCTTGCCAATTTCAAACAAGATGTACAAAACGTCAAAAGAAATCTTTATCTTTTTTGTCAGTTGCATATCTAGTTTTTAGTTTATTATTTTACTGTTTTCCCCAAAAGTATTATACATTTTCTAAATTTATATTTGATTAGTGAAATAACATAAATAAAATAATATATAAGCTGATAATTAAATGAAATGTAATAAAAATATTTTACACCCACCTGTTGCTGTAAATCTTCTCTGTCTCTTCTTGCTTCTTCTGCCAAGCTATCACCTTCTCTACACAACTCATCAATTAGCTGTAACCATTGTGGAGGGCATTCTTCTTTTTCTGCTAATAGTCCACGAGCTTAAAAAAAACACACTTAATCAATTTATTTATATTGTAAGAAATATCCAATGTCCAAAGAGCATTAGTTTAGCTGTAAACCTCTGAGGGTGATAGACAAAGTCATCAAAATGTACATCAGGGTAATATAATAAACATAACTGGATATAAAATCCAAGTATATAAAGAACAGAATAGATATGGGTGTAGTCACAGTTATACTTTATTTATCCGTTCGTTTATTATAAAAGTACTCATAGAAGTATACAACTATAGAGAATGTACAGCTGACTAAAAATAATGTTTATATATAATATGATGGCATAAAAGCTCGTTATTAGCTATACGTTACCATCATATATACTTCCAAAGATAAACCCAAACCACTACTTCATATGCACATCACCATTACCAAAGATCAAAACACAGATTAGCTTGCAGTTTGACTACCATATCCCTTTGCATGACGAGTATGATAGTTTTGTATTGAAAACTGAACAACATAAGATTTTGTTGTAAAATAATATCCGTTGGAAGTTTCTTACATACTGGGTGTTAATAAAGTCGAAACTCTGTAATCCTTAAATTTTAACTTTAACTTGGATACCAAAGAAATGGTCGTTTTAGGATTTGAAATATGAAAATAAACCGGGAGATTTATAATTGGTCCATAGGGAAGACCACGTGAGTCATATGAATGACTGGAAAATGAATATTAAAAGAAGGGTAATAAAAATTCAATATAGATTTCCAAAATATTAATTTGAAATATAAAATGTTAGTTGTAAGTTTCAATAAATGTTTGAGTGATATATTGTGTTGTGATAACAGACAGAACCTGTTGCCGTGTAAATGACTTGAGTGGTGTCCGTGTGCAAAGTATGTGAACAGTTTTTTAGCTGACTTTGTACATTTGAAAGGACGTTTATTTGTGAGATCTAGAGAAGCGGAGCAGTCTAAGGGAAACGTTCAATGTAGTAAGATGTGTTTTTAGGAGAGTTGAAAGGTGGCATCTGACGTTGTAAGACGTATTTTCTGAATAGAAGAAATTTTAGAACAATGTAGTGTAAATGTTTTAAATAGTTGAAAGGAAGTCTCTGACCTAGCTAGATGTACTTTCCGTTAAAAGAAATTTTAGAACAATGTAGTGTTAATGCTAAAAGTGAGTCTTTCAGCGGCATCTGACTTTGTCAGACGTATTTTCTGTTCGAGGAGATTTACGGACAATATAGTGTAAATGTTTTATTAAAACAGTTTCAAAGTAACTTAAGGTATAAAGTAAATAGAAAGGACAGTTTAAAATTAATTGACTGTAGAGTGTGCAGGAGAGTGATGAACAATTTGAGTAGTACTGTGAATTTGAAAAGACAATTTGAGATCGTCGGCTGGCTGATTGCGTCTACAATGAAATTGCATTTCAGGAACGAGGGCTGCTTACCATAAAGGACATTCACCATGGAAATGACCACATGCGGTAACCAAAAAAATGATAGACAATTTTATATAAATTTCTGTACATAAAAGGACCATTGATAAAAAGAAATGTTAAAGATATGTTAAAATTTGTTTAAATGAATAGTTGTAATGTAAGCAGTAATTGTAAAAAAAGGATTAAATTTAACTTCTAAATAAAATAATATAAATTTTTAATATATGAGAATAAGGAAGCTCATAATAAGTATACAGTAAAAGTTGCAACTAATTAAAGTAGAACCATTAAAATGAATTTTGGTCTCTTCAAGATAGGATAATTTTAAATTTATGATATAAAGAATCTCAGATGATATAATAAAGAATGTACCATGAATATATATATGTATATGCATAACCATAATAAATAACCATGTTCAGTTTCAGCACAACAAATAAGGATTCTTTATTTACGAAAAACCACTTAAAAGTACACTTTTAAAAGTATCTACGACCCCTGAGAATTTCTTATGCAATAATAATTACCTTTTAATTTTTCAAAATTGGTAAGCTAACACTACCTGGCGCCCATAAGCTGAGCAATTTTTTAAAAATAAATACTTAATGTTAAATAGCGTCAATTTAAGATAAAATCAGATCAATATTATTTTTTAATTCAAATACTTTTATTTTAATATTTACAATTGTCGCATCAACGTGGGGCAATTATGTTACAAAAGCAGTTTAACCTAAACCCTCTTTATTTTAATATTTACAACTCAAGGAAAATAATAACAATACTATCATGTTTTATTTATGCTGAATGAATTTAACAATTTAATTACTAATCCAATAAAACAAACAAAGTAAGCAGATTTTTTTTTTTTTAAAGTTTGAGTTCAATGTGCTCCCCATTCTTCACTATGAGCGGCTTAATAAGAAAAGGAAAGTTATTGTGAGTGCGATCAAACTATTCTGCATCCTGTCTAACCTGTGTTCAGGTTTCGGTGATCCTATACTTGAGATGATCTATATTTCTTAGTTTCACCTCGGAAATCTTTGTTTTTAAAGTGCCCAAAAAACAGAAATCGAGTGAATTCTAAATTAGAGGACCAAAGAATCCATTCCATGTAATCACGACATCCATTCCAATTTGGAAAAATTTAAATCGAACCAGTCCTTCACTGACAATGTGGCAGATAATATGGCAGTATGTCTTCTTGTTGAAGCCATTCGGGTCTTCCTTCCAATTTCAGGAATTAACTGAACACCTAACATAGCCAAATATGAATCATCAGTCACATTAAATTCAAAAAAATATATATCAAAAACATATGTACCACTCCTTGTATATTGTGACACCAGACCATCAATTTAGCTGCCTCCTGATCTTTGGTAGGATAAAACCAGTAGAGATTGTCTTTCACCAGTATCACATGTTTTGTGTAGGTATTCATTTCTCTATTTATGTAAAACAGAGCTTCGTCGCTAAATAAGACACAATTTTGTGTAAACATGGGAATGGTACTCAATTGATCGAAAAACTATGCACACATTCCCATGCACCGATCAGGATCATGGAACTTTCTTCCTCTAAGATTTTGAAAAATGTTGAACAAGATACTCCCACATCCATTGCATTTCATCATATTGCACAGTTTCCTTGACTTCATCAGATACTGAACGACAGGCAGAAGGTTTATCAACCACACTTCCAGTTAATCTAAATTATCTGACAATCTTTGCCACACTTACTACAAGTCACTGGATCTCTAACGTTCTGAATCATATTTAAAACATCTGCCACTTGCCGGCATGACCGGCATTCGGGTCCACTCAGAAAAATAAATTTCATATGTTCGTTCATTATAAGTAACATTTGTATAAGTTTAGTAATCATAAATATGTGAAAACAAGGTTAAATTATACGACAATATAAAACATTATATGCAAAAATTTCAGCTGATTCCATTGTTAACAGATGATATCCTTCTATGTCAGAAACTTTATAAACATTTGTACAATAAAATGTTCAGCATGTCAATAGTTACTGTAAACTTTTACGACTTCATAAAAGTGCCATTTTTATTTGATTATTGTTTCTCTTTGCAGTAATTCACTGTAAAACAAGTTAAAATCTAACAGTGATTTTAAAACTAACAAAATTTATATTATTTTAGATTTTTTACGGATAGGAGATACAGGGTTACCTTAGAAAGTGGTCCATGACATCCATACCTAATAATCACAAATAGGAAAACACAAAACACCGAAGTTCTTAAATATTTCTTAAACACTGTTCACTTTCTATATCATTAGAGAATGTAAAAAGAAGACTGAATTGTTGTAATCTAGGATGACCATAAATTCTAACTTAAAACCAAACTCTAAACTCTAACATGAAATTTACATTATTTTATTTTGGAACTGTTATTTTCAAGGAAATTAGATATTACTTACTTTAAAGTTGTTATAATTTAATAGTATATTGGAGTTATGTAAATAAAGTAATGAATACGTAGAATTAATTAAGTTTGTGTTGTAAAATCTATTGAAAGGAAGGTAACTTTATATATATAAAAATACAATCAACTTGCAATAAATGATTTTTTTTTTCTTTGTGAAATAAAGAGTACAACAAAGGTATTGCACTAACTTTTTCATATACCCAACACTTAACTACAAAACCAAACACTAGCCTAAAATGTCTCTTATATATGAGAAGGAAAAAACAATTTTTATTGAGTTTTTCTCTATGTATTTTTATTTTATTTTTTTATGAGATTAGTTTATTTATAGAATATCTACTTACTGTAAATTTTTTAAAATATTAAAAAGTTAAAACTTGCACCATTTGTGTCATAAACTTGTCATAAGAGTAAATTTCTCATTTAATTGATCCCCCCCCCCATTACTATTCATGAACCATATTTTTTGTTTGTTTGCTTTTTTTGGAACATTGGTTTAGGTTAACAATCTCCAAACTTCACCAAAATATTTACAAAATCAGTAGAACAGATTTTTGAGAAATTATGTCTTTTATAACAACAGCACAAAGAACAATTATGGTTTTTTACAGATTTACCATGAGAGCTGATTTTTAGGTAAATGTATAATAGGGTCTTATAACAGCAACCCCAAATTTTGATTTATCGAAATAAAAAAATATAAAATTACAGTAAGTCCAAATATCATAAATATATGGATAAAATTATTCCACTTGTTTGAGGCATAGACATACTATATTCTACTGCATAGACATATATATTCTACTAGAAAACACTTTTTTTGGGCTCAGGGTACATCAAAATAAATATTTCCGCGAAAAACTCAATATAAATTTTTGACCATTTACATGTAAGAAAGTAAAATATACCTTTATCTTGCAACCGAGTTATTTTATGAATTCTAGCCTGTACTGGACTTGCTGCGTACACTGTTTCTGAGGTTGCAGCAAGTGTTTTCTCTTTAGCATTGTGGTCAGTTATTTCATTTAGTTCTGCACGGAGTTCAGCTAATTCCTTAAACAAAAATAATATCAGATTAACACATATCAGATTAACAAAAATAATATCAGATTAACAAAATATTAATATTTTGTTTTAATAGTGATTAAAACAAAACAAACAAAAATCATATAGGTCGTGCGGAATGAGAAGAAGCCTGGCCTCAATTTTAGAAAGTGGTTGAAACCGGTTTTTAAGGGGTGGTATAGTATATATGTTTATATATATCTTATATAAGATACGTGACTACTGAGGTTCGTCTACCACCACCCCTTAAAAACTGGTTTCAACCACTTTCTAAAATTGAGGCCAGGCTTCTTATCGTTCCGCACGACCTATACAAGGTGGAACAAAAGAACGTTCACTTTTTAAATAAATACATTTTCTAACATTGGTAACTTTATTTTATTATTTTTATTTCCATATATGAATCCTGTAATTTACTCAATCTCAAACAAGTAGTTAAAAATAACAAAAATAATACCGTTTATGTACGGAAAATCACTTCTGAAAGATACGTCCTTCTTCATGTAAACATATCAAAATGTTTTCTTCAAAGTTCTCCATCACTTTCACTACAGTTTCTCTTCCAATGGCTGCTGTTTCTGTATGAATGGCTTTTTTTGGATCATTTAGTGATGAAGGTTTGTGAACATAAACTTTTGACTTTAGGTACCCCCAATAAAAATCACATGCTGACAGATCAGATGATCGAGCAGGTAATATGTCACCAAAGAGGGGAAACATTTGTTTCATAACACATATAATCTCTCTGGTTGTGTGGGCTGTGACACCATCCTGCTGAAACCACGTTTGTTCCATGTTAACGTTTAAATTTCAAAGTTGTGGAATCAAAAAGTTGTGGAGCATGTTAACATAGCACTGTGAGTTAACAATAATTGTAGTGCCATTCTCTTCAAAAAAATACGGACCATTTTGGATAGTCCACACCAAGCAGACACTTTAGCACTGTAAAGAGACCTCTGGTGTAACTGTCTAGGGTTTTGCACTGCCCTTTAATTTGCTTGTTTATGTAGTCGTCCAAATGGAAATGAGCCTTACCTAAAATTATGAAAACACAGAGTACAACACGTCCAGCATTTTTTACAAAAGAGTTTGCGCTCCTCAAAATCACATTAATGAAGCTTATATGTAATCATTATTTTCTATGGATGAAATTTACACACATTATCCAACAGTAATAAAATAACAGTATGTAAAATATTTCCGATAAAAATTAGTTCTTATTGCTTTTTTTATAACATCTTTAGTTCGTGCACAAGCCCTAATTTGGTTTTAAAGAAGACTAATTTGGACATTTTTCACTAATTTTAAATCACCTCTTCGTACCGTAATGGGTTGTTTTAAATGTTGTAACTATACCTAAATATACGACTAGAGATGTGTTTGAAATCATTTTCAATGTTTGTACGTATGTTTCTATACGAGTCAAAAAGAAATCAAAACATTCGCCGAGGAAGAGATGCACACGTTAAGCCAGAGCCGTCTGGCGCCTACTTGTCGCATCATGCAGTAGTCTGGCCGAGCTTGTGTTGACATGAAACCATACTGCACCTGCTCTTCAAACTCAGTATTCACATAGTCTTACTCGAGGCAGCATTTTTTTTTTTGATAACTCATACTTAAAGGGTAGCTGCTATAAGAAAAACACAAAATTACGATTTTCTCATAATCGGATCAAACATTTTCTTCTAAAAATTTTGCGAATGTATAACCTCTAAGAGATCAAACAAAACGTATCGGTTGCCATCTCTCCAAAAATATAGTTTCGTGAGTTATCAAAAATCAATAATCAGTCATGGATACACAGATTCGTTCAGATGTTATTGTCATGTGAAGAATAATAACCTAAATCCATGTGGTAAATAGCAAGTAAAAAAAGTAGTACATTTCAGGAATACTTGACAAAAAACAAAATTAACCTTGGACAAAATTAACAGTCATTAAAACCTCAATGTTTACCAAATACGCTTTACGGACGTGTTTATGGTACAAGCGAAGCAAGATTTGTATCTTATTGAAATATATAACTATTTTTTCATAGCCATCGTTCATAGTTCGTATTCATTTTTTTTCATTGATATTACCTAACTGTAATTTTTGGTGAGGAGATGGGAGAAGACGATGTTTGTCTAATGATTTTTATGCCATATGTATTATTATTATTTAATGTCAATAACAATATTAGCACTTTATTATTCTTCATTCATAAATTTAATAATTAGCAGTACCGTAAAATGTATGTATCACTATTTAAATATTTCTTTCTTAAAAGCTCAATTAATTTAGATACATACCTAACCTTGTCTTGTCACAAATTAAATAAATCTTAATTAATTTCAAGTATTAACAATTTTAAAAATTGAATTTTTTTTCAATGCGTAAAATATAGTTAGACGTGGTTCAAATATTTTATAATATTGGCTAGTGTCAAAACTGGTTTCATAAAGTGGAAGAAGAATGAAATAGTTATTAAAAAATATAATATTCATAGTGTGTTATTCAATTTTAGATATTCAGATGTATAGGTTACTTGAAGTCAACAAAGTCTACAATGTAAAGAAGCTCCAAGCTCAGAACAGTGGTCTAGTGTAGAGAGGATATGTGTAAACTAAGCAAATGTGAAGGTCAAAAACACGTAATGTGTAGTGAATTAAACATATAAACAAACAGTACTTACAAGAAAGGATGTCAACTTATAAGAGCGGAAGAGATGGTTGATTTACCCGCATGCGTAGTAGTAGCCTAGTCTAACATCTACTTCGAGTTTTCCCGCCCTGAGAAATGAAACTAGGACTATATTGTGCAAAGGTCTACGCTCAAAGGTGCTAGTAATTCACAAATCTCTCCTCTCCTAGAGTTGTGTTAGTGTCAATTCAGTTATTTCATTTCACTCCCGCAGAGCCTTAAGGGTAATTGCTAAACATTTTCTGCCCACAACAAAACTTGGTAGGTCAACCTACTGGTCTTTTTGTAATGACTGTGTAAAAAAAACAGTAGCTTGACATAACCAGTAGTTAGGCTATAGTTAAAAAAAACAAAACAATATCTTATAAAAATTATAAAGTAAATTTTGTACTAATGCAATTGCACACTGAATACTGGCCTGTGGTTCATTGCCGCTATCCGGATAATATGAAAGTACTGGTCATAATAATACGGATAATATGAATATGCATATTAAATTTACCTGCTCATATTTTACAAGAATTTCTTGAGATTCTTGAAGCTTATTGTTGAGCTCATCTTTGCACTTCTTTTCTTCAATGAGCTGACGAGTCATCGAGGATAACCTTCGACCTTCAAATGCAGGAACATCTTTACTTTTAATTGTAGATAAGCCTAAAAGTGCTGATGCTTCTAACTTCAACCTTTCCATGCATGACTCCAATTTATTCCCAAAATCTATGGATATATCCCTATTTCTATCAACATATTCTAAAAGAGAATCTTCTTCAAGTAGAGTTATTATATTTGATACATCTGGTGCAAAATGAACTCTTTTAGGACGCAAAGTAATTGTTGTTAATGATCTATCAATGGACGATGGTCCATTATCTTCATCACTACTTATATCTGATAGAACAGTGATTTTTGATGAATAATTGTCTTGCATTTTATCTGTTTCTACATCAAGTTTTAAAAGTTCTCCGACCAAAGTGTTGTTTAATTCTTCCTCACAGTTTAGAAGATAATTGGCTAACTGGCTGACAACATGCCGTAAAGCAATGGTTAGTTTTCGTAAATTGTCCCTACGAACAGACAGATAAAAAAAAACAATTAGACTTAATTCAAAACATAGTATACAGAGAAATATTTTTGGACAGATAGTACTGTACAAATAATAAAAATATTTCACTTAAAAATAAAAGAGTATGACAAATATTATCCTTTTGTGTTATGGTTTATACTTATTTATCCAGCTTCCCTTAGATTAAAAAGTTTGGCAATCCAAAAAAAAAAGTTTGGTATATAGAGTGTTAATTACAGATTTGATTTTTATGATACATTTTTCAATGGATGATATTCAACCCTAGATGTGTCTTCAGTGATTTAATTTGTCAACATATCTCCAATGAGGTTTTAAATATATATATATATATATATATATATATATATATATATATATATATATATATATATATATTATTATATATATATATATATATATAAATGGATGAGTGAGTGAGTGAGTGTGAAAGCGAGTGAGTGAATGTGTGTGTGCTCTATGTTTCAACATAACTCTGGAATATCTGGAGCAATTTCAACCAAACTTGGTAGGTACACATATAACTTACAAACTGTGAAAAAAATACTGTTGGGTGAGATACCCCTAGGAGTGGGGTGAGAAGGTGACATGAAAAAATAATTTTTAAAACTATTAGTGTTGAATTCTAGTTTTCGGAGTGGCTGAGACGAATAATAACACTTTTGATATCGTTTTAGTCCAAGTTCAGCCCTCATCGGAATTGGGTGTAAAAAATAAACTATTCAAAATGATTGAGATTAGTATTTAACCTGTAGTTTACAAGGTCGCTATGTTGATTGGTGACAGTTCCGATGACATTTAAATCCAAGTTTAGTTACTTCAATTATACACAATACTGGTTTTAAAGTAATTTGTAAACGAACGAGTGTTCATATTATTAATATGGTTTATTAAAACAGTTTTTTAAAATTGATTTCTGATTCTATCTTCTTAACCATAAAAAACGAAGTCAATAATAAACTTCCATTTTTAGATGTGTGCATAAAGAGATGTTGGAACATCCTTAAGATTACGAATCACAGAAAAGAGACACACACAGGTCAGTATCTAAATTATTGTTCTAACCATCCTAATACTGTTAAGGAAGGACTAGTTCATTCCTTACTTGACAAAGCAAATAATATTTGTTCTGATAGAGAATCTAAATCAAGAACTAAATCATAGTAAGGATGACTTAGTTACCAATGGATACCTCAATCCATAATTTCTAAATGTAAAAAACTATATTTAAGGAAAAGAAAGAGTTAAAAAACAATTATAAAGACTTATCGTACATGATGATCCCTAACATGCCGGGATTATCGTAAAAAGTTAGGTGTGTTCTTAAGAAATATAAAATTCAAACAGCTTTTAATAATCAAAACACTGTTAGGCAACATCTCGTCAAAACCAAACCTGATATTGGCACTCAGCACACTAAAAACTGTGTTTAGACTACTATAATATGTGAATGTGATAGCCAATATATTGACAAGATAAAAAGACCTCTAAATATAAAAATTAGTGAACATCCAAAAAAAAAAAAAAACATGTGATTAAGTCTAACCGGTAAACGAAAATAGCTGAACATATTTCGTTTGAAAATAACACATTTAATTGGGAAGATGCGAAAATAATATAACAGGAAAAAACTTATATAAACAAAAACTAATTGGAACCTACTGTATAAAGCTATCGGAAATCCTATCAGCCAAACTAGTTTAGAAATAAGGCCATTATGCCTTCCATTAATAAAAACTGAATTAAAAATTGAAGATAAAAATTCTTCTACTTTAAATAAGGCTGAAATTTTGCAGCTTATTTTTTCCAAAAATGGGAATAATGATGAGATCGAAAACAAAACTCTTGAAAGAAAGAGTAAAAGATTGTTTACCCCTACCCCAAATAACAGTTAGGACAACTTTATCTTGGCTCCATCACTAAAATCAATTCGTTGCCACCCTTTGTGTAGTGTAGGCCTGTCTGTGTATGTATGTGTGTGTTTGTGTTGTGTGTTGATGTGTGCGTGTTGTGTGTGTACATGTGTGTTTATAGGGCGGAGTGGAGGGTTTCTGATCATGTTTGTATTTAATCTTAGTTAAGATTTAAGTCTTACACTTCATCCACATCCACATTGCTGAGCCTAGGTATGACTAAGTTGGACCTTAGTGTAGAGTCCAGCTCTACCGCAATGTGCAAAGCCCTTCCAGTGTGCTGGTATCAATTTTAAAAGTTTTTGTGTTTCGGGGAATCCTTGTTTTTCCTTATATGGTTTGAATGCTCAGGCCTAGTTTTAGGTTTGAATACTTTTTTTAGATGATAAATTTAGTTTTAGTTTCCAACATGGCCCTCAAGCTACTAGGCTATGTTGGTGTTTTTCTCTTAAATGTTCTAGTTTCACACTTGATAACAAGAGTTTCAATAGAAACGTTGTGTATTAATTTTCTATACACAAATGATGGCAAATTTCCGAATAAACCATATAATTAATTTATACTACATATAGAGAATTTGTTTTTTCCTATCTAATAAAAGATTGAGATGAATAAATACCCGGGGATTCAGCTAGTATATCCATAAATAATAATAAGAGCGCTTTATTAAACGAAACAGAAAACTTTTCAGATGTACAAAAATATCAAATCCATATAATAATTCTTTAAGAAGAAAGAAACTGAATTGCCTTGATTAAATAAAAAGCACTTTTCTCATGGTGAGGAGTTGGTCTTTTTTTAAAAAGAACATAATACAAATGTTTACTCAATAGATGACTTCTTCAATTAAATTTTACTTAAATCTTAATTCCCAAGATGACTTGCAATATTTACACAGAAAAGTCCAGTCTTTACCATTCAACATGTCTTTCACCTACAATGAACTTCATACACATTCCTGGAAAATCATCAACTACTTCTTTTAAAATTATAGGACATATACAAATAAAATCCATTGTATTGTAAGGTGCTCTTTTCTCCAATTTTTATTTTTTTCAAGAAGTAAATGTTATGTTAGGCAAACATTAATTTGTGTAAAATCTGTTCCAATAACCATAATACTGTATTATATATATCTATACTATTATATAAAAATCTAATGGTGTCTGTGTGTGTGTGTGTTACTCAGTCATGTAAAAACTACTGGACGCATTGAGCTGAAATTGTACAATGACATTCTTAGGGTCCCTGGTTAACACATAGGCAATTTTTTTTTATTCCATCAGAACACCGCCCCACTGGCCTTGAAAACTCCCTTAACACTCAATACAAATATACGTCAACGCCGTACGAAGGACAGGTACTCACTCTGCTAGTATATAATTATTATTAAGTATAATTATGCATAAACTTTTCCAACCACCTTTATAAGGAACCTAAAAGTTCCATTTAACAAAATAACAACTAACACCTAACATGTGCCTACAGGCAACAAATTCATATAATATTTATTGCATATATTATTTAAAGCAAAACCTTTAACACCCTACATTGGGAACCGATAGGTTACAATTAACAAAATAATGACCAACATAAGCCTTTATATTTTAATTATCATACAATATTTATTGTCTATATTTTAAGCAAAAGCTTTTTTAACAAACTTCCTTGGGAACCAACAGGTTTCAATTAACAAAATAATGACCAATATACACGTTTATAATTTAATTATCATATAAAGGTGTATATGTCGGTCATTATTATGTTAATTGGAACCTGTAGGTTCCCAAGGCAGGGTGTTGGAAACGTTTTGCTTAAAATATACTTAATAACAACCTTCCTTGGGAACCTACAAGTTCCATTTAACAAAATAACTGTAATACATATTTTCTGTGTTTTTATTTATTCAGTTTCAGTTGATTAATTAACTAACTAATGCAACCTAACTCAACACAATATGTGGTTTACAATGTATAATTTATTTAATTTAAATCTTAATAATTATTAAAATCTAATTTTCATATTTCCAATCCGCATTCCTTGGATGAAATTTCATACATCGGAAGAAACTGTCCATATTATTCTTAGTGTGTTTATGTATACTTTTAGAATTACTATACTACCTTTTTAGCTTAAATTTGTATGGAGGGGAGATACAGGCTTACCTACCTAAAAAAGCAGCCCTTGGTATTAATAATAACCTAATAGTGGTAATAATCTAATTGGTAATAAGTGGTCCTAATAGTACACAAGTAAAAACTCACACACACGTGCACGCACACACACACACAAACAACATTAAAGTTCTGAAATGTTTCGTAAACACTGTTTACTTTCTCAATCAGTAGAGAGTATAAAAGAAGACTGAATTGTTTTAATCTGGGATGGATTAATACAGATCCATTCCTAAATCAAAACAATTCAGTCTTCTTTTATACTCTCTACTGATTGAGAAAGTGAACAATGTTTACGAAATATTTCAGAACTGTAGTGTTTTTTTGCATGTTTTCTTACTTGTGTACTATTAGGTAATACCAAGGACCACTTTCCAAGGTAAGCCTGTGTCTCCTATCCATACAAAATCTAAACTAATAGGTTATGTGCCCTATTAAACTCTAACCTGCACTCTTTTTGTTATATACACATAAGGGAAACTGAAAAATTAAGATTCATTTAAATTCCTACTCTCTGATTTTCTACAAACCTCTCTATTATAATCTTGTCCAGTTCATCATCGCCTGTTGTAATTGCCAATGTTGGCATGCTTTCTGCTTGCTTTAACTGGAACATAAATTATAAAATATATGCATGCATAACAATTGATTTAATAATACCAACTAATTTGAAAGGATAGCTCAAATTAAGCGAGTGACATATTTTAAACATTTTTTAGCTGAACTTAAATATTGACAAGAGCTATTTCCCTGGCAATGATGACACAAGATCGGTGCCCCCTCGCTACACCACTAGTCATCTTCTAACAGTAAAAACTACTTTAGAGACTTTTTCAAGCTGTAAACAGATTAAACTTCCTTGTATGGCAAATCGCTTTTGGGTCATTCCACGTCAGTTCAACCATTTCACTCACCACCTCAGATTTTTATGAAACTTGGTATGTTTGTTCTATACGTAAAGTAAAACACATATTTAAATTTAGTGGATAAGAAAAATATTGATTAATTAAAGCTTCACGCTGAGGTGTCAAATTTTACAACAAAACAAAAGCCCTACCTTGTGGTGCTAAATTTGCAACAACACTGAAATGAAATTATATGAAACAAATAAGTTTAAATTCTCAAATTTATTAATAACAAAAATATCTTCAATAAAAAAACAGTTACAAAATTATTATCTTCAAAATCATAATTGAATAAATAGTTCTGAAAACAGTCTACCCTTCAAAATCTTAACTATATATTTATTGACAAAAATTGTTCAAAATTTAATTAACACAACGTTGTCTTTCTCAGAATCTATAAATATACACATGAACAATATTCAATTATTAGTCTTTCATCTATTAAGAGCTCTTAATCTCGGGGTTAGGGGTTGGTGCTGGCTTTTTCTAATCTTTAGAAAAAGAACAAAATAATATATACACATAAAATAAAAAATAAATCTAAAATAAGTCCCAAAATATTTAAATTAAATTAACTGCTTCATAAATGTAAATGTAGCAGGACATATGTATTGAAATGTAAGTAAGAAAAGGTTTATTACATTTGAGGAGTTTTTGATCAAATTGAATTGTCTATATCAATTTTAAACAATGTTTATATGTAATTAATCAACCCCACATCAATTCTGATCACTTGGTAAGTGAAAATTAATACTTGTCTTTGGATAATCTTTATAAATTTAGTGTAAGAAAATGGTTGGATCTCACCAAAAATTCTGTTCAGATTTAAGTACGTTTTCTTAATTGTTTCTTCAAGATTAAAAAAAAATCTACTATATATTGAACACGCACTATTTAATACTTCTTCTAGTCTCATTTGATATCCCTGTACTCGTTGATGTACCTTTTAAATTCTTATTCAAAATCTTCACCTCTGTAGGAACGTCTTGTTCATCTACAAGATGCCAACAATCCAATCTTTTTTTCCAATCGCCCATCTACTATATCACCTGATCTTCTATGTATGCACTTTGTGTGTGTGTTTTGTATGCGAAGGGAAAATTTAGATAATTATTAAAAAAATGTTTTTCTAAGGTTTTCAATGATTCAATTTGAAAAATAGGGACTTTAGAACATTAAATACACTAAATTATATTATTAAACAAACAAATAACTTCATTTTACATCAAAATATTATTGGTTAAACCAATTACTCTAATTTATACAAATTGTATCGCATATCTACGTCACAACTGTTCTAATTTAATTCACCAATCAGAATGCGGGTTTGGGAAAAGTCCTTGTGACGTCAGCTTGAAGTTCGGAATAGATCAATCTGAAGGCCATATTTAATTCGGGACTTGGATTAGTTTTTAATTTCTACCAAATGACTGGTATGTCCTTTGTATTTTCCTAAACGACCTTTTCTACGTAGAAGATTCCGATCTATTAAAATTACTAGTTTCTCCTGATAGATTTTCATTTTCTTAGAATCTTCGCAATTCTGTGATGCCCTGTACTGGATTCTCATGTTAACTATATTAGAAGGTAATTTTTAAATTTAAATGTTCGTTTTAGTGGTCAAATTGTGTCTTTATAATAATTTTCCTAGATTAATGATTTAATTTTGATTGATTTTGAGGTGAGAAATATGGTCTTAAAATATGGGAAAATATTTTTAAATTGTGATTTTCTTTTCGGTTTCCTAGGCCTATAACATACTACCTAGTTATTCAATTGACGTGTCAGTTGTGTCCTTCAGATCTCGTGTGTCGCCACTTGTTTGAACCGCATTCCACAAATATTTATTCTGCAAATATTTTTTATTAAATGACATTCTAAATTGTTTCAATAGATTAGTAACACCACCAAATTTCGACTTTTTATTTCACTTAGTTTTTGACTTATGACACTTTAAAGTTTTAATGTTTTTCAATTTCCGCGCCTTGGATAATGTGCCAAACAGAATGTGTCGTAGATAAGAAAATAATTTCTCATTTACTTATTTCACACCCAATCTTGATGAAATTTTTAAGGTAGGTTCTTATAACTATAAGGATTTTTTTTAAAAATATATCATGAATTATCAATTCAATTTTTACCAAGAAAACAAAACATCACTTTATAATGCTTCTTCTCCAAATCTGACTGTCGTGAGTACTACCTGGCCATAATGCATTGTTGCTAGTAATGTTTCTTCTAAATTGCTTGTCGCTTGTACATTAATACTAGCACATCTCTCTGTTAAGACAAATCTTCATACTGTGATGGCTTCTTGATCTCAATACGAGTACAATCTATGGCTCCTATCACAGTTGGAATCTTGTATTTACTTAACTATGTTTCATGAGCTTATTTAATTATTACTACTAGAGAAATGAATCCAGTCGTTGGTTTTTCTCAATTTTTTTTCAGCATAGTATCAAAATTTTTACAAACTACTTGTGGACTTCAAAATCTTTAGTAACTTCAATCTGAAAACCGGTGTCACTCAAATAACGTAGGAAGATTTCCATCTTCTGTAAATTGTTCAAAGCACCTCCTCTGCTTTCATCATAATCAGGTTGAAATTTCTCTGCCAAAATATGATGGGTTCCTTTTCGAATTTGAAATAATTGTTAGGATTAGATAGGACTAATATCTCTTCATCTTTTATAATTTTTTTTTTTTTAGAACATACCTTTATAAAAGCAGCCATTTTACAAAACTAGTGAAAGCTAAGTGCTGAAAGAGTAGACTGATAATTGCATTGTACGTCTCTTAAACTTTCAAGAGATGATTTAAGCTCTTACTTCCCAGTGGGTCAAATTTAACCCAAACCGAATTTTATTTTTAATTCGGTTGTAATCACAGTGAACACAAGTTGGTGTACCTAAAAGGTTTTTAATTTTTTTCAACAAACTTTCAAGTAAGTTTGTTTGAAAAAATTAAAAACCTTGTAGTTAAGTTTCAGGTAAGTTGTGTTTTTCAGGAAATAAAAATAGTTAGTACTATTGCTCTACTTACATATTATCTAACTACATGAGTTGAATTATAGTTTTGTTACACTATAATCTAAAAAATGTATTTGTTCCTAATTCGTCACAGTGGCCAACAACAGTAAATATGTTGTTCAATCATATTAGAGCTAAATTTGACAACAACGGTTGCAGTAACATTTATTGCCCTATAAACTTGATTTTATGCCAATTTAATTTTACATAATAAAGTCTTGTTGTAAGTTCATTCTTTATTACCAAAACTAAATATGATGAGATTCATTCCATTTTCCAAATGGTGTGATTGTGTTGAGTAAACCATAAACCAGCATTCATCCCACCTGAAGAGAGTGACTAAAGCTATGCTACAATACGGATGAGGATCCAGATTACCAAACAAATGCCGATTTTGGAAATAACATATTGAAGCGCAGGAATGTCTTGGATCATAAGTAGAAATTTGTAAGAATTATATCTTGGTCAAAATATAAAATATGGGAAACACTTACAAGTGTTTTCTAATTTCAGTTTTTGAAAGTAGCTTTAATGATTCTGATGACCATGCTGAAGCACCATTCTCTTCTCAGCCCTCTAAATCAGCTTTTTCACATAAGGAAAGACTATTAAAAAGAAGAAAAAAGTTGTTTTTGTATGGAAGGATGTTGATCTTTCAGAAATGAAAAAAGCATTTCTGTATCGAATAAAAACCTAGATGAACATATATTGCAAGCCTCTATTATTTAAATGAGGCTTGCAATGATGATATAACATTCAGAATATTGTTGAACAATCAAACCTGTACAGTCACAAACCTTTGAATACTGTAAATAAGGAGATTGAACAATTCATGGGAACATGGTTTACATGGGTTGCTTTGGATTGCCACAATCCAGAGATGCTGGGCTGCAAATTCTCAAATTGAAAAAAATTACAGAAGTTATGTCATGGAACAGATTGGAGGAGATAAAACCTAATCTCCATTTCAATGATAATTCCAAACAACCACTCTAATCAGACACTGAAAGAGACAGACTCTTAAAAATTCGGCCTCTTGTTGATGCACTTTCAGGAAAATTCAGTGAGATACCACATGAAGATAATATCCTTAGTGTCAATGAGCAGACTGGAAAGGCCACTCACATCTCAAACAATATAACCCCCAAAAAACAAATAAAAGGTGTTATAAAATATTTGAACTAAGTGACAGCAGAGAGACTTTGAAAAAAAAGACTACTGTAATTGAAGGAATAGAAATTCGTCCTTTGAAGTACATTGACAACAAACCGTATATTTAGCAATAACTTTTGACAGTGCTGCTCCAGTGTCAGCAGTCGAAAGGTATGACAAAAAAGAAAAACGCTACATTGATATTCAGTGTCCCCATGCCATACCTACATATAACAAATTTATGGGTGGGGTTGACCTAATTGATATCCTTATTGCTTACTATCGAATACATATTCTATCAAAGATGTTCTACTTGCAATTATTTATTCAGTTTATAGATATGGCAGCCTGGCAAATGTATCTATGTGAACACGAATCTCTAAGAAAAGTCTTTTGAACTTGCTGGCTTTCATATCTGAAATAGTCCAGTATCTTTGTTTCGAAGGAAAAGATGTGTGCAAGAGAGGAAGGCCTTCTGGATCTAACTTGTCACCAAACAGCACTGACTGGACTTATGGAACCAAGAAGAAACGGGGCCCTGCCAAGGTGATACCAGTGCCAAATGTTAGGAGAGACAGCACTGGCTATTGGCACATACCACATACAGACATCGTATGTTTTCACAAAAAAGTCAAGTAAATTGTGTCATATGTGATGTCCATTTATGTTTAAATAAAAACAAAAACTGTTTTGTCGATTTTCACATGTAAGCCTCTAATTAAGTCTACTTTCTAAAACCTTATAAATATCTTGAAACTTGTAAGATAAATATTGTATTTGGATAATATAAATATTGAAACTTGTAGGAAATAAATGTTTAACAACTAAAAAAGAAGAAAAAAAACATGTTTTTATAGTTTGAGTCAAGAGCCTAAACCAAATTGTTTGTTTATCCATTACTGCCCAACATGCCAGATTTGAACCATACCCAGATTTGGTACGTTATATTGGTAAAATAATATAATAAATTTTGAACACTTGTATAGGAATCTAGTGACAAATGTGAGAAAATAATTTCTTTTGTTTCGTAGGTTGCGCAGAAAGAGGTTTTTTATTCAACAGATTTTTAGGTGTTATCTAGAAATTACTAAAGAAATCTTACAATTTCAAGTAAACACCAGAAAATCCAGAGATGTGTAGATTTCCATTAGTGAACTCTTAACAGCCAGTGACATCTTACTTTATTCACACAAACTTTTATTCACTCTACCCAGATTTGAATTTCTAAATGAATTAAAAAATTTAAAGTTTATACAATTAATAAAATATATAATAAATTAATTTTAATAATCATTTTGTGAAATAATTTTCAACTAGATCATGTACTCTTGAGAGCTTTGTATAAATCTTTCTGAATATGTTTTATCTTGCACGCTCGAAGCTTGTTTTATATAAAATCATTTTAAAATGTTTCTTTCTAAAAATTCTGCATAATTAATTTATTAGCTGTTCGTTAAAAATTTTACAAATTATTTAGAGAATTGTAAAATCTCAATTTTCATTTTGATTGAAAATACTAATTTTAAAAAATCATGTATTTAGATTCAAACTAGTGATGGCTTCATTTTAATTTTCACAGTTTTAGTGGTTCATGAATATGGACGAATAAGTAAATAAGGAAAAAACACAGTCAACCTTGGGATTGACAGAAACATTTTGTACTAACTTATTATTTACAATTACGTATTATGTAGCAGTTATCGATAAAAGCATGCCAATTTATTGTTAATGCAAATTTTTTTTTTAATTTAAATGGGTGATGCAGCTAGCTAAATTTTCAGCTCATAATCCCTAAGGGACTAATATTCAAAAATAATTAAATCATTTTTTTTGTAGGCGTACAAAAAATTAATATTTGAATTTACTTACTTCTTACTTCTTACTTCTTAGTTCAAGCGTCCAAGGCTGTACACCTCGATGGCTCGATGTCTCCGGTATACGTTTGCAGCTAAGGCCCAATGCTGAGTTTCTGTGAGGATCTTTCTGAGCATGGGCTCTTCACCGACATTTTCTTTTAGGGTTTGAAATTTGAATTTAAGCAAGCCCGTATTTTTTTAGTTGTTAAATCATATTGTTAACACTTTTTTAAAATCTTAATATAATTTACTTAAAAGGTTATTGATGAATTTGTTATATATATATTTTTTGATTGCTAAATCCACAATATTGAGATTAGCAGTATTTTAGCTTTAAACAGCATTATACAAATTTTCTTGTTATACCCTTTGCTTTCTCTACAGAAAATCACTTTGATATGATGCATGCACTCATTTACAGGGCCCTTTTATCACAATGAGTACAACAGTGTAACATTGGCTAAATAGTATTAAAGTAAACAAACAGCAACCAAAGCTTCCTAGGGACAAAGCTTCCAAGTTCAAGCTATATCCATGACATGTATTGGAATTGACCATCTAACACTTATAATTTTTGACTTATAATGATGAATTACTTTATTAATATTTATGTTACTTTATACAACCTGGTAATTTCAAACAATTATTGTAATTCTAAAGCTTTAATAACATAATTTTACTTCAAATATTAATTTTTCTTTCACTAAAATTATTTTTACCTTATTTGAACCGATTTTCTGTTTTTATTTTTCTTTAAACAACTTAATAAATGTTAGTCTACTTATTAACAACTTAGTAAGCTACTTAAATTCATATTCAAATAAATAATATTTTTCACGAAAATAAAGATATACAAACACAGCAAAATGTAATTTTCTGAATAAAATATATAGCTTACCGAATATTCCTTCACTAGAGAAGTGAACTTGACTTCATAGTCTGCATGAATGCCAGCAATCTCTAAAGCATGTTTTTCAATCAACTGAGCTAATTGGCGCTGATACTTTGCAGTAAACTGTTGTTCTAGTGCTGCTAATTCTGGTGGCCACTCAGATTTGTCTTCTCCTTCGTCACCCGATGCAACTAATGCCTAAATCAAAATTATTCAACTTATAAACTTGTATTATGAATTACAATTAATTAATTTTGTTTCACTTGTAATAAATATAAAACTTTCTATGTAACTGAAACTTTAAAAATTAAAACTGGTGTTGTAAATCTAGATGTTTGAAACACAGTATATTACACAATAGCAAAGCAGCTTGTATCAAAAATAAATTTAACACAATGCAATGAAAAAATCATTTTTATAAAAATTAAATACAGTTAAAAAAAACGAGCTATGATTTGTCTATGTTATTAAAGCCTATATCTATATAAAATCAAGTATAATTTAACCTAAAATACCCTTATTCCTATGTAATGTATTAGACTTTGTCCGTAAGTTAGAGGAGGATCCAATGATAAATAAAAAAATTAATATCATGATATTTCTGAAAAGACTCATTTTCTATAGAATATTGTTAAATAATTTTTTGAAATCTACAATGTCTAAATTATTACAATAAACACATATAATTGGCGGAAACTATTCTAAATATATAAATATTTTACCATATATTTTGTCATTTGCCACCCGCCATCACCTATGTTCAGTAATTTTTACAATCCGTTACTCTTAACAATTTTACAGTATTTTGTCATGTATAGATCAATTTATGTCATATACTATGACATTGTTTTTTCTATGAACGATGTGGATGGAGACTAAATACACTGTAAAATTATTGTAATTGTTACTTTAAAAAAAAAAATACAGTAGAATCTCGATAGCAAGACTCTCAAGGGGATTTGGGAAACAATCTTGTTATCGAGAGACTTTTCTAGATGAGGTTCGTGCTATCAAGGTTATGACTAAAAGTCGTACTATCAAAGTCACCGTTTTTTTTCAGGATCCCTTTTAGAGCAAGTACATTTTGAATCAAACTTCACTAGTACATTTTGTTTTAAAAAGTACATGTTATTATTATTGTAACAAAGTATGTACTGTGTTGTAACTGGTTAGTAAGTAAATACAAACGCACATTCAAAATATGTACATAGAAAAAATATATTGTACATGTTTTACCGAGCCCAACACCCTCTTCAAACTTATCCTTATTTTTCAAAACTGTATGCAACGTAATGGATGAAATGTTAAATTCCTTGGCAATATTAGTTTTTCTTTTAGTCGGGTTTCTTCAACACTTTTAATCACTTTTCGTTTAAACTCAACAGTCAATGTTTCAAACAAAACAATGCACAGCAAACAAACTACACGAATAAACATCACCAAACAGATTTGACAGCGAGCGCACAGGAAGAGGAGTAAGCTGGATTTTTCATCTTTAGACCTGAGCATAAGACATCTTTCCTTCAAAACATCCGTTCAGTTGAGTCACTGACCGTGGAAACTATGTACTGGGAAGGGTGAAGTCGTGGTATAAAGGTTCCATTGTGTAAAACGTCTTACTACTGAGGTTGAACTCTTGCTATAAAGATTCGGTTTCACAAAAAGAGACGTGCTACAGAGGGTTATAGCAGATATCTGTATGGGAACATAAATCTGTACTATTTATGTTTTAAAAATAACAATAGTCGTGCTATAGAGGTATCTTTAACATTAAGTGTTATGGTAATCCTAGGGGGGTTACAAAAATGTAATTGTTATCAAAAAAGTCATGTTATTGAGAGTCGTGTTAGCAAGTTTGTACTGTAATATATTTTGCTGCTATTTAAATTAGAGATATACCAAAATAATTAAAACTGTGCTTATCTTTTAGTACATCAGCTGACTAAAATTATGCCATCAAATTGAAATAGAACCAAGAATTACCAAAGTAACTAGATATGCGTTCATCTTAATTCATCAGCTGATTAGGAAAAATTGATATGGTAACCAATTAATTAAATTATATTTTGTAAATCAGTTAACTAAAAATCTAGGTACGAATAAAATTAGAATAAAGATTTATTGGCATAAATTTTTTAACTCATGTTAATTTTAAAAAATTGAATAATTTTATGAGTCTATTTGAAAATGTAACATAACCTAACCTATTTGTTGAGTTTTGGTACACAAAAATGTAGATTAGTGGTAGGTTACTAGTGTTGGTAATCATCACAAATAGGTTAAGTTAATGGTTAATTGTTTACTGTAGCGCCCCAATTTAAATTTTATTCCCTCGTTATTTTTGTACTGCATACTTGTTGTCATAAGAATAACTTTTTTAATTGTGAGGGAAAATGTTTTTGGCGGAAAATAAAACATAACTTCAAGTATTCTAGATTAAGGTCCATTAAGTGAATTATTCGTTAAAATAAGCTGGTATAAAAATTGCTTTTACCTTACAAGGTCAAGTAAGGGAGCTATATATAGCCATATATATTTTATAACTACGAGTAAATAAACCTATGTACGATATGGCAACACTAATCGTAATTGAAATTTTTCATGTGGTGTTCCCAAGCGGTCTCGCATCCAAGTACTGTATTAACCATGCTCAATGTTTCGTGACTTCGGTGATCGGATATTGTTTTTACCTTACAAGGTCAAGTAAGGTAAATATATGGAGCCACCTCACTTGAGCTACGCGTAAATAAACCTATATAGACCCTAAGCATTAAACCTGTAGCATTTATATTCTTTTTACAATATTGTGATGAACATAAAGTCTTGAATTTGTAAATCACTGAAAAACAAACGTAATTCACACATTTTACAATCCATGTTGACTGTTCAATAGTTTGAACAACACTAACCCTAACACAAGCAGTCACCCATCCAAGTAATAACCATGCTCAATGTTGCTTGACTTCAGTGATCAGTCGAAACATTGTGTTTGCCATGTATACTTAACCTACAAATACGTCAATGAAATATGTTGAATTAGGTTTTTTTTTTCCGTAATAAACATTACTGCTCACCAAAAAAATGTTATTATTCTTATGAAGACTGGTATGTAGTACAAAAATAACAACAACAAAATATTTGAATTGGGGCGCTTTTGTAGATAATTATCATATATAACACTAGTTCCGAATGCAGGACCATTCAACAGTACCACAGCTATTCTAAGGATAAATCCTTGACGATTAGCCATATTGATTGCAAGCCTGAAAATGAACTGATGATTAAATTATGACTTAAACAATGTGTATATTTAATCTAACCTGTCAGACATATCTATTAACGGAAATAGTACCTTATAGTTTGATGAAGAACATTCATTTGTAAACTCTCTATATTTCCTTCTTTTAAAACCTAAACTTTTTGCAGTCTTGTTGAACCAAAATAATAACCTAGCTATTATTTTTCTCAGATAATATTTATAATGGGTATTATAGTTTAAATAATCGTATGATGTAGTAAATCTAGAACAGTAACAATATTGTTGGATGAAACATGAATCATATCGATATATACAAATTTATATTTATTTATATTGAATTATTTTGCTTGAACTGGACTTTCATAAATTTTCAAAATTAGTTGTGGGACTATACACAAGTCAGTTAACATTTTTACTTGCATAGTATGAATTAACCAAATAACAAAGGAACTAATCACTGGTAATTAACTATTCTTACTCTTTGTGATTTTACTTTAATGAAATAATTAAATACTAAATGCCAGTAATAAGCTTAGGCCCAATAGCTGTAGACATAGTAACAAAAAACCCTATAGGTTAGTGTTGATGTTATATTATTATTATTAAATCTGTTTTGTAGGGCGGATTTATAATTATTTAATGAAACCCGAATTATTGGAATATGATTAGTATAAAAGACTAGTCTTACCATAAACTAGGACTACGGATTACAGATAAACAGATCTATCTCAGAAAAAATAAATGATACTGTAAATGACAAAGTTTTAAACTAAATATTGACAGTCACTAATAAATTGATTAAGCAATTTTTTTTTTTTTTTTTTTTGTTCTACAGATTCACAGGCAAACATTTTAATTCCCATTTATTATAATATTGGGAAAATATTTAACGCTTGTATAGGCCTACTCTAGGCCTATTTGTACAGTACAAAAACAAAAACAAAGTAAAACTTTGCAGCAACAATAACTTAAATTTCAGGAATTAATGTAATTATAACTCATTACATAACTAAAATAATACCTACACAAATATAATTATTCTGAAATACTTATAGTTAATTATCATTACACATAAAACTGTTTTGAGGTTAGAAACCTGAAATTCAAACTACACAATAGCGGATAGCCAAGTAAAACTTGTTGATGAAGTTTCTCCTCAACCGTTATCAAAAACACCTAGCGAAATCTAGTGGCGATTATTTGAACCATAGATATAGAACTACTCTCCAACAAATAATCTGATGAATTAAATATAATTTATATAAATGCTTGATAATGACTTTAGTTTAATCAAGAACAACAAAGTTGTAATATTTCATTGTCAAACTAGGTATTTTGAATGTAAATTTGATACTGCAAGTTTACAATTAATTCACAAACTCTTAAAATATGAAGGTCAAAACTTTTTTTCATATCTAGATTATTACCCAGATTTTGGTGCAAAGTAATCTCAAAATCATGTAATAACTACCATAAATCAAATTATGTAAATTATCTTTATCACATTTTAATGAATAAATAAAATAATGCTTGGAAATTTAGAATTTTTTAACTACAAAATGTCAATATTTAAAATTCAAAAACTTATTTTATATAAATAAGGATAAAACACAGTAATTTTTACATAAATATGTATCTAAATTATTCGAAAAATAATTATTACAATTATTTTTTATTGACAATAAAAGAAATAGAGACTTTTTCCACAACAAATGATTTATTTCAATTAGATGGTCTTCCAAATACTGAACAAGTTTTTTTTTTTTCCCATTTAATGGCCATACAATTCTGACAAGTGTTGCTCTATACATTGCTATTACATAATTGGTATTACAGTTGTTATCATTTGATTAAAGTCAAAAGCATTCAAAATTGTGTTATATTTCCAAGTAAAATGGAAAACTTAAGGAAAGCAAGTTTAATCACGGTAATCAAATTTGTATTATTCCAGTAGGATTACTTGTTTCAACAGTTTTCGTCTGTATTTATCAGATTTTTGGCCACAGCCAATCTTGTGAGGTTTTCAATATGAAACTGTATAGGAACTACATATAATAAAACATGTTGAAATATTCAAACACTTTATAAAACTTTTTTTAAACGTGTATTTTTAAAATTAAAAACCAAAAACATACATAGATGTTTCTACAGTTTTGTTTGTCACGAAATTACATTGGAACAGCAAATTAAAACAAAATAAAATCTGTTAAAATTAAAGTTCGTTTTAAAATATTTTTAAAAAACATGAACGTAGACACATATTATGAACAAAATCATTTAAAAAGAATTTTATTATGATGCAAACATTCGAAGAAAATACATTACATTACAACTGATCTATTTTTTCCAATCAACATATTTAAATGATCATATTAATAATATGTGTAGACGCTCATGTTTTTAAAAAATATTTTAAAATTGAACTTAAATTTTAACTGATTTCATTATGTTTTAATTTGCTGTTCCAATGTAATTTCATGACAGATAAAACAGAACTGTAGAAACTGGCAATCCTATTTAATTAATTGAGTATTATTTGACAGATATAACAAGGTAATTTACCTTTTCAATAATTATTATTTCGTGTCATAAAAAAGTGGGTATAGTTGGGTTAAACCAACTTTTTGCTAAATTTATTAAACTCGTTTTATAATGTTGTTGGAATTAAAACAGGCTTCATAGTTTACAGCTAAATCAACCCAAGAAGAGATTACTAAAAATATCATGAAAATTGGTTTAGCCATGTGAGTTGAGATTTTTTCGTTATGAACTATGCTGTGATAGATCTGAATTAAACAGTAATCGATTATTTTCCAAAGTTTAGTCTACGGAAATCAGGAACATAATATGCTAGATGTTTGGTATGCAAATACCAGATCTACTAAATGGTGCAAAACCATTGCAACAAATTATCTCTATCACTCGTCTATCTCCAAAACAATATAAAAAACCACCAAAACTATGACATCACCAAAAATTTCAGTTTGGTAATTATCAGTTGAAGAGTAAAAGAAACTATGGACACTGTCTTTAAAGAAATATTTATATAGGGTCAAATGTACAAAGAGCACTGTGGCGATATTCACAATAAAGAAAACAAGGATTCCCCGAACACATAAAAGAAAAGATTTTTGTAATTCGGGAAATCCTTGTTGTCCTTATTTATATAGGGCCTAAACTTACTTCCCCTCTACCATTAAAATGTCCTGCATAAATCGTATTAGATTAAAATCAAGCATTTAATGATAATGATCAAAGTTGAATTTCATTTTATGTCAATTATTCATGAACCATATATATATTTTTTTACATGAGTTTGAGTCATTAATCTTTACATTCTACTAAATTTAAATGAAATCAGTAAAGCTGATTTCGATCAATTAAGTATTTTATAACAGCCCCATGAACAATTTTTAGTGTTTATACCAAATAACTCATGATTCAGGATTTGTAGAGATGGTGGCCAATAATGTTAGTGTTGTTAAAACCTATACTTAAGCAAAATTTGATTAAAAACATTTGAGGAGATATTGAGAAAATCACAATTTATGAAAAAAAGTTCTGAAATATGGCCAAAATATGCCCACAATGAATTTGATTAAAATCAGTTTAAGAGTTTGAGCTGTAAAGCATTGCACAAATGACAGATGGCAGAGAGATGTCAATACAAAAATCTCGAAACGGATACAGAATATCCACACAAAAACATATCATTTTATTTTTTACCCATCACATAACTTTCTCTATTCTATGGATATGTTGTCAAGATTGTAAAATAAAATAGAGAGAAAGGTGATTTTAATCTCAACTAATCGAATTTAGACTGGGGCCATCACACAACCATATGCTCAAGTTTGAAGCTATACTTAAAACAAAATGAAATGGATCCAGTAAAAAATATATTTTGTATCCAACATAAAGAATAAAAAGTATCCTTGTGTTTTTAATGGAATTTTTCATGATTAGTAATGACGATCAAATGACACTTTGGTAGAAGGTCAAATTCTGAATATTGTTGTTCATGAACTTTTTTTGACTTATTTTCAGATGAACTATATACATTCCAAACTTTACAAACTTTGTAGATGAGATTTAAACTTTTAAAACAAAATTGATAACTTTTCATTTCAGACTTATCTAGGTGTAAATGTATATTAAAATTATGAAATATCCAGATAAATTATCACTACAAACCAAACGGCTAGACCATCTTTCATATTGTTCACATTCTTCTATATCTACTTTTCACTAATAAGATATCTATGGTTCAATTTCAGAAATGGAAACATGACATTATTTGCTTATTGTTGATATTGATAAAACTAGCAATTCTAATGATTAGTGATAGGCTAATATTGATATTAGAATTTTTTGATTATATTTCTTGATTTTTTAATTTTTAGTGAAAAATATAATTGCCTAAGTAATTCATGAGTCTATAACTTCTCTCTAGGTTATATATATGGCAGAAAGTAGATATAAAATAACCATCAACTTTTATGAAATTGGATGAAATTTATAACAGGCAAGAGATGATTATGGTTTGACTTGATTGTTTATTTATTTATTATTATTATTATTTTTAACAGTGGAAACTTAAGCCATGGTTTATAAATAACAAATATTTATTTCATAAGGCTAATTAAATTATTACTTACATACCATTTAATTCACTTGAAATTCTTAATCCAAGATAATGAACAAAAAACAACTTGAAATAAACTAACACAAAATACACAAATTTACGTTAACACTTATAAATTTAATAACAAATCATAACATAGTAACATGGTTATAAGCAATGTGTAGGCCTACTAATACAGAAGCCACATTGAAGATGAACTTTGGACTCCTGTCTAAGGTCAGCAAATATGATAATTGGGTCATCTGTAAGACTATAAAGTTCTCTATTGTTATTATTATCTATTGAGATAACATTTTGTTTAGTTGTTTATATGAAATTCAACAAAATCAATTTATAAATAAGGGTTGGCCAAATGAATCATACTACTTACAATACATAACTCTCTTTTGTAATGACATTTATATTTCAATGTTTTCTAAAATAAAAGAAATATTTGAAATATATAATCATGAATTATTTATCCAAAATTTTGAATGCCTGTACTGTAATATTTCAAATTTCATTATTCTAATCTGAGTATTAAGTGTGAAAAGAATATTTATGATTTTTATTTTGTTTCTGTGTATTTATTTTTAACGAGTAGGACACTTCTAAAATTTTGTTTAAATGTTTTTTAAATATTTTTTTTATTTAGGGATGTGAATATATTCTGGTTTGGTCCCTTATCAAATTGTCAGATATAAACTCACTGACCACTTCAGTTATTAACAAATGTGTCTTGGTTCTTCAATTCTCTTGTAATTCAGAAACTTTTTAAAATCTCATTGATTTTTTCCTTTTATTGTTTAAAGATGAAAACCCTCTCGGCCATTATAGACTAATAAAAAAAGAGAAAACCATAAAATAAAAACAAATATTCTAATAGTGCAAAGGTCGCAAAAGAACAAAAGTTGGTAAAGAAAAACCTTATAGGAAAGATGAAAGATAGGAATCTAACCTAAGACTAAATGGAAAAAACCATGTACCGGTATATATAGCTAGAATATCCTTTCTATACAGATGTTCAGATGTAAATAAAATCTTGGTGCAAATTGGACACAAGGCTACTTAGTAAATTTGGGACAAATCTTTGGTGTATAATTTTTCCTGTGCTCTCGATTTTAAATATGGTTATGGTATTTGTTAATATTTTGTTAATATGATAATAATTCTTTGTTAAATTCTTTATTAATTCCCTTTTTTAGAGTTCCTATAAATTATTTATTTTGTTTTGTTCATATATGAAGTGCTTTTTATAAAATGCTTCTTTAAAATATTTTTTCTTTACTTATTTACACAATGGCATTTTCTTTTACTTACCTTTATAATCACACAATCTTTCAAAGTTGCCTTTATATTATATCTAATCAGTTTTTATCTTTTTTTTTTTTTTTTTTTTTTTTTTTTTTTTTTTTTTTTATGCTGTTTATGTATTGTCATCAATTGATTCTTCAAGTCTTCTAAAACTAAATGCCTGAAGTACACTTGTTGATATTATGAATCATTGTTATCATAGTGTTTGCCGATTTTGTTTTGTTTGACATCAACTTTGGGAGCGTTTTGTAAATTGTATTTTAATTACTATTTTCCTATTTCCTTAAAATTTTATTTTTTACTTTTTTAATTGTATACTGTTAAAATTGTCTACACTTGTATATTATGTGTGTGTTTCACTTCAATTGCCAACTCCAAAAATAGGTTTGCAAAATCATCCAACTTATTCAGACTTTAAATTTAAAATTACACTAAACAATAAATTATATCTCATTTGACGTGGCAAATATCAAAAGTTGACACAGCTGATCGAGAAGGCAGCTACAGCTGATTCAGATTCAGTACTGTTTATTTTGGAGCATACCGTATTTGTTACATAAAGAAACAAATTCGTTTAGTTGTTATCATTAATTGTTTCAACCTGAATCGTGTTTAAAACCAAAGACTAACAAAATGTGTTTTTGAAATGTTACAAACTATTATTATATTATTTATTTTTATGATGTTATTTCCTTTGTTGATTCTCACGATGTTTTTTTAATTCTTAATGCAAATCACTCCATTTTCATTAACAGACACATTTAACTGTATTGTAGTTTTGACATTGTTAGCTCATTATCAACAAATGAAAATTTATTGAATTATACTACCGGGTGTTCAAAAAGTCTGGAAACCCCGTAATATTAATTTTATTAATAAACGCAGAACAATGAAACTCTAAGATTACGTCCTCACTGTAGTTACTGACTTTTTGCTCATTTTAAGTGTCTTTTTTCGCTTTGGGCGGACGTCCAGTGGAGGAAGTCTAAAAAATCTTAAATGTAATCATAGGTCGAATTATACCTCATTTTAAAGGTCTTTGTTAGAGAAACACATTGCCGCAATCCCGACTGAAAAAGGACCATTCGTTTGGAAATGGCAGCCTCTTAAAATTTGTTTGATTCTAATGCTAATTCAATGGCAAATTTTTAGTAAGCTTTAGTTTAGATTACAATGTCACTTAGTGAGACAGAGCAAATAACCATTCTGATGATGAGGGGTTATGGGGACAGAACTCGTTCATATGAGGAGGTAAGCCGCTTGTTCGATGAAACTTGCCCCAATTGACCACCTATTCAAAAATCAACAGTGTTGAAGACCGTACAGGTTCTGTAACAGATCGGTCAAGATCCGGACGGCCAAAATCAGCAACCAATGAGACCAATCAGCTACATAAGGACACCACTTCGAGCACCTTCTGTAATACCTTCCTAGGTTTGTTTATTTTTTTATAATTATTGTCTTGCAAAGTAAGTAATTTAAACATAAACAACTGACATACTGTCTGTTCAATTTTATTAATAATGATAATTGTCCCCAATTACATCTGTGCACTCCTAACGTTTTTAAACAATTAAATCGACCATTACTGATATTTCCTATCCCTCCACACTCCAGCTGTGAAATTCTCATAGCTAAAACACACTAACATAACCAACACGGTTGAGTATTCACTTCTGCCTCTTAATCTTTGCAACGTAAAGTTAACAAATTGTAAAAAGCTGCCATTTCCAAACGAATGGTCCTTTTTCAGTCGGGATTGCATCAAAGTGTTCCTCTAACAAAGACCTTTAAAATGAGGTATAATTCGACCTATGCTTACATTTAAGATTATTTAGACTTCCTCCACAGGACGTCCCCCCAAAGTGAAAAAAGACAGTTAAAATGAGCAAAAAGTCGGTAACTACAGTGAGGACAGGGCCGGCCCTAGGTCTTTTTCAAGTGTAAGCAAAAAACATATTGGCGCCCCCCCCCCCCCACTAATCAAACCACTATAAATCAGTGCACCTGTAACACATATTAATATTAACCAGAAATTAAAGGTAGAAGCCAGGTATGTTTTAATAATACACAAAGAAAAACTTGCAAACCAGAAGTATTTATTATTTACAGGCCATCATCATTACATATAGTTACAATTATTAGTAATTTGAACTCTTCACAAATAAAACTTGAATTAAAAATGAATTTTTCTTGCTTTTGCTTTTGAAAACTCGTTGAGTAATAACTCAGTGTCCATTTTACTCAATATGTCATTTTCAATGGCCAAGATTTCTAGCCCATTCAAGTGTTCTTGGCTCAAAGTAGATCTTAAATAAGTTTTAATGAGTTTTAACTTAGAAAAACTTCTTTCCCCGCTGGCTACTGACACTGGGAGCGTTAACAAAATCCTCAATGCGACAAAAACGTTTGGAAAAGTATCCACGTAACCACGCTTGGTTATAAAAGACAGAGCTCCTGCTAGGTGACTTCCAGAAGGCAGCATTGGTGAAAACACTCTTAGTTCATCAAAGAGATCATTTCCGTTCACGTCACAGTCTTCTCCATCACTCAAAATAGTTTGAAGGTGTTTACAAGCTGTTTTAAAATCTGTATCGTTAACACTCTTGTCCAAACTTGGGATATCGTACAAAAAATTAAAACTAGAACTATGAGTTTCCATTAGTTCAAATCTATCCTGAATTGAGGATATTGCTCTGTCTAGCACAACAAAAAAGAAATTGACTTTAAAGGCATCCATTCCATAGTTTACTGCTTCATCTGCGCTTTCATAAGTAAACTGTTTTTTCACCTTTCTTGGCCGTTCTTTTTCAAACTCGGCAGGCACATTGATTTTTTCTGCAAGTTCCTTTGCATCTATTATCACGCTGTTAAGTCCTTGATCAGATCTCATCTTTTCAAGAAATGATCTCACACTTTTAATGAGATCCATAGAACTTTGCAGGTCATTTGTGACGTTTTGCAATAGTTTACTGACCATGTTTGTTTTGTGCAGGATCTCATACCATGTCACTAAACAGCACAAGAACTTGAAGCTTTGCAGTTTTTTTAAGAGTCCTAAGGCTGAGTTTCTTCCAAATGCATCAAGTTTTTGATCTTGAGAGGCTTCATATAGTGCATCATATACTTCTTCGATATGATATCTCAAAGGCATCAGTGCCTCGATTCTGCTTTCCCATCTAGTATTGCATAGTGGTTTTACTGTGAGGGTTGTGACGTGATTGAGCAAAATACTCCATCTTTGGGTAGAACTTGAAAAAAAGTTAAAGATTTCTTGTATAGTACTGAAACACTCTACTGCACTGTTGCACGATAGAGCTGCATCGTTAATAACCAAGTTCAATGAGTGGTTCCCACATGGCACATAAAAGTCTCTACGATTTAAATCAAGGATTCTCTTCTGAACTCCAACGTGTTTTCCCTTCATTGCGGAGCCATTATCCATTCATGGATTTTAAAGGAATGTCTCGTGCTTTTAATTCTTTGAGTAATACTTCGGTGAGGCCTTCACCTGAAGAATTGGTAACAGGAAGAAAGCCTAAGAAATGCTCCTTTATTGAGACTTCTTCACTTTCTACAGTTTTCACAAATCTTACCACAAACGTCATTTGTTCTGTGTGGCTAATATCAGGAGTACAGTCTAATATAATAGAGCAGGGGTCTCCAAACTACGGCCCGCGGACAGATTTTGTCCGGCCCGCGGAGAGCTAGCATACTTGAAAACTCCTTTTAGAGAACATATTTTTTATAGCAAATTAAATTTAGTTTACTGAAGTATTCTAATTTTATGTTGAATAATTATTAATATGACATCTACATTGATATGGTCATGGGCTAACTACTCATAATATTGTTGTAGGCTTATTGTTATTGTTTTTGTGATAAGTTGGATAAAGAAACACAGAATTGTAATGAGTAAAGTCATGTATAATATGCAGAAAATTTAACTTCAGTATAATTATAATAACTAACAAATTTTGAAATGAATCCAACTAACATTTTATACATTTTAAATAAAAACATAACTTATAACAAGCATAATGACATATGAAATACTAATGAGATTTATGTAATTGAGATTTTCCACTGACAATAGTTTGTAGTTGTGGACTAATTTTACTTGTACCAATTATTAAAAGAGATTTAAGATGCTCATCAGTTAATTTAGATCTGTAAACATTTTTTGTGTACTTCATTTTGGAGAAGGTCTTCTCACACAAATAAGTAGTACCAAAAACAGAAAACAGCCCACGAGCAAATTTATGCAAATTATCAAATTGTGTCAGTGGAAGACTCTTATAAAATCCCAACAAAGATGAGTTTTAATATTTGTTCTTAATTATATCACTGCACTGTAGATCAATCATTTCCATTTGAAGTTCCGGGGCTTGGGTTTCAATGTCAGTATCAAAAGGATTCTGAAAAATCCTAATTTGATTCGCAATGGCATCAAAGTCCGAGAAACGAGTATCAAAATTTATTTTCAAAGCACTCAAAGTTTCGATTGCAAAATCCATAGGAAACTCAGTCTCAGTGGTGTGGCTGAATATTTTACATGTTTTAAAATGTGAAAAACATTTACTTCGTAGTTGTGATTGAAACAGTATCAATTTCTGACTCGTGAAAGGGGTCAAGGGGTGTAAGGTGTAAGTTGAACGATGAGCTCGGTCTAACTTCCGGCGGCTACGGCCGCCCACAGCCCTAAATAATTCGCAAGTTCACTACTATTAGCACAAACACAGATTTACAGATATTCTCTTAATACTACTGATTATTATTAATCAGTAATAGGTTATATGAGTTGATTTAGTAATAGGCCAATTACTTCAGTCTTTTTTAATATTATTTCGTTGAATGGCTTGGCAACTGTAACTGACAAAACGACAAATAAGCGGAAATTTTATGCCAGATATAGATTGTGCGTTGTTGGTTGATTTAAACTTTATACGCCTAGTTCAGCGCCCCCCGCATCACGGCGCCACACGCGGCCGCGTAGTTAGCGTATAGCTCGGGCCGGCCCTGAGTGAGGACGTAATCCTAGAGTTTCATTGCTTTGCGTTTATTAATAAAATAAATATTAAGGGGTTTCCAGACTTTTTGAACACCCGGTATATTGTCACTGGTAATGAGACGGGTCACTCACAAAACACCAAAAACAAAGTATCAAACAATGGAAATTCCAAATTGCCAACAAAAAGAACAAAAGAAGCTCTTAGGATGCAGAAAGTGATGATGATCATGTTTTAGGATGAAAAGGCCATACTATTGATTGATTTTATGCCAAGAGGATAGACAAAAACTCTGAGGGAAATTGTCAGACATATCACAGTCTCCACCGTGCCATGCAGAACAAACTGAATGGAATGTTATCTGGTGGTGTCATCTTCGTTAAAGATAATGTTAGTTCATTCTCAGCTGGAACAATTCGAAAATTACTTCAATGTTTTGGCTGGGATATATTCAGCATCAGCCATACAGCTATGACTGGTGCCCAGTATTTCCAAACTTTAAAGAGTTTATAGGAGTAAGACACTTTGAAGATGATGATGACTAGAAAGAAGGTGTTACTGAATGGTTCAAAAAGTTGGTGCCTGGAATATAATATAGTAAAGACATAGAAAAAATGGAATCATACTATGACAAGTGTAAACTGAAATGTTCATTACTTACTAGAAGACCCTTGATTAACTATTATAGTGAATGTATCTGTATTACAATTACGACTGGAAAATTCAAACTGTTCAAAATTTGAAATATTAACAGGTATATGTAATAAACTAAATTTATAGGTAAAATACAAATTACTTTATTTCAAGTTTTAGCTTAGAGATTGTGAAGCTGAGTAACTGAACATCTGATCTATAACGGAATGAATCAACATATAATGAAACAACAGAAGCGCTCCCTGATAAATTAAAATGAAACCAGTTAGACAATTTAAAGAAACAGCAGGCGGCAGGACACCCACAATTAATTAAAAGTAGAGAGTGTGTCTTCACTTAATTTGAGTAGTTGTCACAAGCACTCCTGCTCTACTCTTCTCAAAAGTACATATAGCAATTTACCTAGCTCAATATTATAGAGCTATATTATTTAATGTACAATAAATTTTGTAGATAATCTAAATTTTAAGCTATCATATTTTGCTGATATTACAAAATATTTAACTAACAATTGAATTACCTTATATGGTTTCCACCAGGTGGCTTCTTTTTTTAAACACTAATGCGTTTCAGAGCATCTGCTCCATCTTCAGAGTTTATTCTATATATATATATATATATATATATATATATATATATATGTCCGTGTTTTTATATTTTATGTTTTAATGTTGTTAACGATCTCAACTGAGTGAATAGAACTCTGAAGATGGAGCAGATGCTCTGAAACGCGTTAGTGTTTAAAAAAAGAAGTCACATGGCGGAAACCATATAAGGTAATTCAATTGTTAGTTAAAACAATATTGACTTGGATACTAGCAACATGATTCTTAAAACAAAATATTTGTTTGAGAAGGCTCACATTTATTCAAACTCCATAAAATAAATATTTTGTTTATTGTCGGTATTGTGAATGCTTGCATTTTAGCCAACTATACTGTAGTGAACCTACCCCTCAGTATAGTAGGTACAATTTAATTTTGTTTGTATTTTTATTTGTGCATAACCTGTACTGTAAATATTCTTTATAGTCTAACACAATATAACATTCAGTATAAAGGGGACGAGTTCAAATACAGAGTAGTGACTGGCATGAGTAAACAGGTGGCAGCAGGGTTGCTACTGCTATAAATTGTGATTACAGTTCAGCAGAAGCCGGTTTACAGCCTACCTTCAACTTGGATTCATCTCCCCTCATCACTTCTCTGGCCAATTTCTTCTCTTCATTAAACACCATCTTTCCGTTATTTCCTTAACCCTTTCGTTATCTGAAGACTGATCCTCTCAAGACCAGCATTCCATCCTTGATCGATGATTTGTTGGCTGGTCCTGTCAACAAGGCACCCCATTCATTTTCTGAGGGCTGATCCCGACAGCACAAATTCTTCCTTATCACTGTCACTCTGCCATACCCTAATTTGCTCAGTTCATGTTCTTCCTAAATGTCAATTCTTCATACCTTCTACTTCAGTGGAAGAATTGAATGTACTTCTGATCAAGACATAGCTTCAATACGTACCCCCTGACAATATCAAACTTGTTAAATATATAACGTGTCTTTTTTTTCCAGATCTTATGAAATCTTGTTTGTGTTAAAAGAATAATATTGTACTGTATTTAATGATCATTGGTAAAATTTATTGTTTCAATCTTTGTTTCCATTATGATGAGTTAATAATCTTCAAAAGAATTTTATTTTAAGAATATTATTTAAAAAAATTTATAGTTTATTGCAAAGCAAATACAAAAGTTATTAATCGATAATAAATGAAATAATTAAAATTTGGTATTTGTTTTCATTAAAGAACAATTAACCAATTTTACAATTAACCAACTAAACAATATAACCAATAATTTTTATTTATTTTTAAAGTTAATAATTCACATGTATTAAAAAAAAGAAAAAGGTTTTGTACATGTTTAAAACAAATAGCATAGAGTAATTCTTATTACTTACTTCTTACTACGAGCTTCCAGAACACTCTCTGATAGCTCGATGTCTCTTATAAACTTGCTCTGCCAACTTCCAATATCTTGTGTCTGTTAAAATTTGTTCAAACTCCGAGTGAGTCGCAGCCATATGTCTTCAGTTTCTCTTTTGGGGAGTTTTTTTGGTTTACAGTAAAGGAGGTTGTGTTCAATGGTTTCCTCTTCTCTATCACAAGCCAAAAGTGAAGAGTCTCCACTAAATGAAACCAATTCAGGTAGGCCTGGGTGTCAATGTGACCAGTTCTTATGCGGCAGAACAAACGTTGTAGTTGAACGTGCAACATCTCGGTACAGTGATTCTTCTGACGGCTCTTTCTAAATCTTAAAAAAGGAATCATCTTGATGTACAAGTCTCTCCACCCAGGTACTCACAAATTTCCTTTTAATATCTCACAGACACTAACTAATAGATGTCTTACCACAATGACTGGGTATCCACTGGTAGGTGATATTTTTTCCTGATAGTCTTCCCAACATTTTATGACTCTCTTCGAAATGGTAGTCAAATCTTGTTGGTCGCTATTTTTGTATTATTTATAGAGCTGATCTAGAGTCAGAAAAAATGCAGATATCATTTATAGGGATGGTGTGAATGTAATGTGTGATATGATATTATTGAAGAAGTTGCTAACCAAATTGATTTTTTCCAGACGATGGACTGGATGGTTCTGTGGAAGAACCTAGATTTTGAGATGTTTAGTTAAGAACATCCTTCTGCTGTATAATTTTAATGGTTCAATTACTAGTTCAATTTCCATCAACTGAACCCTGGTTGTTTTAGGGCATTTCAAACATATCCTCGTAGAACTGTTCTGAATCACTTCCAACTTCCTGAGATGACATGCAGCAGCATACTCCCAAACCTCAGATCCATAGGTCATTTTTGATCTAATGAATGTCAAATAAAACTGTCTAAGAATAACAGTATCAGCACCCCACTCTACTTACTACAGTTTTCATAACATTGATTCTTCCTATTGTACATAGGCAATATGTGAACCCCACAGCAATTTAGAGTCCAAAACAATGCCAAGAATATTCGGATTCAAGTTGTAACACAGGATGTGATCATTAATATATATCACTGGCATGAAATTCTTGAGGGAGTATCTTGTAGTAAAAACTATAGCTTCTGTTTTCTCTTAAGATATCTTCAAGTTCCACTTTGTTGTCCAATTGAACACTGAGTTTATGGCTTGCTGCACTTTAAGAACAGCTTGGACTGGGTTTTCATGTAAAAACCATATTGTTAAATCGTCTGTGTATATAATGTAATCTATGTTATTTGAAGTATTAGATCCAATGTCACTTAGCATTATATTAAATAATGTAGAACTCAGAACTGCTCCCTGTGGTGTCCCATTGTTCACTAGTCCTGGTTCAGATTCAACTTCGTTTACAATGTTTTTAATTTTTCTTGTACAGGAATTTTAACATTCTGGCTTTAATGACCAGTTTCATGCATTGGAGAGCAATGGACTTACTTGGTACTCTGTCTGTCTCTAAATCAAACATTACAGCAACTGTACACTCTTTCATGTTGAAGATAGCATTTATTTTATAGTTAAGTACAGAAAAGCATCCACAGTACATCTTTTTGGTTTGAAACAAACTGCCTGTTACCCAGTAGATCTTCAGACTCCAGTTTCCATTTTAATCTCTCATTGATAATTCTTTCCATTAATTTGCAAAAGAACGACATTAGAGATATTGGGAGATATGAGGTTTCCTTTCCTGAGTTTTTCCCAGGTTTGCAGATAGGTATAATTTTTTAAAGAGTAATTCTATTATTAATAGAACAATTCTTATTATCCATAACGAATATTATTTCACATCACAATGGATAGGGCTGGTCATTCATTTTTTAAAGAAAAGAACAACAAAAAAAATTATAGAAGGAAATAATTTTCAAACAAAATTGATGATTTTGGCATAAATAAACAGTTTCACTAGTTATGAATAAACACTAGTTATATAATAAACACATTATGAATTAAACTAGATAGGCGCTACTTGTCAACATTTATGCTTTAATATTGATATACATTTGCTTATTTTTAAGGGTGTGTTAACTATACTATTAAAATCTAATTTTGTATTGAAGTATGCAAGTTAAATCTAGTAAATTGCTAATTTTTAAATGTATAATTGTGTTCAAATTATATTTTAACTTCAAACCATTATTAGGTTTTAACTGAGGGAAGCAGTTTTCAGGTATACAAATTATAACTTATCAACCTACACCTTAAACATCTCTTCACTATAAGAGATCCAACAGGAGAAAATAAATATAACATTTTCAATGAAAAATAAGAACTTCAAAAGTTCTAATAACAATTCCAACATCAATAATTAAACAGAACTTTGTTCACAAAGAACCCATTTTTAATAATTGTTCTCTAATTACCTGCCTTCTTGGTTGAGTATTGTTATATGTATAACACGTGGATAATTGTGCTCTCCAGTTTTTTCCATGTAACACAATAACATTACGAGTTAGTAAATTTTGTTGTGAGTATAACGATAGAGCTGTCCTTGTGATGATTTATTAAGTCAATTTACTTGTTGGCAAGATATTTGTAAGTATTATACATTATATAAAAAGACAAACTTTTAATTTTGTATTAAAGTCGGTCTCCATTGCTTGTTTGTAATAAGAGGACTTTGAACATGAGTGTGTGTGCTTTCTGTAAACTGGTAGTGGGACCGCGAGATAAAGATAAGATTAAATGTACCTCTTGTAATTTTTGGTTTTATATTAAATGTGTAAATATAAATTAAACAAACCATGAATCAATGATTGCCATTGATTATTTATGGAAGTGTGTTGTTTGTGTCAATGTCCAACGTAAAAGTTTGACTAATATGACAGTGACATCGGCAGATTCCGACTCTAATTTGGCTCCGTCCCTTGAAAATATTTTAAAAGTTTTAAATGACTTTCGTAATGAGGTGAAAGACGATAGTCGTGAAATAAAACAAGATATTAAGCGTTCAAATCTGATTTGGGTGTTTCTGTTGAACATTGTTATAAGAAACTTGATGAAACACTGCAACTTTAAAATCCCAACAAGAAGTATAAATGCACTTTTGGCTAATGTCGAAAATCTGAAAGATGAAAATAATTTTCTTAGGGGGAAAATCGGTGACCTCGAACAACGTCTGGAGGATGAGGAACAAAATTCATGCTGTAACACGGTTGTGATATATGGGGTACCTGAAACTCCAAATGAAAGTACTTTGAGTGTAGTTCCGGATGTCGCGAAGGCTATAGACTTTGTTGTTACTTAGAGCATGGTGGATGCCTGCCACAGGTTGGGCGTAAATCAGAGTGGCGGTCCTATAGGGATTATAATAATTTTGTAAGACGATTCGTTAAAAAAGAATTTCTTCAAAAACGGAGAGTTAAACTAGATTTTTCCACAAGACAAATAGGCTGGTCTGATAATATCACAATATACATACATGAAAGCTTATGTCATTCAGGAAGCGACTTCTGGCTGAGCCACGTTGGCAAAAAAACGGAGAGGTTTCGTGGTATTATAAAAGCAAAAAAGACTGAAGACAGTGAAGTAATTTTCATTCATTCAAAAAACAATTTATAGTCGCTTTAGTAATGCACTTTTATTATAGAACTTTCTCTTTAAAACATTTTATGCAGTAATTAAAGGGATTTGTTTTTTTCACTTTTCTTTAAATCTGGATTTCCTACTATGTCATTCTTGTTAATGTTTTGAGATTTATCTATATTTTTTATTGAATATACTGTATTTGGGCCTGGATTGTAATATTTTTTATTGTTTAAAATGGTATTAATTATATTTTATATATTAAGGCTTTTTTACATTGTAATTTTAGCATCTTGGGCCTATATCCCTGTGGATGGTTAGCTGCAGCAATGTATATTGTGTGTAGTGTATGTTGTCTGAATTTGTTATAATATATATGGCGACTTAATAATTTCTCGCTATTCGCTGCTGCTAGGATGTTCTTTTTTTTTTTTCTTTCTTTCTTTTTTTTTTTTCCTTTCTTTCCACGATAATAATTTTTAAATAGGGTATATTAATAATGCTGAATCTGTACTTTCTCACATTTTCACAAGATGTGAGGCTGATGTTATTGGAATATCAGAGACATATCTTAAGCCTCACCACACTTTTATGAAGTTAATATTAAAACTTTGAAGCCTAACTCTCTAACACGCTGCTTTCCTAATGTTCCTGGGAGTTTTGGACATGTTTTTAAAAAATCATGGTATTTGTTATATTTATTATATATGACTTATTATACATCATTTTAAACCGAAAGAAATTACCTTTTTAAATATATATACATGTAAATACAAATTTTACTTACAGTAAACACTCCTTAGTCTTGAAAAAAGGTAAAATACACAAACACAAAAATAGCTACACAGCACAGTTTACAAATTTGTATGATACAGTTTGAAACATTCAGGTACACAAAGGGGTACTGAACATTATGGGCATCACCATCAAGTTTCCTTCCTTCCAGGCTGAGCATCGTCGTAACTTGGGTCATCTTCAAAATCTTCATTTGGGTCATCCACATCGTCCTCTAAATCAGTTAGGCCTAACGTTGTCACTAAAAAGTCTGGATCGTTATTGTCCTCTATTTCGCCCTCAGAATCAGAACCAAAAATCGGTTCATTCACATTTTCTCTCAAAATGTCACTAATTGAATTATTTCCATCACCTTGGCCTATGTCTGGCTCGGATTCACCATCAGATTCATCAAACAAAAGATCGCGAATTGTATCACTTTTCAATACATCTTCTGCCATATTTTGTAAACTATAACTAAAATATTTATATAAACAAACACTAAAATACTGGGCCTAACTACTAAAATAAAGTAAAAGATTACTTGTATAACTCAAAAAGTATTTAGTATTCAAGAGAAACACCAACCAAACATAACCCATCTTGATTACTCAGTCAGTCATTTTGCAGTAAACAGACATCTAGTGCATTCCTTGTAGATGTGTTACGTTGCCTATAACAGCTTCGTAATATTTTTATTTAGTCCAAATCAACAGCACAGACTATTCGAAAATCAAAGACATACCTAACCAATGAGCTATACGAAAGTGCCGAAACCTGAGTATATGCCGACATTGCGATCGTATAGAATTATATAGCGAGACCCGACATATACTCGGGGTTCGGCGGCGAGTGCCGGCACGTCTGCCCGACCTATACTCAAAGTGTTAATAGTTTTGTCTTACATAAAAATTATCAGATTGGACGGGTGGCGGGGGGTGTGGCTGTGTAAGTAAGAAATTCTCTAGCTTCCAACATTTTGGTAAGTTCACTTGGTATTTATTTTTAAAAACCCAGATTTTTTATTTTTATATATTAAAACTATGGCATGTAGACTATTGTTTGGTGTGGTGTACAGACCTCCTAAAGTGGGATATTTGTCTAACACTGAGGATGTATTGTGTCATTGCTACCTTCGTATGAGCATGTAATATAGTGTGTGGTGACTTTAACATTGATACCTCTAAAAAAAACGTGAAAAGTCACAGTTACTGAACTAATTTTTTTAATTTGATTAATCTGGGCTGCCATTGTCAGAAACGCACCATACTGCCATTTCTCACACGACACTTGATCTGTTGGTTGTTTTTCACACTAATATGGCCTTATGCCATGGCCAAATTCCCCTTCCTGGTATTTCAAGACATGATTTTGTTTATCTTGTTTATACTCTTAGAATAATTAAACCTAAATCCAAATATGTTACCTTCAGAGATTTTAACAACAAATTGTTGATGCTAACTGAATGGTATAAAATAACAATATTGAGTGATATAGATAAAAAAATAGAATTGTTTAATAACATCCTATTATCTTTATATGATAAACATGTTCCTCATAAAACCATCCGGGTTACTCATCATCCTTCGCCTTGGTTAAATGATGAAATTTGTCTCCCGATGAGAAGGAGGAGCTAGGCGTAAGTTTACTGATCAAAGCTGCCAAGTCACTATGATATCTTTCGAAAGTTACGAAATAGAACAAAGCAGACAATAAGAAATGCGAAATTACTTTATGAATACAATTTATTTAAATCATATAGAAATACAACAGATATTTGGCATTTGGTTCGCAATTGTAGCATCCACTCCTTGGCTCTTCACAGGGTGGTAGCGATCTGATTGTGCCTCTCGATGACATCAACTTCTTTGTTTCTGATGATGGTGATGCAGTTCTGACTATAGCTCTGTTTCTAACTATTATTCTACTCTTCCCATCCAACCTTTTGATCCCTTATATTTTAAACATGTATATGATGAATATGTTGTTAGAGTAGTTAATAGAATGATTACCTTGCAATCCAAAGATATTCATAAAATTTCTATTCTTTTAATTAAGAAATTACTTTATATAATTACTCCAATAATAGCACATATTTTTTATTTTTCTCTTCAAAATGGTGTTTTTCCTTAGTTATGGTGGTCGACTCTTGTAAAGTCTCTCCTTAAAAAGGCAGCACCTTTAGCTGGACTACCGTCCCATTAGTTTTTTTTGTGTACTCTCCAAGTATCTTGTATAAAACCACGTAATGAATTTCCTGAAAGCTAATACTGTGTATGATGATTACCAGATTACAGTACCACAACCGCTCTTTTAAGAATTTCTGATGATATACATTATGCTATGGACAAAAGAGAAGTTAACTTTTGACCCTATTTGATTATAGTAAAGCCTTTGATTCTGTTGTTCACAAGGTTCAGATCAATAAACTAAAAAGTTTAAAACTTTCTATTTCTTCTGTAAATTGGTTTAAGGCATTCCTCTCTGGTAGAAGCCAGTGTGTTGTTGGACCGAATGATACATGTTCCAAGTGGTTGGATATAAGAAGGGGAGTCCCGCAGGGTTCAGTTCTTGGACCACTTTTCTTTTCTATATATATATTTATGACATTTCTCACAATTTTGAAAACTCCAACTATCACCTTTATACAGACGATCTTCAAGTTTATAGATACTCTAAAATACCCAATATAAGTGAGTGTGTTGATTTTATGAATGAAGATATTGCTGCTCTCACGACTTGGTCTGTGATACATGCCCTACAAATTAATAATGACTTTGTAATAATATTGATTTGAATTCTTTACTGTGAATAAAAGTTAAAAATATTGGAATAACTCACTAACTTGGTCAAATCATGGTGACAATGTAACTAATAAAATGTTTTCCTTCTTGAGACAATTGAGACGCAGCGGTGAGCTGATGCCATGAAGATGAGGGCTTTGCTTGTTGAGTCACTACTTTTCCCTATCTTTGATTATGGCCGAGCAGTTTACTATGAATTGACAGCGAGCAAACACTGTGTATGTTCATCTTATTATACAAAGGATTTTAACCGTATTGTGTTGTACTGAAGGTGTAAATATTATTTGAGGGAAAATGATCCACACATGCACAAATATGTCAAATCACTTCAAATAAATAAATAAACTGTGACAATTTTTGCTTGAATACAGGAGTCATATTAAACAACCATTAAACTTTTTTTTTATACAAAAACAGATTGAGAGTAATGAACCTCTTACAAAAATAAAATAAATTTATTGGAAAGTCAAAAAAGTGATAAATGATTAGTAATTGGTAGTTGTATTAAAAGTTTTGCAAAAATATATGAAAGAAAATTTATTTTTCAATTCTGTTCAAAATTGTTTTAGGTCAGTGTATGATTATATTAATTAACAAATTCCTTTAGCAAGATGATTTACTTAAACATGCTGAGCTTACCCGAATGAACAATTTTAAAAATTATAGTTTATTCTGTATACAATTTATTGTTGAGTGATTTCCTTCCACTATACCAATTAAAAATAATTATACAAAAGAGTAATGATAATGATGATAAAATATGTAGAGTTTTCATATGTATACACAAAACAAACACCCAAACAAAAATCTAACATATTCGACTACGTTTGCCCAAAAATAATGTTTGGTAACAATTATCATTGAAAAAGAGAAAATGAATCTTAAACGTTGTTTTTAACAGTTCTCAAATTGATCAAAATCGCCTATGAAAGTTATGGACCCAAACCCATGTGTAAAACTGTAAAAAATTATTGTTCGGAGGTAGGATAAAATTTTGGTTTCTTCCAATATATAGTGAACCATAATTTTCTTCATATGGTTACACAAAAAAGTATTTCTTGCTAATCCACAAATATTTCTGGTTTGAAGTTATTATTTTTAAAAAAATGAAAATGAACCATGGACTTGGCTTAGAACATTTAAATATCTTAAAATCAACTATAGCAATAAAATTTTTGTGAAATGTAAAAGTTTTGTTTTTCAACAAATTTAGAAATTTTTGGAAGAAGTCATCCAATGAGTTTTGTTATGGAACCATACTGGCTACATTTGAGAACAATTTTTATTAAAATTGTTGCAGATAATTTTGAAGAAAAAATGAAATTTCATATTTTAGTAATATGGCAAATACCCCAAAATTATTTAAGAGTAATTTTTAAAAATGAAGAAAGAAAAACAATCCTAGACATTACTAAAAAATGATCAATTACCAAATTAAGTAATTTGGCTAAAGTGGACTGCTAAGATAACAAGAGCAATATCATTAAAAAAACCTCTTTTTGAATTCAAAATCTTCAAACAGATATTACCATAGAAAACTCCATGTAGTTAGTAAGAAAGTTAGTTTTTAATTGCTTTGCGCTGAAGCACTTAACCTGCAACCACGACCCTTCAGTGGCTCAAACATAAGTGCGGGTGTGGGAGATTAGAGCTGGATCTACACTTTCTTCATGTAGTCTTAGGTTAGATCTCTCTCTCTCTTTCATCTTTCCTATTAGTTCTCTCTTGAACAACTATTGTTTTCTTCTGACCCTGAGGCTATTAGAGTATTTGAGGGCTAGGGGTCTTTATTTTATCATCTATTCCTCTTTTTTTTATAAGGCAATGATGACAGAAAGGTTTTTCCCTTTAAACAAGGAAAAAACCTGCAACTGTGAATTCATGCTGACAAGGGAATTGAGCTGTCACCACGTCATATTCTATTAAAATCCTGTCTCCTAGAAATTTAAAAAAATATTATTATTATTAGTACCTTGATCTGCTGTTCTAAGGAATGAAGTATATTTATACGGGCCTCCTCCACTCTTCGTTGCAATTCTTCTTCCTGCTCCTGAAAAATAAAATTTCAAAAGTAATTAGGGTTATGGTAAGTCTACAGATGCTTATTGAAAAATTATAAATTAATTATGGGAACACTTTAAAATAAAAAGTTAATAACTCATATTTATTGTTATTTAAAAGTCTATTTTTAATTAATTAATGTGTAGTAATTCTCGCAACATCATATCCTTTAGCATGGCTAGAACAAAGACACAGTGGAGCAGACATGTTACCTAATGATATGGGAAGCAGACAAGAGGTATGGGTGAGGGAGTAGAGAAACCTGTTTTCAACCACTATAGTTTCCGCTAACAAGGACCATTCAATAAATATGCTACTGAATTGGTTGATAAACAGTGTTATTGTTTGTCACACGGTCATATTGAACCAACCATGCTTATAATAGAAATTATGTATTTATAAATTTAAACAAATATTATTATAATTTAAGTACGATTAGTGCTTACTTTACTTAATTTCATTCAAATGGATCTTATTTAACAAAGTGAATAATAAATTTTACTGTTTTAAAAAGTTTGAAAGTAAGATTTTCATGGTAAAAAAAGTAATTTCCTAGAACATAATAATGCTGCTCAGTTTTTCCAACTGTTTACTAATATGAATATCTAGTTAAGTCTCATGAGCTGACACTTTTAAAATGTTGAATTCACATGACTTATAATGTTCATATGCATTATTATACACGCTAAATAATTATAATTAATGAATAATAATTATAGTGATAGCAAAAATTTAATATTACATAGGCTAACATACAAAACATAGTTCACAAACCTGCTGATTCCAAATGTGGTGTTCATTTAATTTTTGTGAGACCTCCTCTTCTATTTTACACATTGCTTCCAAATGTGCTGTTTCAAGATTAACCTGTTTTTCCTTTTCCTCCAAAAATTTCTGCTCATATTTATCTTTGATCAATTTAATTTCATTGTTACAAGCATTACGTTCCTCAGTCATTTTATGCTCCCATTCATTATTAATTTCAATTACATTACTTTTATGCTCCTCTTTTATTTGTTTAATCTCTTCTGTCAACTCAAAAATTTTTCCCACTTGTTCTTCCAATTTCTCTTCAAACATTTGTTCAATGTTTTCAAAACCATTATTCTGCAGTAGCTGATCATGAGCTGTATGCTCCAACAAATCTTGTATAATTTTTATCTCTTGCTTGTATTTTCTCTCAATATTTTCCTTCTCTAATTTAAATTCTTTTATTAGGCATTCCATTTCATTCCTCATTCTGGATTCATAATTTTCTTTGATGTTTTTAATTTCTTTACTATGAACCTCTTTCAGTGCTTGCTTTAGATGTTTTATTTCTTCATCTTTTCTTTGTGCTTCAATACTTTCTATATTTGTTCTAATATTTTCCAACTCCTTTTCATAATCTGTCTTTACTTGTTCTTTAATAAATTGTACTTTCTCTTCAAGCTCCTGAGATAATTTTGCTTCATTTCTTGATTTCAAGAAACAGTTTTCAACTTCTTTTTTTACCATTTCTTCATAAGCAATTTTAACTTTCTCCAATTCATTACGGTGCTGTTTATTTAATTCTGCTTTCATAGTTTCTATTTCTTCTTCTTTACGTAATCTCTCTATTTTCTCAATTTCATCCCTGATTTTCTCAATTTCAGATTCATAGTCTTCTTTTACTTCAGATTTTATCTGAGCAACTTTAAGTTCAAGATTTTGTTCCTGATTGATAGATAAGAACTTTTCATGAAGTTCCTCTAACTTTCTGGAATATTTTTCTTCTAATTCACATCGTAATTCACGTATTCCTGATTCTCTTTCACATTGAAAATCTTTTTTTGCAGCCTCTAATTTTTTTCCCCAATCTTCTCTGACTTTGTTCACATCTTTCTTTATTTCTATTTTAGTTTCACCACATAAAATGTCCAAATTGCTTGTATGTTTCATTTCAAGTGCTTGTAATTCTGCATTCTGATTTGTTGACATATTGTTCCGTACATATTCTTCAAAACGTATTGCATATTCTGATTTCACAGCCTCCACATCAGATTCATATTTTGCCTCTAATTCCTGCTTCATTTTGGCTAGTTCTTCTTTAACTTCGGCTAAGCGCTTTTCACAATCTCCATGTGCTTGTCCAGTAAGTTCACTAAAAATAAACAAAATCAATACAATTATTACATTTTAAAATAAATCTTAATAACAATAATATAACAGATATCAGTGAAAGCTATATTTCTATAAAGTTTGAAATATTACTAAATTAATATATACATATAAAACTTAGGGACTCCCAATTTTCTGTTACTTATGAATACATCTGAGATAGAGGTAATGTAAAATTTATTATGTTTGTTAGGCAAAAACCATGAGCGAATTAAATTGTAAAATCCATTGGTGAGTCTCTTTTTTTAACTCCCAACATATAATTGTGAATTCTATTACTGTTCATGTTGCACTAATTATATTATATGGAAATACAAAATATTAATGATATTTATATCTACTGTGGCATGGGTTTTGATGAAATGGGTTATGTTTTGGTTGGTGATAATGAATGTGTTTAATTGTGTGATATTCATATTATGCATGTATGCTCTTATAACTTTGAAATTTCGGTATCATTACAATACAAATCACAACTGTCTTTATATCATGGTATAAGAATTAACATATTGGCTTACTTAAGCTGTGGAGTATGACGATTAAGATCTCCACTGCCACCCATATAGTAAATGTCAATTCCTGCTTCACTGTCTGAACAAGAACTGTTACCAGATACTTTGCGACTATGCTGACTGTAAATTTCCTCCGAATAACTGCAAAACAAAAGTTAGAAAATCTATAAAAAAGTAAAATTTATATTAATAGTCTAAAATATTTCTCTTCCCTTGTGTGATTAAAAATTAAAATACAAAGTTATATTTATATTAATAACCTTGTGTTTTTGTAGAAATTATTTTGAGAAACACTTCAATATGTACTGATCGACTATAAGTTATGTTAAAGATCTGAGAGCATAGATTTGACATCAAATTTAATTTGTCTTACCCTGTGTAGATTATTATTGGCTTCGTACACATTCTCTTCTGAGAGTAGGGGGGGGATGTGCAGATGTACTCATTTTCACGCTGATACATGGTAGGCAATGTATTGTTGCACCAAACCTAAAAGGGAAGGGTAGAATGCAAATCATCCCACAACAAACAATGAAACAGCATATGCCTACAGCTGCATAGCTTAGTTTTTAATGTATAACTCTGAATACCGGGCGACCTCCAGTTTTAATATGGGATATAATTATTTAGGGGTAAGAAAAGAAGATTTAAAATAGTTAGGATTCTTAAAATTGTCTTACCGGAAGCTAACAGTTAAAAAATGCTGAATTAACAAAAAATTGTATAACAGACTTCATCCATGTGACGTATTTATGAAATCAGATATGTTGGAAGCTAAAAACCAATGAAAAACAACCAACCTGGAACTTCTGGGTAAATTGGGATAGCAATTTGTGAACAGAGGTAGGCAGTTAAGAAAAGAAACAATAGGTGGCGTGTTGTGATTCGGAAGTAATTATGCGGGAGAAATGAGTTGTGATGTGAAGTGAATGTGGATAATAGATTTTGGATATCATAACATTAGTTAAATTTAAATTGCACTATTTTTAAGTGTCAGTGGGTCATTCATTATTACTGACTATGTTCTAGGCTAAGAAAATTATTAGAGACAATTCAAGATAATCATACAGTTCAGATTATTGTTTGGTATCATTATTAGTGATGGGTCAGTAAATGAAACTATTTGGATCATGTGCATTTTTAAAGACTGATCTTATTAATTTGTATGTATTTGTATTTAAAGATTAGGAAATTAATGAACTATTTTAAAGTTTTAAGGTTTATCATCGGAATACCTCTAGTTATCCCCAAGTAGAATTAAAATGTGAAGTACATTTTAGTTAGCGTGCGAGAGAGAGAGAGAGAGAGAGAGAGAGAGAGAGAGAGAGAGAGAGAGAGAGAGAGAGAGAGAGAGAGAGAGAGAGAGAGAGAGAGAGAGAGAGAGAGAGAGAATTGGTTATTGTTATAGAACTGAAATTCGTAAATAATTGAATAATAAATGTATAGTGTAAAGATATAATTGAAAACTTTTTATAATAAGTCAATAATTTTAAGAAAGAATAGGTTCTCCAAATTAAAAATATTAGAGTCAGTGCAGTATGTTATATGCCTATGTGTTTCTTCAGAATGTTTTTAATTGATTCAATAATTCAACTAAAGCCAATATTTTGAGGTTGGAAAGGTTCCGTCAAACAGAACTTCTCATTAGGCTGATCACCTTAAACCAGAATTCACTTTGAGAGAGCGACGCCTCAAAAAGGCTCCATTAAAAAAGAGTTTTGATTTGAATTGAACTAAATTCAGTGCTAAGCGTCCTTGATATTAGAAGCACAAGTTACATTTAACATTTATAATATATTTAAATTGAAATAAATATATTCATTGTATAAAGTCGAACATTACAAACCTATACAAGTATACATCTTTACTTGAAATTTGTATAGAAGTAGTTCCAACATAAAGAGACAAGAAATGTTATTTAATATTTGTGAAAAGGGTTCAATTATTAAACTTTGTATCAAATATTATTGAAATTTTTTTTTTGAAAATATAATCTAATAGATAATACATTGTGAAATGAACTTATAACATAAAGACAGTCATCAACTGTGATCCCCTTTATTAATTATTGGGGATCACATACATATACATGTATACATGTAAACTTATGTATACATGTTTAAGTTGTTAATTTTAGAATATACAGTAGAGTCCCGCAAACTCAGCGTAATGAGGACCGGAAGTGTGCCGAGTTTGTGAAATGCCGGGTTATCGGGAATAAGGGCAAAAAATAAATTGTAAATGAAACAGCAAAGCGGCGGCGATATCAAACGACTTTGTCGATAGCGATATCCCTTTGTCGGCGGTGTAAAAAAAAACCGCGGCACCAAAGCGGCGATTCAAACAACTTTGTCGATAGCGGTATCCCATTGTCGGCGGCGTAAAAACACCGCGGCATTGGCACCCGTCGGTATAGCAGACATACACCTGCAAAAAAGTTTGATGGGCCGCTTTTTTCCACGAATCAATTTAGTATACATTATGAAAAATATAACATTTCTTTTCAGTTTTCTTTGACTGGTTATGATATACGCACAGTGTTATAACGCGAGTTACGAAAACGGAAGCGTGTGTTGGTTTCGTTTGAAACGCGGTTAAATGTGTTAAAAAGACTTGACAGAGGGGAATCTGTAAAAAAGCTTTGTGACGAGTTTAACGTGGGAAAAGTACCATCAACGATTCGAGCGATCGAAGTTAATGATTGCTTAATGTTAATGTTAATAGTTAAGTTAATGTTCGGCTTTGGGATCTGCCGAACTTTTACGAACATCACTGTTTTTAGCAATATATTTTTTTCCCGTCGGGGTCGCCGAGTAATCCGGACTGCCGGGTTATCGAGTGCCGAGTTTGCGAGATTCTACTGTATATGTATGTATTTCAAGAGTATAACCATATTCTGGAAATTTATTTAGCTATAAGTATTTAGCTAAAACCTGTTTGTTTTAGGAAGTACTTCCATTAGTTGGAAATTATTTATAGTATTTATATCATATGAGTTATTTCCTATGTATAATTTCAGCATGGAATGAGGAATTCACAAATTCTTAATAAATTTGAATATTGTAAACCACGTGTAGTTTGTGACTGTGGAGTAACATTTTCCTAGAATCATTGATCCCAAAAATTAGTTTAAGTGTCTGTGCTTGCTCACAGAATGGTGCCCAAGAAATCATTAAATTCAGTAAATTCAAATAAAGTAAAAATTAAACACATTTACAAGCAGGTTAGTGAAATTACTACAAAATAAATTAAGAGTCATATTTTCAATTTAAAAGTTAATGAACAAAATATAACGTTCATGAATACTAGTAATTTTGAATTTATATATTAAGGATAGGATATGTAGTACTATGTTTCATCAAACTATTATTGAAAATGGGGACGAAAGATCTATGTTTTTCAACAAGAGTTTTATTTAAAAAATCATGGGTATGTTCGGTATTCTGTAATTTTTTGTAAAGAATTTTAAAATATAAATTATCAACAACTTCAGGTACCATTCCTAACCAAAACTCGAAATCAGCAGTTACGAGTTTTGTTGTTTTATAAAATGAGCAGATTAAAATGTAAATAATGAAAACTTGTATGAACTTATTACTGATGTGCTACCAGATACATAAGTACCTAGTGATAGTAGCGATTTAAAAAATCACACAATCTATGTTCAACAACTCTTTGAAACAATGTAGATTGTAAGACAAAAAAATGACGTTATTTTTATTACTGTTATAACATTTAGTTTATAACTAAATTCTTCATATGATAATTATGATAAGAATAATTTTTAATCTTCTGTGTAAGCCTATATAGCTAAACTTATGTTTTTTTTTTCAGCAAAAAATTGGTAGAAATGGGATGGATCAGTCACTGAACATGTCTGTACTCAATTTATTCACAGATGTTCTGTATACACTAACAACTTATTTACCAATAATGATTGACTATTTCTTTTTAAACTAAACATTACTTCAAATGATGTGTTAACACTTATCAACCTTTTAAACCGTCCAATGCTAAAAATGTAAATTTTGTTTTATTATAATCTTTTACTGAATTTTATTTAACCAATAAAACCAAGTAATATTCTAATCCAGGACTATTAGGGACAATATATATCAAAGCTAGTGGAGGGCCAGTTTACTTAAAACGAAAAACTATAACAAAGCCAATAAAGCTTCAGCATATTTAGACCAAATTTTAAATTCAATAGGTATATGCTCCGTCAGGACTGAAACATCAACAAAAGAGTGTATTTTAAAGGCTAGATTAAAAAAAATAAAAAAATTATTAGTAGATAAACAAATTTCAAAATTGATTATTTATAAAAATTTTAATTCACTTTTGGCATAAAATTTTTATAAAATTTAAAAAAATAATAACAGTATACACTTAAATATAAGTAAAAAACAGAAGCCTTATTTTCCATTTAGGCCCCCCCCACCAAATGAAAGTTTTTAATTGTTATTAAATTCATAGAGAGAAGTACAGTACTACACAAATCATATTTATTAATGAAAATAAAATCTTTACCTTCTGTTCATATTTGTTAGCTTACACCAACACTTAAGACATTAAACTAAAAGAATCTATTGATGAATGTAAACAAAAGTATGACTCAACTACAAAAAGACATTTCAAGTAATTAATTCTAAAAGATAATACTACAGTCAAATTGGAGGGAAACCGTCTCGTTATATCAGCTTATCAAAATAATTGCTCACCATTAGACAAAAAATATCTCCTTGTCTATTATCAGTAATCGTCTCTCAACGGCTTCATTAATCACATTTTGTTGGCTGCTTTTTTTTAAATGTAACTGTTTTATTGTCAGATATGAGGATTAAAAAAGAGAGATCAATGTGATACCAGAAAGTTACCTGACTGAAATAAATAAGTTTCTATTATAATTTTGTCATTTGTCTAGCAAATTAGATAAGGCAAAAACATACTCTTGGGGTCTTTTTCAAGGTTTCTACTTCAGACTTATTTCTTAATATTTTTGACAGTATTCCCCCACCCTAATGTTAATTGTAAATGTATCAATCGATAATAAAATTTTTAAATAAAGACAGATAATTTTAAAAGAAGAATAAATCTTAATAATATCCATAATTTTCATGTTTACACTATGAAACATAATTAGAGTTAAGTTGTATACTAAATTTGGATTTTTTTTTAAATGGAACCAGCTGTTAGATTTAGATTAATCAATCAGAATGAAGTGTGGTAAGTTAGAATAATTTGGAGGAATAAATAAAAATAAAAAATTTTAAAAACAAAAACAAACAGCGAGGATAGGAAATCCATTGAATAAACAGTGCAATGAGTGCATTACACCTATGATCACTGGTGGAGTTTAAAGTTAATTATATATTTTTACTGATAGAACTCGTGGTAACATTATAGTAATTAGTAAATGAGGTAATTATACAACAACAATGATGGCAATTCGAAATAATACTATGAGTTACTGTGATTATAGTATTTTAATATATACATGTCAACTAAAGTCAACATATGATTTTAATTTAGTAGTAAAAATTAACAACCTCACAAAGAAATGATAATAAATGAATTCACTGAAAAGAGTAATGAATACAGTATAACACAAATAACTGTTGAAACATTCCATATTTTTGGGCTTCATATTGGGTTAGTAATTTGTTCAATATGTGAGGTGTAACTAGATATGACGTAACAAGCTTACATCCTACAGGTATCTCAATCACATATTGGAATAAAGTATAGGCGGATGGAGAATTTTCCAAATTTGGTTAGTGTTGCAGAACCGTGAATAAATGTAATTGTATGAAATTTGTTAAAATAATAATGTATAACTTTAAGAGTTCTTTGTATTTTTTTATAAAAATTATTAATTAATTAAGGAAATGATTAGGTCTCAATAATATGTTTTAATAACTTCAGTGCAATGTGTTGTGCGATGATATTTTCGGTCAGACTATTTCAAATTGGCCTGTAAATATCACAAATAACCATAATTCCCGATGTGGAGGGGTGTAGTATGATTTTTGGAGCTTACTTGCTTCAAACTATGGCGAGAGAAGTCCTGTGTTTAGATTTCTCATGTATCAGAGAAATAAAATAATATATACTCATGTATATACTCATCCATCTGCATGAGCGACGCTTCAAAATACACGATCAAAGAGCACGATCAGAAAATACAGTTTTTAAATTGTTCTTAGATGAATAATAAACTTTGTAATTTTCCCTAAAATTATTAGAAGATCATTGGACAGTTAAATATAATTAAAAGACTCAAATAATTATAGGCTTAGGAATGTTTATGTTATGTCATAATATTTAAGATATTTTATTTTAAGTTAAGTATTAGAATATACGTTTATTTTTCAGGAGCCAATTCAAATAGATTCACATTTCTTTGTGTTATGTTCAATTATATATATATATATATATATATATATATATATATATATATATATATATATATATATTGTAACGAAAAAGTGCTGGCTAGGGTCAGTGAATGGCAAGTCATCAATTTGACAAGAAATAAAAGAGTTGACAGCTCATGGACAAGCCCATACTTTAAAAAAAACTGAAGGGTTTAACGGACAAAGTTTAAATTAACCCATAGGGAAGGAAGCGTCATTTTCTAAACTACAAAAACTTTTAATCCCACCAATGAAAAATAAAGCCGCGGCTTGACTGTTGAAAACGAGGAAATTATAAATATAGGTCCGAGATAAAGAAATGGGGTTGTTCCTAAGATGATTTGTACAAGGTTGTTGTTCTGCGAAGTTTTTGGTACAAGGTTGTTCTAATAGGTTGTTCTTCATAAAGTTTTGTTAAAACATTTATAATAAATTGTAAAATCTTCTGGGAACTTGGTAAACATTTGAAAGTATTCACGAAGAATATTAAATAAAAGAAATACGTCAAACAGTTTAATAAAGTAAAAGAAATACGCCGAACAGTGAATTAATTAAAGTTAAAGAATCCTTCATAAAGTGAATACAGTCAACGAAAAGTTAATAGATGAAATATCAGCGTCGAGAATAAGAAGAAGGATTCTGTGAGCATTCAACGTTAGTTTATGGCCAAGTGATTACCAGACCAGATTAAAGCTTTGCGAGAATAAAGGAGATTATTGGACACCTTCGAGCTTATCCGCTGGAACAACCGCCAAACAACCACGCTTCGGATTGTGAAAGGACTTCATAATTCGATAAATAGACTGTAAAAATTTGTATAAATAATAATTAACCACCAACAACATTTTGATTCAGTAACTAAAGTTTAAATTATAGTCACCAAAGAACCACATGAACGAGAGAGAGATTTTATTATATTTTATATCAATCTTTAAATAAAACAAGCTAGCCAGGGCAGTAAATTAATTAAATTGGGCACATAATTACTAAAATAACCTAAATAAAAGAAATTACAGTGAAATTAAATTCATCATAAATAAATCAGACTAAAAACAATTTTGATGCACTCTTTGTTTCTTTTTAATTGTTAAGGAAGAATTGTATAATCTTATTACATTGTGTTATTTGTCATTGTGATTTATTTCAGCTATTTTAATTTGTTTAGGTTAAGAAATATTGCAGTTAGACTATTGCTGTATTTAAATAAGTGCATCCTTAGCAAATCAAAATTAATTGTGAAAAATTATTATAATAATAGAAAAGAAAGAGATTGTAACAATAAAATTCATTTGAAATAAAAACCCAGATGTGTCTTTGTTATTATTATATATATATATATATATATATATATATATATATATATATATATATATATATAGTATATATATATATATATATATGTGTGTGTGTGTGTGTGTGTGTGTCTGTATGTTTTTATCAGCAAGAAATTAATATCAAGTATAAAATCTGGTATTTAAACGTGGTTTATTTGGGATTTAAAGTGCATTTTCCTAAAAGACACACGATCCTGTATATTGTATTTTAAGTGTCTACTTCATCACATAATGGCCTCCTGCAAAGTACAGTAGAACCCCTCTATTCTGCCCTCGGGTGGTCCGTTACTCCGGTTAATCGGACCGTGCTCGAGCTCGCGATTTTGTGCCGACTTGACGATGACTCACAGCCCGTCTGGCGCCATTCTTTCCGGTTTGTTATAGCTTTCTCGCTTCAGTGCTGTCATCTCTCTTGTTGTTTCTATTGATTTGCTATAGTACTTGCAAAATTAATATATAGACTTTATTATATAGACTTTAAAAAGTTTATATATCACTTATTTCACTTAAAAAAATTTCTTTATATAATATGTAATAAATATTGACTTTTTTCGGATAATCCGACCTTTTTTTGCGTTCCGACCATGCCCTCAGTCCCAAAGGTGACAGATTAGAGGGGTTCTATTGTAAATTCAAATAACTTAAATCCGATAAAAATTAAATACACCTAAGAAAGAAAAGTTACACTGTTATTACAGTATTTTACTATCAACTGTCAGTGTTTTATTGACTTATTTTGACTTATTATTGACTTTAAATAATTATTATTGACTTTAAATTGAAGGTTTTATAAAATAGAGTTATGTATTGAAGTTTTAAAACTTTGTTTAAAGTGGCAAATTATACCAAGATCCATATGTTTGTTGATGTCACTTTCACTTTTAAATTTACTGGAATTAAATTTATTTTTATTGTTGTAAGTAATAGCCTAAAAGTAAAACACCATGAAGTTAGAGAAAACTCATTGTGGATCACAATGTTCATAATTTATTAACTATTAAACACCCCAGAATCTTGTTAGACACTATAAAGCAACTAAACAGGGTTAGTATCATCCCGATTTCTTTAGTTTAAACGAATGAACAGGATGGTTTTCAGATGCATTATAGCGACGAAATCATTGATCACTGTTTATAGTCCAACCTATGACTAAATAACTTATTGGTGATTTTTACAATTGTTGTAAACAAATCACAGATCCATTAATGAAATATCACTAATAATTTTCAACTAAAAGTTACTACAATTGTTTATGACTTCATAGGTTGAGTTTTATGAATGAAAGTTTATGAAAAAAAAAAAAAAAAGTTTATTATATGTTTTAGAACACGAACCATTAGAATATAAAAGTATCTGATATAGGTTGTATAGCAGATATAAACCTTGATATATATATAACAGGAAAAAAAACATGAAATATTTATATATGATGCCTATAACAGCGGCAACATCAAAAAGAAGGTAGAAAGTTTAAATTATAAACTCCTAGATATTTGAATAAAATATTTATACACAGAATTATAATAAATTATAATTTTTGGCAAATGTTAAATAAAATAATTCAATATACAACTGTATTCAGAATTCAGAATTAATTGTTAAATCTTATCCTTCGTATAAAATTTAAAAACAATATGTTCATTCTTGTAGCTGCTATCATGCTTATGTACCAACACAATGTAGACTTATGAAATGTCAAAATTAATTTGTTCAAGTTCCTTGGGCCACAACACATGAATTTTAGTTTAAAAAATAGATATTTTGTTCAATTACAGCATTACACTAATCCTATAATTTATTAGTTTACAACATAAAAAAATGTGCAGCATGTATGACTTACTGTTTCTCTAAATCAGCACATTTCTGTTCAAAATATGTGCGTAACTTTTCCATTTCTTGTGAATGTTTCAGTTCTAATTCGGCTCGTAAAGTATGTGTAGCTGTTACATCAACTCCTCCATCGTTTACAACTGTTTGCTGTAATTGTGATAGTAAAGATCGTACACTGCTCAATTCTGAATCATGATCTTTCAACAATAAAGTTATGGCAGACCTGTTTATAAACAAAGAAGATTATTAATCTCATTTGGTACTATTTAAACTTATTTGAAATAAAATTCCACTATTGCACTCTCTACAAAAAAGAGAATACTGTATTTGGTCAGTTAATTTATTTATTTTTAATATTAAAATAATACTATCTAACTAAAACAATATGACATATCAACCTCAAAATTTGTGTTGTGAATTTGTTATTACTCATATCTAAATAATCATAATATTTTTCAATATGATCCCTCAAAAATATCATATTTGGAGCTCAACAAAATTTACAATAATTATAAGAAACCAAGTGTGATATCAAATTATGTACATGTCATATAAAGATAAATATACAGAGTGGGTTGGATCCACAAAATAATGGGAGGGCCACTAATTTATTTAAAAAACCTAAAACTGTGAATGTTAACTAACTATAAAATGGCAGTATAATTTTATACCAAAATTTAGTTTTTAACTTCTTGCTATATTTGTGGTACTAATGGTAATTGTGGCTTTAAAACTAATTTGTCTTGAAATGAACTATAGGTTTACCTTTAATTAGTTACTGTTATAAACTTTAATACTGGTTTTGAATTATGTAACACAAGGCTAAACCTTTAATAATTACTAAAACATGGTATTATTACTATTATTATAATTTATGTTAATCGTACTTGTGTTTGGTTTCCAACTCTTCTTTAACTGTTTTTAAATCTTCAATTTCCTTTTCCATCTCTGATATAACATTGCCTTCTTCAAGTTGTTTCTTTAGAACTGGTATTGTGTTTACTATACTATGATGTGCTTCTTCTAATGATAGTTTAAACTCATGTAGGGCTTTGATATGCTGCTCTTGGATCCATGTTTGTAGTTCTGTATAAACATGTTATGAATTATTGTTAACCCTTCACCGAACTACTTATACATATATTACATAGCTTTATATAACAGACAAGAGAAGATCTTTTCAATCAATCTAATTATTTGCAACATGTTTTGTTGTCTTAGACAGCATCATCGAGCCATCTATAAACATTTATTTATACTATACATTGTATGTCACACAAGACACACATTTTTTTAACATATAAACTGTGTACCTCAAGTCACTATAGTAAAATAATATAGAGTTATATGATTTCATTTTGTCCAGTAGTAAATATGATTTAATATTTGATAACTAAAAACAAAGTTGATGTTTGATTAACAAATATTTCCACTAGAGAAAGTAGATACAGATAACAGAAACAGTAATTCACTAATACCAACTGGATAACATGACAAGCTCTGTGTTATTTTTTAATTTTATTATAGGGATTAACATAGCCAGTATATGTGTGTAAAAAAAATGTGACTTTCATGTACGAGTATATATGTGTTACGTAGAATGGACATAACATATTGTATAATATAAAAAAGTTTTTATAACTGCCCTGATGATGCTGCACACGGTAACAAAACATATGACCAAGTAATTATATTGAAATGAACTACTACTGACTGTTTCATATAGGTATGCAATAAACTTGTTACATATTATATTATCAGTGATAGTCGTTTAATCTCACATGTTAAAACAGAATTTCCAATAATATCTACAATAAGAAAGAAACAAAAAATGCAAATACATATTTCCATTTTTTAAACATAACTTTTAAAAACAATTAACCTTAAATTATATTTTCCCGTTACCATTTATTCACTATTTATTAAATAAAAGATGACATTTTGATTATATTATAGCTATCATAACCTTGTCTTGAATGTTGTTTCTACAAAAAATGTCAACTAAATAATTAATTAAAATAAGAATAGGAATAGAAAAAGATTGTACTCAATATAATTATATATCTTAGCAGAAACGTGATAGATTATAATAATTAAAGTTTTATTTTATTGTTTAAATCTTCACATTTATATCCATTTTAAATTATTTCTAGAATATGCTTGCATTTTGATTTTGACTTATGTTTTTCTGCAGTTACTCATTTAAATTCTTTTAGATATTATTTCTTATTTTTACTTGATTAGTCCTCTTCATCTTCTCTTCTTAACATTTTTCCCATGGACTCTTAATACAAACACTTTTCTAAGCTATATTTTACCTTCCATTTGTTAACATATCCTAAACATTTTATTTGCTTATTTTCCTGATCATTTTAATAACTACTTAACACCTGTGTTTCCTTTATATTGTCATTGTTAATAGTTTTTTTCTTTCTTTTTTTTCTTCTTTTTTTTCGTCAAATTAAAAGGTACTTTGATGTTTAAGTAAAAATAAGAAATAATATGTAAAAGAATTCAAATGAGTAACTACAGAAAAACAAAAGATATTAGGCGATAAAAGAAAATTAAAAAGGTCAAATAATAAAACAACCTGTAAAAACCATGACATCAATTTTTTTTTCTTCAGAAAAATTAATTAACAAATCACTTTTCTATAGAACCTATAAAGCAAAGGACAAAACAATAGAGGTGTACAAGCCCGAATTTTTTAATTTGAGCAGAGCTTAAACCCGATCCTTGATAAATCTAGGCGAGATTTTACTGAGTTTAAGCTCTCTACTAATTCAAGCTCTTTAACAAGCTGAAATTTTTTATTGAGCTTGAGCCTCTCGAACTTTTATCTACTATTTTAACAAGATTGAGCTTTTTACGAGCTTGACATTTTAAACGAGCTTGAGCTTTTTATCATCAAAACTGTAATGAGCTCAAGCTATAAAAGAGCTCAAACTTTTATCTAATTTTTTTAACAAACTTGAGTTTTTTAAACTTTTAATAAAGTTTAGCTTGAAATAAAATCAATATAATTTCGATTTTTTGTTTGAGCAATATATCAGTGAAGAGGGAAAGGTGTAATATATGTAATTGAAGGGAAATTGACACTTTCGATTTAACTAAAGAATACAAATTTCCTTTGTTTAAAGATAATAAAACACAATTTTATTTTATTTTGTAATATCCACTTTTTATTAATCTAGCCGACCAATGGTTTCGCCTGCTAAGGCATTGACGAGGCTGTATTACCTTAGCAGGCGAAACCATTGGTCGGCTAGATTAATAAAAAGTGGATATTACAAAATAAACTTAAATTGTGTTTTATTATCTTTAAACATGGAATTCCACAAAGAACCATCAGTCTCAACAGTAATGAAAATTTCCTTTGGTATGAAATTAGCTTACAAACCCATTTCATTCACATATTTTATTATCGATTACATATTTTATTAGAGAAAAATAATTATGGATTTGTAGATTTTTTAGTTCGGGTCAAGAAAAAAAAAAAAAATCAAGCCAAATAAAAGAAAAAACTTCGGGTATTGTAAATAATAGAAAATTCATGTGAGATTATGGTAAACTATTTTATACAAAAAAATTTTCCTGATATTATATTATCACTTTCTCCATCAGTAGAGAGTATAAAAAGAACACTGAATTGTTCAGCCAATCAATAATTTTAAGGCTGTTGTTTGAAATCGAGTTTGAGTTAAAATTTTGAGGGACAAAATTTCGAGGGCTTGCACAAAACAAATGGTTGGAATTTTTAATTTAAACCAGTTTAAAATTGGTTGCTAACTATTAAGTTAGGATTTGGAAACCAAACTAAAATAAACATACATTATATTGATGAAATCATTGAATTCAACAAAAATAATATCACTATAGCTAGAAAAGTAACAATAGTTTCACCAATCCTTCTAATTTATGTACCAAAAAAGTAGTCTTACCTTGAGCTTTAGAAATGACCAGCTCCTGCTGACAAAGCAGTTTTTCAACTTTATCCAATTTTTCACTATCTGTCAGATTTGTATTTAAGTCTAAAGAAACACTGCATATTTTCACTGCCAAGTTCTTGTTTAAATTATCACATATTGTTTCTAATGACTGTTTGTAATTTTTCTTCCAGCTGTTTTGCAAATTCTGTAAAAAAAATGTACCAATAATACTATCAAATGGCCTAAACCAAGATCAACATAAATATGATACAAAGATATCTCAAATATTTAAGAATTTTTAGAAAATGTTGTTCCTATATTTTATTTCCATTCACTTAATAAATAACTGACTATAACAAATGTAAAAAACTATATAACTACAATTATTTAAAATCCAAAGTAGACCATATTGTTTGAAAGAACTTAAAAATATAAACCAAATCAGAACCAGTTTATAATTGTAAAACAATCTTCAACCTTAATACCAATAAATTTAATTTTTTTTTTTTTTTAATATTAAACTGCATTTAAAACATACATATATCTTTTAAATATCTTACATTGACAGAATTTGTATATTCCTTAGAAAGACAGTTCAGTAGTTGATTCAAAGCCACCTCACTTTCTGTACAATGAGCCATATTTAACTTCCGGTTTTGTAAATGAACAAGTTGACTTAGAGCAGCAATTTCTTCACAATATAGTTTCTCTAAATCCTATAAAACACAAATGGAAATCAATTATTATGGATTGAAGGTTGCACAAATATGGATTTTTTCAACTATAGACATGCTTTCCAACCTCATATCAGATTATAATTACATTATGGAGCACAAGTGTAAACATTACTATTATTTATTTGTATGTATATAGCATTTATTATCAATGACAGGATAAACCAGTAAAATACTGATAAAAGTCCAAACTTTGGCCCTGAATAATTGCGTAAAAATTTTTACTTATATAAAACTCCTGTCAATTTTTTAAGTCACCATGTAGACTACAGGAAGGACAGTGCTTTTTTGTTAATAAGATTACACAAATTTTACTTATATAAAACTCTCCTGTCAATTTTTGTGAATTTTAAAGTCACCATGTAGACTAAAGGAGGGACGGTACTTTTTGTTAATAAGATTACACAATTATATAAAACTCTCCTGTCAATTTTTGTGAATTTTAAAGTCACCATGTAGACTACAGGAGGGACAGTGCTTTTTTGTTAATAAGATTACACAATTATATAACTCTCCTGTCAATTTTTGTGAATTTTAAAGTCACCATGTAGACTACAGGAGGGACAGTGCTTTTTTGTTAATAAGATTACACAAATTTTACTTATACCGGGTGTTTCAAAATGAATAGCGTGGTTTTAACGCTTTATAACTTTTATTACATTAAACTTACCGCTATAAATGACAAAGCAACTCAAAGAGTTTTACAGAAAAGCCTACAAGTGTTCAATGTGAGCACCATTCGTCACACGGCACACGTCAAGAGGATATGCGAGTTCTTCCCAAACTTTGATTAGTGTTTCTTGAGTAATTGTTGTAACAGCTGCTTCAATCCTGTTTTTTAATTCGGGAAGGTCAGTTGGTAGTGGAGGCACATACACACGATCCTTTATGAACCCCCAAAGGTAAAAATCGCAAGGCGTCAGATCGAGTGACTGTGGAGGCCATGGGAAACAAACTCCGTCATTAGGCCCTTTGCGGCCAATCCAGCGGTAGGGTACAGTAACGTTCAATCAAACGTGTACTTCGTTGTGCCAGTGAGGCGGAGCACCATCATGCTGAAAAATGAAGTTCTCTTGTTCATCATCTTTCAACTGAGGGAAGAGCCATAACTGTAGAGTATCAAGATAAGAAGTACCAGTTACAGTTGCTTCGCCAAAAAAGAAAGGCCCATAAACTTTCTGCCGGGATATGGCACAAAAAACAATCAATTTAGGGGAGTCGCACAGTAACTACAGATTCCGTCTTTGCAAACTGTAAAATACAAAAAGCTTTCTATTCACTAGTCGCCATCTTTGCCACTAGCACTTTCTAACGGATGGCGGCGAAAACATTGCGTGCACATGCGCACTGGTGCCAACAAACAAAACTGTTTGAGTTGCTGTTTCATTTGATGTATCATTTATAGCTGTAATTGTAGTGTAATAAAAATTATAAGGCGTTAAAACCCCGCTATTCATTTTGAAACACCCGGTATAAAACTCTCCTGCCAATTTTTGTGAATTTTAAAGTCACCATGTAGACTATAGGAGGGACAGTGCTTTTTTGTTAATCACATTACACAAATTTTAATTATAAAAAACAGTCCTGTTAATTTTTATGAATTTTAAAGTCACCATGTAGACTACAGGATGGACAGTGCTTTTTTGTTAATAAGATTACACAATTATATAAAACTCTCCTGTCAATTTTTGTGAATTTTAAAGTCACCATGTAGACTATAGGAGGGACAGTGTTTTTTTGTTAATATGATTCACAATTATATAAAACTCTCCGGTCAATTTTTGTGAATTTTAAAGTCACTATGTAGACTATAGGAGGGATAGTGCTTTTTTGTTAATAAGATTACACAATTATATAAAACTCTCTAGTCAATTTTTGTGAATTTTAAAGTCACCATGTAGACTATAGGAGGGATAGTGCTTTTTTGCTAATAAGATTACACAATTATATAAAACTCTCCTGTCAATTTTTGTGAATATTAAAGTCACCATGTAGACTACAGGATGGACAGTGCTTTTTTGTTAATAAGATTACACAATTATATAAAACTCTCCTGTCAATTTTTGTGAATTTTAAAGTCACCATGTAGACTACAGGAGGGACAGTGCTTTTTTGTTAATAAGATTACACAATTATATAAAACTCTCCTGTCAATTTTTGTGAATTTTAAAGTCACCATGTAGACTATTTATAGGAGGGACAGTGCTTATTTGTTAATAAGATTACACAAATTTTACTTATATAAAACTCTCCTGTCAATTTTTGTGAATTTTAAAGTCACCATGTAGACTACAGGAGGGACAGTGCTTTTTTATTAATAAAATTACAAAATTTTTACTTATATAAAACTCTCCTGTCAATTTTTGTGAATTTTAAAGTCACCATGTAGACTACAGGAGGGACAGTGCTTTTTTATTAATAAGATTACAAAATTTTTACTTTATAAAACACTCCTGTCAATTTTTGTGAATTTTAAAGTCACCATGTAGACTATAGGAGGGACAGTGCTATTTTGATAATCAGATTATAAAGAACTGACTCTAAAACTTCAACAGTTTTGTAACTAGGACCACTGAAAAATTTGTAGAACTCAAGGAAAATAAAATTACTAATTGGAAAATCAATAATAAATCAATTTCATAACATCCAACAGTGTAATTAAAGCATCCATCTCCAGACAGGAGCACTCAACACTTCATAACTATAAAAAAATTTTAATTGTTTTTTTTTTTTTTTTAAAGAGTAAAAAATAAGATGACACAAAATATGATTTAAAACTAGGAGTATTTAACAGTTGCAAAATGATAATAAATGGTAAGAAATTCTTATAACTTAAAATTTTTAATGTGACTCTTCTGAAGTGTTTTTAACAGTAACTCAATACTTTATTTGAATGTTCAGTAGAATTAAACAAAATTAATTACAACAAACATGTTCATTACCTGGATAAATTTGCTTATTTCCGTTTCCTTTTCCACTTCAATTTTGGTTTTAAAAAGTTGAAATTCTTGTTTGTGTTGTGATTTTAATGTCTTCATTTCACTTTCTGATATTAACTCATGTTCATTCTGCAACATTTGAAATCAACTTTGTTAAATTACCGAGTTTTTAAAATGACGTGTCATAGCAATGGAAAATCCATAAAATCTAACTCATTTAACCAACTATCAAGAATTACTGATACAGCTCTACTTTCCACTAAAAAAGAAGTTGGTTGGGGAATGTAGAAAATCTTTGTTTAGGGTATCATTGATTATGGATATACTGACTTTTATAAAAAATACCACCTTCCGTACATAAGAAGAAATGTTTACCGCAAACTGATGGAATAATACTGCAATAAACACAATAAAACGGGAACTTATAAATGAGAAAAAACAGTCGAAATTGATATCGGAAATGAAATGAAACACACTGATATGATATTTATCTTTAGTCGCCCTTCTCATGAGAGAAAACCAAGTTTTTATTGACATGTGTTGTGAGTTATTACATGAAGCATGTCATAACATGAAGTTACCAGGAACAAGGAAGTTAGCTGCCTTAGTATTGTACCCACTTGCCATATCCCCACTGAAGATATAGGGAAGACATGTTTTAAGTTGTAAAATTCTAACTCTACAAGCGCACCAATCAGTTCTATGCCTACGTTTGATTCATTTCCACATGCAAACACACACATAATGACAAGTATTATCTAAGTTTAGCAACAGACTAAGAAAGAGTCTCTTTCTTCTCTGTGGTTTTACATATTATCGATTTCCTGTAATCAGCAGCAAATAATTTTCTGTTCATTGTAATAATATAAGTTTCCTTAAAATTAAAATGAATTAAACGATGAAATACACTACTGTACTGATTTTGAGTTTGTGTTGCGTGATTACAAGAAATCAGTTCACGGTCAATGTTGATTGAGAATCTGTTATTCAAATCTACATTGAAATAAAGTAAAACAAAAGTCAAAATGTTTCGTTTCCGGCTTGAGTTTTTTTTATTTTTAATTATTTCTGATTGCAAAATAATTGCCATTTTCTCCAGTTTTGTGTTTAATATCATATTAACTAAGAACCGTTATTCATTAGATACATTGTACTATAAAGTTGTACACAATACTTTCTAAATACTACAAATTTACGAAAAATAAAAATAAGTAAGTCGAAATTAGAATTTTTGTCCCGATGTATAGATAAAGCTACAATAGCCAGTTACCGTCAGCTAGTTCACCCACCTAGGCTTAGTGTTACATCACATTGTTGTCTATCAATTATGTAACACATAACACATATGTTTGATGCATTTTCTTTATCACCTTTCCTTTTAAATTTATACAATATTTAATTAGGACAATATGTACATGTAAATAAAATGGAACATATGAAACTACATTTATGTTTACTATAGAGTATATTATTCGGTTAAAACTATTGAATCCGATTGAAAGCTCTTCAGGTATTTTAAAAAAAATAATTTATTTTAATTTTTTTTTAGTCATGATCTACATACCTTATTTCTTAATAATAAAATTAGTTTTCAATGTGGAGCTAACTTTTTCACAGAAGAATCACAATTTCGATACTACAGAATTCAATGCATTTATAGATCACTAAAGTCAAGCAACATTAGGCTTGGTTAGTACTTGGACGGGTGACCGCTTGGGAACACCACATGCTGTTGGCACAATTTCTTTTTTTCTTTCTTTTCTTTTTTTTTCCCCAGTTGGAGTTAGATAATGATTTGATTATATATGGCCACATCTATAGTTATCATGCAAATACATTTTTCGGTGAAATAGCTCCGCATTGAAAACTTATTTTATTATTACGCAATAAGGTATGTAGAATACGATTTTTTTTAAATCACTTAAAATAACTGTAACTTTCTTTGTAAATAATTACCCCTCTACAGAAGTGATAAATTTTATTGTTTTCTTTTAAAGAAAAAGTTTACTAAAATACCTGCAAAAATCCGTAGAAACTAGCTTCAATTATACTTTATTTTTGTAAGGTAATTAAATATAGAATGTTGTCTACTTTTTAAATTTTTGATTTCTTCATTAAGTAAGGTTCGCAAATATATATATTTGCTTAAATCGCAACTATATCCAATGTTTGCCTTTAGCTAATTAATGTACAATAAAAACATATAGTATTTTTTTCCTTCTGTTTTATTTGACTAATGTTTAACCCTAGGTCTCCCAACCTTTTTGTTGTTACATGTTATCCCAAGGGGGGACAAAAAATGCCCACAAATCATTTTAACTAAAATATACATAATGCAGTTACACTGACACTGAGCTAAAGAAGTAAACCTGTTGAAACTTCAAAAATGTTTTAATGAAATAATAATTATTGATTTACAACAACTATTAATAGCAAGAAAAATATTCAAATAACATAAACAAATTTAAGTAAAAAAAAACTGTTTTTTTAAAAACATTGTTCTTATTCAGAATCTGTATGTTCATTTTCACAGGAAAAACACATGTTGGTCTTCTTGTTATGCATGCCATAAACACATTTACAGCATTTGCAGCAAACAATAGTGGTCTTGCTAAGTTTTGGCTTTGCTCCTTTTGCAGCATTAGATGAACAAATGTGGCAACCCCCTTTTGAAGACGGAGCAGGCCTGTTTGCCGTTTGCTGGTGAAGTTTTTTTGATAGAATATTTTCCATTGAATGAACAATATGTTTATGCAAGCCAGAAATATTCTGAGAGCGCCTTTCAACACTCGGTTTTATCAGTTCTAAGCCTAGCTGCTGTAAAAATATTCTTCTTCTATTGTGTTTTGACTTGTTCCATTCTGGATCATTCAGCAAATACAAAAAATAGGCATTTATGCCTACAATGTCGATAATTGTATAGAATAGAGAAAGAGGAGGCCATCTTTGTGTGGATCTCTTACAAGTAAACTTTCTGGCCATTTTGTCCACGGTATCCACACCTCCTTTCGTTTCGTTATAAAATAAGTTAATGTCCGACTTATTTTTCCATTCTTCCTGTACCTTGTCATCCTGGTGCTGAGTGGATAAGAAAATTAAATTCCTCTTAGGCTTCTCCTTTGTTATAAATGATTGTAATGTTATTGGAGCATGACCTGGCGTTGTATCTGTGAATGCAAACATACTAGAATAAAGCCGACGATCATCAATGTTTTTCAACTCTTTAGGTATAAACTTTCTGTTTGATTGCATGGTTTCAACCATCAATAAATTATGCTCTCTATAGAGCTCTTCCGCTAACACAACTGAGGTGTAAAACCGATCAGTCGTAACATTACGCCCAGACTTCGTGATAGGCTCAATCAGTCTTTTTACAATGGCAACTGTTCCATTGTCGATACCAGTTCTCTTACCAAAGTACACTTCCATATTAATAATTATTCTCTGATCATAATCAGGGTTGCCAACATACAACAACGAAATAATTCTTCACAACATAACAAAAACTAAATAAATATAGTATGTGTACTAAAATTAGTGACATTATAAATTTATTTGTTAAATAATATGTATATTTTACTTTAAATAATTTAATTCTATTTTGTTTACTATGGGAAATCTAGGTAGCGCGGTTTCCCAAGGTGAGTCATTAAGTACCCACATACATACATTTACATATATATCACAATTATTTATTGATATATTTGATTTGTGGTTGTTGTATCTTATAAAGGGAGAAGTAATGAAGGATAAATAATTATTTAAGATTTTTTCAAAGTCCACGGACGGAATAAACAAGCATATTACAAAATGTAGGTACTTTTTATCCCCCCTTGGGAGACCAAGGGTTAAGGCTGTTTAAGGATGAATGAAGCAAAACTATTTCCTATCAACTTTCAGATATCTCTCCTTGCAAAGGTCTGCATTGTTTATCTAAGTTGTAAAGAAGAAAATTATTAGTACAATAAGGCAGAGTAAAGACTAAAGCTCAAGTAGTTCAACTTGTTTTTCAATGGGCTACACTGGTTTTTCTGTATTGCCCATTCCAAAACAAAAGATTGACATTATACTGATTATTATTTAATCTAAAATTTATCGGAAGCTTTAAAAAGCTCCAGCCCATTAAAATTCAAATTTTCTCATTCTGATTGAATAAAACATATAGTTTAAAATGCTAAGTAGTTTTTAGTTTATAGTTCTGATAATCTTGTATACACCAACATTCTTTTGATCTTTTGTTTTTTGTTTGACTGATCAATGTAAGTAAGACTATATATTCTTTTATTTTTTTTTTAATTTTTTTTTTTTTCCCCCTATTTTTGTATGTATAATTCTCCTATTCTTGTATGTATAAATCTTATAATATATTTATTTAGTTTTTATTTATTTAGTGTTACGGTGACATCAGTCTTGGCAAGTTTATTACAGTGTTTGAACTTGGACATGTGTTTAGTTATTTTTGTATTTTATGTAGCAGATTGAGGAAATAAATACATTTATTATTATTATAAAAAGTTCAAGCTTGTTAAAAACTTGAGTTCGATTAAAGCTCAAGCTCATTAAAAAGCTCAAGCTTGTAAACAGCTTGAGCTCGGTAAAAGCTCAAGCTTGACTAAAGCTCAAGTTGTGTTCGATTTACCAAGACTCAGCTCAAGCTCTGCTCAATTTACCAAGACTCAGCTCAAGCTCGGCTCAAATTAAAAAATCTGGGCTTGCACACCCCTATTGAAAAATAAGCAAGAATACAATACAATATATTCCCACTTACAAAGTTAACAAAAGATTAATTGTTTGTGATAAAATGAAAAAAAAAATAGAATCCATATACTCGTATTTTACTAGATATTTTTTAATAAACTTACCTTAAACTTTGCAATAGCAAACATAACTTGATGTTGAGCATACAACTGAAATTTGTCTCGAAGAATAAAATAAATACGAAGTCCTTTATCATCCAATCCATGTTTGATATCCTCTAGTTCTGCACGATGATTTTCCTACACATGTGATGTTTTAAATTAAGTAATTTTATATTTAGAGAAAGAAAATACAGATATTTACAAGAATCATTTTCATTCATTATTCAATATATTATGATAATCATTTTCTTGTTTAATATATTCAATTATTTTTATCGGTATATTATTCATAAGTAGTGATAAAGAATAAATGACTTCCTTGGTGCTATAACAACTTTTAATAGACACTAATAGGGTTAGTGAACTGTATATAAATTCCAAATTGGGACAGTTAATTATATTTATATTTACCTAAATAAAGGTTTATAAACTCCAAACCTAACAGTTTATTTACTTGAGTTTAGGTTATGTATGAAGAGGAGACACAGTTTTACCTTGGAGAGTGGTCCTCAGTATTACCAAATACATAAATAGAAAACATACAATAAAACACTAAAGTCCAGAAATATTTCGTAAACGCTATTTTTATAGATGATTTAAAACTAAATTCAAAATTTTCAGTCACTTACTGATAATAGCACAGGTAAATAAATATTTATTTGTCAGAAGATCTCTTAATTCCAAAACTATAATTTAGTTACCAACTGATAATTTGGTTAAGGTAATTTCAAGTGAGTTAGGCAATATAATGGTAGTAATCGAAAATGCAAAAAATAATTTTCCAGTTTTTTTATATGCTTTTAGGTTACTTATTTACGTTTTACATGTGTTAAAAAGTGTACAAACCCATACAACTAACTGTCCAAACATCTACAGAATACATCTACAGAGTCTGCACCATTGACTCTGTATTACACGAGGTAAAAATATGTTGTAAATAGATTTTTCCATGTTTTAGAAAACAGTTTATTGCTTTGTTGTTTATCATTATATTTTCTTGACATTATTTAAAGGTCTCCATTAGTACATTTACTTTAATAAAAAAATTAATTTTATGTATAAAATATTTTTTGTTTATATTGATTTTTGAGTTCAAAATAAAAATTTCATTGTAAAAAAAAAAAAATTGTTTTGGGTTTTAGTACTTTTTGAATATAAAAAATTGAATGAATCTTTGTTTTGATATGTTTATACTATAGTATAGCTAAAAACAAAAATAACAAAAAAAAAATTATTGTTCCAAGTTCAATAGCATGGTTTTTAGAACGATTTATATAGAGTTCTACTACAAAAACGGTGATTTCTGCCGCAGCAGTCAATGCTAGTCAGGCGCGCTGAACGCGCAGCGGCCAAAGGGTTAATATTAAAATTGAATTAAGACAGTGCTGTGAGAAATTTATTGAACATTCTAATGTGTAAAAATTATAAAATATAAAATTTATTAAGTAGGCTAATTATTAATACCATAGTTAAAAAATAGAGTTGTACTTACTTTAAAATCTGCCAAGTCCTGGAACTGGCTGCCACCCACCTCATCAGAAGGAAGATCAAGTGAGTTGAGAAGTCTGCTATTCAGCAATTTGTTTACGTCAGAACTTTTTTCATCCAACATTTTTTGCAACATCGAAACCTAGAATTAAATATTTTATATATTTATTATATAATTTAGAAGAAAGTCATGGATTTGTCATATAATTTGGCTTTTAGATTAGCAAATTATTTCACAGTTAATGTAATTTAATAAATAATAAGAAAGACATTTAGTAAAGTACACGCATCAATCAGGACATTAATTTAGCATAGAGTCAAAATAATAAGGATGTAAACAAGAACTTTTGAAAAGTTATATTACATAAACAGTGCTTAATCAGTTTTATTAATACTTGGGATGCTTTTGATAATGATAAACTGTTGTGATAGGACTGAATTTCTATTGGTTTTCCGTTCAAATGCAGAGTTTGTAGATCTGCTCAATTGCTGATCTTGACCTAATATATGATTAAAAAGCTACATAAAATGAGCTATTATAGGCTTATGAAGGGCCTACAGATAAGAACTTCCAAGTTTCATATATTTTCATACAGCAGCCATTTAATATTTGGTGATACATGTTTTAGTAACAATGAATAACAAAATCTAGTTTACATGCCAAATTTGACTAAAATCCAAGTAAAATTCAGGCACTTATTATTTCTGTTTTTCTCTCTAATTTTGAGATTATATGGTTAAAAATGATAAGAGCGATAATTTTCTTAGGTTTTATTCTAAAAAATACAGTTGACACTATGGATAGCTATTAAATCTGTACAACAACACGATATTGTGGGACATTGCAAAATATTGTGGAACATTGTAGGAGTTAAATGAGGAAACTATTTTTTTCAAATTTTAAAATCTGCCACAATTTTGAAATATACCACAATAAAAAACTTAATGATTTATAAAGCCGAACTTAGATACAAAACTCCAAATTCAAATAAAACTAAATAAAATTTCTACATAGGTACAGTTAGCAATTCAGGTGAAACATTACTCCAATAGATAAGATCTGTTGATATTTCATGATCCCAGGTGTTAGTTACAGTGAATAAGAAAACAATAGCTAAAATTTTTAAATTATAAATTGATAAAACTATAATTGTTTGGTAAGATTATGTAGTAGTAAAAATTGTAATGAAAACTCACTTTTCTAATATTGTCACTGTATAAAAATCATACAATAGCATCATAGACCAATAGGCTTCTAATAGTATATCTCTGCAAATCATGACACAATCACTGAGTGCTAATTGTACAAAATTCATGTTTTAATGTTCCAAAAATAGATTTGACTATTATTTGAATTATGTTTCGGTGTATATACCGAATTATGTTTATTTAAATACATTAAAAAACAGAACAAGGACTACTGATCAAATCAAATTTAGAAAGTTGATTTGAAATAATCAGAAAACTAGATTGATAAAAATAAAACTCTTCAATCAGTTACAAGATTGTAAACCTTAATATGTGACTTTATTTGTTTATTAGTGTCCAATGGTTTACATCATCTTGGACTCTGTCCAATGGAGTTCTTTCCATCTTATTTCTTTCTTTATTTCAACAGTATAAAACCATTTTAACATAACTACTGTTTAGATACAAACCTTAAAAATTACTAAATTAACCAAAAATTTTCTATGGATAAGAGACACAGATGGTCCTTGGCATTACCTTGTAGTAAAAAATGCAATAATAGCAATAACAAAAATAATAATATAATATTTGTCTGTGGTCCAACACTTAACACGGATCCATCCTCAACAACAATTTAGTCTTCTTTTTATATACCCTCTAATCATTGAGAAAGTGAACAGTGTTTACAAAATATGTCAGAACTTTAGTGTTTTATTGTGTGTTTTCTATTTGTGTACTACTAGGTTATACCAAGGACCACTTTCCAAGATAAACTCAAATCCATACAAAATATAAACATAATAGGCTATGTCCCCTATTAAACTCTAAACTAAATAAATTTAAGTATAAATTTAACATAATTTTTAAATGAGAAAAATGTATAACAAGTACAGACAATAATGATATTTCACATCTGAGAGTAACTAATAAATAATAATTTCAATAAATTAAGTGTAATCTTCGAGAATTTAAAAATAAATAGCAATAGATAATAATATGATAACAGAAGGTATATTACAATAATATAATAACAAATATATATATATATATATATATATATATATATATACATATATATATAAGGATATGTTCCAAAGAAAGTGAACTAATTGAATTTAACAAAAAAAAATGACATCCGCATTTGTAAAAAGGGGTTATTCTGGGAAAATGGTTAGGAATCAGATTCATTTGGCACAAAGCACAGATATCACACCCAAGAAGAAAAGAGATAACCTGTCCATATCTCTGGTTACCGATTATCACCCAGGCCTACAGAGATTAAACAATATACTGAAGAAAGGCTTCAATATTCTACAAGCTTCCAACCACACCAAGAATCTTCTCAAAGAACCCCCCAGAGTCTTGTTTAGGCAGCCCACAAATCTGAAACGCATGTTAGTTCACCCAAAGCTCCCCGATCCCAATACACCTAAACAACCTAACCTTCCCCACGGTTCTTTTCCATGCAATAGGCCTAGATGTAAACCATGCAAAATACATCTCCCGTCCAACAACTTTAATAGTTCCTCTAGTAAAAAAGAATTTAAAATTAAAGGTCATCACACATGTACAACGAAAAATGTTATCTACCAACTACAATGCAGGTTTTGCCCAGCTCAATATATTGGCCTAACCACAGACAACTTAAGCACCAGGATGAATGGCCACAGACATGATGTGAAAATCATGGATATAGAGAAACGAACTGCACAACATGCAGCAATCCACAACGTTGTCAATTTGGATGAATGCTTCACAACAAAAATCATAAAATCACTCCCTTCAGAATGTAAACCAGAACTAAGAAGACGGGAACTGTCTCATCAATGGGTCACAAAATCAAGAGAACCCCCTAATCTTAACCTTAGATGAATCATCCTTATCCTTTTCCCTTTCCCAACAGGCTTTATAAAAAAAAAATAACAATAAAAATTTAAAAAATCTGTGGTTCAACACTCAGTCTTCACTTCTTAACTCTACTGATTGAGAAAGTGAACAGTGTTTACGAAATATTTCAAAACTTTAGTGTTTTTTGTGTGTGTTTTCTTACTTATGTACTATTAGGTATTACCAAGGACCATTCTCCAAGGTAAGCCTGTCTCCTGTCCATACAAAATCTAACCAATCTTATATATATATATATATATATATATATATATATATATATATATATATAACAGAATAAATAACAATATAATACCAATTATAATAGGAATAAATATAAAAACAACTGAAATACTGTTATTTATTAGTCCCAACAAAGAATATATTGCAACCTTCCTAAAATTAGAGGTAGAAGAATAAAAAAAAGATCAGCTCCAGAGATGAATTCTGAAAAATCAGGGAATCTTACCATAATAACAATAATTTGTTGCTGCAAAATGATGATCAAACAAATCCTGAGAGTGAGTGCCAACTGGAACCCTAAGGTCCACCATGCTTAGCAGCTCATAACATTCAATTGAGCCATTTACACGTCTGTGGAAATAGTTAGTTATAGTTTAGTTATTGTAGCTCATGTAGCTGAGGATGGCGACTTTGTCGTTGAAACGTGTTTGATTAAGTAAACGTAATTTTTGTGGGAGTTGTCCATAAACTTAATACTATAAATATAAATTATATACAAAAATAATAAGTACATTTTAAAAGAAATCACGTTAGAAAATAGATGAAAAAACAAAAAATGTAAAATAACAACCAACACATTAATTTTCTCAACTAAATTTGATGAAACTTAGTATCACCAAATTAACGAATTTCTACAATAAATTTTAGGTATTATGAGTTTCGCATAATATGAAATTTATCATAATCCTATCCACAGAAGTAATTCGGTAATATTTTTTGATGACTTAGTTATATAGTTTTAGTTTGAATTTTGGCTCAATTTTGTTTATTGGGACTCAGTTTTACAAATCACTCTTCAAGTTCATTAATCAGGAAAATCTGAATCCAATGATAGTAAAACGTATTTTCAATGGTTAAAATAATGAGATATAATAACTAAAAAACTAAAATATGTTAAAAATATAACCTCAAAATTAGGAAAAAAGGCAATAATATTTCTAGCATCTGGAATTTTAGTAAAAAACTGTATTCAAGTGAGGTTTTATTATTTGTAGAATATGAAATGATCAAATTTCAAACAATTTTCTGGTTTCTTCTCAACTACTTTCAAGTAGGCATAAAATAGTTAATTCCGTGTATTTCAACCAATTGAATTTATTAATACTAAGATCGAGATCGGCAAATGTACAAATACACAAAAAATACCAAAGGAAATTACGTCCTATCAAAACAACAGCAAATCACCAGCACACAGATTATTTATGTGGCCGATAAACTGAATTTTCACTTTCTAATATGAGTGAATTAGGTAGCTATGGGATTTACCCATGGAAAAAGATGATGTTCGGTGAAGAGCAAGTAAGCAAAATTGTAAAATGGAACTGAGTGGGAAATCATCATTCTTCTGCTCAATTATTGGTTCTTAAAGCTATGAAATCAATCAACGAAATATTCAAATCCTGCAGTATAATATTAAAAACATTTTTGCTGTAAGACTGAAGTTTCAAAAATCTTTGTTAATTTAATTCATTGTTCAAAAATTTACAAATTAATCAAACATTGTACTAAAATTAATTAAACAAAAATAATAAGATATAGATTTCACATTTGAAAATAGAGTCATGTGAAACCATGAGCTTAAAACCATGAGTTAAACCAAGAGGTTTAAACAAAGAATTGTGTCGTTTAAAATTAAGATTAAGTTAGATTTATTTGAATTTGTTTTTTAGCCAACCAAATTATACTCCCTACTTTAGGGTTTCAAAGATCAATTTAGTAAAACGATTAAAATCCATGATTTAGACATTCGTCACTTGTTATAAAGCACAACAATGAGAATAATATAACTGAAATAATAAATGTTTTCGTAAACCAAGCAAAAAATACGAACAAACTTAAACCTTAACCTAGTAAGTACCTTTTACATTGAGAAATAACTGCATATTAGTTTCATGAGTATCAATAATGAATACAATAATTTACTTATGTTCATTCTATTTTGGTGCCTACAACTGATATTTGATATTCATTTAATACATTTAAAACAATGGTTTTAGATACTTATATAAACTAAAATGAAAATATTCTATTGTTAAATAAGTTTTATTTTATTTATTTTTACAAGAGCATATATACTCTTGTAAAAATAGGTTTTGTGTGTGGTATGTAGCATGTGTTATGTGTTATCTATTATGTGTTATGTGTTATGTGGTATGTGGTGTGTGTTTGTAATCTCTGCTTTTTATGCTTGAAAAGACTGACAGGTGAAAAAGAAATCCTGTCTTTAACAGGTTACATACTAACAATCTTAGTGAAAGAGGCAAGATGGAGCTATTAGATGATTCATAATAAATATGTGTACTATAAATGCATTATGAAATTATATTTAATTAATAGACTAACAATGAAAAAAAAAAAAAAAAAAAAAACCTCTAATCAAAATAAAGTAAATGACACCAATCTAAAGTGTGTGTTTAACTTAAAAAAAAATCTAAAACCACTTTCCAAAAAGAAAATATTTCAAAACTGATTTCATCTTTTATGAGTAATTGATTTATGAAAATTGAATCATACCCTACTCACCACTGTAACAAATTTCAAACCAAAATTGGTTCAATAGTTTTCTATATAAAAAACCATTAGCTTATACAAGCTACATTTATTTCATCCACAGGAACCAAAAATGGATATACCAATGACAACTTCAAACTTGATTTTTGCACCTTCACAATACTTCTATTTTTGTTTCTGTTTTTGGTTTGGCGCTTAACATGCATACTTTATTCATATAAGACTAGCAAGGACAAAAGGATAAAGAATTATCCGAAATTTGAATCTTCATTAAGAGGCAACTCACATTCATCTTTATCCTCTCGGATATGGTGGCTATACAATACTTTTTTTATATTATTTATATCAAAAAAAGTAAAATTTTAAAATGTATTAAATAAGCCTTTAATTACTCCTGTTCATTAAAATTTCATATTGTAACAATAAAATTAATATAAAAAGGAACCAATACAAATGATAATATTGTTAATTCATAACAATATTACTGAATATCACTTTTTTATTCTTAAAAATAAACTATTTATCCATGGATAGCCTAGGCCTGATAGATGGCTTTTTAACTAGGTAGTGTGTGGTTGGCACATTGAAATTTTCGCCACCGCTGACTCTCAACTAAAGTTCACTACCAATTGTAGGTTTTCCACTTTTTCTCATGATATTGAATTACCACCTTAAATGTTTGAGCACCCATAGAGATTAAACTCAAAAACTCTAACTCCTGAAGCTCTAACAACTAGATCTACAGCGAGTTCATTTTACAAACTAACAAATAAAAATACATAAATTTTAAAAATATAAATATAATTATTGGCTGAATTTACAAAATAAAATATGTTACAATGATGAAATAGATATATAAATAATTGACTAGACGAATTTATTGACCTGGTCTTGGTATTGTTGCTCCACAGCTTCAAGGTTTTGGCTATATTGTAAAGATGTTTGTTGACATTGTATGTTGTAGAGTCGCTGAAGCTGTGCACGAACTGCAATATTTTGCTGTTCTAACTCAGAGCGAACATCCATTGTACTTATTCCATTTGTAATTGATTTCAGAGAGAGCATCTGTCCACTTCGATCCAACTAAAAACAAAACATAAGAACTTTGGTATAGTTAAGAAAATATAATATATTTATTCGTAAATATCAATATTTTATATAATGTATTTACTATTTTAACAAGATTTTAATATTTCTTCTTAGACCAATCTAGAGATAATCAACCTGCTAAGCAAGTGCTTATGGGTACATTTTCACATATAAATCATAAATTAAAATTTTTGAGCAGATGGTGATAAATGTGTGATAGTATGTGGGGAAATAGTGTAGTTTTGTATATAATGGAATTATATGAACAAAGGAGTTTAACAACTCCACTGCAAAAGTTTAACATGTTTACCGTTTCATATAAATGAAAAATATACTTTATTGTCATAAAGATACTTAAATCACATTCCACTATTCAAAATATCAATGCACAGAAAAAACTTACCAAAAACTTTATTATTAAATTCCTAAATTTCAAATTCTTTAAAGTTGAAAATTGAAATCATCATAAGACCCACAATCAGAAAATTTCAATGGAAAAGCATGCCTTCTGGGGGAACATTTTTGGACTATACCACCATTCTTTTGCTTTTATTGTGTATCTATTTTTAATGTTTTTAACCCTTTGAGTGCCAGAATAATTTTAACATAGTCACGAATAATGCCACATGTATTTGGGCTAGGGTTGTGCTAAAAATACCAAGGTCTAAAGACTGTAAATGTAACGTTTTAGTAAAAAATTCATAACTTCTCTTCTATATAAGATATTCTTATGAATGAGGTATGAAAATGTTGCTAATACAATTGTCTATGATTCTACTAATGATTTAATAGGGGGGGGGGGGAGAAATTGTTACAGAAAAAAATATTTTTCTTGACAAAAAAGACTTTTAATTTATAAGTTTAAACATTTTTAGCCAAAAACCTAGAAACAATTTATACGTGGGAAACCTTTAATTTCAAATTCCTATAATGTTTTGTATGTATAAAAATTTTTTTTTTTAATCATCATTTTATAAGAAATTTTAAAAAATTAACCCTTTGTGCTCGAATAGGGTCTTTAAAAAAGTTCCTCTGGAGTCGTATGGCCACTGGGAGTGGCCACGCCATTTTCTATATCATCTTGGAATTGTTTTCGCAGTCTTGGTCCGCCCAGCTCGTATGGCCACTCAGAATGGCCAACACAAAATCTTGCGAACACTCGCATGGCCACCGTGAGTGGACATAGCATTACGTATCTATGAATAGCTTTTTTGTATTCTCAAAATTATATTATTTTCTGTGGAAAGTGCTGGAATCTGTAGGGAAACTCTTGAACTATATGAACAACGCATGATTTCTTTCCCTCCTTTTATAACAACTGTGTTGAATTCCATAATATAACCTCTATATTTTCTCTCAGTGCTGTGTTAGTCGTTGTTATTGGCGTGATAAATTGTTGATAATTTTAATATTATAAAGTTACGAAAATGGATAAGTTATAATGTAAGTTTGAACAATTTTAAAACATTTTCTATATTGTAGTTTGTCATCTGTTATTTATATAATAAATATAAAAATATAACGTCTTTATGAGGTTGAAATACTATGTAATACCATGTTTTCTATTTCAAATAAGTTGTATTTGTCAATAAACAAAGCTTATTTATAAAATATTCATGTTTGCTCTTTTAAATAGTTACCTAGATGTCAAGTGAATTCAACAAAACAATTCCGAGCTGGTGATGCCGTCCGGTCAAAATGGCAGCCATGTAACAGCCGACGAACGAGCGGCCACTCACGGTGGCCATGCAACCTGAGAGGACTCAGCTCACGGGAAATAATACAAGGTGTCTACGAGTCGGGTGTGGCCACTGGTAATGGCCTTTCGAGCGCAAAGGGTTAAAATATTTGTCATAACCAAAAATTGCATGACAGAACTGATAAATACAAAAAAGTTTACTTACCATATGATCTGTATTTCATAGGTTTCAGTCAGTTTTTAGTTTATAAAAATACACTATTTACAGGTTTATATATATACACACACATTTTTTGTTTTTATACAATGTAAAATTTTAATTTTTTTTTTTTGCACTTTGATTAGCAAAACACACACCATGGCATCCTTCCTTGCACTGCATACATACAGTTCTGGATCTTTTTCTTCCCTGTTTGTATGTAGTACCTTTTGCAGAACATACCCAGCAGTTTTTTAATACCAGTAGTCCTACCAATATTACTGTTGTCGCCACCAGTCGCAACATCAGTGTTTTGCTGCTCAGCCATCGATTCTTCAGTTATTTGATCAAATTATAATGACAATATATTGATACCTGAACACGTGTTTCTGTTGGTGTTGTATACGATTTTCTTTGTAAATAACATAGGAGTTGAGCACCATTCTGGAATATAAATTAAAAGCCACTTTTTTCCAATATTTGACGGTACAGCGTTCATCTAGGTTGTATAAACACCATGTCAAAAGTATCAATGCCTCCCATGGGTTTATTATAGTCTAAAACTATAGCAGGTTTTTTTTCAGTTGTAGTTCGGCCATGCCTTTTTTTAACACTCCAAATCTTTCACTTGAGGCTTTGACGATAGAAGAAGAACTGGCGTGTTTTGAGATTTCTTTTGTCTATATCCTAAAGCTACAACATTGCCTTTCTTGCAGTATACTTTTTGTCCTACCTCCAATTTACCCTTTATTTCATTAGGGAGTCTTTTTAATTCTTTCTTACTGTACCAGTACAGAAAGTTCCTTTTTCATATAGCATTTCAACAAGAGGCAAACTTGTAAAAAAATTATCAGTAAAAACACCCTTTTTTCAAGTAATTGCAGATAGAAAGAAGTTTATGCAAGATACAACAGTGTATGCAAGACCTTTTTTTTTATTTCATCTTTATTTTCTTCAGACGATTTACCTTTGTAACATATTAAGCTCAGACAGTAATTTGAAACCGAGTCGCAAAGAAACCATAGTTTTATGCCCCATCGGTGGTGGTGTTTGTTGGGTGAATATTGAGTTAATGCTGTGTGACTCTTGGTTCCAATAAGCGATTCATCAACAGAGAGTTGCTGGTGTGGTGTGTAGAAATATTGAAATAATCTATTGCAGTGGTCTATCAGCGGCTGAAATTTTTGTGTTGCATCATATTCGGGTTCTTTTAAAGTTGGGAGTTTTGAATTATCAACAATATGGAAATAACCTGGTATTTCCTGAAATCTATTTCTATTGAACATTTGTCGGAACCAAGGAGTGGATTGTGAGCCATTAGTTGAACAATAAGAAGCAATGGTTAGTTTTTGATTAAACCCCATATTCAGGACTACAACAATGAACGTTTTCATCTCACATATAGTGACTGGGAGCCATTTCTGAGTTCTAGAATGAGAAGAAATTGTTGGTTTTACTGAAATTACTTGGATGTGCATATTTGTTGGTTTCAGTTACAAAAATATTTAGTAGTGATTCAGAAAAAATAATTTGAAATAATTTATTGGTTTAGATGGGACAGGAGGACAGTGTTTGGGGCCAGGTGTTTCTATAAAAGTAAAATCATCAATAAAATTTTCAGATTCTAATTCATTTATACTTTGCCATATTTCATTATTGATTTGTTCATCACATTCATCATCTGAATCTGAAGAGCTATCACTAAGAACATTTCTATTTATAGGTGAGGGTTTAGGCCTGGTTGAAGAGGATGGAAGGTTATGAGATAAGGTTATGTAAGCAAGGTCTAGGTCTTGTTGTGTAAAAAAGGCCTATTACGTTTGATGGAATCATTTCCTGGATAATAAGAAAGATCACTATCTTCACTAAATAAATCAGATCGTTTGGAAGCAAGTGAAACATTGTCGTCAGATAGATCAACTTCAAGCTGTCTGTCAATTTAACTTGAAGCTATGTTTTCTCTATCCATTTCCACAAAGATTTTATATTGTTACATACACTTTAAAACTAGAACACACAACACAATTTGCCAATAAGAGCACTAAAAATAACTATTTAACACAGTAAATAACCAAAAAGCACAATAACTAAACACACATGACATTATAACAACTTGCGAGAATTGTAAACAACTACGCAATAGGCCACTTGATTCTGTCGTTTCTTGTAGTCTATACAGACACTAAATTAAATGCCATAACATATAATATCACAATATCTAAACAGCCAACTTCTGTTATAGACTCATTGGATATATTATCTAATAAGCAGTAATATCAATATAATGCTTATTAACGTTATATACAGTAGAACCCCTCTAATCCGCCCTCGGGTGGTCCGTTACTCCGGTTAATCCGACCGTGCTCGAGCTCGCGATATTGTGCCGACTTGTCGATGACTGACGGCCCGTCTGGCGCCATTCTTTCCGGTTTGTTATCGCTTTCCCGCTTCAGTGCTGTGTCATCTCTCGTGAAAAACTAAACACTACAAAGCTTTCTTACAGATTCCCCTCTGTCAAGTCTTTTGAAACATTTAATCGCGTCTGAAACGAAACCAACACACGCTTCCGTATTCCCGTTTTCGTAACTCGCTCATTTTTATTTACTGTATATACTGTACGTAGATCATAACCAGTCAAAGACAAGAAGAAAACTGAAAAGAAATGTTATATTTTCCATAATGTATACTAAATTGATTCGTGAAAAAAAAAGTGGCCCATCAAACGTTTTAGCCTTTGTATGTCTGCTATACGGACGGGTGCCAATGCTGCGCTGTTTTTATGCCGCCGACATCGGGATACCGCTATCGACAAAGTCGTTTGACTCGCCGCTGCTTTGGTGCCGCGGAGTTTTTACGCCGCCGACAATGGGATACCGCTATCGACAAAGTCGTTTGAATCGCCGCCGCTTTGGTGTTTCAATTACAATTTATTTTCGGAAACTCTCATCCAACCAGTACACTGCGATATAGGCCGGTTAACAGAAGTTCTACTGTACTTGCAAAGTTTATATATAGACTTTATTACTGTATATAGACTTTTAAAAGTTTATATATCACTTATTTCACTTTAAAAAAATCTGTTTATATAATATTTAATAAATATTGACCTTTTTCGGATAATCCGACCTTTTTTGCGTTCCGACCATGCCCTCAGTCCTGAAGGTGACGGATTAGAGGGGTTCTACTGTAATGTGTTTTATAACACGAAAACCCACGGTGATGAAATATCGTCGCCTGGCATTTTTCGCATGGTATACAGGCAACGATATATCATCGCTTGGCACTTTTCGCATGGTGTACAGGCGACGATATATCGTCACTTGGCACTCAAAGGGTTAAGGTGTATTTATTAAGAGTTTGTTTCAAAGAAGTAGAAAGAAGGAAAGAATAATTTGTATCTGCTAGACAATATTGGAAACCTATGATTTGTAAGAAATTAGTTAACATTATATATAAATAAGATTTTGATGAAATATTCTCAAAGTTGTCTTATAATATAGAACCAAATTTTTATCATGGTGATGCAAGAAGTTATATAACAGCTTTGTTACAAGGATGAAAATTTAATCTATATACTATAACGAAAAAACTCAACATTTTGTTGAGTTAGACTATACGTTTCCCCTATCTCTTTTAAGATACACACTAGTCTCAAATTCTGAAATTTTTCCTTTCAGGATCCGTTTCCCTGGGAAAAGAAATGAGTTATACAATCCACTGTAAGTTTAGGCTTCTTTAATTTATCTGGCCTGGATTGTATAACTCCTTCAGCAGTTTAAGTTACCCCAAACTGCCGGTACCCCCCTTTTTATATAATACTTCCAGTAACTATATTTACTTTAACCTTTTGCTCAGAGAGAACATGATTAACTTTATTTAATTTTTTTATCCCTGGGAGCGTGTTCTTGAGAATATCTTCTTAAATACAATACATCTTACCTTTTATTTAGTAATATTTTCTGTAATCATAAAACAAGACTGTGTGGATAATTATACTGATGACTTACTAATTCCACATTTCACTTTCTAAACTTTTGATTTATTTTCATTAAATATTTTTCTTTTAGCACTGACATTTTAAAATTTTCCTAACAAAATTTTTAATTATGAATTTCAATTAACTTCTTCTTAATTAGTTAGATTCACTGTTCTGTCGGGCATAGTAACCCCTTACCACTTGTAAAAATATATTTTCAAGAGAGCAGTCGGGCATAGTAACCCCTTACATACCAGAGAAATATTTTTTATGAGAGAGCCCTGAGAGCCTGAGCAGCTATATTTATAGCCTGAAACTATCGTATTCTATTACCAATTTTTTTCTCTCACAGGAATAATACGATAGTTCCTTATTTTCCTATTTATGACATAACTTTTGCGTTATTTTTAGTTCTAGTGCTTCAGATATTTATCTATGAGTTATTAACAATGGTTCAAGTCTTTTAATCCTTTGTTTGAATTATTTTAATTTAATTAATTATTTTCATTACTGTAGCTGTCTGTTGGTACGATAGCTCCTCCCCTTTATACATCACGAAGTCCTGGAGTTTAGAACTCTGCAGCATAAAACTTGTTACTGTAGAAATCCCTATTGTTTCTTCTTTAACCTCTTCTAACAGTTTTACTGAAATGATTTTTACTTTTTCTTGATCAGCATTTTGTAGTCCTTCGCGTCAGCTTTCACGAGAATTTTGCGTGATGTTTGTCGGTCCGTCCGTTCACCCGCAATTCCTTACGCAACGATCGATGTAATTTTCAGTTTTTATTTTTCACACCTTTTGATTTATAGTTTTGAAACTTCACCATTTTGTTGGGTTTCCAAAATAAATACACTGGCCATAACGAAGATGCTGTCTGACCTTCCTGTCTTACGTAATTACACACTCAACTTCACACTTTGTTTAGGGGTTTATTATTTACTGATTACCTTGGGACTTACATATTCTTTAGCATATATGATTTTAACCATGTTTTATTAATGTTGAAATTTTACTTTATTCGTTTTTACACAAGGGTGTGAAAACCACAGCCTTTCTATTTTATTCAATTTTTGATTTTTTACTTTAATTCCTTGTTAAACTTTCATCTTTTAACTAAACCTATACAACACATTTTCAAAATTTATATTTATTTAAGTTTTATTCAACTTTCAACTTATACCATTTCATGAAACTTTTTTAATATTGATTTTTCAACAATTATGTAAAAATCTTTTATTCTTAGAATTCTTTGTTTATTATAGAAACACCAAGGTTTTTTGAATTTGACTAATTTTGAAAATTTTCTAATTCTTCATTTAAATTTGCTGTAGCGCATGTTAGTTTATATGAAATAACCGTAATAGATATGTATTGCGTACGACTTGTACAATTGCATATCCTTTAACATTATTATTTCATATTTTCATAATTCATCAAATATGAATTTTTTATTCAAAATCTACTCACATACGATTTTACTGTCAAAACGAGTAGGCGAAAGTAGGACATTAGACCTAGCCATAGGTCAGTTTCACCAACTCGCCTTGAGCAGTAAAGTTGGTTACAATTCAGCCAAACCTTGTAATAGGATTAAATTTTGATTTTTCTCCTTTTTGACCAAAATATAATCCCATACAAAGAATTTCCGTTGTAATACACACACACACAAACACACACACACACACACACACACACACACACACACACACACACACACACACATATATATATATATATATGTTATAAGTTTTATACACATATATAGAAACATAAAACTTTGAACGTTTTATTCTTACCTGTGCAGCTCTGAGTTCTAGTTCACTATGCTTAAGTCGAATTTCCCGATCCTGTATCATTCTTTCTAAAATAATTTGTCTGCTTTCAGTTTCAAACAATTTTGTTTTAGTACCAGCTAACTGATCCAACAAACTGTCTTTCTCTTTGCTGAAAACCTAAAAGAGTAAGACATGATTGCAATTTAAGAATTAGCTATAGATAGAGCTATTTTTAAATTGTTTATAGTGTAAATTAAAAGAAAAATTTGTAATATCTATATTTAAACACTTATTGGAATTACAGAAATATAAATTTTATAAATAACCCCATTTTTAAGCCGTCTATAAAAGTCCTTTGTTTGGAAGTGTGCTATGGTTGTTTTGTCCAGCATATGGTTCAAAAGCATAAGCTTAGGGTCTAGGAGCATGAAACGAAACCATTTAGTTTTCATTTGTAAGCCCTTGTAGCTGACATGGAATTTTTATTGTTGGACTGAATCCTTATGTGGTAGTTTTAGTGTTGTTGTGTGGTTGTGAGTCCTTATGTGTTATCACCTATTAGGATGCTGGTATTAGTGTCACTATAATTGATAATATTTTTAGCAACAAAGATTGTGATATTCCACTGTATAATGAGGATTTTGAAATTTCAGACCACAACGGCCAGTTTTTCCATACCAAGGCTCAAGTATGGAAAACAGGTTTTTAAACAGGTTCTCAAGTAAAAACTAAGTTTAAAAGAATTTTTAACAAGAGGAATATGGTAATGTCTCATTTTTCCCTCGAGTCTCAATCGTGGAATGAGATTTAGCTTAAACATAGTATGGATTTAAAATTTAATACATTTAACAAAATTTGTAAATACCATTCTGAAAATTATTAACAGTTGAAAAAACAAAAGTTTTAAATAATAAAAAAAATAATAAAAAAAGTTAGATTACTATGGTTATAAAAAATTGCAGTATAAATTATTTGTATAAACCTTTATAAAATTCGTAAGTAACTTAAAAAACAAGAACTCATGTGCGATTGATGAAATTTCTGATTTTGTTATTAAGAAAAATCCTAAATTTATTGTATATCCTTTGGTTCATTTAATTTACTATTCTTTTATTTGTAGGAATTTCCTAAGAATTCTTAAATTTGCTAAGTTGTTCCTTTTGATAAAAAGGGTGATACGGGTAAATTAGACAATTATTGTCCTGTATCTTTTCTGTCAAGTTTTTCATTTAGTGATATTATCTTTTTGAATAAGAAGAGAGATGTGAAAGTCGTGTATAGCAAGAGATCATACCATTGTAAAGGAGTTTTTAGGGATTTAAATATATTGCCATTACATGCATTTTTATTTATGAGTGCATTATGTTTATTAGAAAAAATGAGGACAAAATGTCTGGAATCAACAGTTTTCATTCATAAATGTTCATAGTTGGAAAATTTTAGACTGGAAAAATGCACACACGCCAAAACTCAGAGGGGTGTCAATTTTACCGGGGTTAAGTTCCACGACAAACTTCCTGAAAATATTAGAAACTTAACTTGTGTAAAAAAAATTAAGAGGGACTTGCAAGGGTATTTACTGAATAATTCTTTTTATTTTTTGTGTGAATTCGTAGGAGATTCATAGAAGATAAGCTGATTTTATTATTTATTGATCTTGGAATTGCTAATTTATTATGAAAGTGTTTTAATATATATTTATGCTTAGCCTGTTATTTTAAAGTTTTATGTGTGAATAAAAAGTCAAGACCCCCCCCCCCCTCTAATATTTTTCTAAGTAAATATACAGAGATATCCTTTTGGTGGTCGTGCAATCTTAGCAGGAAGTTTCATTTTATGATTTTGAAAATTTTGAGTGTCCTCCAAAAATGGGGGATTTTGGGGGCAACTCAAAAATTTTAAATGTAAACCCCCTTGTGGTATAGTAAATAATAGGGTTAAAGGAAGTGATGTGATTGGATCTATAGAGTATAGGTCAAAGATCCTGTTTGGTTCCTAGCTTATACTAGTGTGGTAAAATTAATTAAAGAAAGCCGTAAACTATTAATAAAAGATGTCCAAGAAAACAATTTCGTGTAATAAATAGTCTTAATATGATTTTATAATAAATGTTTTATAATAAAAAGATGTAGATGTGTAAATGAATATATTCATAATAATTTGATGTGTCAGTGAGTTTTGAGGAACGCTTAAGTAACAGTGGGAATAAGAATCTCGTGGCTTGGGCAGTCTTGGTTGAGGAGTTAAGATGGTTAGACGTGTTCTATACAGTCTTAGTTTGGGATCTGAAGAGGTCAGACCTATGAAAGTTTGTATAAAAAACGTTTTGTTAAAAATGTGATGTACTTAATTTTCCGTCTTAGCTTGAGATTAGACGTGTGTAAAAAGGTGAGAAAAGTGGTAAGGAGTGTTTTCAGTGACAATGTCGTGTTAATAAAGAACTAAAAGACTCAGTGTAGACGATAGACAGACGTAGTGAGACAATTGGTATATTGTGAATGACTGGACAATTGATACCAATATTTTAATGAACACTCGTGTTTGTAAGATTAATAATAAAAAAGGACAAAGAATTATTAACTATAAGAGCTGAAGTATTAGTTACAAGAGACTATGTTTTCTATACGCGACTTAGAAACAGATCGTTTTCCGCGTGGTGAAAATCTTATTAAGATAAACATTCTTCAAAAAACCATAAACACGCTATGAACTATTTTAAGAAAACATTTCTAGAGTGCTGTGCAAGTATACATGACATGAACTTTCCTGAAAGCAGCGATCGCAGTATACATGTTACGGGACGTCAAAATTTCTAACTTCAGACATTTTTTATATAAATGGTATAATATAAAGGGTGTTTTATATAGACGCCCTATGTTAACTTTTAGATTAAGGATTTATATTATGTTTTAATATATTTGCCATATATGTTTGATCATTTTAATCTTTTTGAGAATATTTCAAGAAAAATAAATAAAAAAAATGAAACTTTCAATATTTAAATTAAATCTCCTTCAGAGATCTACAAAGTAATTTAAATTTAAAAATTAACTTCTTGTTGCAACATTTTTTTTTTTTTTTTTTTTTTTTTTTTTTTTTTTTTTTTTTTTTTTTTTTTTTTTTTTTTTTTTTTTTTTTTTTTTTAAAGGAAAGTATAAAAAATATAAAGTTTTAGTTGATTCAAAATTTGAAAAGAAAAGTAAAAATAAAGATTTTTTCATTAGATTTAGATAATAAATATTATTTATAACATGTGATTTTGTTGAAGATAATTGTAGGATGTTTCATGAATAATAAACACTTATGTACAATTTCAGCAGTAAAAGACTTGGAATCTTTCTTTAATCGCCTACGCCAAGTACTTCTTAAAAAGAACTTTAGACCTCGAGAGTTTATAATTTAATTTAAAATTTTAGTTTTCAGAATTGGTAAACTAAAGTTTCCTGGCGCCCATAAGCTGAGCATTTTACTTAAATAATTATTAACTTTTTTTAAATTCTTAATGAAAGATACATAAACTTTTAAAATATTAAATTCCAGTCATTTTATATTATTACACCCTTCAAGTGACACCTCATTTTGAAGTGTTTACAAAAACTTTAAGAATGGTGAAAACCAGAGTTCGCTATCTCTTATCTATCAAAAATGGTAGCCCGTCAAATGTTATTCAAGTCTACACTTACATTAGTTTTCAAGGTAAAGTTACTTTCTCTGAAACAACTGGGTTATTTTTATTCTGTGTTCTAAATCAGTTAGGAATGCAAAGGACAAAGCGTATGCAGTAATAATTAGAGGAGATAATTTAAAAATAAGTCATACTTTAGAGTGGTAATGAAATAATTGTCACTGTCAAAAACATTGTAGTATTAATAAATACAGTGTTGGTATCATTATTGTGTGTTACTGTTTCGTGAAGTGTTTTGTTTAATGTGTGTCTGTTATTGATTTTGATTAGCTTTGTCATTCTTATTTCTAAATTATCTCCTCTAATTATTATTACTGCATACGCTTTGTCCTTTGCATTCCTAACTGATTTAGAACACAGAATAAAAATAACCCAGTTGTTTCAGAGAATGTAACTTTACCTTGAAAACTAATGTAAGTGCAGACTTGAATAACATTTGACGGGCTACCATTTTTGATAGAGAAGAGATAGCGAACTCTGGTTTTCACCATTCTTTAAGTTTTTGTAAACACTTCAAAATGAGGTGTCACTTGAAGGCGGTTTACATTAAAAATTTTGAGTTGCCCCCAAAATCCCCCATTTTTGGGGACACTCAAAATTTCAAAATCATAAAATGAAACTTCCTGCTAAGATTGCACGACCACCAAAAGGATATCTCTGTATATTTACTTAGAAAAATATTAGAGGGGGGGGGGGTCTTGACTTTTTATTCACCCGGTATAAAGGACCTATCTGTAAATTTAAATAGTCAAATTTGTTTTAATATATTTTAGTGCCAGCCTGTGATTTAACCCTTTGCGCTCGGATAGAGTATGTATAGGTTGTCCTTATCTGTCGGATGGCCAGCTGTACTGGCCGAGGACATTTGCGCAACAACTGGGATTTAATTCCACATCAGTTGTTCCTGCTGCTCGGATGGCCATGGTACTGGCCAAGATAAAAACCGTCGAACGCTCGGAAGGCCAGCAGCACTGGCCAAGAAACATATGTTGCATTTTATCAATATATTTTTGTGTTGTGATGTGTGTAGAGTGCTGTAACCGATCGAAAAACTATTTAACTAAATGACCATCAGTTCTGGCAACTTTATCGTTGAAAAGTATCGTCGGGAATGCCAAAATCAACACATGCTCTTTTCTTACAACATTGAGAACGTACACACAGATTTTTGTATAATTAGTAAATTAAGTGTTATTTTCCCTTTTTAACTTGAAACATATGATTTTGTTTAGTTCATTATCTTGTTTGTTTGTGTATTTATATTAATAAAATATAAAAATTGGTTTGTTTTAAAATAAAAATACTGTAGGGTTCAAGTCAGTTTTAAATGTATGTGATTTTTGTATAATTAGTAAATTAGGAATTATTTTCCTTTTTAACTTGAAACATATGATTTTGTTTAGTTCAGTATCTTTTTTGTTTGTGTATACCTATTAATAAAATTTTAAAAATTGTTTGTTTGTGTTAAAATAAAAAACTGACAAGGTGTTCGTGTAACTTTTAAATATATGTGATTTTTGTATAAATAGTAAATTAGGCATTATTTTCCCTTTTAACTTGAATCATATGATTTTGTTTAGTTCAGTATCTTGTTTGCATGTGTATATTAATAAAATAATTGTTAAAATGGAATTGGTTTTTGTTTAAAAAAAAATAAATACCCTTTGTAAAAATTGCAGTCTGTGGTAAAAATAATTCCGACCTGGTGGGAAGAAGCCGCCATGGTGGCTGCCGAGCTGACTTGGAAAGGGGAGTGGGCAGTGGTACTGGCCATCCGAGCGGCAGAGACAATTCATGTCGAAACAATGCCGCGCTGTCTACTACAAGGACGTGGCCAGTATAACTGGCCAACCGAGCGCAATAGTTAATGTTTTAATTATTACAATGTGTCGACTTACTGTAAAAATTTATTTGTTGTTTTGTTTGAATATACATATGTATGTATATTAAAAAGCCTATTTCAAGTTAAATGGTTAATTGATATATGTAATTATGCTAGTTTTAGTTTAAATGTAAGGTTTTTAATCTGACTCTTGCTATATAAATAATGGTCTTTGTTAGAAGCAAAACAAAATAAATGAAAAATGAAGTGTCTAACCTAACCTAACCTCCGGGATCTCAAAATTGATATATCTGCAAAAACTGGACATCGATTTTTTTCACCCATTATATAACTTTCTCTATACCTGGAGTCTCCAAACTACGGCCCGCGGGACAAATCTGGCCCACCAGTGTCATCAATTCGGCCCTCGACCGCTAATGACCAGTATCATCAATCCGGCCCGCGACAGATAATGGCTTATTGTTGTTGTTGTTGTTGTGATAAGTTGGTTTAAAACACACAAAATGATATAAACACGGTTTTATTTATTTGCTAGGTAAAGTTTAATGACAAGTACAATACACAGAAAATTTAACTTAAGTATAATAACTATCAAATAATTGAATATTAAAAGGGATTTAAGATGCTCATCAGTTAACTGAGATCTGTAAACATTCTTTGTGTACTTCATTTTGAAGAATATATTCTCACACGAGTAGTACCAAAAACAGAAAACAGCCCACGAGCAAATTTATGCAAATTATCAAATTGTAACAGTGGAAGACTCTTATAAAATCCCAACAAAGATGAGTTTTGATATTTGTTCTTAATTATATCACTGCATTGTAAATCAGGAATTTCCATTTGAAGTTTTGGGGCTATGGTTTCAATGTCAGTATCAAAAGAATTTTGAAAATCTTAATTTCATTTGAAACAACATCAAAGTCTGAGGAACGAGTATCAAAATTTATCTTCAAACCACTGAATGCTTTGATTGCAAAATCAACGAGAAACTCAGTCTCAGTAGTGTGGCTGAATATTTCACATGTTTTAAAATGTGTGAAACATTTTTTACATAATTGTGATTGAAACAGTATTATTTTCTGCCAGAACGATTTAATATTAGTGTACAAATCAGGGAGAAGCTGATTTTCTCCTTGCAATATCAAATTCAGTTCGTTCATATGTTTTGTCAAATCGACATAGAAAGCTATCTTCCACAGCCATTCGCTATTTTATAATTTGGTAAGAGGGCGATGCTTTTCATTCAAAAAAACTTAACCAACTTAACTCATCAAGTGTCGCGGTTGTAACAATAAAGTATAACATAATACTTTTCTTATATGTTATAAAATATTTTATCTTTATTATAAAATCCAAAATAGTGAAGTTACTTTATTAAAAATTTATTTGAAATATCTACAACTAGTCTTCAACTACTACTAAATAAGTTGACAATAATGCAGATAATTTCAGTTATAGAAATTCATTTGTTTATTCATTTAAATTATAAATATTTTCTTTTAGTAAATTATTTCTTGTTAAACATTAATAATATTTGCTTTTGAGTTCTTTTAATAACACAACAAGGTTAAATTGTCTTTAATTACAAAGTTAAATTATTCCAGGCTAGCTCTAGGTTTGGGTTCATTACATATATCTTTATCATAGAATTACAAAGTTCTTTTATAAATATTAGTAATTAATATTTATTATTTTCTCGGGGCAGGCACTCGACCAGACATGAACAAACTGTTTTTAACGCATTTTGTGAAGTTACAGTTAAGAAAAATTGAGATTTAGGATCGGTGTTCTTTTTTGAAATAGGCTTATGAATTGTAAAATTTGTTAAAGTTTATTTTCAATATTAAGAGTTTCTGGACTTTATTATGTTTAAATTTACAGAGGATACCACTCTCTGTGTGATTTAGCACTGAATTTACCACTGTTTATACTGTTTTAACATACTAAAACTTGACGGCATCACTTTTAAAATTACGAATAGAAATTTTCATCTTTGGGCTCTGAAGTCTTGGATTGGAATGAATTTTTGGCTTCGGTTTTTGAATTGAATTGTTGCCGCGGTTCCCAGCATGCACTGTTCTTCCGTTCCCTTGGTTACTCAAATAATATTCTTTCGCCTTGTACAATTTGATGTTCCTGACTTGAATAAATTATAATTTTGATATTACTTTATGTCTTTTTTGCCTTTGGTCTCGTGATAATATTTATTCATATTTACATTGCCGATTCTTAAATGAGTTTACTGATTTTATTGTTAATTGTATAATTTCCCGTTCCAACAGAATGACGTACTTATATCTATGACTCAAGTAGTCCTAGTTCTAATTCTAATTATATAACATTTGGGTCTTACGGTTACTATTTATGTTCTTAAATTTACTTTAAGGATTATTTTACTATTCTAACAGATATTGTGACTTATTATTTATTTTTATTTGATTTTATTAATTTCGATTGTGATAGTCGTTTCTTTGATCTAGTTGTACTAACAAAAACATGGCGTTCATAGGGAATGCGTTTTACCTTCATATATTGTATATGCTATCTTCTGATGATTAAAATAAAAAAATAGTTGTTTACTGAGGCTATATATATATATGTGTGTAGTGCTTATATTAATTTATGGTGTAGTGTTTGTGATAGTATTATGGAATTGGTTTCAATGTGTTTGTTTAGATGTGAGGTTATAGGTTTTCATGTTACAAGGCTCTGTCTAGGCTTTATTCTATATTTGAGAATTATATTTGATAATATCCATTTCTATATGGATTTGGGTGAATTCTTGGGGTGTGAATTGGTTTTGACATAGTTAATTTAGTTATTGATGATGTTTTCCCTTGTGTATTACTTTCGTAAATTGTTTAGGCCTATCAGCTGATATTTTAGTATCGGTTTCTTGGTTGGCTTTGTGGGTCATTGAACTTTGCTTTGTTTTGGTGTCGTTTATTTTAGGCTAACTTTTTATGATGGAATTTGTGACGTTATAAATGCCCTTTAAATTTGTTTTTGTGAAGTTTACTGAACAATAAATAAATTTATAACTAACAAATTACATTGTAAAATAACATATATAACATAATATAACATAACATAACATACATTGAACACTTATTCTTATGGAATTATAGGTTATCCTTACTTATTTTATCAGTTGATTTTGAATTGGTTTAACAAATTGAATAAAATTAACAATTGGATCATATGGATCTTATTCTCATATTAGGCTACATATACCTAATTAATTGATATTTTATATCATAATTCATGGTTCATGGGGTTATACATAGTTTATCATTTAATTTGGGTAACACTTTATAGTTGGGGACACATGTTTTATCATTGGGGTGGGAAACATATAATTGTCATATGACATATAGTTCATACTAAGGAATGTCCATTGGACATGGGGAATACACATTTCGGGGACACTTTTACATAAATACATATTTTGTGATACTGTTCATTTTTATTTCACTGTTTTTATATGGGTTCACTATTCATGGAGATATACATATATTTTAACATATAAATATTTGTGATAATTCACTGTTTATGGGGGGAATAAGTTGTGTGGGTTGTGGGAAAATACTGTTTATGAGGGACCATTTTGTTTGTAGTAAAAACACATTGTTGATGGGGAACATACATATAGTCACATTTTTTTATATTTAAGCACTTTGTTTATGGGGAATATACATATATATAGGGAATTATATATAAATGGATAGTCACATTGTTTATGGTGAACACATGTTTTATAGGGGACACTTGTTTTATATTGAAGTACATTGTTTATATCGTTGCACTTAACTTTATGTCGATTAGGTTGGTTCGTCGGAGGTCTGTACAGGCAAGGCAATTTTGTAACGACGTAGGAGAGATATGTGATATGGTCCATAGGTTTTTTCCATTATCATCGATTAGGGAGTAAATGGCTTTTCCCATTTTCTTCAATATTTTTAATGGTCCAACATATATTGTGAACAATTTTGCTGTTTCACCATATCCCATACTGGATTGGGGAAATGACTTTACTAGTACTAAATCATTTTCCTTGAGTATCGTTATCTTATGTTTTGCATTTAATTTCTCTGCTCTTTTGGCTTGTGTGGTTTTTATTCGAGATTTTGTTAATTCTAACTTTTGTTGAATGGGGATTTGCATTTTGAAAGGGTTTTGTATTACCTCTTCCCAGAATCTGATATCACATTTGTTTAGTTGTAATTCATTAGGAGTGAAACCAGTGGTTTCATGTTGTATTTCGTTTAGGAAACTGTTTATGGTACTTATGTAGTTTGACCAACTTCTGTGATTTTGAGCACAATATGTCCTGAGACAGCGTTTGACTTCTTTTATAGGACGTTCTGCCATGTTTGATATGGGGTGGTATACTGGATTTAATATGTGTCTTATTTGATTCTCTTCTAGTTTTTGAATCCAAATTCTACTTTTGAATTGAGTACCATGGTCAGTTAAGATTTTCTTAGGTTTTCCGTATGTGGGTATGTATTCTTTGAACATTCTGTCTATTACTGCCTGTGATGTGGCTCTCTTTAGATTGTATAATTGGACAAATTTTGTGAATGTATCCAGAATGATGAAGATATATTGGACACCACCTCGATTTTTTGGTAAAGGACCAATCAAATCGATTGCGATTAGATCTCCTTTTCCTTCAGATTTGACTCCACTAGTCTCTCCATAGAGAAGATGGTTACTGTGTTTGCATTTTTGGCAGGTATCGCAGGTTCCTATTAATTGTCTAATTTTCCTAGCCATATCTTTAAATATGAAATCCTTTTGTAAAATTTGCAGGCATTTCCTTGCTCCACAGTGTAGATAAAATTTATGGCATTCTGAGATTAAAGTATTGACAAGTGATTGGGGTATTGTAATTAACCAATTGTTGTGATGTTTCTGGTATAGTATGTCGTCATTTATTCTAAATCTATTATGTTCTGTAGTGTTTGAATTTTTAATTTGGAGATATATCTGTTTGAGAGTTGGATCGTTTTGTTGTAATTGTATTAAATTTCGAAGGTTTTCTAAAAGTTCTAAATTGTGTTCTCTTTCTAAATTTGCGACTATTAATTCTGGTGTGGTTGTCAATGAGTTCTGTTGATTCTCATCTGTTCTGACTCTGCTGAGTAGGTCAGCTATTGTGTTATCCACTCCTTTACAATGTACAATTTCAAATTGGTGATCTTGTAATGCAAGTATCCATCTAGTTAATCTACCATTTAACAATTTGCATGTTTTCAAAAATGTCAATGCTTTATGATCAGTAATGATCGTTAATTTTGCGTTTAAAATGTAATGTCTGACTTTTTGTATGCAGTAGACGACTGCTAGCAACTCCTTTTCTGTAGTGGTGTATCTGATCTCGCATTTCTTCAATGTTTTGGATATAAAGAGGATAGCCCTTTTGTTGTTCTGGCTGTCAATTTGGAATAAATGTCCTCCTATCGCAAAGTCTGAACTGTCTGTCTGTAGGTAGTAGGGTTGGTTTGGCATAGGATGGTTCAATACATTTGTTTTTAGAAATAAGTTTTTAATTTCTAGGAAGTGTTTCTCTTCATTAGAAGTCCAAATAAATTTTACTTTCTTAGAAGTCAATCTCATTAAAGGTTGTACAGTTTTTGCATATTTGTCTACGAATTTGTTGTAGTAGTTGATGCCTCCTAGGAACCGTTTGAGTTCTTTCCTAGTGGTGGGTGATGGAAAGTCTTGAAAACATTTAATCTTTTCTGAATCTGGTTCTAGACCAGTAGTGGTTAAATAGTACCCTAAGAAAGGAACTCTATCTCGACAAAAGATTGATTTAGACAGTTTTATTGTCATCTTTGCATCTGCAAGTTTTCTAAATACATATTCTAAGTGTTGTAAGTGTGAATTGAAATCAGGTGATATAACACATATATCATCAATGTAGACTAAAGAAAAGTTTTCTATCGTGTTCTTGAATACTTGGTCTAGTGCTCTTACTAGGGCAGCTTGTGAAGTGGATAGACCAAAAGGGGTTACAACATATTGATACACTTTGCCTCGAAATTGAAATGCTGTATACTGTCTAGATTGTGGTTCTAGCTCAATCTGCCAGTATGAAGAGGTACGATCTAATGTAGTCAGCCAGTTGGAATTTGTAGCTTTAGCTAATAGCTCATTAATGCTTCTGTTACATTCATAGTCGGGGGTAATTAGTGCGTTTATACGTCTCATGTCTAGACATATACGGAGATCGCCAGTCTTCTTCTTGACAATTATAATAGGGTTTACAAATGGGCTGTTTGATTCCTCAATTATATTGTCCTCGAGCATGTCATTTAATTTTCTCTCTACTTCATCCTGTAAATTTATGGGTATTGGATAACTTTGGGCTCTATAATGTTCTGGATTGTCTACCCTGATATGGTGTTGGTACATGTTGCAACGTCCAGGTTTGTCTGAAAATACTATATTGTTTTGTTTAATTAGGTTGATTATTAGGTCCTTTTCTATTTTGTTGAGTTTATCGTTGTCTTTAATTAAATCGTTTATTTCACTGTTGTTGTTATTATTATGATTTTGAGTTTGATTATTGTTATTTATTCTATATTCATTGTCGTCGTATTTTATTATTTTGCATCCTGCTGACTCATTACTTTTGCTATCGAACTTCATTATTAATATTCTATTATCCTTACTCATTATAGTAATTGTATTAATCTTGAAATTTATTTCCATTTTTAGCATACGTATTGCGTCTATTCCCATTATGCAATCTTTAATAAGGTTGGGGACAATTATACATTGGATATCAAACTCGATATGTTTTATTTGGGCTTTTAATAGCACAATGTGTGAAATTCGTTTCGATTTATTGTTCAACGCAGTGGTGATGAATGTGTTACTCACTGGCAACTGTTCAAAATGACCTAAATTGTTCTTGTTTAGCTGGAACCAGTTATCAGAAATACAGGATATACTGCTTCCCGTATCTACTAACGTATTTGTGGATATACCATTTAAATTTATAGTTATTTCTGGACACTTACAGTTGGTTTGATCTGGACTATTGTCATTGTCTTCATTTAATAGAAATTCTCTATCGTAATAAAGGTTTGAGATGTTGTAATCATTATAGTATGATTTGGTTTCTTTTTGTGGCTCTGTTCCGATTTTTGTAAAATTTGTTGGCACTGACTTAGAGTGTTCAGGTTTTTCTCGCAGATATCTCTCGCTTTTGCCTGTACAGCCTTGGTTGTTATTCGAAGTTTGGTCTAGGCCAGTGCGTTGGAGTTTAACTCTTGGTTACATTCCTCCTGAGGCACTTGTATTGGTTTCTCTAGTGTCGGTGGTTTAGTATTCATTGCTATAGCTTGACATATCATTCTTTGCTCGTTTGTAGGATACCTAACCTCTCTTCGCTCTTGGTATGGGCCTTTTTGTTGATAATATCGTTCTTGGTCTTGTTGTGGTTGTCTGTATTTGAACTCAGTCCTTATGGGTTCTGGTTGTCTATCGTAGTTGGTTTTCTGGTTATAGTTTCGGTTTTGATTATAATTGTTTGTATAATGTTGGCCATAACCGTTGGTGGGCCTCTGATTGGGTCTGTAGCTATTTTGACTTTTATAAGGGTGTTCTCTGTTCTTTCTGAACTCGTTTTGGGATTGATAATTCCTAAAGGGTGGTTTTTGTGGTTGGTTGTAGTTAGTATTTGTTTGGTAATGTCTAAATGGTCTGTTGTTGGTGGGATTTTGTGTTCCTCTCGGGCTTGTATTATTACGTCTCCTAATTTCCGAGTTTGCCTCTTCCGTATCTTCTCTTTGTAGAAGGTCAGCAAATTCCTTTATTGTACTTATATTCTGTACTCTTTGCGCATCCTGTATGCGTTGGTCAAAATGTTCTACTAGGGTTGCGATGATGTCTTCCTCCGGTGGTTGGGGAGTCATCGACTTCATTATTAACACCCTGTCAATGAAGTATTCACTTCGAGTGAGTTTTCCTCCTAAACGATATTGTTCGAGTTCAAGTTTTTGCCTAATTCCTTTTTGAACATCCCTATTCCAAAACTTGGATAGGAATTCTTCGCAGAATTGCTGGAAATTTGTAGTATCGCCTTTTATTAATTGCCACCACCGAGCAGCACTACCCTCTAAACTGTTGTCGATTATGTCGAATAGACAGTCTCTGTTGTATCCGATCTGGTTGATTTGTCGACAAGTTAACCTCTCGTAGTATCTTGTTAATCTATCCAGATAATCATTTGGATTATTCTGTCTTCCGTTAAATTTAGGAAGTATCGGATTAGTTAAATTGTTGATTTCTTGACTATTACCTCCACAAGTTACGTTTATATGGGATGGTATGGCATTTTCGATATTTGATTTCGGTAGTTCAGCAATCATAGCTTTTACCTCATGGATCACATTATTTTTATTTTGTAACAATTGCTTCTCAATTGTGGCCTTCTGTAGGTCTAGGGACTCATTTAAACTCTGACTATTGATTGTGGAATCTAATCTACTTTCTAGGTTGTCTATTCTTTGGTTGTTCTCTGTCACAGCTTGTTCCATTTCAATTAATTTATCTGTAAATTGAGTTTCTACTATAGCTATCTGTATTGCCAAACATTCCTTTAAATTAGTAATTTCTTTCTGGACTATTTCAAAATTTTCCTTCAAATTGGATTCATTTTGAATCATTTTTAATTCTAGTTTTTCCTGATTTTGTTTAAATTTATGGTCGATGTTAATCTGTAGATTGTTAATTAACAGCGTCATTTGTTCTAATAACGTAGGGACATTTGGTTCTGTATCTTGGACACTACTAGCACTACTCTGCTCCATAACCTCTATTTGGTTAGGCCTAACATTTAGTTCAGTGTCATTGGCATCAATAGTCTCTCTAAAGGTTTTCAATTTCCCTTCCTTGGCTTTTCCGGTGGGATTAATTTTAGGCCTAAGGTTATATTTGCTACTTTCTTCTTGGTTAGCGTCCATTTTAAATTATTATTTTTGATTTTGGTATATGTTTTTGAGTTTAAATAGATAAATTACTAAATTGAAATTAGGCTAATCTTAATTCTAATACATATCTTATTCTAGGCTATTAAATTTGTTCAATCTTATAATTAAAGTTGAATGAATCCTTATTTCTAAAATGTTGTCTTAAATTTAATTTCAATTTACTTATATAATATATTTACTTAACCTAAGTCATTCTGTTGAATTCTCAGTTTGTTCATGCCCTAATCGTTGCGGCGCCATTTTATAACATAATACTTTTCTTATATGTTATAAAATATTTTATCTTTATTATAAAATCCAAAATAGTGAAGTTACTTTATTAAAAATTTATTTGAAATATCTACAACTAGTCTTCAACTACTACTAAATAAGTTGACAATAATGCAGATAATTTCAGTTATAGAAATTCATTTGTTTATTCATTTAAATTATAAATATTTTCTTTTAGTAAATTATTTCTTGTTAAACATTAATAATATTTGCTTTTGAGTTCTTTTAATAACACAACAAGGTTAAATTGTCTTTAATTACAAAGTTAAATTATTCCAGGCTAGCTCTAGGTTTGGGTTCATTACATATATCTTTATCATAGAATTACAAAGTTCTTTTATAAATATTAGTAATTAATATTTATTATTTTCTCGGGGCAGGCACTCGACCAGACATGAACAAACTGTTTTTAACGCATTTTGTGAAGTTACAGTTAAGAAAAATTGAGATTTAGGATCGGTGTTCTTTTTTGAAATAGGCTTATGAATTGTAAAATTTGTTAAAGTTTATTTTCAATATTAAGAGTTTCTGGACTTTATTATGTTTAAATTTACAGAGGATACCACTCTCTGTGTGATTTAGCACTGAATTTACCACTGTTTATACTGTTTTAACATACTAAAACTTGACGGCATCACTTTTAAAATTACGAATAGAAATTTTCATCTTTGGGCTCTGAAGTCTTGGATTGGAATGAATTTTTGGCTTCGGTTTTTGAATTGAATTGTTGCCGCGGTTCCCAGCATGCACTGTTCTTCCGTTCCCTTGGTTACTCAAATAATATTCTTTCGCCTTGTACAATTTGATGTTCCTGACTTGAATAAATTATAATTTTGATATTACTTTATGTCTTTTTTGCCTTTGGTCTCGTGATAATATTTATTCATATTTACATTGCCGATTCTTAAATGAGTTTACTGATTTTATTGTTAATTGTATAATTTCCCGTTCCAACAGAATGACGTACTTATATCTATGACTCAAGTAGTCCTAGTTCTAATTCTAATTATATAACATTTGGGTCTTACGGTTACTATTTATGTTCTTAAATTTACTTTAAGGATTATTTTACTATTCTAACAGATATTGTGACTTATTATTTATTTTTATTTGATTTTATTAATTTCGATTGTGATAGTCGTTTCTTTGATCTAGTTGTACTAACAAAAACATGGCGTTCATAGGGAATGCGTTTTACCTTCATATATTGTATATGCTATCTTCTGATGATTAAAATAAAAAAATAGTTGTTTACTGAGGCTATATATATATATGTGTGTAGTGCTTATATTAATTTATGGTGTAGTGTTTGTGATAGTATTATGGAATTGGTTTCAATGTGTTTGTTTAGATGTGAGGTTATAGGTTTTCATGTTACAAGGCTCTGTCTAGGCTTTATTCTATATTTGAGAATTATATTTGATAATATCCATTTCTATATGGATTTGGGTGAATTCTTGGGGTGTGAATTGGTTTTGACATAGTTAATTTAGTTATTGATGATGTTTTCCCTTGTGTATTACTTTCGTAAATTGTTTAGGCCTATCAGCTGATATTTTAGTATCGGTTTCTTGGTTGGCTTTGTGGGTCATTGAACTTTGCTTTGTTTTGGTGTCGTTTATTTTAGGCTAACTTTTTATGATGGAATTTGTGACGTTATAAAAGTACAGTTAGTACACAATAGTAATTGAACTAGCGAATTTAGCAAGCGTATATGCTCGCTCAGGGCATGTACTCAGAGACTAGTCTAGAAATTATAGATAATGGAAGGAAAAAACGGGGTTGGCTCTTGGAACTTACTGGAGTAAATCAGTATAGCCCTAAGGCTGGAAAGTTTGGAGACCCCTGCTCTATACAATGTATAAGTGAGAAAGTAAACATATAAAAAACAATTTAAATCATCTATAGAATTAATGAAATAATTGTTTTTAAATGCTAACAATACCTGTATAATATCCTCTTTCAGATTCAGTTGCTCTTCTAATTCTGTTACTTTTATCATGTTAGACTGTAACATAGCATGTTGCTCTTGTAACGTCTCTTCCAAATGATTTTTCTCCTGAACATATATAAACATTAACTAAACTCTCTCTCATATAATTCTAATAACAAAGACTCTTATTGCATAGACTCAACAAACATTAAAAAAATCAACATTATTACAAAAATCAAAACAAAACTTAATCCCATCCACAATATATTTTTAATCAAAAATTGTATTCTTACTTGTATTTTTTCTGTCAGCTGCTTCTTGAATGATGCCATATCATCATAAACTTTCTCCATTGACTGGAGAACCTCCACTAATTGTTTATGTTGATCTAAATGTGTTCTCAAGTCTGTGACTAATTTTGTTTGTACATCATATATTTTAGTCCAGTAATCTTTGGTTAACCCCTTCTCATGCTATAACAAAACTCAAACTTAATCCAATAGTACATATAGAACAAGAAATAAATATAATTGTGTACCCATCTTTAAGAAAAAACTTTCACTTTATATACAACAGGTCCCTGGTTTGATCCCTTATGTAAGCTAAAAAATTAACAGTGTAACCCAGCATTGGGAGGGAAAAGTAGGGAGCTATAATTGGTAGTAAATTCTAGTTACGAAAGGTAGAACTGTGGTCACAGGAATTGGAGATGTTGACCCACATCATCCAGTGAAAACCCATTTAGCAGGTCTAGGCCCACAATGAGTTGTTGCATTAATGATTTAAATATAACATAAGATATAACCTCAAAAATATAAACAAGACCATGAACACAATGTTTAATGATTGTAAAATTAAATAGATTTTAACAACTAAACTTCAAAATGCTTTCTGTATACTTTCTAACACCTTTGTATATAATTATATATTCACAATTAAAACTTTCCAATAACTATGCATTTTGTACCATTTTGAAAAAATAGAACAAATATCTTCAAAAAAATTGCCTTGTGTCCGAATGTCGTAACATTTATTAGAAATCTATATTTCTAAAAATCCCTAATAAATATAAACAACTTTAATGGGTTTCCTTCTCTCCATAGTATTTTTATAAATTTCCAGAATTCCACTCCTTTCATTGTCTGGTTAAACAATTATTGTTTAAAATGTGATTGAAAATAAAGATTAGATGGCCCATAAAATGTTTTGCTATACTTCGGAGGATGATGAGACATATCAACAGAAATGAGAAAGTTTATATAAACATATGAAGATCTTTTTGAACATAGAGGCAATACTTTCCCTACATCAGTAATTGCCACTACGGAAGAGACTTATATAACTATAAAGAAACTAGTAACCAAAACGTTAGTAAATGAAAAAATGGAGAGAGAAAAAACTGATCCTTCACTCCCAGTTTCATAGATACTTACCGTCACATAAGCTGTCCTCTCACAACGCTTGTTAATAATCTTGGTATCGGAGATTTCAAACATTTACGCTAATTTGTTCAATCTAATAAATATATCGAAGGTGATGAAAGTGAAATGTTTGAGTTACTCAGAAGGAAAGGTGTATTTACGTATAACTTAATCGATAAACTATCAAAAATAGAAATCGACAGTATCCTTTCCCAAGAAGATTTCTACAACAATCTGAATAATAATGAAATAAGTCAGAGCGATTATGACAGTCAGGAATAAAATATACTGAAATCACTAGGAAGTTACTATGATTTATATAACACTCTTGATGTTGTACTGCTAGCTGATGTATTTGAGAAATTTAGAAACGTTTGTCTATAAAACTATAATCTCGATCCGGCATACATATCATCATTCCTGACTTAGCTTGGGATGCAATGATGAAACTGACTGGAGTGAAATTCCAATTACTCACCGATTACGATATGTATATGGTGATTGAAAAGGGGATTAGAGGTGGAATCTCACAGTGTGTCAAACGGTATGTAAAAGTGAATAATAATTTAGTCGAAGGGTATAATCCAGATAAAAAGACTGATTACTAGTGGTACATTGATGCGAATAACTTACAAAGACACTTGCTGTCGGACTATTTACCCTAAAAAGGCTTCAAATGGGTAGACCTAGAAGAAAATTCTATTCCATCTTGGAAAAAGAAAATACTAATTCTAAATTACAATTGTAACGGAAACACCGGATACATATTAGAAGTACATCTTGAGTAACCGAAAAACGGGCATTCAGCTCATGAAGACCACCCCCTTGTACCAGAACAATATAATAAGAAATTGTGTACAACACTCTTAGATAAAACGATTCCTAGTCCATATCAAGAATTGACAATTTTACTTGGAACAAGGGCTGAAAGTAACAAACGTAATGAGATGTACTCAATTAGAACAAAAACCTTTTATGAAACAATATATCGATTTCAATACTCAGAAACGCGCTGAAACTAAATGCACTTTTGAAAAAGATTTTTATAATTGATGAACACCTCTGTATTTGGAAAATCGATGGAAATGTGAGATTGAGAAAATATATTACACTCTGTGGTGAGAGTCAAGCAGTAAAGTTTGCGAAAAACCTCCGATTCTCTAAATTCAATCTGTTCGATAAGGCTTGTCACATTGAGAAATATAATATCAAATTGAATAAACCTATTTATGTTGGATTTACAGTTTTAGAACTGCCCAAACATTTTATGTACGAATTTTACTATAACAAACTAAAAACTTACGATCCGAGCATCAGTCTTTACTATATGGACATGGATTCATTCTTCCTTCAGACAGCAATTGACCCCAATTTGATAATTAAAAATAATATGCATGAGTTCGAAACAAACAAATTCGCTAAAGATTATGAATGTTATAGAGAGAAAAACACAAACGTTATTGGTAAATTTAAAGACGAATTAAATGGATTGCCAGTTCAAGAGTTCTGTGGATTCAGATCGAAACTGTATGCTTACGCCTATATGAATAAAGATTTTGTAAAATGTAAATGAGTAAAGAAAAACAATGTGAAGAAAACTACCCACCTTGAGAATTTAAAAAAAATATATTTCTGTTCAAAAATACAAAGGAGTATAGATTACAAAATCTAATCAGAAGCCAAAAGCATAAAATATATTCTATAACTTAAACAAAACTTACAGTGAGCGCGAACAATAATAAATGTTTCAGTCTAGAAAATAAAATTGACACATCGCCTTAAGGGTCACTATAAAATTGAAAATCTAGAAAATTAAAACATTTCTTGTATCTAGATTGCATTCTATGGATTCTATGTCTTCATCAATAGTTCAAATATCGACTTAGTAAAATCAATCCTATACCATACTGATACAAAGTTGTAAATGTTGTCATTGAAATAAACAAAAGATTTTTTGTAAATGTTGTTGAAATATTTGTTATTTTTATATATCGTATATAAACTTTATCAATTTTACACAGTGATCTTGACTGTCCGACTTATTTTATTTATCTCGAGCAACCCTCGCAATTCTAAACCCCTGAAATTTGGAAGTCACGATCTACATTGTTAATGAAGATCGTGATATCCTTATAGTATTTAGTACGTGTTTTATATAAGAGAGAGCGAAATTTCAAACTATGCACTTAATGATTGGTGCATATAAAAATGATTGGTGCTGAAAAAATACAGTTCTCTATTTAAGATTAGAGAATCCTATTTATTTAGATCCAACAAAAAAATACTGGAGTGGTATGTATCAATATATCAGCAATGAATTATAGGCTGATCCTAGAAGCTCGATATAATTTAGTTGAACTGCCATTTAGTAATCATGAAAATGATCCTCATTCTCATCAAGAAGACAATATCCTATACTTATATCCGATTGCACACAACGTGGCAAGAATAGTAAAATGGGTGTCCCTGATATTATATTTATTATAGATTGAATAGTTTTTTCGAATCCTCTTACATATAAAATTTAAGATTTGCACAGTGAAGAAATAACGGGTACATTCTACAAACAGAAGTTACTGAAGTGACAGTATATGATGATGTTTACCAACAAGTTGAAACTGATAAGATACCATCAATATTGAGAGCATATTTGTAGGATCTAGTGGTTGCAGAAAAACAACATTATTGATAAAATTTTATTTACAAGGATTGGATATTTTTTAAGCATTTAAATATTTTTAGTAAATCACTAGAACCTTTATATCCTGATTTGATGAAATATTATCAGAGAGTTGAGAAAAGATTGAAAACAAAAATCACATTTTTCTATAATAATTATGATGAGCTAATTTCTGTAGAAAATTGTAAACAAAATTCTCTAGTTGTGATTGATGATTGTTTGTTGGAGAAACAGAGTGAAATAAAATATTACTTTACTCGTGGCCACCACAACCAAGTATCTTGTATATATTTATCTCAATTTTATAATCTTTTAAATTTATAAGTTATTAGAAACAATGCAAACTTTGTATGTGTTTTCAAACAAAACAATTATTACACTCAGAATGTCTTTAATAATTTTGTAATGGGAGATATGAAATTTTAACAACTTTGTAAAAATATGTTCAAAGTGTTGGATTAGACCCAACGGATTTTTAACAATCGATCTAACAAAGAAATCAAACAACGGAAAATATAAAAATCAATTTGAAGATATAAAAATTACTTCCATCAATGATAAAAATAAATAATAATCAGTATGAGACTGATACATGTTTACGTTCAGCTAACATTCAGTTAGCGTTTAACCTTTTTTGATGATTTTGTATTTTAAATATAAGAGAGAGAGAAAGAAATCTGTAAACGATTTTAATGTTAAGAGAGCTATTAAACTTAGCAAAATAAAAGCTATGGAACATTTGCTATCTAAATATGCCGATTTTAATGAAAGATTTTGGAGTGGAACTACAGTTGCTGCTATGAAAATTAAACAAACTTTGGGAATGGGTATCAAACCTAAACTAAAACTTTAAACTTTTAAAATCTAGGTTTTTGTAAATTGATAAAGTTTCAATTCTATACAAGAGATACAAAGAAAAAATATGCAAAAAAATAAACGTAAATTTATATGCTGGTCAGAGGTGTAAACTTCGATCAACTTTTAAGAAGAAATCTGGTAGAACGATTCAACTTTCTAGTGAACAATTAGAAAATAATCGTGGGAGAGATAAAATCACAGTCACAGATCAGCAATTCGCATTAATTCAGAAACATCGAAAATGTGGAAAAGGTTTTAGATTGGTGCTATCGTTCAGTCAATTGAAACAAAATGCTCAAGGAGGATTTCTATTTAGTGTTGCTGGAATCGGAGCATTGGCTGCTTTAATAGGCACAGGATCTCACGTTGTGAATTCTGTTATTGATTATAAGGATCATAAGAAAAAATTATCTGAACAAGTGAGACATAATAAAGTGATGGAACAAAAAACTATTGAATATCGGATAAATGGCGTAAAAAGAAAATCGTCAAATCGGAAAACGCTAAAAAGAAATCAAGGAGAAAAAGAATTATAACATCGGTTATAAGTAGTAATAATTAAAAAAACTAAATATCTTTTGTTAAGAAAATATAGATTACCTTTATTAAGATGTAAATAAATTTAAAATACCAAATTTTAGAGGTGGTTTCAAAAATCAGGTTCCAAAAATTATTACAGGACCTGAAATTAATCATTATAACTTCAACAAATTAACCTTCAGTATTCAAAATGAGTAGTAAACACCAATTTTTGTCCATTGGTTTTTATTATTTGATGAAGTCTGATGGAAAATAAAAAAGATTTCCGTACCTCGCCCATGTTAAAGTTGACCCAGAAATGTAAATAATGATTTTAGTATTTATGTTCTGGCAGCAGTAGTAGCCTATTAGATGCGGATATGGGAATTCTGGTTCAGGATATCGGACCAAGCAAAATTGTGTTGAGATCGATATATCCCGATGTGTGACTCAGAATCCCCATTTCCTATAGTACTGAAACATATACATGGCCAACAGGGCATAAAGTTAAGACAAGATTTAGGGGAAATATTAGATCTTCAAAAATGTGAAAGGAAGCATTCAAACTTCGCATTCTATCTGTTAAAAAAAGAGCACATCCCAGAAGAAATGAAAGATTGTATGAATTTATTACATTATTGTAACAATGGTAGACAGCTAAACATATTGAAAAAATTTAAATATCGGGCCTACAAAGTAAAATTAAAAAGAAATTATCTAATCTATATATTTAATAAATATATAAATTAGAAAACAAATAATCAGTCAGATATAATGTTTAAAAATCTATCGTTATAAAAAACTGAAACGGCAATTGTGGCAACAAACTAATAGCATTAGCAGCATACCAATCATAGAAGAGGGGGGACCCTAAAGATAGCAGAGAGAGGGAAAGTTACTTAGGTTATATATATAAAACTAACTCCTTTACGGAACAAGGTGGTAAATAACAGCTTTTGAAAATGGAGTTAATCTGAAATGTATCAACAGAAGTTCAGACAATGTAGTGAGTGGAAGAAGAATGCACTCAAATTAATTATAAATTTTGTTATATAATATGTACAAAATATATAACTGTACAGAATATAAAATTGAAATGTTAGTTAAATTATTTTTTAAAAATATTTTAACTTACTCTGAACATGGTTAGCATATGTTGCTGTTCTTGTAAACACTGTATCAATTCTTCTTTTTCTTTTGATAGCAGGACATTGTTCTCAATCAATAAATTCAAGTGATTCTTTTCCAAAGACTTGATTTCTGCAGATTCTGCTACAGATTTTTCCCAAGTAATCTGTTCCATCAATGCTTTCTCATGTACAGACTGTATTTTAAGTTCTGCCAAATCGTGTTGAAATTCTTGTATAAACTTGCGGATTCCCAAACTAAAACTGATACAGCATTTTTCTTTCCTTCCTTCCATGTCTTTAAGTTTCGCTTTTAGTATAAACAATTCCTTTTCTAAAAGTCTTTTTTCTAGAGCAATTTCTCCACGGTCTTTATAAGATTCATCTAGCTCCGTTCTCACAGTTTCTAATTCTTTTTTTGTTTCATCAAATTTATATAGAGCATCATTAAGTGAATCTACTATTTCTTCAAATCTATCCTTCAAACAAAGATAACTTTCCTGATCTAAGAGCATTTTCTCTTTCAATAATATAATTTCATCAGATTTGTGTTTCAGTCCTAGTATCATTGCTTCAATTTCTGAATTTGATTTATCATTTGAAATATGTTGACACAATTTAGAAATATTTTCATTGTTCTTCCTCTCTAAATACAAATTTTGTTCACTTAACACTTTCAAATCAATTTTGAGAAGATCACGATCTTTTTCTAAATATTCATTTTTCATTTTGTACTGATTATTCTGTTGGTCCAAACAAATTATCAACCTTTTATGGTGCTCCATTTCTTTTATCCTTTCTTCCAAACTTTTACATTTTGTTTCTAAAAGAGTTACTTCGTTATGTGCAACGTTAACACAATGCTCCATTTCCTTAATGTTAGTTTCCACTGTTTCTACTTGTGTCACCAAAGAATGATTTTCCATTTCAAGTTTACTACACTCCTCTATCCAATGAACAGATATTAAATGATCTTCTAATTGTTCTACATTGGATTTATGTCTTTTTGGAGTTGAGGTTAAATCATTGTTGTTTACTGAAGGTTGAGCAACATTGTTAGGAGTAGAAGTAACAATTCCTTTGAACAACCTCTTAAGAGGTGCACTTCCATCATTAATATCTTGGGGTTTATTTACACTTTCTATGTGCTTGTAAGTGGTTAGTTCGTGTGTCAAAGATTCAACACAGTTAATAAGTTTTTGTCTTTCTTCTTCTACATGAGTTTTTTCTAATAATAATCTATTAATTTCTTTCTCGCATATTTCTTTCTCTATGGAGAGTTCATCATTTTGTTTGATTAACTCTGAATTCTGTTTACTTAATCGACTGTTCTGATTGAAAGCATCTTCTTCTTTTTCATCAAATACCTCTTCTAATGAATCTGTTTGACAACTAGCAACCACAAATGAAGGTTTATTATCAAAAAATAAAGATTTATTTTCAGTTAAAAGTGTATGTGCTCTAAACAACTGATCTCTAAGATCATTATTTTCATGGGATAAATTTTGTAAGTGGATAGAATGATCTTGTTCAATTTTTTTTAAAGATGTTTTCAAAAAATCAACGAATTCATACAAGTCTGATTTGGAAGTATCTAATTCATATTGTAGTTTTTCCAAATTTTTACTGTCATCAATATCCATATCAAAAGTATCAGAATTAAAATTACATGGTATAACTGATTGCTGACAAGTAGAGATCAATGAAGACAATTTATTTTTTAAGTAATTAAAATCCTTTTTATGACTAACCATCTGTTGTATAATTTGTTGTTTAAAAGTAGAGATTGTAACCAAATTTTCTTTCAAACTTGAAACTTCATTTCTATATAAAGTAACATCATTAATATAAGACTGACGTATATCACTTAATTCTTTATCATATTGTTTGATTAACCTGTTTGAATATTCGATAGCAGATTGTAATGAATTTGTTTGCTGTTCACTGTATACAAGCAACTGTTCTGTACTATTTGTTAAAGCAGTGAGATCATTAATAGACATTAGCTGAGTTTGTTGCTTTTGCAATTCCTTTGTATAGTATAATAGTTCATCTGCATGCTTTTGCGACTCCTCTTCAAGAGCATATTTCAATTTTTCAATTTCCTTTTCATAACCTTTTAATAAATTTACATTTTTTAATTCCACATGTTCTAGATCTTCCTTAAGTGACACATTAAATACAGTTATTTTCTCTTCGTACTCCTTAACTAATTTCTGATACTTCTGTAATTCTTTTAACAGTTTCGTTTCATTTAATTTGGCCTGTTTAAGATTATCTGATAATTCTGTAACATGTTCTTTATTCTTCTTTAAATCATTCTCATAACATGTAATATCTTCTTCTTGTTTTCTCAATATTTTTGATAATTCATTTATTTCATTTTTACTATTCTTCAATTCAGATTTATATGTTTCTAATTCAACTTCTTTTTTCGCTTCACTAATTGCTAAATTTTTAAGATTGTGAGTAAGCTTTTCTATTTCTTCTTCTGCGCTACTTGATTTATGTCGCAAACTACATTTATATTTAGACAATTCTGATTCATAATCACACAGACATTTTTGCTCAACTTTTCTAACTTCCTCAGAAAGTTTATTTTCATAATTATCTACCTGTTGCCTGCAACTATCTAGGTCTTCGTGACACTTTGATAGTTGTTTCTCATAATCTTCTTCTAATCTCTTATTGTCCTCCTGGATTCTCTGAACAAAGGACTCCATACATTCGCGATATGATGAAAACTGAGCTTCACATGCCAACTTAAAGTTTTTCAGTTCTGTTGTCATGTTAATACTTTGTGTAGCCAACTCCATCTCATGATTTTCCAAATAATTGTGCAATTTATCGTCATTTATTTGAATTAACCTTTCTCTCTCCTCTTCATGACTCTTCCTAAAAAAGAATTTCAAAATTAACTACATTTAAACCGCTTTTTTCTGAAATATAGATACATGGAGTGAAATTCTAATACTAGTTCAAGGTCTACTAATTTTGATTTCCATTATAAAAAATAAACAAATAAATAAAATTAAAAAATACACAAATATGTCAAAAACCAATGTAGTATAAATTATAAAAGGTGATTTATACAGAAACTCACAAAAGTTAATGACTTAACTGTATATACGAGTACTGTATAGAGGTTACTTTATTTGTGATTTATTGCTTACATCTCACAAAAGTTAACAGTTTATGTGGCTTATTACTAATGTGTGACAATTGTGTGGGAACTTAGATATTGTAAATGCCAACCACAGGAAGACCGTGTGGAAAACATCAAATACTTACTGATCAACGAGAAATACCCAATGACAGAAATCGAAGGACACTGAATCGTGGTTCAACTTTTTGATGCCAACATGAATCTTAGATCTCAATATTATTTTTAAATTACACATTCATTTGATATTATCAATCCATATTTAGATGTAAGTGATCTTTCTGATAAATGTAGATATTGCAGTGCTTTGATGTTATATAGTGAGATTAGCTAAACGTCACTGTGTTGTCACAAAGGGAGCGTAAGGATAGATATTTCCCAGGCCTATCCAGATTTACAAAATCTAATTACAAGTGATACACCATTTTCACTACATTATCTGGAAATCATCAGGAGCTACAACAATTAATTGACCTTCACTTCATTTGGAGCCGACATTAAAATGCCTCCTAGTATAGGCCATTACTATATTAGAATACAAGGTGTTGTCTACCACAAAATAAGTACCTTAGAAGCACATCCCGGTTGTCTGCCAGTCTTCTGTCAGTTATACATAATGTTACCCAAAACTGTTAAAATTATTAACTGGAAATGACTACCTAGAGATTAATTTACTGACCCAAAAAAGCACTAATAGACACCACTGTTATTATTTGTGTTGAGCTCATTTGTAATCATTTGATCAGAAGGTATTTATTTTGTGTAGACATAACAATTGGTAGATGTATTTTATGTAGTTTTGTTTTCATAGACAAATTCACTCTAGATTAAATAAACATTTTGTCATAGGCAATTTTTCTATAGCCCTACAGACTTTATATTTCCCTGCTTCACAACCAAGAACTAAATTATTTCTTTTCAATATACTGTGAATTGTTAGCTTGAGTAAAATCCTTTCATATTTTATTCAGTAAAAAAATTACAATCAAAGTTGTTATGTCACTGTGTAAGAGCCGTTATATTAAGTCTCAGTATATTCTCCCTACTCAAACGCAGTGAAGCACTAGGAGCTTTACAGATAACTAGTAGCTAGGTGAGAATCCATTGAAAAAACTATTCTTTTTTATGTCTTAAGATTTAATAAATAAAATTGTATAGAAAAATGTAACAAGTAAAATTTGAGAAATTTCGTAATAGTTGTAAAGTGTTACTCCGTAGTAAAATAAACTATACAAAGAAAAGGTATTAGTTATTTTGGACCAGTATGTAAAGCAGTGTGAAAATATATAAATAATTCCCATAAATAAATTGTCTGATTACCAGTAAAGACTTCATTTTGACAAAATGGTCACATCATATTCCAAATTGATTTTCTGTAGAGAGGAATGAAAAGACAAATTTGGCTATACACATCCATTTATTTCATCAAGAATACAATCCTTAAAACTAAACTGAAAAAAGACAATAAGAAATTGTTACTTTCCTCCGATGAGATCTTCACTATGTGATCATAATCACAATAGAAACTTAATATTGTCATTCTGATATAAGTTCCTGTCAGTTTTCACTAGCAAAAAGAACAGACATTTATTTTTTTAATTATAACATTAAATTTTTCTTCAATAAAAAAGTTGATTTTGAGTTTGTTTTTTTTTTCCAAGAAACACAGAACTGAAAAGCTGTGTTGTCATTCTTCAGTGGTGAAATTAATTAACACTAGTTAATTTATTAATAAAAAGGTTAATTTATAATCTACTTCTTTTGGCAATTTTGTAATTAGTTCTAGGTATTAACAAATTAAAAGCCCAAAACAGATTGTACCGACATACGTAAAAATTTTTTTAGTCCATAAAACTCACTGCCGGCAGGTGCTTCACCCTGGTGTTCAAGTCCTAAAACAGCGTCAGGGATTTGCCGTAGGCTAACGGACACACAGGCAGATAATGAATTAACCCGGAACTAAATTTTGCATTGAACACACTCGTTGGACAAGTTTTCTAAAATTCTTTTTTTGCTTTAACGGTCATCATGTTGATCTATCTTTCTTATACAAAAAGGTGAAAATAGTCAATACAGTAGCTTCGCTAAAATGTGGGCAGTTCTTTTTTTAAATTTCTAAAAAGGAAAACTTCATGACTTCGTCTTTCTTTCATCATGGCTCGTCGTAAAACATCTATTGGCAACTCTTGAACCAGGTAAAAGAGATTTACCATTTTATTTTATTGAGTTAACTATGTTAAAATATGTATTCTATTTATAATGTAAAATTTTAAAATCTGTTTTCAATTATAACTAAACTTTAGCTTGTCAGTAAATTATAAGAGTATAAATTTAAACAACTTTTTTTAGAAAGAAAAACGAATAGCAATTCCTTTTATTTCTAGTTATTATAAAGTCAAATCATACAATTGAAAATCATTAAATTTAATTATAACTAAACTTTAGTTTGTCAGTAAATTATAAGAGTATAAATTTAAACAGTCTTTTAAAAACAAATAGTAATTCATTCTATTTCTGGTTATTATGGAGTGAAATCATCAATTGACTTATTTTACATATATATAACATTTTATTTTCAAAGAAATTGCAGTATTCAGAGCTTAGTTACAGAGAAATATATTACTTATAAATCTAGAACAGAAGTGTTTAAACTTGTAAAAGGTCTCTGTTCATTTACTAATTCCAACAAGTATATTTCTCAGCTCAAGCTGGTTCAAGCTGGAATTACAGCTATAACTTACTTCAAGTACAAATTCAAGTCCAGACATTTCATCTGAAGAACATTTCGGCTTTGATTTAAAATGCAAAAGTGAAAACTAAGAATAAGCAAAGAACTTGAATTATGTATTTCATTAATTGAGGACTTGTGAAGTTTGTTTGGATGATGGTTTAAGTTTTTTTTTCTTTTAAAACAATAATAATAATATCTTTCTTTTAAAATTCAAAATTAAAATAAATTTGTTATTGGAAGGGATAAGCTAGCATTTTCGGACCTCACGACCCCAAAGGGGTTAATTTTCTAAATTATATTGACATCAATTACTACATAAGAATTTCTAATTTTATATATATATATATATATATAATAAATCTTTTATTATAGTTGGCCAACTCAGATAATATATATATATGTAATTAATTAATTTTTTTTAAATTTTCTAATAATCTAAACTTAGAATCTTTTGTAACTTAAGTACTATTAACAAATTGTTATCATTATCTGTGTTCATCAAAATATTTTCTAATTTAAAATATATGGGGGGGATTTGATTAACGTTATATAATTATTTTGTTTTAAGGGCATATGAAATTTACACATGTAAGCACGTATATATATATATATATATAAAAGTATGCATAAATAATCAATTGTTTCATTAGAAATTGTTTCCTTTTTTAAACAGCAAACTAATGTTATGTGTTAATTTTTTTTGTAAATGGTTAACTCAAATACTGCTAAATTTAAAAGAGGCTAAAATTACCAGACAATCTAAATTACTAAATTTCTCCACTTGACATTACCATTCCTTTGGTTCCAAAGTGCTCTTCTCTTTTATTAAAGATTTTCCCCTATGAATGGTACAAGATTTAAATGTTAATTGTTAAATAATTTTTTATAACTTTAAATAAATGAAGGATTACACTGTGATTTTACTTACTAAACTATATAAATATTTTTAAAAAATAACCACTAATGAAAAAAAGACCAAAAAATTCTTTTACTGACAATGTGTTTTTTATTTACAATTAATTGTTTTACTAAAACTAATTTCTAAAATCTTTCACAGTGTGATTTTTTTCTAAACATACTCCAGCACAAAGATCCAGTTTAGATTTACAGGTTTTACAATAGAACTTGCTTCTTTTTTGGGCTCTACTGCGTTATCAGCACTCCTATCACTGCACATAACATGATCTTTGATTTTCCTATCTACAAGGGGGTAAAAGATGTGAAGTTTGCCATTTAAGCATTCCTCTTCTACAATATGGGACGGTCTGTGCCTTTGTTGACACTGATTGTTTCCTAAATTTTCAACTGTCTAATTTTTCAAATGTGTGGTTTGTCCATTTTAAACAGTAGGAATGAATGAACTAACTATTCCTGATTCTAATAATAAACAAAAAATCAACTTCTGCATTTTATAGTTCATCCTTTATATCATCAGATTTATCAAGAAAACGGAATAAATCACTTATATTGGAAATATAGGCCTATAACTGCACAAAAGCATGGATACAATACATCAAATGACTAGTCAAAAATATCATGTGGAATAAAATCAAACTGGATACTTCAAAGCGTTGCCAACCTATAAAATGTAAACTTCATTTAGTTCAACATTTTTCCACAAAGTTTCACCACTACGAAGAGAGAATATAATTATTTATGTAAAATATAAATAAAATCCGTGGAATGGCCAGCTGTACTGGACATCCGAGTTGAAGGGGAAAAAATTAGCGGCCAGCAGTGATGGTAATCCGGCCTGTGAGAACAAAGTAATTAAAAATAACTCTGAGCTGAATCTGACAACTCTGAGAGTGGTCAGCAGTTCTGGCCGTCTGACCTGAGACGACAATGTAATCTAAAACAACTCCGAATTGGTGTAGAAATGGCAGTGCTTACTATCCGAGTACAAAGGGTTAATACAGCTATTTCTTAAAATAATAAAGCTTATCAGACGGACATATAATAACTGTTTTATACTATCACATCTTAGCTTTAAGCCTGGATTCCTTCCTTAGCTAACTATATTTTAGTTTTAATTACCAACATACCCCTAGGCGAAATAATGTGTATTAGTTTTTATAGACACAAATGATGACAAATGTCTGAATAAACTATACCAATAATATAAACAATTTAACATTATCTAATAACTTCAAAAGCAGAAAAGGAAATATTTTTGTTGTGGAGTACTCGTATAATAGTCATATGTCTATTACTAATTTACACGAAAGGAAATATTTGACACTTTTTACACTTTTTATCTTGAGATTGTGAAAAGAGTAATTGCTTTGATTTGGTTGTTTGATGCTATATTGTATATATATATATATATATATATATATATATATATCAGAACTACCAGTACTTAGATTTATATATTTTTCTTTACAATGATTTTACTGAGACATTAATTTTTCTTTAAAATATCAAAATAATTTGCATGAATTTTTCCAACTTGTATATTAGTTTGATAATAGATGCACATGTTCAAACTCTTATAAAGCTCAAACACATTAATATGGTCGAACAAGAATGAGCTTCATATTTAAGAATAGTAACGTCATAGCCACAAATAATGTTCTTTGTTCTACAATATATAATTGAATATATGTATATGAAAAATTATACATTGGGTTCCGGGTTCCACCAATAAATAGTTTAGTTAACTTACCAAAGCTCATTTTTCATTTGATTCAACTGTTCTCGAAATTGTTCCTCCAGCTGAAACCGTAGAGTTGCCAATTGTTCCTTGGTTTGTGTTAATTCACTTTCTTTACTGAGAGCTATCTTTCGGACTTTTTCGATATCTTCTATCAACCCGTGGATCTGTTACACAAAATAAAATTACTATGGATACTTAAAACAAAGTCTTCCTACATTTTCCGTCCTACCTTTAGCTCGATTGACAGAAATAACCATTATAATGATACCTTAATTCAAAGTTATATAAATAGACTATCACTTCAGGGTACCATATCTTCAACCACAAGACCCTGATCATCACCAAAATAGTCACACACCTCAAACTGCTTATCACCAACCCATTCCAATTCATGTACCATTTCATCCATCAAACCCAAATAAATATACAGTGTACTCTCGGTTAACCGTGAGCGGTTGATTTGCGAAGCGAATTATCCAAAGTCTTGTGGAACAAATAAGTAACAAAAATTACTGTTCTCTTTACTTGTTTAGTACGAGTAACAACCAGTAAAACTACGATAATGAAGTTGTACAGTAGAGATAAGCTTACTGTCTAAAGTGGTTGAACTGTGACGCTAATGAGCTGGGATTCGAGCGACTAACAGACCAAGTAATACCAGACAAATCAAGAGAGGCGAACGAAGAGCAAAGTGTAAGTGAAGAGGAAGAAGGAACGAACATGTATGTGCGATTGATACACGAAGTGGCCTTGCAACACGTCAATGGACTGCTCACTGCTCCACTATTTAGAGGAACAAGACAACAATGCTCAGTTAGCTGAAAAACTGACGCTGAGAAAAGTTCAGTCAAGAATCAAGAGAGAGTGTTTTCTCAGTAAAAAACAATGCTTGATTTTCTTTTTAAACCGTTAGGTAATTAAAATTTCAGTACTGTACTAGCGTAGCGTAATTAAAATTGCAATACTGTAATAGCGTAGCGTAATGTGTTTCCTGTATTGTTCTTATGTTTTACCACAAGAACGTTTATTACACTTTTTACTTAATGTAAAATGTACATTAAAATGTTTTTACTATATGTAATTTATAATTTTGTACTGTGTATTATGTGTTTTATACACAGCAATTAGTCTTTTTATGTCAAAACTTTTTTTTTTTATTACAGTATTTTCCCTTTATATTTAGCATTCTTGCAGATTATCCGTGATTTGCATTATCCGCGATGTCTGTGCCACCCAATTTTGCGGATAATCGGGAGTACACTGTATATAGCCATCACAAATTGTAACTTGCATAATTTTTTAAAATATCAAGTGTATGTGTTTTAAATGTGTAGTGCTAAGATACAAAATATAATAAGGAAGTGAAGAAAAAGAAACAAAAAAGAGGTTGTTACAAGAAAGGGAGGGAAAAGAAGAGGAGAGCAGTATTGTTGGTGAAGACACAAAAGCCATACATCTTTAACAAGGGCTCTACAAATATATTAATACTATCTCAATAATTTCGTGAGAAACATAAACTGGTGATACCAAACCAAAACACTTAAGAGCAGTAACCAGTATCAATACTAAATTGTTAAGAGAAGAGTTGGTAATTATAATAATAACAAATTTAGTAAGTGGCCATCTTCAATTAAACCTCCATCTAATAGCTACTTCAAATAAACATCTTGTGCACATTAAAATACTATAAGAATAAAGGACTATAAACTGACACCTCAATTAAACATTTAGCTTTTAAAATTAATTCCAAATCAAATAATATTCAATTGTAAAGCCATCCTTCATCATTACATATTTTGACCCAACCCTATCACCCATATAGATTTAAGCATCACCTAAATAATTTGTTAGTATTAAGTTATCCTTTAACTTTTAGTTTATTTTATTAAATTTAATTTTAACCTAAAACAAGTGATTTTAGTTTTTGTTATTAAATTGAACATATTAGCTTTATAAACCAAAAGGGCTAGCCAAGGCAATTCAAAGACAATACCTGAGATCAAATAAATGTTTTAAACTAAAGATAATTTCATTCTACTATATTGACAGAATTGTATTAATAAATAACAATCATATTTATATTTCACCAATCTCGTTTATTTATAGCTTATTTATTTAAATTGCTTTGTTGATATGTACCACAACTAAATAATGATGAAGAATTAACATTAAAGTAAACAAAATTACGTGGACAAATGCAATATCTAATACTAAACACATCGGCTATTTAAAACTATTGTTAGGAAGGGGTAATATCAGGATGAAAAACAACTATATAATAAAATTTGGAATACTTCACATTCAACCTAAGTTGTCAATCCACTACCATTAGACACAAACCTAAAGACTACCATTACACCTAACTTAAAGACAACAACGCCTCTGTGCAATGGAATTTCCTCTGTTTGTTGGAATTTTGTTATAATTTTATCTAATTTGAAAAGGTATACTTATATGTAAAAAGTATCATAAATAATTATTCTGATTTCATAAATGCCACAACAATTTTTAATGCAGATTCAAACCAAAACCTTTAAAGAAAAGTATCTGTATAAGTAGTTCTTGTAACATGATAATTAGTGGATGATGTTATCCAGCAAAAAGAACAGTTCTATTACTCACTTCCACCAAAAATACCATATTTGTTTTAACAACCTTAAAAGTAGCCAATGTAAACATTTCATTTAAATCTATCCAGAACTTTTTTTTTAAATAAGAAAATAATAACACTGGTTATTGTAAGAATCTAGCCAAATAACCTAACCTAACCATAACCCAGAGATCTTAACCACTCTATGCTATCATACTAAAAGCTAAAATGGTAGGCATAATTATTATGTGTTGATATACAAGTAGAGATGTACTATGGTATATCTTTTAACATTAAATGTTTCATAATGTGTGATGTAATTTAACGTTCTCTGTACTGTGACTTATCAGAAAAACCTCTCTTTCTGGCACAAGCTGGGGTTAGCATCAAACGAGCCTCCTTAGATGAAGCATAAAACTAGATTATGAATCTCTGAAATACTAAATATTTAATTGTGCACAATACATTCTGCCCGGAATAAATATATGCCAGTCTGTTGAAGTATGACTTTTTGAGATATTATGGCAAAATTACCCTCGACAGCTCCTCCCTCTGTATAAATTATATCAAAACATAATGACAGATATTGCACACAATCACTATTAAATTTAAAAAAAAACTTAGACACTAATTTTACTGCAAAGAGGTTTCTTCTCCATCATATTTTAAAAAGGCACTTCATAATCTCTCACTTGAAAAACATCAAAATTTGTTGGAACTTGTTCTAAATTTTGTTGGAGAAGAAGCACCAATACTAAATAGAACTTACTTCTTTAGTTGTTGTCTCTTTGTGCCTTGCTAACTGTTCAGACTTTGCTTGTAATTCTTTTTCCTTTTTCTGCAAGTCATTGTCTTTTTTTTCTAATGCTAGTCTCAAGTCATTCACCAAAGCTGAATTATCCTGAACATGCAAGTTCATCTGAGACACCTAAATCAATGAAACAAGTAGGTTTTAAACTATAACTCCAGGATTATAAAGAACAATAAGAATCTATTTTCAGGTACGCACAGTACAATGTTAAATGATTATGGTTTATTTTGTCTTTTTACAAATGAATTCCAATTTAAATTTTGTCTTTGCAATTGTAAACAATATGTTTTGTTTAGGTCTTTAAAGAATTTAATTCATGTATTTTGCTCTAAGAGTATGTAATTTCTAATTCTGAGTTATTAAAAAAGAAGGAGGAATGAATTTAGTTTCATGTTTCCAACACCAAAAACTTCTTATAGTAATTTCAAATACATTGCCTCAATACTTTCAGCAACAGACATACTCTATATAAAGACCATTTTCATGTGCACTCAAGGATACATACCCAAAATGGAAACACCTCCAATTATTTTGAAATAAATATGCTCGATATTAATCAAGATTTGAAAGAGCATTATCGAGAAAAGGTTGAAGAGCTGAAATAAGAAATGCTTAACAAAATAAATAACAATTGTTTAGATTCCATTTTAAAATTTAACCCTGGCAGAGAAAAGAAGAAGTTTAAAAAAGAGTAAAAATAGTTGGTTACCTTTGACTGGAGATTAAATATCTGCTCTTGTTGGTCAGAATAAGAGACGCCAAATTTGTTTTCGATGACCTCAAATGCTTCTTTTAATTGTTGGCGTAAATTATGAATTTCTTCAAGCCTATGTTTTTCTTGTTGAGCTGCTGCATCACAAGCCTTATACAAAACCAAGTATGTAAAAGACACTTTCACATAAAACATTTTAAAATACAGTAGAGTCTCGCAAACTCGGCACTCAATAACCCGGCAGTCCGGATTACTCGGCGACCCCGACGGGAAAAAAAAATATTATAATATAATATATATTTCTAAAAACAGCGATGTTCGTAAAAGTTCGACAGATCCCAAAGCGGGCATTAACTTCGATCGCTCGAATCGTTGATGGTACTTTTCCTACGTTAAACTCGTCACAAAGCTTTTTTACAGATTCCCCTCTGTCAAGTCTTTTTAACACATTTAACCCCGTCTCAAACGAAACCAACACACGCTTCCGTTTTCGTAACTCGCTCATTTTTATTTACTGCATACACTGTGCGTACCTGTCAAAGAAAACTGAAAAGAAATGTTATATTTTCCATAATGTATACTAAATTGATTTGTGGAAAAAAAGCGGCCCATCAAACGTTTTTGCAGGTGTATGTCTGCTATATCGACGGGTGCCAATGTCGCCGTGTTATTATGCAGCCGACAATAGGATACTGCTATCGAAAAAGTCGTTTGATATCGCCGCCGCGGTGTTTTTACACTACCGACAATGGGATACCGCTATCGACAAAGTCGTTTGATATCGCCGCCGCTTTGGTGCTGCAGTGTTTTTACACTGCCGACAATGGGATACCGCTATCGACAAAGTCGTTTGATATCGCCGCCGCTTTGGTGCCGCGATGTTTTTACACTGCCGACAATGGGATACCGCTATCGACAAAGTCATTTGATATCGCCGCCGCTTTGGGTTTAAATTACAATTCATTTTTTGCCCTTATTCCTGATAACCCAGCAATTCACAAACTCGGCACTCTTCCGGTCCACATTACACTGAGTTTGCGGGACTCTACTGTACTGGAAATATACATTTAATACGAGTTAAAAATGGCCTTGTGAATTATTTGTTACTGGCTTCAATTTAAACCTATTTCATTAAATGATAAATGTATATAGAAATACAAATAATAATGAACTGTTATGATTTGTTGATGATAAATAAATTGTATACCAATATGCTAAGAAAGATTGTATACCAATATGCTAAGAAAGCAGATTTTCATGTCTTTAGTGGAAGAGCTCTATTTGTTGGATTTTTAAATATTAATAATATTTACGTACTTCAAAAAAAACATGTTTTCATTTAAAATTCCACTTACAAAAAATAAATTTTGAAGTTAACTCTCATTTCGCAATGCTTCTAAAAAATGTTTCACCTATTTTATAATCAAAATCCAAAACATAACGGATCCAATATTTCAAATATGCTTAAATATGTAGCAATTTTTTTAAATAGAAAGATACATTAAATTATTTTTTTAATAAAAAATTAGATAATTAGATAATAAGTTGAAGTAATTACTAATACCTTTTGTGATTTTTTTAGACTCAGATTGTCTATGGGTATGTCGAATGATTGTTCCAAGTTCCATTTAAATTGGTAAAAAAAAATATCAATCGTGATATATACATAAAAACAGTGTGTATAGAAATTGAACAGTTAGTCCATTATACTTACCTGCTTCAATTATGACTCATTCTTTAAAATTAAAACCATATTGGTTTACTTCACTACTGTATTTAGCAATGATAGAATAAATCTACATACATAAACTAAATTAAAATTAAAATAACAAATCCAAAACAAAAAGGTTAACTACATACACTCTTTGAAGTATAAATTTGACCACTCACTTGAGCACGTTGCTGTAGATTTTCTGATAGTTTCTCAATATATGCATTTCTAGTTCTCAAATTATGCTGCAATTCTGAAATCTGGCAACAAAAATATTTATTAGTATTAAACAATTCATTTCTAATCAATTTGGCTTAAATATAACAACTTATACACATGTACACTATGTATAAAGAGAATAAAGATAGAATCAAACAAGGTGGGAAGCCGTTTTGTGGAGTGAAGTTTGGGAAAATCGTTTAGTGGAGAGAATTTGAGAAAATATCAGAATTTACTTGAGAAAATACCAACAGGGTGTTGAAGTAAAGATAGTTTTCTGTTTTTTGTAAATGTTTATTATTTTCTAATGAGTAAGTATGAATTATGTATATTTTATTAGCAAATGAATTTACATTAATAAAATTCCATCTATCTATTTAAACCATTTTACTGTTAATTAAAATAAAACTAAGTTGGCTGAAGAGGCAATAGACTTCAGTGTAATATAAATGACTATTTTGAATTTGTGTATATAACATTATTACAAGCTTGCACGCTTCGTTGCTTGATTTTCACCAACTACTCCACACCCAGTATGAACTTTGCACTACTCCATAACCTGGATGATCATTGTAGACAGAAAAAAAAGCTAGTAGAATAAGAACAGAAATTTTATAAAGAGAGGATTTGTATACCTCTATTTTCAATCCAAAATTTTTTTTGAATATTTAAATTTTAATTTGTTACTTTATTCTAACATGACACTCAATTTAACTGATTGTTTTTACAGAAAAAATTAAAATTTGGCAGTTAAATACTTGACTGTCTTTGAACATTTTAAATGTGATAATTGTCTTTACTTCATAAAACATATTCAAGTTTTTAATATAAACATTTATAGACTCATACCTTCCGTTCAAAGGTCTCATTGTGAGGAATAGGGCCTGAAGTCGCATCCATGTTAGAAATGTCTCTCATAGCTTCTAATTCATACTGAAGAGATTCTATAAGCACATCTTTATCTACAAAAAGAAGTAATATTTTAGAGAGTATCCGGTTGCTATATTGTCCAGTAAATTTTTTTTAATAAATATAGTTACTGTTACATATTTCTGCATTATGTTAATAGTCGTGACGATAACAAATTTGATAATTTTAAAATTTAAAATGTCATAAAATGTGTAATTATTCAATTTTCCTTATATTAGAGGAATATAATATAACACTCCTTAGCAATTTTTTGCAAAATGTTTTGAAGTTTTTAAAAACTTTTTTTAGTTATTTAGATTGTAGGGTTGAGATGATAAATCGAGATATCCTCTGACTTTTTTGTGAACTTTGTAAGAAACAAAAAGTATTCAAATTTGTTTTCTCAAAATTGTAAATGCCATCTACAAACTTTAAAAAGCATGAACATAAATTGTTAGTTTTTGCTATGCAAATGCCATATCTTAAAAGAAAAATTAAAATTAACGCCTCAAAAAATTTGTTAGTTTTATTCTGGCTGTCAGCTGTTAGTGATATTTAAATTATATTATTTATGGTTGTGTTTATCTGTTGTAACAAAGAAGAAAAAATTACCAAAATATATTAGTCATTTTTAAGGATAATGCCTCCAGAACTGTGATATTGACTAAATGACGACATTACATGCCTTTTTTGTCTACAGCTCTCTAAATACCCTTTTTGTTGGATTACCGGTTTCGGAGCTCTGGTGTTTCCATTGCCAAGTTAAACACAAACACTACAACACTACATGAACTTGTCCAAAAAAATAAGTTTAAAAACAACAACATAAAACACACAACACGAACTAACAGTTTTAAACATTTAAAAAATGATTAAAACAACTGAAAACAAATGATTGTGGAAACAGTTAGTTGTGTGTTGGCCAACTGATATATACCGACTGCATGTGATCTAACCTACTGGTACATGTCTGATTTCAGGCGTCTTCATCAGAGTTCTATTTTTATGAAATAGGGTTATTTTAATAGGCCATGCTACAGGTTCATTAAATAATTAAAGATCAGTTGTTTAATTAATTGTACTTATGTGTCTAAATTTATTATACAAGTAATATATCTTTATATGTCTGTATATATAAATCAATCAGAAAATATTACAAATGCTTACAATATTTCCGATAATGTTTATAAACATGTCCCAATTTATTAATGACAAAGTTTAGGTAAAAAATCAAATTAAGTCAGTCCTACTATATGGGCTTTATTTCAATAAAGACAACAAATTACCGTAACTACAGTTTGCTCACCAATATCAGTTAACCCAATTGAGGTATCTCATAACCCTTCCATATTCCTTCCTTTGTGAAGATGAAATTAATTCCTGGCGATACTCAACGAACTCTCTTCTCTCGGGCAGTCTCTGGTCTCTTAGCTTGCTCCACTCACAAATTGATTAACCTCCTTTCTTTTTCAGTCTTTGCTTATATATCCTCTAGTCTTTCACACTACATTTAGTGGCTGCAACTTCAGCGGTTTTTTAACTTTTTACATTATTTCCCAACTATTGTCCATACTCTGCTGTCTATATTATGAGTTAGAGTAATTCTAACTTAAATCTAATTTCTTATCCCTAACAATACTGATGCTCTTTGAACATCGTCATCGGAAATTACATTTAAACAATAATATAGTATTTACATTTATATGTGGAAATTGTAAATCGTCTTTTTTGTATTAGGCCTATATACTTTTTTTTAATACTTTTTTCTATATAAATTTTTAACATAAAATATTTTGATAAGCATATTTTAAGTTCCAGTTGTTAAAACTATAAACATACTTAAAAATAACCTCACCAGTACCAATAAATTGCAAAAACAAGAAATAGAAGAATTATTGTTGTTATTACGGACAGTGTTGAACAAAATTATTTCAATTTTGAAAATAACTTCTACACCCAAACAGATGGCCTAGCAATGGGTTCACCGCTTTCTGGATTATAAGCTGACATCTATTTGAATCACTATGAAAATGAACATCTATTTTCTAGTAATAACAAATACAAACATAACATCATATTCTACGGTTGTTACGTCGATGACATGTTTATAATTTTTAACGGCTCTAATAGACAAGCTATTGGGTTATTGAACTATATAAATAACATCAACCCAAAAATACAGTTCACGATAGAAATAGAGAACAACCAACAATTCAATTTCCTGGATGTAACCATTATAAAAACAACAGAGAGTTTTGAATATAAGATATACCGAAAGCCCACCATAACTGACATCACTATTCATGCATTATCTCATCATCCTTACTTACAGAAAATGTCAGCCTTCCACTACTTAATACACAGACTTCTCACAATCCCATTAAACAAGATAGACTCATAATGAAATAAGCATTATCAAACACATAGCGGAAGCCAACAGATACAAGAGTTCTTTAATAGACACAATGATTAAAAGCTATAATGAAAAACTCAATAGAAAGAACTCAGATAACGACATAATTAGGGTCAACAAATACATTTCCTCAGATTATACTAACCTCCTACCAAATGTATTGAATAACATTTTCAAGAAACACAATATCACTCTTGCTTTCCGTACAAGCAATAGCATATCATCATCCCTTAAACGTAAATTGACACCCCATAGAATATAAATTTGGCATTTACAAAATAAAATGTCCAGAATATAACAAATATTATATAGGACAAACCGGGAGACATTTCATAGCCCGTTATAAAGAACATCTTCCCTGCAATAAGAACAACATTGCTAAGTCAAATTACGCACGTCACCTTACTGAAAATAACCATAGGCCAAGCGATTTCCAATCCAGTGTAGAGGCAATACACGTTTGCAATAAAGGCAGATTATTGAACGCGAAGGAAGAATTTGAGATTTATAGAGAATTCAAAAATGATCCAAATAATATCTTGAACGATAAACTTTCCTTCCAATCACATCATTAATACGATACAGCCTTAAAACATCTACCAAAAACTTAACATAGGTTGTTATCAGCAAGATTAACAACTTTAACAGACAGTACTCCGATAGACATGACAGAGCGCACAACAGTGCCAGACAAGTTCATATTGATGTGTTTTTGTATCAGTGTATATTTTTGTGTTGAGTGTGTTTTTAATAAATGACGAGTTCTTCAAAGTGAACAAAGATATCTGATGATGGGGTTACGACCTCGAAACTAGTAAGAAGTAACCAAAATGAAGTCACAAGACGGACCTTAAGGTAATTTACTATTTTATAAAATATTTGTTTATTTTTATTTATACAATCAAATTTTAAAATAATAATAACCTAGTCTAATCAATTTCTTTTAGTAACACGGTCACAGCTATATGAAATAACACTAATATAACTACAAACAAAAAAGAGACAATACAAAATACACCAATGGCAAGTCACAATACACTTGTCCAACATATAAACATTGATACAAATTTCTCAAAACTGAATGACCAAAAATCATTTTCTGTACAAGCACATAAAGCTTAGTTTGTGTTATATAAAATAAGTTAATTGGATTGTCGAAACACTACCGTAATAAGGCTAAATCTCAGCAGTAACCAGTTTTCTCCCATGTCATCTATGTAACCTGGAACTGAGCAAACATAATTTGTTCTTTGAGTCAGTCTTTAGAGGTCAGACCATTGCCAGTGCATTGGATTTCACAATATATATTACCATGTTTGTATTCGACTTGACAATGGAGACAGCGGTGTTTCGAAACTGGTAGTCTAAGAAAAAAGGGCATTTAGAGAGCTGTAGATGGACAAGGTACGAAGAGTAGTCATTTAATCAAAAATTGCATATTTTAAATTAGAAAACCTTTTTCAAATTGTCTAAGAATGAATGACAATTTGCCTTACCTGTTAACTCATTTTGAAGTTCTTTCATTTGTTTATATAAGTATTTAAGAGCACTGCTCTTTCTTTGAGGAGACACTATAGTAGGATTATCACCAGTACTGTCCTATATAGAACAAACAAACACCACTTTAAAATCTGGTACATAGTACAGTTATTCAATTTATCACTTACTACTTCTAACAACTTATTAGCTGTCTTAACAATAAGTTCAAAATACCCAATAAATTCAGAATTTTAATATTATCTTGGGTATATGTGCACGTTTTGTTATATAATTAGGTACATGAGATTCATTAAATACTCATATTTTTAAGATTCAAAGCATTGTGAAATGAAAAATAAAGGCAATAAATGCTAAACTAAACACATATAAATAGTTCTAAAATGCACTAAAATTAAATATGCTGTTACAAAAGAAAATATGAAACTAATTGGATAGTATCAGTTTCAATAATATTCAGATGTCATAGATGAATGTTATGTAAGTAAGAACATGGGAGGTAGAGGTCAGGCTTATAATTTGTTTGTAATCAGCGGAAATGACAGGCAGACAACAATTACCTAGTAACACAATTAACTTAATTCAATGAATTACCAATTCAGAAGAGGATACGCTTACATAAAATGATGGTAAGTAAAACAAAAAATAAATTACAGAGGGGCATTATGACCACATAGGTTACATAGGTACCTATTGTTGTATTAGTATAAAAATAAAGAACTATATTTTATAAGACATATTAGAGCCAAATTATGTACGTACAAAACAATTCTTAAGATATACATTTCAATACCAGTTAAAAAAAGTCCACACATTTTTTTTTTATTTGGTACTTGTTTTTACTTTATGCGAAATAGACTTGTGGCCCAACCAAGGAGCTCGCCATTTATAATATATAATTATAATTGATATTTATTGAAAAAGGATCCTAAAATGTAATTTTCTATAAAGTAATAGATGGATGCTGAGTTAGCGAGATCACTAAGAAGGGGGGGGAGAACAGACACGGAGTGGTTTGGAGTCAGTCCGCCTCGAGGACTGTGGGCGAACAGTCTGCTCTGCAAGGTCGGTCCACTTTCGGCATATAAAAATGATAAATAAACTTATATCTTTTCATATCTTTTTCCGTGGAGGGGAGGAATTGGAAATTGTATAAATTTGTGAACCAACACTATTTGAAACTCTAAATTTAACACATCACAAAAATTGTGATTAGCATTTTATTTTTAATAAACAGTTTATTTAACATTAAGCTTGTGTTGCGTTGATTAATTTATCGTCTGAGATCGTATCGTTGTCGCCATCCTAACAGATTTTGGCCAACGTGGATGCAGTCTCTAGCCAGCAGGAAACTTCTGATTTTTCAGCAGGGAGTTTTCTTGTCACCAAAAAGTGGGCGACGGCCTCAGACTAATGAATAAGGGACAATAAGTAACACATGGAAAAACACACACCACCATTAACAGGGCTCAAATCCAATGTCATCTCTGACAGGGTTCACTAGTCTGGATTGCAACAAAATAAGTGCACACCTAAGCTAACTGAGCTACTCCACTCTCCACAAGTCAACAACATAAGAGTAGCATAGCAGAGATAAATTATTTTCTAGTATAGAATTATTTCACAGATTTTCTTGCAACAAGTTACAGTATTTATTCAAATTTACATAAAAGAAACATTATAACGCCAATAAACCAAACTTTCATCTATGTTAAACTACTAGAAATGCAATGTTGTAATTGTCAATATGTTACAATTTTTGCTTACTTCATTATCTGGAAAACTGAATGATGAGGTAGGGCTATTTGGAGAATTTTGTGAGAATCCACTTGCAATATCATTGTCATATTCACTTTTATAATTTATGTCCTTTTCTATGCATTGTTTCTTCTTCTGGTAAGCAACAAACTGTACATATTATACATGGTACAATAAAAATTATAAAATGGTAAAATGAATTGTAAACATTTCTAAGGATGGTAAAATAATATACCATACATACAAATTATAATAAATGTATATACATTACAATATTAACCTAAAATTAAAAATTGTAAGCCTAAACACAAAATAAGTTATAAAAACTATATTCTGGATGACAATACTGGATCCAGTACTTTCTATTATTTAAAATTAACACTAAATAAAATATAATAAATATTATAAAGTTTGATGAAGTTAGGTGAGGCAAGTTAAAAATTCAATTAATTTTACTGATATGCAGAACTAAAAATAATATTTTAGCATAGATGATCTAGCATGATTATCATGTCAAAGGCTTTGTGATGTAAGACATTGACATGATAAGAGAGACAAGTGATTAAATGAAGATAGGGGAGTAGCATAACAAATGGAAAAAAAATAATAATAATGCCATCAACTGGGCTTAAACCTGTGTAACCTTTGGTTCACTAGTCCGAAGTGCGTAAGACAAGAAAATATCTAAACTGAGCCACACTACTCAGGTCATTAAGCCTGATAGATGCTTGTACCAAACAATTAATTACAGGGTGACCATTAGTTTTAAGAACATTAAAGGGATTTTTCTGTAGTTTAGAAGAGTAAATTGAATTTTGCATTTTATTATGCAAATAATGTTATTACAAACATTATCTAATCCCACATGTTAAATTGTAAGGAGTTGTGAAATACATAACGGAGTGATGTAATGAGTTTATTAGTTATGATTAGCCTACATAACCCTTCGATCAGCTGATTATTGTTTGAATGTTGAGAACCGCAAACTTCATTATTAAGAAACGCCAATTGATCAACATGTAGGCCTATATTTTTATTATGATACATTGAATTTTGTTTTAATAGTGAGAATGAAAAATCTCGTCGGAAATAGAAGGAGAAGCTTCAAAAGTGATGGATGAGTTAGTACCAGTTAAATCAAGAGAAGATTTAAAAAGCATGAGAATAGGTGTACTAAAATGGGGATTTTGGAAACATTACTAACGAAAAGGTACTTATTGCCTACTTTAACTTCCATCTAATCTTTGGTCTTATTATCTGTTGATACAATTCAATGATATCCATAAATAAAAACATCGATATTAGTAAATATTCAAACTTAGTAGATTTGCTCAAAAGAAAATCAGGGACCGATATTTTGACAAAAGAGCATCATGGAGGTTGGAAGTCCAACACAGTAGCGGAAGGATACATAGAGTCCTCAGTGGAAAATAAACTAAAAATCGCTACACAAATTTCAGGAGATGTAAAAGCAAAAATATTCTCTTGAAAAATACAGTAGAGCCTACAATTACATGGGCGATGCAAACGAAATGGTGGAAATTAGTTTTCACATCTCAAATTCAAAAAGTCAAACTAGTAAAGAAATGGAAATGGTAGTGGAACCTCCTCTTGAGCAAACCATTAAGGACAACTAAGTTTACAACATCAGGAAAAACCTATATTTTGAAAAATGAGTATTTACATTTATTTATTAAAAATGGTACTCTATTTTATAATGTTTGTATCTATTTTGTTTATTAAAAGTTCATAGAGAATTATCTAAACAAATTAGTTGCACGTTTCACAAATTTTAAATTTTTACTTACCCATTTGAATTATTAGGTACTCCAAAGGCTCCTCTGTAAATCTCCCAACTAAAACCACTCAAAATATACAAAAGGATTTCGATGCTTTTAGGATTAGGTAAAATAGTTTATGTAACATGTGTGTAAAAGTTTCTTTACAACACTTGGGAAATTAAACCTTCCACTATTACAAAACTCGTACATAAATAACTAGGCTATTACAATTTTAAGCACAATATAACATTGGAGCATCAAATACTTTAATCAAAATACAATATTAAAGTCTTTTAATAACATATTGAACAAGATATGACCATAATTAAAAATCAAGCATTAAAAATACAATGTCATACCACATATTAGCTACAACAGAGAACTTACAAATTTACAAGTTCACGCCCATAAACTTAAAAACCCTCTTTAACACACAGAAATATTGAATGGTTAAAGTCACTATGGTTAAAGTCTATTATTATTTATGTTTGAGTAAATTTATATCACATTATATTTAAAAATTCAAAACAAATGTGGATTTTTCCATTGAGGTTCATTCAGATTAGTTAGAACTTATTGTGTTGAGAGACATAAATTGGTTAGTACTTATAATATTATCAAACTGGGAATGCGGCTGAATGAAGGGTCACTTAATTCACACAAGTGCAGAGGATTAGGGTGTCCGGCTTAAGCCCAGTTGTAGCAATTAATCAGCTCAAGCCCTGACCTAGCATATCTATATGGTTTTACTCTTTAATTAGCCAAAATTTGGTAATTCTAAGAAAAAAGACCAAAACTTCTCTGATTCTTTTCATACTATTGGGGTATTTGTTATTGTACAGACTTTGGTAAATAGTAATATAATAATAATAAATACAGCAAACATTAGAGTGACATCAAAGCATTATATTTATAAGCTATATTGATAAAATGTAAATAAAACCATGCTATCCTAACCTGCCCTATATGCCAAATATTCGGTGTGTAGCTACAAACAACATACCGTAGGCCTAATGAAATTTTCTACAATGACATCACTTTCCAACATTCTTTACTATATAATTTAAAGAACTTACATAGTCCCTTTGAATATTACAGTATGATAGAATCATGAATGGCCTACTGGCCTCTTGCTCTCAGTGACCTATGATTGGAAGTCCATCTTGTAAACCAATTGGTCTACTTTATTTCATTATTTAAAAAAAAGTAACTAAGGCATAGATTGTTTTTTATATTACAATGCCAATAATTTACTGGCAATAGAAATCGGTTTTAGGTAACTAGCCTAAATTAGACCATACAAAAACAATTAGGGATTATTTGTACTGATAGATAATCTATGTAAAAAAGATAAAATCTACCCTATTTTAAGTTTTTATTTTTTATTCTCTACACCAACAATTTTTTCATAAATGTCAATAAAACACACTGTAGTTCACAATAGCATAACCAATTAAAATTATATATAAGTTGGGTTAGTGTAAATCGCTATATTTGGCGTACTTCTTACCTTTTCTCTAGCAGCTTCAACTTTTTTCTTCCTATCTTCTTCTATGAAACTCATTGTATAAAATAAAAGTCAATGGCTTACATTTTAAAACGTTACAGTTAGGTCCAATATGTTTCAAATGGTATAACCTGCAGATATAGAGATTTGTATTTTCATGCCTTCTTATCCACACACAAAATAATTTTTAAATAAAATCCAAGTAACCAACGTAATTACCAAGTTCTGAATATTGTCACAAGTACTACAAAAACCAAGTCTATTTTTGGCTTAGTATTTATTCCTTTCTCTTTCTGTTTTTAAACCATCAGTTACAAATCAGCCATATTGTTATATTTATATTTTTATTTTTAAATTCGTCGATTACGATACTTCAAACATGAAGTCGAAATGTTTGAAATCGATACCTACATAAAAAAAGAAAAAAGAAAAAAATTATTGAATTCAGTATATTGATTAAAAGACGTAAAAATTAGTTACTTATTAAATCTCTGTGATAAATTAGTTTTTATTAAAGTCAAATATTTATATTTCAGACATATTTTCGAACACATAAAGTGGTATCGTGATTCAGAAAGATTATAACATTTGGTTCTTTAAATACATTGGCTCTGGGTAAACGCGAGAATCTTCAGCCCATTTCGATTCAATGCTCTAATTGCGGGAATTTCAAGATGACTTTTATTGAATTATTTTTTACGGAATTGTTAAATTGATAATAATATGTTATTATGTACTCTTCATCTTAAAATTTGGTCAACCAACTACTGTGTCTGTTTATTTTGAATAATTACAGTCTATTTAGCCTAATTTTTGTGATACATTTGTTACTGGCAATTATTATGCTTTCATGTCAACTGACTTACAGCCCATTTTGTATATTATTGTAAATTAGGCACTACTCTAGCCAAGGGGTTCTACATATTATTGTAGATGGAATTGTATCAGGAAACACTTGTTGGTAGCCTAGCACAACGCATACACATATTAGAAATGCTTCAAGCAATTGTGTCATTTCTTTTACTTTCTCACATAACATTGAAAAAGTTATGTGACAGGTTATAGATGCGGTTTTTGGTGAAAATATTCATTTAGGGGTTTCCCTGTCATCTGCCCCAAAACAGTGGATTGATTTTGATTAAATTTAGTATACTTTGGACCAGTGGTTAATTTCAGTGGGAACGCAAGGGAACGGCGTTCCCTTACCTCCCAAGAGTGCCGGAACGCAAGGGAACGCAAGTAACTCTAAAACTACAAATTTTTAAAAATTGTAGGTAGGATCAATTTTAGGCTTTGCTAGCGAGTGGCTCGTAAGCAGATAATAAGTGCCCTAACAAGGGATTGTGAGCTGTGATGAGTCATTCTCGGAATCAGGGAGGGTAGTTAGTCATCTCGTCCGCGCCACACAATAACAAAACAATTCTCCTCTGCCTCCCCCCCTCCATTCCTTCCCGCGCCACCGCACACACATCACAGTAGCAGTGGCAACACTGATCACAGCATAGGTGACTTACTTGAGGCGTTTCAGTCACAAGTTGCATTGCATCCCATCATCACAGTTTTGTAATCAGTTCGTTGAATCGCAGTTCGTTGTTCGTGTTTGTTTATGCTTACTAGTGCTAGTGCAGCTACAAAAGTTTACTACTCGAGTTATAGTTATGACTAACAGAAAAATTGTTGATTTCTTTAAACCTAACCCTAAAAAACAAAAAGTTACTGTGAATAATGAGAACTGCAGTTCGGAAGCATCGACTACGACTTCAATTGTTGATCAAGATACAAAAGAAGACGCAATCTGAACCAAGGAGGATGATTACCCTTCAACTTCCTCGTCGGGGTCGGACAAAGAATTATCCAGGTTGGTGGGATTGGGATCTAGTTTAGACGAAGCTAAGATTAGTAATAAAGATAGTGATTATGTTAATGGAGGTGAACACCCAGTTTGTTGGTCTCTTGAACAAATTGTTGAATTTAAAGCAAAAAAATCCATGGTTAATTGTGAACAAAGAACTAGGTTGTAATATTTGCAGAAGCGTGAGTACCGTAATCTAGGTGCTGAGAAAATGAAGGGCCTAAAAATTAGTGAGGAGTGGGTTTTAGGAACTGTTACCGCTTATGGAAACAATAAAAAAGACCAATAATCCTCTCTTAGAAAAAAGATGTTTTTAAACCGTGGGTCTCGAGCTCACTCTTTAGCTGAAAAAATACTCAATGAAGCAAAGAAAGATACAATGAAAAAAGCTGTTGCTTCTATGCATCAGGTGGAGCAGATTGTTACTGAGCGCATTTTCCGCACGGCTTATAAGCAGGCCAAACTAAATAGGCCATTTTTTGAGTTTGAAACAGAAATCGATCTTCAAATAATCAATGGTTTGAATATGGGCCGAATACTCCATTCAAATGTTGCTTGCTCCAACATAGTTCATCATATTTCTGATGAAATGAAATCAGACTTAATAAATGGTCTAATCAAGTCAGACTCTAAATTTTCACTGCTTTTGGATGAGGCTACTTCAGTTTCGAACAAAAATGCTTTGGTGGTTTATATCAGAACTGTTTTAAAAGGAATGAAAAACCCTATGACAATTTTCTTAACACTTTTTGAGCTAAATAGCACAACATCAGCTGGTATTTTACAAGAACTTTTAAATCAGTTACAAGCATTAGGTCTAAGCTTTGAATTCATGAAAGACCATATGATTGCTCTAACTTGTGACGGTGCATCAGTGCTACTAGGTAAAAAATCTGGCCTTGCTATGCAGCTTAATGAAACATTTCCCAACCTGTTCATTTGGCATTGTTTAAACCATCGTTTAGAGCTTGCCGTGCACGATTCGGTAGAAGAAGTAGCTGGAATCAATTATTTCAAGATATTCATGGATAAAATTAGAAACATGTTTAGTTGCTCTCCGAAATATAGCAGGGAGTTGGCAGAAGTTGCTAAAGGACTAGAGGAGCAGATTTTGAAAATCGGCCGTGTTTTAGATACTCGTTGGGTAGCCTCCAGCTTAATGGCGGTGAAAGCAGTATGGACAGATTTTAAAGCTTTGTACAATCATTTTTTAGAAGCATCTGAAGACAAACAACGGGACTCGAAACAACTTTCGACTTACAAAGGGCTTTGTAGTACATTGTCATCTACAACTTTTGTACACAACCTGGCGTTGATGTACGACGCTTTAGATGAGTTAGCGGATTTATCCTTACAGCTTCAGAAATCAAGCCTCAACTTAATCCAAGCTCACAGTGACGTAACAATGTTAATAAAAGTGTTTGAAAACCGAGTTGATAACATGGGTAGACGTGCAGTGGCAGCTGAAATTGCTATAGACAATATGAAGTTTCAAGATGTTGAACTTTGTGAAAGAGCCAAGATTCCGATTATTCCAGAAAAATAGTTCTACCGGAGCCTTGCTAACAACTTGACTTCAAGGTTGCTATCATCTTCAAATGCGTCTGAAAACTACAACTCCATCATGAATGACATCAAAGTGATCCACCCCATGTATTGGCCAAAAGATTTATCTATCACCTACGGAGAATACGAGATTCAGCGAATCTGCGATAGATTCAAGATTAGCAGCTCTCGGGATATAATTAGAGACTTCAGACACTTCAAGCAGGGACTGAAGCCTATGTTAAGCGGAGAGAAACCTACTATTCTTGAGCAGCCGCCGTCGTTTAAGAAACTGATCTCCATCATAAATAGTATTGCAGTGTCTAGTGCTGAATGTGAACGTGGGTTTTCTGCCATGAATTTAATTATGTCTCCTCTAAGATCTTCACTCTACATCAGCACTGTTTGTGATTTATTGCGGATTAGGCTCCTGGGACCTCCTGTGGCTAGATACAATCCTGAGCGACACGTAAAGTCTTGGCTGGCGAAGGGACACCATTCTGCGCTTGACACCAAGTCAAAACAACGAAGGCAGAAAACGTACAATGAAGACAGCATTGCAATGTGGAAACTTTTTTTCTAAAACTCGTTCTCTTTTAATATCTTTTAGGTTTTTAGAACACTAAGTTTTCAAAAACATTACTTGTAGTTGTGTTGTAAAAAAAAAATTTTTTTATTTATTTACAGTTAGTTTTTTGTATTGTTGTTTTGTAGTTTCCACTTTTAAAAATTAACAAACAACTAATTTTACCAACAGTCTAGGCATTGTCTTACAATATAAATATTAGATTACAAAACCGTACACCTACTTAATAATCAGCAAATATAAAAACCTTAACTTTTTAAAATTTCATTAAATTTTAAAAATAAAACAGTTTTACTACTACTAGCAACAATTTAATGGTTTAATTTAATATTTAGTTTAGGCTATTAAACCTTTTTATTTTTCTGCCTGTTGTCATAAATCATTTCCTTTCTTTTTTAAAGGAGTGGGTTTTTTTTGACGGTATAAAAATTGTTCTGCGCCGCAGCCTTAGGATAGGCGAAATGTTTTTGTAAAATATAAAAAAATTATATTTCAAGCTGTGACATTAAAAATAGATTTTAAACATTTAGTCTTACTAGTTTTTTCAGAAAATTATCAAAAACATCTGTTATCGTATTGATATGTATTAATGCTACTGTACTGTATACAAATAAAAATGTAAAGAAGGCTTTATTTGTTTTTATTTTACCATTCATTAAAAAAAAGTATATTGGTTGTTGTGGGCTTCAAACAAAATGGTTGGTGCAAATCAAAACAAGTTTATAGGTAACTAGGGGGCTTTTGCCCCCTGCTCGCTTCGCTCGCCAACCCCCGCCACGTCCTCGATCGCTCAGCGATCTTCGGGGGCCCCCGTTCAACTTTATTTCTTCTCTATCATCAAGAAGAAAAAAATTATTGAATTTTTATGTTACATTTTTATTGAAACTTTAAACATAATACAAACATAATTGTACATGAATCAATGTCGTGATATTCATTTTTATATACATCTTTTCTCCTCTACTTTCTACACTGTACGGATTTAATACCATTAAAACGTCTTTGCCGTCTACAAAAGTTTTCCATTCTATGGAAGTGATATCGGTAGTCGGCGACAGATATTCGTAATTCTTGGTCTGAGCGTTCCTCATTTTATTTTTAGCCACTAAGTAGTACGGAACGGCACACGGCGCCTTAAACTTTTTTATATAATAGAGAGATTTAGAGTAGGCAGTAGGCACCGAGATATTAACGGGGGTGGGGGTGAGGGAATGTTTAACTAGGCCTTATTAGAAAATAGAGAGGGTGGTTTATAAGAATAAATGAGCGTTCCCACACCTAAAATTTTAGAAATTAAGCACTGCTTTGGACATATCTCAAGACTTTAAAATTTATTCAATAACTCAAAATTATGGGCTAGCTGGTGTAGAAAAAAAACCACAAAGTTAAATTTCTGAAAAATTTTCTACTAATTTTGATTGAATTATAATAAATAGTAACAATAAGTATTTTATTTTAATCATATAATAATAATATAGCCTACAACTGTTTAAAAAAGGCACTATAAACAAATAACCTTCTGTTTGCTTGGCAAATACAAACTGGATGTGCACAACACTATATGCAATATACCGATTGTACAAAAAATCCCGCACCAGTTTAATATTTTTTGTTTAAATGACACTGAAAATCTCGATTTACACTATGAACCTAATGACCTATTCTTGCACACCATAAGTGACAGTGTAGGATCGGGGGGTACGTCCCATAAGGAGTACAAAGAAAATCTTAAATAAAAGCATAGGCTGAGTTGTACACCATTTTAAAGGGTTTTGGCAGAGTTTAATGCCACAAACCGCACTTCAAAAGGTTGATCCAGTACAAAATGGCAGCATTCCTTGTCTTGGAGACAGATCTGGTGAACGTGCTGGCCACTGTACAGTCCCTGTCTACCGATCCATAGCTGTGGAAAAAAGCATTTTAATATTCTATTTCTTGTATACCATAGCGTGGTGGTGCTCTGTCCTGTTAAAACCAGATATTCTGAATATTTTCTCCAAACATGTTTTGAAGTACTGGCATAATATCATTTTTGAGCAAATGTTGGTATGATGCAGCATTTAAGTTGCCTTCTATAAAGTTCCTACCAACTGGATACCAACTTCATTATGTACTTTTGTAATATGACAGACATAATGCAATATTTATAGCAGCATTCTATTGTGGCTACTAATAAAATGTCTGTTAACCTAGTAAAACCTTTGAACATCTGCCTTTTTGTACTGGATCAACCTTTTGAAGTGCGGTTTGCAGCATTAAACTCTGCCAGTAAAGCCCTTTAAAATGATGATTCATTTAAGATTTTCTTTGTACTCCTAATGGGATGTCCCCCTCCCTGGTCCTCTGCTATCACTCATGATGTGCAACAATAGTTCTTTAGATTAATTCTGTAAGTCCAGGTTTTCAGCTTTCCAGTGTCATTCAAACAACAAATATTAAACCGGTGCGGGACTTTTTGTACACCCGGCGGTATATATATCAACACCCATATATATACTTACATACATACACATAATATATACATATTTCTTCTACACAATAGAATAATAGAAAAATTAATAATATAGTTTAACAATAAAATAAAATTAAACTTCTTTCTATATACCATACCATATCTAAAGAAAGTAATAAATTAGAAAATAACATAATGTAAAGAGACTCTTACATTTTGGTAAATAAATATTGACCAAAATTTTTTAAAACTTATTAGTAAAAACTAAAATAGTCTTTCAAGCTACAAACCCACATTACTAAAGATATTAAAAATCTCTATTAGTATTGCTATTATCAATTATTAAATTCTTTATTTGTCCCCACCTTTCCTTCCATATATTTTTCATACAATTTTCCAGTGTTCCCCAATCCCTCCCATTTAAATAACTATTAAATTTGTTCTGCCTTAATTTGGTTTTCCCAAACCAAAAAAAAAAAATGTTGTAATTTTCTTAATGGGGAATGAGGACAAATTGATATATCATTTCATTTTCCATCATGAGCAATGTAAATTTTTGGAATATCACTTTCAGACCATAGTAAAACTACAATATCTGTTCAAATTGCTTCCTTTCTAGCACATTTTGTAGTTAGTCTGGAGTGATCTGTTCGACTTCTGCTATAATAATATGGAGTGTTCAATTGGTTACATTTTTGGTTTAGTTAGGTAAATGTTTTGTTTCAAGTATCCCCAAAGAAAGTAATCTAGTTGGTTTGAATCTGGTGACCTGGGCTATCACTTTATTTCCCCTCTCTGACCGATCCAACGATGAGGGAACACTACATCCAGCAGCTGTCAAACTAGAAGGAGATAATGTGGAGGTGCCCAATTTTGCTGGGAAAAAATACTGTTAAGACTTGGTCCTAACAGATTGTGAACTTGTGGCAAAACGGTAAGCACTAATATTTCACAAACAATAGGAAATTCCCACTTATTATGACTGAATGGATAATATTGTTGCCAATTATCCCAGCCCAGTCAGACAATTTCTGATATCGTTGGGTATGGCTTTCACTCATCCAATGTGAATTTTGATCATTCCAATAGATGTAATTATGGCTACTTACATGTCCACTTAGTATAAAAATACCTTCATCAGAAAACAGTGTACTGTTAACAAAATTATGGTCTTCATCATACTTTCCATTATTAAATCACAAAACTTACCCTACAATCATAATCATCCTCAGAACTAGAACCATGAACTAGATGAACTTTATAAGGGTGGTAATTATGTTTCTCGTGAATATGGTAAACTGACTTACAGTTTATACCTTGAGGTAGCGTAGCTTTTCTTACCAGTCTGGGGTCTTCAACAAATGTTGAAAGATTGAAGAAAGTTGGACTTAATACAGTTGATTTAGCTATCGAAGGTCTGTTGAGGAATTTTCATTAAACAAATCAACTAATTATTGACAGTGTGCATACAGTCTCCATATCCTCGCATCATAAGCAATGTAATTCTATCTTTTTCATTTAGAGACATCTTCAATAATTTAGCTTGTATCAAGTAATACAAATAATGCAGTCTCAACAACTCACTACTAAATCAAAATCACACTGTCACAAGACACACCAACTACTGGACACTGGCTGCTTTCTAAATTTCAAAAGATAAAATAGAACAATATAAGACTAGATAAAACCTGTTCAAACAGGTGACTTTTCAAAACTTTTTTACAGCATAAATCTAATAATAAAATTATTGAACTTTGAGCCGCTGTAATTTAGTTCATTTTAAAGATATGATAAAAACTGAACATTTAGAAGCTGGTTGAAAAGACCAACCATAATAAGTAAAAATAATTAATACAGTTCTATTTTAAAATTATATTCAAGACTACTGTACACAAATTGAGTTGGATAAAGTTCTTTCATCACACTGCACCTTAAAAAAAATCACATAACGAACTGGTTAAGGATGCATTATGGTTGTGGTTTATGCAAGAACAATGCAAAGATATGTCGATAAGTGGTCCACTTTTGAAAGAAAAGGCTGCCATTCTACAGCCATAGTTTGAAAAAATGGGCATGTTTATGGCCAGTGATGGTTGGTTAACATGGTGGAAAAAGCGACACGACATCATTTAAGTGTTTGTGGCAAAAAAACTATCAGCTGATCCTGTTGCAGCCGACGATTCACTTTCAAACTCTCTGAGTTCATTCAAATGGAGGGTTTGCATCCTGAGAAAGTGTGCAATGTTGAGAAAGTGTGCGACATGGGTACAATGTTAATTTCAAACGACTTCCTCAAAAAACTTTTGCCGCTAGTTATGAAAAGTCAGCTACAGGATTTAAAATTTAAAAGAGAAATTAACAGTAGCCTAATGCACTAATGTTTCTGGTAAACATAAGCTTCCCCTATGGGTCATTAGGACGTCTCAGAAGTCTCATACCTAATATTTTATCATTTCCTCCCTGCTACAGAGGTCAGGATTGACAAAATAATTTTAACCAAAGATCGATTTATTAACCAGTTCGTACCAAAAGTAACACAACACTTAAAAGAATTAAAAATGCCAATTAAGGCAATTCTGGCTTTAGATAATGCACCAAACTGACCAAACCACCCTGTAGGACTTGAATGCGAAAAGGAATCTGGATTATGGACCAAGGTTTTATCGAATGTTTTAAAAGGCGGTAGGGAAAAATGTTATTTTTGGATATCCTGAGTTAAACTGAACTTGAAGGAAATGGGTTGATACTCGGTTTGAAAACAACCAACATTAAAGAAATCATTTAAATGGCAGCCAAAGTTTTTGAAGAGATTTATAATTGTAAAAACTGGAGAAAAGCTTCGCCTGGTGTTGAAAATGCCTTCAAACACACACACATGATAATCCTACTGCTCAACAAAAAAATGTTGTGGAATATGAAGCAGACGACAATGCAGCCTTATTAAATGACATATAGCAGATGTTGGGACTTGAATTGCAGGGAAACAGCATTAATCTTCAAGTGAAAGATGTTCTAGAATGGGTTAATAGGGATGAGGAAATAGAAAATGAATTCCTAACTGATGATGTAATAATAGAGGCAGTGGTAAATGTCGCCTAAGACGAAAGAAAGGAAGAAGGTGAAAATAGTAAAGAAGGTGAGAAAATAAGTAACAATGATGGATTTAGAGCTCTTCTATTGGCATCGTTGTACATTAAACAACAAAGAGAATCAACTGCTGTCGACGTTAAGTTTATAAAAAAGTGGTGTGAATTTTCATCCAAGAAAAGAACTGGACAGAAAAAATAAAAAAAGATCACCGATTTTATTAGTTAAAATTTTTCTGACACTTTTCCTCTTACAAAAGTAAATTAAGTTTTTTTTTAAAATTTGTGTTCTGTGATTTTATATCTGGCTTATTTATTTGAATTGTTAAAATCTGAATTTAGATTGTGCTGTTTTCTTCTTAGTACATAATTATAATTCATTGTTCTTGTGATAAAGAGTCAAATAATAATAGAATGAGCAATTAGTAACAAGGTGAGTAATATAAACATAGTATATTTGTATTGCTTTGCTTATTTTATAGGCCTAACTTATGCCTACAGGTACTTTTAGACTAAGTTTAGGTGCAATTTACCAATTTTAGTTTTAACCTACTTTATTGATATCTGACACGGGGTCTGGTCCCATAGGAGACAGTTAGGAGAGATTAGTTATTTAGTTAAATCTTCGTCATTTAGACTTAACTGTGAATGAATTCATTTTACAAAACAAATTTAAACACTTTAAATATACACTTTCTACTACTCAACATTCCAGGGCTGCTTATTATGAAAACCTCACTTATTATTTACTTTGGGACCTAAAGATAACTGATGTTATTAATATTTATCTGACTGTCAACATCAACTCTAATCCTTGTTATTTCCTATTATGATACCTTATCATTGAGATGTATATTAACCTTTCTGAAATTGTAACGTTGGTAGTATTAATATGCTCTCCCCTTCAATGTAACCAGGTTTACCAACTCTAAAAACAACTTTTACTTGAAGATGATTGACTCAAGTGACTCAGCACAGTAAAATCCACAATAAAAAAAACAATCATGCGACACTGATACTAATCTATTACTGAATAATTACTAAATCCATTGCACCAACGAAATTAAAATCACTGCCCAAAAGCCTATTTAAAATAATAAGCCCCAAACTATCTAAAACTCTAGACCCTATATTATTCAAAACTAAATCTTTCAATTTTTCTCTGACCAATGAAATTTTTATTTAACCAACTAATCAACTAATCTGACAGCAAAATATTGCACACTACCAATCCGCCTATTAAAATCCTCAAACTAATTAAATTATTTTTAATAAAAATAACATCAAAAAAAGAGAGTAAGTTATAGAGCAGTAAAAAACAAAGAGATTACACTAAAAACTAGCTTCTATAAAAACAAAATTACTTGTTATAGAAAATTTAAATGCCTAGCCTATCTGGTGATGAGGTTGTTAAGACCCTCTTATATTTTTACCTCTATTAGCTACTCTAATTCCATTTATAAAATATAAATTAAAACCATGAAATTTCTTTTATCTAAATCTGTACCTTAGTAGAAATAAAAGTTTCTATTAAAATAATTAACTAAAACTCAATGATTAATTCTACAAAAACTTGATCAGCAAGCTTACTTCTTAAACCACTCATGTTGATAGTTAATACTTTAAAATAGTTTTTTCTACAAGCAAAACTTCACCACACAGCACCAGTAGAGCCAAACTATTATGAATATTACGGTTCAGGAAAAACAAAATTGAATGTAGAGCTGTCATTAAAAACTTGATTTCAAACAAATACAATATTCACTTGTACAGTACAGTAAGGTGTGTGTTCACTCTTTCTATCTATCAAGCGCCATTTAACCTAGTTTTATTCCATTTGATTATGCCAATTTCTCAAAAGTTCTCTGTAATGTTATGATTTATTAAAACTGTATATATATCCCTAAAAATCTATATATTATATAAACAAAGTAAAGGGTAAGAAAATAATCGAAATTAAGGAAAAACAACATGTTAAGAGATTAAAGTATATTTCTTACTTCACAACACATTAAAAAAACAAATTCAACTTATATAACATATGAAACTTAACTAGTGACTCTTTATACAATACTTGTAACAAGATATATTCAACATGTTCTTAATATAAAAACAAGCTTCAAAATACATCCTATTAAAAAAATATATATGGCGACTTAAATACATCATACAATAATATAGAATACATAATTTTGGTAGTTATGTATGTTCCTAGGCCTCTAACTTAATCTTTAATACACAATCAGAATCACAGACCTTTGTCAAATCTTAATGGAAGACTAAATATGCTAAATGATATTTGTACAATGAACTACTAATACTGAATTCTAATTGCAGTTTATCAAAAGATGAAGAATTATTATTTATGCAAAAAATTATACATCATATTAAGAAACAATGTTATGTCGTTTTATTTGTTTTTAAAACTTTTTTCTAAACCTAATCCATGTGACTAGAAACAAAAATTACATTTGTCCTCTTAACAATTGAAATAAAAATTAATTTCTTCAAAACCAAGAGGCCTAGACATGGATCATGATAATTTGAAATATAATTAAATTAATTACCATTATTTGGCTAGCTGAGTTAAATCATTTATTGGATTTATTTAAACTATGTTAGTTATCAATAGTTTAACAGAATAATATTTTGAATTGAAAGAAAATAATCTTAAACTAAAATTTCACTTTTTAATTTTATCAACATTTACAGTTTATTATCGACTTTTTAGTAAATAATCGAGAAACTAAACTATAAAAAAGGCATGTATAACCTTAAATACGAAACTAAAGTTAATTAATTCTTGAAAATTATAGGATTTTATGAAACAAATAAACCCTCAAGTAAATAAAAATATTATATTTAATAAAATACTGGCTTAAAAACAAAATTTGTCAGTTGTAACAAAATAACATAACTAGCTATTATGAGATTTTAGACTTGCAAACAGGCCATGATACACAAAAAATATGTTTCATAAATTCTTTAAAAAGCCACAAACATACATTCCATCTTTGCTAAAGCAAAAAGAAAAATGTTTTAAGGCACATTTTATTTACTAATTATGTCATTTGTGTTTCAGTTTATTTATATAAACAGATAAACAGCCATTCTATTGAAAATCACACTAAGACAAAAAGGAAACAAAAATAAATGTTTAGGGAGATAAGATATCTATATTTATTAAAGTGTAACAAAAGAAAATTATAAATAAAGATAACAACAAACATATTTTTATAACATGATTGCCGTAAAATGCATTTCACACGACTTTCTTTTGTTATCAAATGTAAAGATCCATCTCATTTGATCCATTATTATTCGACAAAGTGGTAACATTATTACACCATTTACAAAATATATCAGTTGATAATAGAATACTATAGACACTTTGTTAACTAACTAATTTATTACTACAGCATATGATAAAAAATTAAAACTGCAAAATTTTATAAGTTTTGAAAACAGTATTAGTTGGCAAAATGCAAAACATTAAGGAAATAATGACTTTATTATTCTTACTTATAATAATGTAACTTTCTATTAACAAAAAATATACATATTTGCAATGACTGTAAAATCTCCTAAACTTAACAATTTGAGCACATCTTAATTATTTACAAATTTACAATAATTTATACATATGATTCCTCATCCATAAACGTTCTTGTAACAACATATCGTTGAGACTGACTGCAGTCACCTAGATAGTAGGATGTAATTGGTGCTCTTCTGTTTTGTGTATTTGCTGGAGGAGGTGGCCTATAAGGCGGTGGAGGGGGAAGTGATCTTGACCTATGGGCAGCTTTTTCTTCCTTTCGTTTTAGCCTACCCCTTACAAAACAAGTGTCAACATGAACTGGTGGTAAATGGCGTAATTTAGTTGTAACTTCATTGCCTCTTGAATTCGATCTTGACACATGTGGGGTGCAGTCATCATCTGATAAGGTGCTTGAATCATCACATTCTGATCCCCTCACTTCATCAGAATCTTCTCGTACTGCAGCTGCATAGTAGTAATCACCGGCACCAAAACCTATCACACCTTTGTCTGATAGTTTTGGCGAGTTATAACTAGGATCTGAAAGCCTTGACGAGTTCAACTCACTAGATCTGGGAGAATGGTTATAACTGTCTCCTAATCTTGCTGAAGTGAATGTCTGATCCATCGATCTTTGCTCTGATGATCTAGGAGAACCAAAGTTATCTTGATTTCTCTGAGGAGAATAGCTCACATCACCTGACCTTAAAGACACAAAACTCTGTTCCAAAGACTTTGGGGAATTGTAACTCAGTTCTGCACTACTTAGAGATAACTTCTTCACACCATTAACACCGTAAATGGATGCATGATTGTTTTCTTTATACTGTATTCTTGATGACTGATCTGAAACCACTTCACAATGCATAGCTGTTACTTTTCTTAAAGGAGGATGTCTACCAAATTTATCATCAGTAAAATTCATATTCCGAACCCCAGGTTTTATCGTTCCATCCAATTTATAGTTCTCAAACTGATCTTGGTTCATTATTTCACTACACTTCCCATTTTGGTCACTCGGTTTTAAAGGTTCACAACTTTTCCTCGGTGTAATTTCCGGTATTGTCTTAGGTACATCTGGCACAATTTCTGGCTTGGATCGACGAGGTGGAGTTGGAGGGGGAGGAGTGTCAAGAAGAGATTCTTCAGATGCACTACGTCTGACGGCTTCTTCTATCTTATTACTAGGAGTGATGGAACTTAGACGTCGAGATCTTTGTCTGAACCATGCCTGTCTGGAAAAGTTGGGGTTTAAGCGTTCCTCCCATCCTCCATACACCCTTACATACTCTCCAGGCACTGATAAAGATGGTGTCACCTGAAAAAAAAGTAATAATATAATACAAATCTAATTAAATAATACATAAGACTAATGTATATATTGTACATTTTATAATGAAATTAAAGTAAATGAGCTAGATGCCGGCTTTACATATTTCCTAATTAGAAACAAAGTACAATAATTTATAATCGTACAGTTTGGTTACACATCATAAAATTTTATTAAAAAAATAAGATTAGCGTAGAGTATGAATTTTTTGAATCGAGACAGTTGTTTGAAATATTTCAGTAACAATCTGATCCTGTTCAGTATATTATAATATACAGTATAAAATACTAGTATTACTATCTGTTATTTTTTAAAGAAGCTGTATTTTTAAATGAAAACTAAACGTAATGGGCCATTGTTTACAAAAATAAACTACTACCATGCATGCAGTTTAGTTTGGTGTGCGTCTCTATAGTTAACCTCGTTTGTTTTGATTCTATTTACACATGTAAAGTGTTCATCGTGTAATAAATGATAATGAAATCGAACAGTTCTTTACAAATACTGAATTGGACATTGAAGATAAACTGGAAAGTGAAGGTTTATTTTATGCACAAGATAGCAATCATTCGGAATCGAATACTAACAATGATATTGCTTTCCATGAACCCAGAACTAGCATAAGTAGGCCTATACAACCTAAAAAACAAGTAAACCAATAGAATATGACTGAAATAATGTGTAAATAGTGTGAAATAAGCTTGTGTTTATCCGTGTTTTCAGGACTATGACTTCTGCACTTCTAAAAAACTTTATTTTGCAATTAGTGGTTATATAAAATATAATGTGTACATATTTATTTTTGCAGATAGTATATAGAATAAGGTAAGTGTTCTGTACATTATTAAATTTCACATGCAAATACAAATTATTATTATTTTTCTAAAATTCTGCAAAAAACTCACCCCTGATCATCCCCTTCATCAACCTTGTAGAAAATTTCTTAGGGGTATTTTTCTATGTGTTTATACTTTTTTGTGTATAAAACATTTGGTTATATAATGAATAAAAAACATCTGCATTAAAGCTAAATTTAAATAGATAGGCTATAATATATAGAAAAGAAGTAATTTGAGAAAATTATAAAAAACTCAGGTTGTAGGTCTAGTTCGAATTTCTAAAAACTAGTACTTAAAAGGTTAATTTTTATCATCCTTCACTTAGAACTATAAAATAAGTCTTATACATTATATAATATGTAAGATAGTGAACTTGATTTTTGAAATTCATTTTTAAACACCATACAATCTATAGAATAAAATTATGGTAAGATTAACTAAATTGAACATAGATTGATTTTGTTTATAAAAAATTGATCAATATTGTTTGCTGAATGATGGCTACAACTGATGGTGATTATGGTTCATTTTCTGAACAATAACCATGAGAACTGGCAATATGGAGGAAAAGATTCTTTTAGTTTTCTTATAAAATATTATTTTTATTTGTGTTAGTTAGGTCCATTTGTTAATCTAAAAATGTGTACTAAAGCACAAAACAAATGTCAAACTATGTATGATTGCAAGGATACACACTGTAATATAGAACTAATATTATTTATTTGTATAGTTAAAATATTTCACCAAATTGGAAATATGTCATAAATTTAGTTAAATAGTTAACAAAGTCAATAACTAATTTTGACAATAACAATAAAACAATGCTTTACCTTAGTATGAGGATCAAAAGCAGGATCATAGCCACTGGAGCTTGTAGATCCACTTTCCTCTTCATCAGGTGTATACAATTGAGAGTCTGACATGGTGAGGCCAGAATCTCTACTTAATGACATTTTATCTTTGCGTGGAGGTGGACTACATTCAAGGCTATCGATGGATGAATCATCCCTGCGCATTGCTAAACACAAAACCAAAACAATTAAGTTATTTTCCTGTATCATAATTTAATTGTACATACTAAATGCCTAAAGTATTTTCCTTGCCTTTAATTTATTTTAACAAGTTTAATACTATTCACAGAGATTATAATTTTTCATTGAAATTTGTTTAATATGTTTAAATATTTTGAACATTCACTTCAGTGTATATCTTTGTGTGGTAAAAATTAGGTTATTTTATTTATTAAATCATCCAAAAAATATGTATTGTATTTTGATAATACCTTAACATCTAAATATCAATATTCAAATCAGATTTTACATACAAAGTTATTCGTTTTTCTATAACACAGCAGACTTCTTGCTACTTATAAATCAAATCTTGGGTCAAATAAAATTTGCACAGTTTATATAATAACCATAAATAATATTATTTTCTATATTTAACAGGAAAATATCAAAAGTAAGAAAATATGGGAATGTTGTAAAAGTAAATAAAAATTACATATACTGATATAAAAAAAAGAAGCTTATAACTGCTTCAATGTTCTGTATAATTGTGTCAAATCCCTTTACATATGAAAACTACTTAAATAGAAATAAACTCTTATACATTTTAAACCTATCCCTTCAATAGTTTAAAATACGGAAAAAAGTTCAGTTCCTCAAAATTGTAGTTAGAGACCAGTTGATGTTAATATAAAACTTTAAACTACCTGGTGTTAATTGTTTGCAGCTCTATACAAGTATATTCAAAATCACAATACCAAATAGTACAGGGGGAAAAAAAAGAAGAAAAAATTACCAATACTGATAACTCCTTCCATTCTCTTCTAATTCTAATTGAGCACTACTACAAAGCTGCTTACAATCTGATTCTTCTGTGCCAGAGTCCCTGGGGTCTCCCAACAAATGAGGTACGTGAGTGCCAATAAGGACTTGGCAGTGGCTGATGAGACATTCAACAATAGCAGGAACAGCTCTTAAATCTTCACCAACCATGTTTGTATCCGACCACAGTAAAGATGGACCAACACAGACACCCAAGTTAGCTGCAGACATAAGATTGTGGGAAGATCTATGCGAGATGTGATGAAGGACACACAAAAAATAAGACAGCAAACTTAAATTGGCTTTGGGAAGCTGCGACAAAACTCTGTAAAAAAAAAAAAGTGATTGGAAAATTAAATAAAGCTAAAGCAATAGTTCAAAAATGTTAAAGTAATAATACAAGATCAAACAATTTCAAACTGGGATTGAGTTAAATGTAAATGTCATGTAGTACATTGTAGGCTCAAATAAATTGAAAAAAGCTATAAATACTGCTCAATTATAATGGTATAAACATAAGATCAAACTTGTAGGCTGTATGGTTTGTCAGATAGATTATAGTTTTCATTTATATACACCGATAATAATTGTATTTTATCTATGATTGTATGAAAAATACGATTAAGAAAAACAAATTAATTGAGTAATGAACATACAAAAATCTGACCAACTGAATGTAATTAGCAATGGAAAAATATCTCAAAGATTTAAATATATTTTATCCAAGTCAATCAAATAATGATATCATTTTTTTTATTTTTTTTTTATTTTAATTTATGGAAAACAAATTTAGCATTTATTTGGTATTAAAAGTATTTGGTAAGCTTTTAGTATGAAAATCAAAAGAATCATTTTTCAAAAAACTATTTAAAGAAACATTTCTCAGAATAACAAATAAAAACAGTCATATATTTCAAACTTACCCTTTTATCCTGATGAGCTTATGGTGTGCATTAGGTGTGTCTAAAGCAGATTTCCACTGAGGATAAAGAGCACCACATAATAAGGGATCATGGAGAGACCGCAAAAACTCTTTAATTAAAGCAGCTGTTACCATTACAGGAACATGTTCCCAAGCTACATCTTCACCACTGTCAAGCTTGTCACGTAGCTCCCGCACTAATCTTGCATTCGCTGATTTCCTAAAGATTCCTTGGGTAAAAGGTCCTTTCGAAAACAACTGTTGTAACATTGCCTAAAACAAAATACATTGAGATTATATTTACTTATTTTTCAAATAAAATGCTTATTTTATTGACATTCATTCTGTCTACAAATTAGTTAACTAGCTTTAGGATATAGGACAACATTAAAAGGAGTTGATATATTTTTCACAAAGTATTTTACAATTTTGTGATTAATTGTTTTAATCTGATAAAAAACTAAACAGAAAAGGTGAAGAGTTAAGTTAAAAGAACTCAAAAGATAAAATTAAAGAAATTGATAGAAGCATTAAGGTTATGCATATGCTGAGAATATGGATACTTAACATTGTACTCTTCTTTAACAGAAAATAAATTAAGTACTCTAATATTAGAATTTAAATCTCTGCAAATACTTACCATGACAGGACGTGGTAAATTTTCACCTTCACATACTTTCGAAAGAGGAACACCAAATAGACATCCAGAGTTGTCTTTGCTTAGACTGCGACGGAAGACTTGGCCTATCCTCATTCGACTTCCACTCTTCTTAGCAGACTTTTTAGTTTCATTATCAGGTGCTTTATTTGTACTCCTGTCAAAGAAAAAACTACAATATTGAAAATAATACATTTCATCACAGATAATAAAACTTAATGTCTTTGGTGTCCAAGTTAAATAAGCACACGGAACTTGTAACTCGTTTTTCCGAGTTAATAAAAAATGTTCTCAATAAACTCTTTATATTTTTTATTTAAGTTTAATTTATGTTTAATTTTGGCACATACCGGTAATAGGTATGAAAAGAATTTAAAATGAACCTAAATGGACCTACAGAAAAACTTTTCTATTAAATAAAGAAGAAATGAAACAATTATTACGGTTAAATCTAAAATAATATAAAAATACTGCAAACAGATACATTGTTTACATTGTATGATACCAACAATTTTATAACTGTCACTAATGCGTTCAATAATTCTTTTTTCCTTGCCGTTTAAAGATAAAACATATATTGGTCATCATCACCTTTTTAAAAAAGAGGTGGGTGAAAGAGGATAAAATAAAGAACTCTTTCCCTCGAATACTCTAATAGAATCAAAGTCAGTAAAGAACAAGACAAGAGGTGGTCAAGAAAGACTTGATATGAAAGGTGAAAGAGAGGCATTTAACCCAAAGCTACATGGTAAAAGGTGTTGATCCTGCTAGATTCCTTCAGGATTGATATGCCACAAAAGTGTACTAATTATATTTGGCTAAAATTATAAAAAATGGGAAGGAGAGTATAAAGAACATGATCAATTATTACCTGAGGATGAAATGACATTTGGCTAGAGGATCGTGCACATTATTACAATGATCCAAGTCAAATCCTTCTTCTGAACTAAGCCCTTCTCGTAAACAACTAAGTTTGATTGCAAACGGTCGTTCATGACCAATCAATGGATAAGGAGCTTCTTCTCTTGCTGTCTTTGCCCAAAGCTGAAAGTGAGATGCCTCTAAACCTCTCATCTCAAGATGTTCTAAGGCTAATTTTATACAGTCCCTGGCAGTTTCTTCAGGCCCTACACTGAACGTCTTGCACTGCAAAATAAACAAGGATATAATAAGTATTTATCTATAAAATATAAGTGTTAGAATGAAATTACCTTAGTCGTAGACTCAAAAGGATGAAGAAAGTTTGCAAAAAAAAGAAATATAAGTAAAAAAAATAAAAAGGATTATCACCAAAAAAATGCTGTATGGTATAATGTGATTTATAAAATTGTTTAAATAGGTATAAATAACCAATCAATTAGTCCATTGCACTTTGAAGGAACAAAACTTCTTTATGATTATAAATATTCTTGAGAAGTAGACCACTGAATCAAGCATTTGATACAAATAGTTTAACCTCTCCTCAATATTCTCAGTCTTTGATACATGGATCTACTTTCAAGAGCCTTGACTTTATATATTACCCTGTTCACTACACAGCCATACAATCATATTGATTAATTTATGAGAACAATGTATTAAATAAATTCCATCATACAATTGCCTGAAGTTATCTCGCACACAAAACACTTGAAGCATGTTTGCAACATTTGCCTTGCTCTTTGCTGTAATAATGTTAATGTCAAAAGGAATGTGAAGGTATTTGGAGCTAGCCCAAGGCCCAACAGACATCACAAATCATAAGAATGTCACATGCTTAATGATCCATAACGGATAAATATCATAATTCTTAACGTCTCACTTTAGATTTATTTGTGAACATTACAACAACAGAATCTTGTAACATTGAAGAACATTAAAAGTCTAATGTAGAGAGACCATTGTTTTAATAGGACCTGTTGTGCTACAAGTGTGAAGAAATCCTCTGTTAACCTCAATTTAGAACAGTTTATAATGTTTATAGGCTACTATATCATAATTACACAATAGCGATTACTTTGTATTAAACTGTAATATACAGAAGAAATGATGCTTTAGATTACATTATTTTGGGTAAAAATAGTGTTATCTTTCCATACTATGAAGCTATTCCCTAAAAAAAATATCTATCTTCTAATTTGAATATTTTAAAGCTAAAGTGGAATTTTAAAAAATGCATTATTACATGAATGAATATGCTTATTTCCCAACAGATTCCTATTTATTATTACTATTTTTTTTTTAAATTGGCCCATCCAGAATGATTTTTGCTTTAATGATCATAATAGCTCACTTTAGTTTTCACTATTAACCATTTCATCTTTAATTGTAAAGTGAATAAACATTGATCCTTCCATATCCCAGAATATCAGTATATTGAATTTTCTTCATCGTCATACATTTCTAAAGTTTTTGGGAGATTTTCAAATGATTCCATTTCTGGATGTCTCTCAATTGACTTCGAACCCAGCGAGCAAATACTTTTCAAGAGTTAGAAAAATCGTGAATGACTGAGAATTTTAACCATGTTTTATATTCAACTCACTTGTGCAACGTTATCTTGCCGATTATTAAGATGAATTTATTTTTATGGTTCAATATTATCATTATCATTTAAGTAGAAAACAAAATTTTCTGTTATCACCACAGAGAGAAATCTTGTTCTTTTTAAACTAGTTTTAAACATTGTTTCCACTCAAACAAATCTCTCCAAATTGCTGCTGCATTTTAAAAATAATTTCTGCTGGTTTCACATTTTCATAATTGAGAAAATAAATCACTGCAAGTTTTTCTTCATTGGAGCAATCGGACAAAGGAACCTTATTTTAAATTAACTTTAAAACACAATAACAATCAACTAACAATGAACAGAAGCTATGCGGCATTATTTATACCAGATCATTCAGTGCTGTGTAACATGCGATTGAGAGTGTAAACATATTCCCCTTTATTTTTGACTTTCTCTCATAATTCCTAGTTATAAAAATTATTATACGCATAATGCAATTGTATGTTATTCCACCTAAATCCTACTGAAAATAAGTTATCTCTTGTTGATTTTTTAGGCTATTTAGTATACTTGTTATATAAGTTAGCTTATCTATCCTTTCAATTTTGCATACAATTTTAAAAATTAAGTTAAATCCCTTCTATAGACTATGCACAAACTAAAAGGTAACTTAATCAATGATCTAGTAAGACAAAAACCAATTAAAATACTTACATATTCAATGGATGTGCTGAGGTCAAAATAGACAACTTGAATGTTAGTAGCGCAAGGTTCCTTCTCTCGCTCTGTATTCAATACTTCAGATAGTTTTGTCCACCAAAGATCTCTGGCAGCTTGTGTCCTGGAAGCAAATAAAACTCCAAAAGATTAAGGGCGAGTATTAATACAGGATAAAACTGAAGAACAATGCGAGCACTCCTTAATACAGTGCCTAGGAAATAGCTTGCTTGCATTTAAGACAACCTTAATTTTAGACACATGTACACAACGCTGAATTTTGATGTTTATTCAATTTATAGAAATAAAAATATCATGACGATTTTATCTAATATTTCACCAGGAAACATATGGTTTACTCTCCTCCACTTTCTCACTACTGCACATGTACCCAAGCACACTTGTAAACTGTCACAGCTACTGTATAAAGTAGCTGTAATAGTATCCCTGTGCAACACAATTCTCAATCCGTTACATTATTTGACCGTGCAGGTTGTATCGCGGTTGTTTGAAGGGGCTTTTCCTCCAATATTCACTTTGCAATTTATTTTTATAAATAATTTGTTAAGTATTAAAAAATTGCAAATTAAATTGTTGAAAATTTGGATGTGCAGAATACAAATATAAAACCAGGTATAAATATGTTTGTTCACAATAACTGGATATATTTTGTCCAAAAAACATTACAATTTAACTTTAATATTGATTATTTTAGGTTAGAAACTACAGATGGAGCAGGGTGTATGTATACAAGTTGCAGTTTATTAAAGCCCTAAACTATTAAACGATTTATGTACTAAAAAATCCAAGCAGAAATGCCTTACTATATTAAATCAAATTTTCAGAATGTAACACAATCTGTAACTGTATAAGATTAAAATGTTAATTTCGGATACAAGAAACTTCGATACTCATCAGCAACCTTTTTAATTTTGAATCTTATCTATAGTTTTACAGCTTCAAAACTTTGGCTCTAAAGTCACAGATACGAGTACAGACGAAAACTAAAGATGGGAAAAGCACATTAATAGTTCTAATACAAATAAACATTTCTCTTTAAACGAATAACTTATATAGTTGAGTTTGAAATACCAACCATCAAGGTCCTCCCCCAACTCTCTAAAAACGATATTTCTTGTATACGTGTTATATTATTAAAATCATTATAGATGGACTTTTAAAAAGAACTATAATGTCCATGCTTGAAGTTCACATTCAAAATTTAAGAATCTGATTCACAGTCTGATTTTTAAGAGACGTTTTGGTAAAATTATCTTAGGATGAACAATTGACCTAGCCTAATTAATCACAGAGTATGACAATAATTTCCCTTGCTTTAAATCTTACTTTATATCATAACACACACTCATTCTAGACAACAACGAACGCACATTGCAGTCTCAGGTCGTTACGTTGATAGGTTATTCCAATTAAACATAACAAGCGGGCTATCGATAGAGCGCAGCGAAGCGAACTCGGTAGTTATTAATTTAATAATGGTACGACAAAGTGAAGAGTTAAATTTGGTATCGTACTTGGCGCCAAGTCGATGGATAGACCTTTCCGGAAGTTTAGTTGTATTGTTTAAGAATTCAAGTGTTTGTTTTACTTTAATTACGCGGACAAGAGTCAGTCTGATGGGCAAGACAAGACACAATATTCAAAATTCCTTCTACAAGGAGATTATTAGAAACTCATTATTCAGCTGGGGCTGTATAAGACGCAAATTTTTTGTGCTGTTTTTGTGATCGTTTGTAGAAACAGATTGTTAACATAATATGCATAATAATCAATCAGTTATTACAGTCTCAAGCAGGTTCTAAATGATAAACAAATTTACATTAATGTAAAAGATTTGCGATATTTTTTACATCTAATACCACAAATAGGAAAACCTTATTTAGATTCTAAATTTGACAAGTAACAAAATTTGAGGTTATGTTTTAATAATAAATCTCTTAATTTTTAACGCAGAGTAAACGTTTGACATCACTGATTGGATATAATGATCTATTAAACACGAAGTTTGGATAAATAATAACCACAAAAAAGTCTACACGCCAAATTTGAACAAAATCAGAATAAAATTGTAATCAAACAATTGCGTTTAATAAAACACACACACACACACAGTGAAATAAATTTGTGTCACATTCTTGCAAGAAGTAGGATTGGTGGGTATTTCTCGCCCTCCGACTTCGGCGTTTTACGAGGGTTTTCACAATTATTAGAATTTCTATAATATTCACTATGGCATGGTGTAATACACTAGTTATGCAAGATATAGATAAAACTAGATCATATCAACAACAATGTGTGATGTGACTAACAACAAGTTGAATGATAATTGTGAATCAACGAACAAAGTCCACATACAAACACATTTTGATAGAAAATAACTTAACCCTCTTGGCGTACAAAAAATTCTTTTTTGGATTCATAAATTTTAATTTAGGAATAAACGCAAAATGCCAATTTTAGATCTATTTTAAAAGATAACTTGTTTAAATAAGAGTTTTGCCTATATTCAATAACGCTATTAGATAGTCGAACATCTACAAATCTCGAAATATATTCAGACTTGGAATAAGCTAAATTGTTAAAAGAGCATTCGAAAATGAGTATTTTGTTTATTCCAAAAATCAAAGAACGTCGAGTCACAAATAGGCTTGAATTTTTATATCCAACAAATCTTCATTTATATGTTAGTATCATGTGACAATACTATAAAGTACAATGCATCATCAAATGAATAAAAACACAATTTCCCGCCAAAACGACTTTATTTGTTCAATACAAACACAAATTGTCATCATCCTCTAGTTGTTTGAAGTCATGACACAAACAAGACGAGAGTTTACTGTTTGGTGATTGAAGTTCTCACAAGTGTAGCGTATTACAGATGTCTTATCATGTACAGTATCCTCAAGGTAGGAATGTGCGGAGAGGAAAAGAGGGATCCCCACACTTTGTTGCGTTTACTTTCAGCGGTACAACCCCAATAAACAAATATAGACCTCAAATGCTTCTGTGTAAACGCGTACCCTACTTTCGTTTATTTTATCGGTGTATATAAGAATAAAACGTTTACAAAAGTCTGTCACGAAATTGTAACTCTAGGAATTAAATGTAGCTAAGCAGTAATTTGTGTACCTAGTATTCTAGGAAGGGGTTGTACCGTTAAGTCAGGCTAGGGAAGCAAGTAGAAGGGAGGACACGCCCCTTACAACAGACACAATCCTAGTCTGAGGCTACTGTATGCATACTTTCCCTAGCAAATGTACTAATTAGGCCTACATATAAATATTCCAGTTTTTTTTCTTTCTAAAAATTCCATAAAAAACATAAAATTATTCACTACTAATGAACACCTGGTTAGGCCTGTGATTTTATAAGAGTTTGAGTAATAAGTACGCAACTTAACCTTGGAAAGGAAATGGATTTTTCTTAACATACCAGATAAACTATTATCGACCTTGGAAGTCGGTAGGAAACGGGTTAGTTTGCGTAGTCTAGCATGTGACATGTATAAGGTATATTCATTTAATTATTAATTTCACCAGATATCATAGGCCGAAGTGTCTAGAAGGTAAAACTCGCTTCCTAAATAGTAATATATATTTTTAAAAGTTTCAATCAACGATAGTATGATACAGTGGGATTGACTAAAGTATGAAGAAACGTGGACAATCTATGTGAGAAAACCCGAGTATTTCCACTTTGAGGTTATAAAGAGAGATCACTTGATTAATGAAAGCCTATGGATTTTATATGCAAAATATAAATACATCACTCGGAAAAAATTTTTTTTTTTTACAACCAAAAATACCGGAAATATATTTGGTTCACAAGTTTCTTAATATTTGGATGATAAACGTTCATTAAGCCTTTAATAATCTGTTAAAATATGTAACGATTCCTTACATATTATTTCTGTCAATTTGCGTTAGTGTTAATGAAATTTCAAACTATACAAATTTAACAATTCGTTTTTGTTCTAGAACTTCAGAGAACAGGCTATTATAGATTAAATAAAATCACTTTATGGGTTTTATTCGTAAAATAAATATTGGAAAAATATTTTATTATCGAAAAAAGTGGCGGAAAGATGACATAGGCTATTAGGCCTATAAATTAGTTCACCTCTGGGTCTTAGGAGGTTAAGGCCGTATTTTCCTTGTTTTATTTTTTTATCCTCTACTACATAGGCCTACCTAACTTCATAAGAATAAATAATGTTTTCTTTGCTGTAAATATGTAGGGCTGTATTATTATATGTCACGAAAGGTTTGGCCAGGTTGCTATATATATAAAACCACCTGGCCAAACCTTCCGTACGTTTATTGAAGTGAATGTCATGAGTATGAAAGATAACAAAGAGTTAATTTTTTCACGAAAAAACAACCTGTGTAATTATATTATGTAATCATCTTTCCGAAACTTTTTTTCGATAATAAAATCTTTTTTCCAACATTTATTTGACGAATAAAACCCATAAAAATTGATTTTGAAGTGAGGCTACTCTGCTATATAATTACCTTCAAGTATTTATCACCTATATAATTTTAAAACTATTACAAATCAACCACTGTTACATGAAAAACGTTGTTTGAACTTTCTATGAGAATATTTACTACACACATGACAGTGAAAAGTTCCGATAAATGTAGGTACTATCTATAAAGTCGAGCCTGAGATTTTAGTTGATAAATTGTCTCACACCATTATGGATTATAAAAAAATACCTCTTTCCACTGTCTCTAAAATAACCCTAAAAAATGGATGGGAATAATCGGTTGAAATTATATTTAAATTGGCCCACATAAAAAAACAGGTAATAATGCGATACACACATAGAATAGACAGATTTCAACACCTATCCTTCTTTGAGAGAAACTAAACTAAAAAAAAAAATCACCATTTTCAACGCTTTAATAGCACCAGTTACATAAACATCGGCGCCAATACGTAAAACTTTAATGTAGACAGAACGTAGAAACGAGTGACCTATTGTAAAATGTCATCTGGCCTAGCCTTGTTTTGAGACGAAAGTGTGCACTTGGATTCGGACACCTAGTTAAAGACGTTTCATGTTAACAAAGTGTTAAAGAATACTAATTGTTGATCTGGTTATTAACTCCACTATTAAAAGATGTTAATGAATGTTGCTAAGTTTGACTGTAGATCAAAGTGCTTACTATTTACTTAAATATTGCTACAATAAAGATTTTACGAAATAATTTGTGGTGTAACCCAAAACTACGCCTAATTAATTGTACGATTAGCAAACTATAGTAACTCTATATAACTGAAGTGCCTCTATCTAATCTTAAATTAGTTGGCATTGGGCTTTGAATTGAGGTAAACTAAAAATGTTTAACCTTGGGAAGAAACGTAATTAGCGGGTTAAGCTTATCAGTCTCACTGTAAAGCACGATTATACTTTATTGAAGCGACAGGATGTGGAAATGACTTTCATACTGGTATTATTATAAATCGTCTTCAAAAAAGCTAAGTCAAAATATCATTACAAACGCTTCTAGTTTCGTATTTTATAAATTTTCCCTATTTGTTTAAACTTGAATGTTCGAGGAAGATTAATTTTCATTGCAGTTTAGTCCAAGTATCAAATTCGATCTATACACTAAAATTAATAATTTTGAAAAGACATTGTTCTAAATATATTATATAACGAAGTATATTTTACAGCTTTTGAATTAAAGAAAAATATATTTAGGCCTAAATCCATATTTCAATAAAATTCAATTAGAGAATACTAAGGGATTCGTCTTGTTAATATCTTTGAACAAATTTTGTTCGGTTATGTAGTATGAAGTCGTAAAAATGTTACAGCAGATTTCTAACGACGTTATTACTTTTAATTGTAACCAAGACATATTATTTTGTTACTTAGAAAGTACATTTTAAGACGATTGGTTTTATGAACAGATTTAAAAAAATTCAAATTTACAATACAGCTAATCGTTCCAAATGTTTTCCAAAAAAAACTTTTTAAAAATGTAGAAATTTAATTAAAATTTGTCTATATATAAAGTTAGTAGAATATTTAGACTTAGGGCCTACATCAAGTTTTCAAAAAATTAGAAACTTTAATTGTAATATGAATTTTATAAGAAATCAGATGACACCATATATAAATGCAACAAAAAAATACCACTTCTAGAGAATAAAACTGAAAAAAAACGGCTGAAAACAAAATAATTATTATAAAAATAAATAACAACCTTTAAATAAATAGCTTTCAGATACAGAAAACATAAACATGACACCATAGGACAAGATGAGATGAAAAACATAAGCCTAGGTTTATGCCTACAATATATTTATCAAATATTTAGCACCTCCAGGCTACATAATAAACAAAAAATGGAGGCTACTCTCTCTTAATCATCAATTTAGACAAAATAAAATAGGCCTAGACTTGAATAGTTAATAATCAAATTATACGCCAATTTAAGATAATAACGTTTATTTTTGTAGAAGCTTGTACCCTAAATGGTTTGTATACCTTAGGCCTAATTAAAATCTAAGAAGTTTAAAATAACAAAACAAATAAGGAAGATTTACTTAATAATTAAAATTTAAAAGAAAAGATAGAAGTGGAATTCAAAATGTACTAGTGCTACTATGCTTCAGTACTAAATTTACTATTGTTAACAATAGCCGTTTTAAAATTTAAAAATTAGTTTATTCAGACAAAAACTAGTTCATCGGTTAAAAAAATAAAAACAAACAAGAGTTTTAACCATTAGTAGGCCTTAAAAGAACTAATAAAAAAGTTATCAACCTATATGGAAGAGAATGCTGAAACGTGTAAGCAATGAAATACACTAAAACGTCTACGATAAATTAAAATTTTTGTAACTGGAAAAATTGCATTAATTTAGATTGAGCAAAAAAGAAGAAAACTGTTAACACTTAAAAATATCTCGTTATTTATCAGTATAGCCTACCACAAATTAAATGCTTAATCTCTTAAAATACATTTGTGATTTGAGCATTTAAATAGGCTTAATTTGTAAAAAAAACTGCTGAGGTATTAATTTCCTGTAATTAAAATAATCTAGGCTTAAGTCGTAGGTATTGAAAAAAGCTTAGGCCTCTTTCTTTATTTTAATTAGTTTAAAGTTGAATACTTTGACTTTAATACTAAATCAATCCTAACCTAAAACATAATATAAAATCATGCCTTACGTTTCAGGATATGTATTATTCCTGTGAACGAGTTCAGTTTTACTATTCCATGTAGTTTCGGTATCCACAATATTTATAGTGTCAGAACGTTTTATCCTGTTAACCGTATCCACATGCGTATCGAAATCAAAACACCGAAACTTTCCGTCCAACATATCGTACCCGCATTTATTATTTTTCCACATATTGATATTCCAACACCCGAGAACACAACCCGTCTCTGACTTTCTTGGGGGTGACATCCCTGGACAGTTGATGACACTAGACTGTATTCGTGTGCCTTTGTCACTCAGTTGGCAGGTAAAATCTTAAGGGTCACTTCTAAGACAAGGGAGGGGGTGTATAAATTTGACAACAAAGGTAGTTTGTTACCTGCAAATATATTCATTTCCAGGACTGTACATACACTAAAAGTGTTAAATCAGAATTTTGTTATTTCAGACTACAGATGTAGAATATGTGTTTTTTCCCTTCTTCTTTCCCTTCTGTTTTCTTTCTTCTTCTTCTTCTTTCTTTGTACATTTTTCACAATTAAGCATTACATTACGGTATTACATATATAATTGCATCAATGTAAATTAGTTTACATATAAACTCCAATTTATATATCATACGCTAATAAAATTCTAAAAGTTTTTCCATTAACATTATTTTGTTTAATGATAGGAAAATTTACATAATTTTGATTTTGAATTGCTCCTGTGTTTTGTAAGATTTCTCTCTTTATCTTGGGTATTTTTTGCATTCCATCAATATACAAGGTTGATCTTCCCCCACATCACAATCACTGCAATTTGGATATTTGTTTGTAGGCCCATGAGAAATTTAAATTGTCCAATATTAGTATGTCCTATTAAAATTCTATTTACACTTACGACTGATTTTCGTAATTGTAAATAGAATTTTAACGTTTCTACATCTGTATTCCAAGGTTTGGTTCGAATGTTTTCTGAACGGTGTTTTATTTTAATTATTTTAAACTTTGTATAATTTTATATTTTTGTCTAAATTTGTATATGTTTCTTGAAATATTAAAAAAAAAACCTTTTTTTAATTTATAATTCAAATCTGAACCATTAAGGGGGAAATTATTTATTATTTACAATCCGCTGTTTCCTTTAATATTTGAGTGACCAGGTATCCATTTAATTATTATTTTAACGTAAATTTTCAACTATAACAATTTTGACTAAAAGATTATTAATTTTCTTATTATCTTTAATGATTTCAAGGTAGAGGCCTGCTGTGTTATATGAACAGCTGATCATGATTGACTTCATTTTAAAAATATGTGACAACAATAAGAACAAAACTCGGGACGTAGCTATACGCGGCCGTGGTAAGACACAAATTTCTTTTAAGTAGGCGTATTGGAGACATATATTTATTTGGAATATCTTTATTTAGTGGAATCAACATATTAAACGAATTAAAAAACAAAACTTAAGTGATAAATTTGACTAGAATCTGGATAAAATTCCGGATTTTGTTCATTTTTTTAGGTTAGGCCTATATGTCTAAAATTTACGTTCATTATCAATAACTAGCTTAATGTGTAGAAAAAAAAAACAAATCGCAATTAAGAATTTTAATTTGATTATTACAAAAAACCTTAAAAGATGTGTTTTTGCACTTTTAGGGGTGTCGTCACAATTTTGGGGTTTCGCGATCTCGATTTTCGGAATCAGCGACTCAAGAAATGTATAATGAACGTAGTCTCTATTCGTGGCATGAATTGAAAAATATCACCCTGTGTTTTGAATAGACTATATTGGTATTCTCGTAAGCAAACTGCACTATAAATGGCCGTACGATACGCTTAGTAGACGCGTATTTATACAAAGTATCTTACATGTTAAGAAATTGAGAGTACACATACTTTCTCACTTATATGTACAGAAATAGAATATAAAAACTTAAATACTACCATTAAATAGTAAAAATATATTTTTTTAATGTTCAATTTTATTAATAAAAGAGGTCAATCTAATGCTAAAAACCACACGACAAACGACAGTTTAGATTGTGAAATTATAGGGTCTTCGGTTTTACCTACATCTATTAAAGAGAAATCAATAAAAATTCAATCCATCTTTTTATTTAATGGGTAATAAATATTATTTGTCTCATATCATACAAAAAACCTAGCTCAAACATATTCATTTTTCCGTCAAAAAACATACATATTCATTATCAGAATAAATTGTAGGTTTATTTGATATCCCATACACCATAAAAAAAAAATAGTAATAAAAAAAAAAAAAAAAATTAACTGGATAGTTTTTGCCCCAAAACCTTTTGCCAGGATAATTTTGTTACCTCTTTTTTTTGCTATAAATGGGACAATACAAAGAATAGAAATTCAAAGTTTAAAATATATGCTATTTATCGTCTTGTTTGTGTATACGAGTTGCGACTTACATACAGATAGACGGACACGAGCGTGAAATTATAAGGACCCTTGGTTTTACCGATGGACCCCAAAAAATATTTATATTTTCCAGTGTAGGTAGATAAAAGTTCAAATTTGTTTTTTATTAAATTATCCACAATCATAGTGATTTTGTTTACATTGGTCTGAATTATTACTATACGAGTACATGTTGTTCAATCAGTTGAGAAGAATTTGGAAAAAATCTACTTTTAATGACGGGAGTCGTTGCTGTTTCTTTCTTTTCTTTCTTTTTTTTTTACAAATAATTCCCAAATTTTGAGTTTTAGAGAATGCTATAATAAAAATTACAATGATTTATTTGACCAAAATTGAATTTGGAAAATTAAAACTTTACTATTATTTAATCGTATACTCTCAAGTTATTGACGTTCATATTTTAAGTGCGTAATTAGGATTTAATAAAACCCAATTTTAGACAAAATTGTCCAACCATATCTGTTCATCAATCATGATTTCTATAAACCTCTTTCTAAACTCGGGGGGGGGGGATGGGTGCACAAAAATCTTAATATCAAGTTTCCCCCACCATTAGAGTCCTCTACATACGGTGTGTCATAATGAAATTGTTCTACAATTTAGTGTAGTGCTCCTATTTCTAATAAATTTGGCGATCGGGATTGTTCGGTTAGTGGAAGCGAGGGCTAATCTTCCCAGAGGTTCCAGGACACTCAATTTACCACAAGTTACACTACTAACCTGTCATCATTATCTAAAGTGATTATGTTAAAAAAAAAAAATTTTAAATCGTAAATTATTTTGGCACCTCAAAGACGTTTTCTCAGTGATTTTAAATTATCTAGATATTACGGGGAAAGTTTTTTTTAAAGCCTTCCTAAACACTCGTCTCCGGAGCGAACGGATTGATTGAAGATTATAAAAAAATATAAAAGTCAATTTCCGTAGTAGTCGAAAATAATAAAAAAATGTATAATAATACTCTAAACACTTAAAAGATATTTACGCCGATTTAAATGACAAATATTGCAACATTTCATCACTTAAAGATATCAAAATCAATGTACCTGAAATATAAACGAACACACCTTTACAATAAACTAATCAAACACAAAATCACAGATTCCCTGCTATAAACAGTCTAATTCTTTCATTGCTAAACTGATAACAGAGTTTCATTCACCTGTGGAATTTGTCTTACGTTTTTTGTTCACACTATCAGATAATACAAGGTGCGGCAAACAATAAAACTGAATGACGTTATAAATAGATAAATATAGAAAAACTTGAAACTACAATTTCTTTAGCTCGCTTTGTTTTTCTGGTGGAAGTTGGATAATCCCTTAAACATAATACACGAATACACCAACAAGGTACAATATAGTTGCCTAATGCTCTGGTCACAGAATTAACAAGATTGTTTTCCGAGATAGTAGTTGCAATTCTAAATTATTCACCAATTAAATTCGATAATTCCTATATGTCAGAAAATATAATGAGTGTTTAGCTTATTGAGTGCCAAGTTGAAATGTTGTCGCTGCAGCAAATACGCAAGCTATGTAAATGTAAGATTTTAAAAGTCATTCATATTTTAATAAATTGAATCTTAAATAAGTACTTTCATCCTACAATTCTATTATTCAAAACTAGGTAAAAATATTTTCGTCAAAAAAAGAAGAGGAAAACATATTATTGTCAAATAAAATTATACTAAAATCTTTTAAAAAAAACTTCAGTTTTACACTTTCTGACTTAAAAACTTTCGTCAGAATTAATTATTTCTTAACGTTTCTTCTACAATTCGAAATAAGAAAGTTATCAGTAAAAGTTGACATAAACTCAAAATTAAAAGCTATAACAGTTGGGGGTTTTATTCTAATTCATGTAACATAGATTTGAGTTTTTATTGGATACGAAAAAAAAAACCTAAAAAAGAAATGGTCGGGAAATTTCGCAGTGATGGCCGTTTGGATAGGTTTATCAGTAATAGTGTCTTATCAAGGACTCGCAGGATCCTAGAGTTGATCATTTTCTACAATTTAACGATTTTTTAAAATAAACCTAAGACAAAGTCAGCAAAACAACGGACATGAAAAAAACATAAAAAGAAAACGTTCCATCAACGAATCATCTGCAGACGAGTATTTTACAACTCCCATTTTTAGTCTCTAGGCTATTGTCCAAAGTAAGAATTTTTGTTAATCTAATATCCTAAATGGAATGAAAATCTTGTGAAGGAAAGGAAATAAATTGTGATTCAAGAATTAAATTTAAATAAATTGGAAGGATGATGCAACAAAATGGTTTCCAGAAAAGTTTAACGACCTCAAAAAAAGTGTATTCAACTATGAATCTTAAGTAGTAAATATCATTGTACGTATTGACAGTTACCTAATTTTGTAAAATACAACTAAAATAGAAATCTTTATGTATGTTGACATGTAGTTCCTTCAAGGTTTTTTTTGTATATACTTGTATAGAACAATACACGAGGGATGAAAGCACAGGTACCTGACTCTAGGAGGTCATTCTGGGGTCAATAATCTAGGCTATATAACAATTAGTAAATAATAATTTTACAAAAATAAGGATGTTTCTTCTTTTGTCTTGTTTTCCGTTTCTCATAGGATCAACAACTGCAGCGTTTGTTTACTGACAGGTTGTGAACAATCTGACCGCGAAATGTGGTTTTACACAAAACTTTCACTTAGTTGTTAATCATAAGAGTCGAGTTTGTAAAATAATCTGCATGTATTGTTTCTAGTGAAAGTAATCTTATGACTTGTCCACGTTGATAAATGCGAAAAAAAGTTGATAAAGAGGAAACTCTTTATTAGTTTTATAAAAAAACATCACATTCATCTAAAAATTTTTCATCTAGAAATATACATCTCATTAAACATGTTTTGATTTACCATCTGAAATTACGAAGTTCAGTTAAAAAATAAGTTAACAATAAGGGAACATTTTTATTAGAGCTGTTGGTAACATTGTTTAAACTTGGGTAAAAAATTTCTGATCCCATTGTTGACAAATAGGAGTAAAAATATCTCGTCACTTGGAAATTGCATCCAAATTAGAAATCCGTACTTTTACTCGTTGTTTAATCGTTTTAAAATCCACTCGTTTTAAGTGTAATCCCACTGAAATTCATTCAGTTTAAACCTTTAATCAAACAGAATTGTAATTGTGTATATGACTACATTCTTGTCGTCGGCTTAGGTCTAACGGGCGTTGTATATATTAAACAATTTCCATTCGTTTCGCTTGTGTCAGTGTCTGCCGTAGCGGGCCTCACAGCTGTACATATGAAGTCTCCACTCGCTACGCTCGTGTGCTATACGAATACCACACTTTCTTGCAAGGTCAGCGTTTGAAATTAATTTTTGACAATAACTTCGCTATTTGTCATTTTAAATAAGTAGGGTTGGTACAATTGCATGCAAAATTAAAATCTGCAAGGTTTTAAATAATAAATGTGTTGTAGGTTGAATAAAAAATATGAAGAAAAACGTTTCAAATGGCCGCTATTTTGAAATTTCTGAATTTAAATAGGTTCGTATAGTCTTCTATACCAAATGTTTTTATCTTAATTTTTGTGACCGCTATCGTGCTTACGTTCCGACAACGGATTTATGGCATATCGAAATCACTTTTTCAGTTTCCTGTGGCTTTTAAAAGTGAAGGTCCGTCAAAAACGATATTTTTGACGATTACCAAACTTACGATTATTTCGTAAACTGAGTAACACCAAAAGACATTGACATTCAATTATGTCAGTAACTGTCCAGTGTTAAATGTCAGAGTGAAATATCTGTCACTTAGGCGACAAAAGGCGAGGACACATGTATTAGGAGAATTTTACGAAAGGATTGTTCCAGAAGTCTTTGGGAATTCCCAGTTAAGTTCAATAGACTTAACAGCTAAGGGTTTAGACCATCTGGATACTAAAACAGTATACACACAAAACTAATTTCATACACAAAGTGAGTAAAACCGTTTGCGCATGCGTGAGTCCGGAGGAAGTGCTTTTAATTACAAAGGATGTGTGAACAATCCCACAATTGTTTCACATTCTCAGACTCGCTTTTTTCCCAACATTCTCCACAAATAGAATAGAATACACTATAATTGAACAACACTTTCCATTGCTATTGCCGTGTTGAGAAGTTTTTCTACTGCAACCTAAGATTGGTTTTTATAATAGATAAATATTTAATAAAATAGTTCACATTATTGATAGATTTTACAAATATTATATATAACATTTCAAAATACTCAATTTAAGTTAGTTTATCTCAACGACCAGGCTAACTTATGGATGGTTTGTAACAAAATTAAGAATTTTTCGTAAAACTAAGTTTTTTGTTACAAAAATATATAATATATCATAAATATATATTGAAGGGGTTTTACAAAAGTTAAAATAACTACAAACAAAGAGATAAGGAAAACAAAGAACAGTTTAAAAGTGTATATTAAGTCCCTCAAAGATTGTGAAAAATTAATGTTTCTCCTTTAGAAAGTTTTGGATTCTTTGTTTTATAATTAATTGTCAAATTAAGTGCTCTTTGGACATTTGACTATTTTTAAGAGCGTTACTATATGGTTCAGTTTTTTAAGTTTAAAAGCATTTCAAAATTATATTTAGAAAATACATAATCTACATATATATATTTACTCGAAAATGAATCATTTAAAAATACTATTAGTTAAAAAATAATTTATTTTTTTCATTAAAAAAAATATGTATATTTAATTGTGTACTTTTTAGATTAAAGTATAACGAATATTATTTGATTGGAGAAAAATATGTTTTATAAATTATAATGAGCAAGTGTTTATTGTGGAAAATTGTGTTTTATTACAATTGGTGGTGATGTTTTACTATAATTTGTGTAGGAAAGAGGTGATCTTCATTTTTATATAGTACCCATACACTGACAAGGGTACAGTTTTCCTTGTATATTTTTAACTGCCACTCGTTTTTAGTAGTAGTAGAATTTTAAAATATATAAAGGAAGAATTTTTAACAAAACTTAAATCTTTTAAAAACTATTAGTAATAGTATTTATAGACACTTACGTGAATGTAGCGACGACGTTAGTAGTCGGCCAGCCCAGGACGAAGGATGTGTCAGCGGACTTGTTGAGTTCCGTGACTTCATCCAACGTAGTCCGTGACAACCAGAGCTCCGACACTCTTACTTTATCCTTCAACTTGAAGTTCCCTCCGGACCGAGCTTTGGCAATCAGGAGCAGATCGTTGAACAGAAAGAGATGTCTCTCCTGACTCTGGACACCCTGTGGTAAGCGATACAAACTGTGTGAACTCTTTGGAGGAAACGTTTTTGTAACAGTAAAACTATTGAACAATATCTAGGACGTAATGTAGAATAAAAGTGGCCGATGATTAAAAGTTAAAATATATGTAATTTACAATAAGCAAAAGGTAATTTTCTACGATAATACCGGACGATCAGCAATCTACAAAGTTGATTCTAGATGGGATTTCCTTAGTAACCTTAGTTTATAATGAACATGACTTACCGTCGTGAACTGGACGGGAGCTTCCATGATAAAGATCCTCTTGTCGGCCACATTATTCGCTCTCTGAGGAGGCGGAGACTCGGGCCTTAAAGATTTTGCTGACAATGCTCTCTGAAGTCGGGCAGCAGTGCTCGACCGCTTTCTCATCAATCCTTTCATCTTCTGTGAACAAGTTAACACTTTTAAGTTGCGGTTCATTGATATCAAAGGTTTGTACAGCCTAACAGTAAGCTTTGAGATTTTTGATATCTATTCTGGTATTCGTCGGGTTACGAAATTCACAATCTGTTTTGATTTAATGACAAGTGCTATCAGGTTTTTTAACTACAGCACCTATTTCAAAGAAGGGTGTTAAATAATTTATAATTTCGTCAAAATTAGACATGTACACGAATTGAGGACAGATGTCATCTGATAAAATTAGTTATTATTATTTAAGTCTGTAGGAAACAAGGTGTACTATGAACACTTAGTTCTTCTAATGGAGTTTTACCAAACGAAAAGAATTTGGACTGTAATAAACAAAATAGCATGTAAACACGAAGGTGCTATAATAAACAAAATAGCAAGTAAACACGAAGGGGCTGTAATAAACAAAATAGCAAGTAAACACGAAGGTGCTGTAATAAACAAAATAGCAAGTAAACACGAAGGTGCTGTAATAAACAAAATAGCAAGCAAACACGAAGGTGTTGTAATAAACTAAATAGCAAGGAAACACGAAGGTGCTATAATAAACAAAATAGCAAGTAAACACGAAG